>JAOWCC010000577.1:104819040-105419040 GCA_030867875.1 Actinernus sp. WN-2022 | reverse complement strand
ACTTCGTGCACAGTACAAAATCCAAGCAGGTGATTGGCTAATGACAGTGCTTTATTGGTGACTATAGCACGCCGTACGCTCAGTTGGAATATTAAGAGGTTAAAGACTGTATGCTTGTGTTTAATTAACAAATACAGGTACTTGCTGTCTGTTAGTATTAGTAATTAATATTCCAACTTCGTGCACAGTACAAAATCCAAGCAGGTGATTGGCTAATGACAGTGCTTTATTGGTGACTATAGCACGCTGTACGCTCAGTTGGAATATTAAGAGGTTAAAGACTGTATGTTTGTGTTTAATTAACAAATACAGGTACTTGCTGTCTGTTAGTATTAGTAATTAATATTCCAACTTCGTGCACAGTACAAAATCCAAGCAGGTGATTGGCTAATGACAGTGCTTTATTGGTGACTATAGCACGCCGTACGCTCAGTTGGAATATTAAGAGGTTAAAGACTGTATGTTTGTGTTTAATTAACAAATACAGGTACTTGCTGTCTGTTAGTATTAGTAATTAATATTCCAACTTCGTGCACAGTACAAAATCCAAGCAGGTGATTGGCTAATGACAGTGCTTTATTGGTGACTATAGCACGCTGTACGCTCAGTTGGAATATTAAGAGGTTAAAGACTGTATGCTTGTGTTTAATTAACAAATACAGGTACTTGCTGTCTGTTAGTATTAGTAATTAATATTCCAACTTCGTGCACAGTACAAAATCCAAGCAGGTGATTGGCTAATGACAGTGCTTTATTGGTGACTATAGCACGCTGTACGCTCAGTTGGAATATTAAGAGGTTAAAGACTGTATGCTTGTGTTTAATTAACAAATACAGGCACTTGCTGTCTGTTAGTATTAGTAATTAATATTCCAACTTCGTGCACAGTACAAAATCCAAGCAGGTGATTGGCTAATGACAGTGCTTTATTGGTGACTATAGCACGCTGTACGCTCAGTTGGAATATTAAGAGGTTAAAGACTGTATGTTTGTGTTTAATTAACAAATACAGGCACTTGCTGACTGTAGGATGAACTCAAAATTTCTTCATATTGCATTCGAGCTTCCACTAACCTGCAATCATGCCCACCTTTAGTATGAATGTACAGCGTGCACGGAGAAGGGAGAGAAGGGAAAGGAGGACCTGATACGAATACTTGCTGAAGCGCATGTAAACAGACCAAATTCTGGTCTTTTTTTCTGATTGGTCGAACAACAGTTGCGGTATTCTGATTGCTTCGTACATTTAAAGTGCGACTTCGGGCGCGCTCAGTCGAGACTTGGATGGCTCGCGCAAAATTCGTGACAGGAGGCGGAAACCGACTCGACAAGCATTCGTATCAGGCTATATTTTACCTCTCTCTGCCTTCTTTTACTTATTTAGTGGAAAAGAGAGAGCCTGGTCGCAGGTTAAGCTTCCTGTTGCTGCTAAGGACTATCGTAATCATTAAGGCCTGCATGCAGACTGAGAAAGAACAATAAAGTTTGTTTGATAACGTCAGTCGGCAATAAAACAAAAAGGAAGGAAATGGCATACTTAGTCTGACTCAATTTGCATAATTTGTAAAATAAGTATTTATTGACTGGGTTCATGACGTACGGATCGACCTAACTCAGTCAATAAGTTTTATCACGTGACTACATAGTTTGTTTTAATAACGGCAATACAACAAGCATAAAATCGAGCTGGGCCGGACCGCTTTTTCCGGCCCGCTCACGTCAGACACGTACGGCCCCATCACGTGACTTTACCACGTCAGACACGTACGGCCCCATCACGTGACTTTACCACGTCAGACACGTACGGCCCCATCACGTGACTTTTGTAAATGGTTTTTAAAGGAAAGCGCGCGCGAGGACGTATGGGTAATATGATAAGTAATAGATAAGAATGAGTAGCGTGCTTTATCCGCTTCCGACTCGAGTTGGTAAATCGGATAAAGCACGGACACGAATTTTGTATATGGCTTGTCAAACGTCTAGGTGTATAGAGTCGTATTTTTTAGTTATTTAGAGAATTGAGGCAAACGTTTTACGTAAATCAGGACGAATCTGTATCAGATTTACAGATTGCACATTGATTTCCTTTGTTTTTCCTTCATGAATTATTAATGAGTTTGGTAAGGTGTATTATCAGAAGTTGGTATTATCCAACCTGGATGTGAGTTTGCGTTTTTGTTTGATTATTTTATATGCCGCGTCTATCTGTTTGAATACAGATATTGAAATTATTTCAGAAGTGAATAAACTGCGATTGAAAACGTCGGAAACAAATCGACTAATTGAACGTACCAATCAGGAGCCCATGGGTTCCTGGTACCAACAAAATATGACATCGTGCGATTAAATCTACCGGATATCAGTCTATAGCAATGGTATTGACGTCATCGTTTCTATGACAACCGCCTTGGCCGCCATCTTGTGGAAATACCTCCTCACCCACCCCCCTCCCGTGCGTCAAGCTTACATATAGGTATAGTGTGCAGAGTACTATCAAACAGTTTTAGCGTAATCACCGTTTTATTTTATTTTACAATCTACAATATAATTAGAAGCGAGTACATTATTTTGTTCTAGATTTTCTACAATTCTTTTCGAGGGTCACAAGTATATGCTACTGTCACCAACTTCATTAGGAGTCATGATTCAGCTGAGAACTGTAGCAAAAGACAATAGGCTGCGGCAATGAGCATATCAACACATACAATAGGCTGCGGCAATGGGCATATCCCCACATACGATAGGCTGCGGCAATGGGCATATCCCCACATACGATAGGCTGCGGCAATGAGCATATCCCCAACATACGATAGGCTGCGGCAATGGGCATATCCCCACATACGATAGGCTGCGGCAATGGGCATATCCCCACATACGATAGGCTGCGGCAATGGGCATATCCCCACATACGATAGGCTGCGGCAATGGGCATATCCCCACATACGATAGGCTGCGGCAATGGGCATATCCCCACATACGATAGGCTGCGGCAATGGGCATATCCCCACATACGATAGGCTGCGGCAATGGGCATATCCCCACATACGATAGGCTGCGGCAATGGGCATATCCCCACATACGATAGGCTGCGGCAATGGGCATATCCCCACATACGATAGGCTGCGGCAATGGGCATATCCCCACATACGATAGGCTGCGGCAATGGGCATATCCCCACATACGATAGGCTGCGGTAATGGGCATATCCCCACATACGATAGGCTGCGGCAATGGGCATATCCCCACATACGATAGGCTGCGGCAATGGGCATATCCCCACATATGATGTTGCTTGAATATACCTGAAGTGAGATGTCTACAATCCAAACTACACCCAGGAAATAGAGTATTTTTTTATGCTATGGATTCTTTTTACTGTGAAATATCAAAGAAGCCACCATCCAGCCAATTGGAAAGGGAGAAAACAAGAGATCTTTCAATCGCACATTTGATAACGTTCCCACGTACGATGTTCTTCGAAATTAAGATCAAAAATAAATTCAAACTTCAAAACTGCATTATTTCGAAGGGTTTCTATTGAATTTATGAGTATCAACCAATGAAATTACGAGAAAGAAGAATATATAATTAGTACCTTTTACATTCCTTTTCCGTTCATGCTATTGTTCTCAGCTGGAGCATTACTAAGTAATGACTTGGATTTGTAGATTTCATATCATAACTACATTACTAAGTGTCCCTACGATCAAATTTTGAGATAGTGATTTTTTGTGTATATTTGTAAAGTAAAGTTGCTACATTGTTCCTGTCCAGACCGTTTTTCGATATGACGACGGGAAGTCTTATTTTTGTTTTTATTATTTCCGCCATTACACCTGTTCCTGCTAATTTTCAGCAGAAGTGACGTCATTGTACTCAACTCAGTAACACGTGGAGCTACTTTTCACACAAACCTTTAGGCGAACTTATAAGTGACGTACAATGTTTAACAACATATTTTGACGGTAACCCTTTGCAAAATTTGGTTCTTTGGCAATGTGTTTCACTGATTTGGAAGACAAAAAAGAACACCAAAAGAAAGGGTCGAATTTCGTCGTAGTGGCACTTTAACACTAAGAAAATTTAAACCCAATCCAAGGCATAACATTTTCTAAGATATTACATTTAGTAAGGAATTTTGCTAATGTCCATGATCCTTAATAATAATAATAAAAACTTTATTAAGCACAGAATCCAGAAAGTTAACATTTATTTACACTGGAGCTGTGCAAAAGCTAACTACATTTTTAAAATATTAAAATCCTTTGCAGGCAAGCACTGTAATAAGTAGAACTCTGAAAGTCTGAATTTCTAACGAGACCTGAAACAACCCTAGGGGCAGACCAAATCCAGGTCCCGGCTAATCCACAGATCGAATGGGAATTTAACGTCAGTTGTTTTTTTAGGCAGCATTGCTACAATGCGTTATTTTAAAACTATTCTGGTTCTTCACAGTAAAGGTAAGATACCAGCATGCATGATGATTAACCCACCAGTATTACGTGTTATATTACGCTACAATTAATTTCCAACAATTATCATAATATTTACATTCATTCAACATTGGTACTTTTGGCGTGCCATGATGCTCTTTGTTAAAATTACTGCCGTGTTGCTGTAAGTTTGTTTGTTTACTATCAAAGGCTTCCTGTTCCAGCAAACCAGTTAAATGTCAAATTCTGTCAAAGTGAATGCACAGTAACACAAGATTGGCAAGGGCGCATGCGCAGTATCCTGCCTTGCTCGGTGCTGTAGACGAGAGGGTTTGCGCATGCGTGAATTTCACCCGGGAAATCACGCTCGCGCGCATCATTTTGGTTGAAATTTCACTCGAAATTTGGACCTCAAAGCAAGGTACAATCTTCGATATTTAAACGGACTATGTCACCAGGATTTTTCTGATTTTCTGTCAAATATTAATGTATTGTTTGGTAATAAGAAAAATACTCACTATACACTAAGTGATACGAAACGATGTTAATTTTAGAAGAGACAACAAGCTAGAGTAGAAACATTAGCTAATATCATAGGTAATAGTATAATAGCTGGAGTAGAAACATTAGCTAATATCGTAGTTAATAGTATAATAGCTAGAGTAGAAACATTAGCTAATATCATAGTTAATAGAGTGGACTGGTTAGGAAACCCGGCAAACTTCAAAAGGGCTAACAAAGGCGCTGCGATTTATGTTGGAAGGGGGTAAGTCAAAAGATTGTATAATATGTAGTTATGATATAGAATCATGTTTGCCGCGTAGCACTAGTAAGTGTAAAGAATGTGATGTAAAGTGGTAAGCTATATCATAATACATATACATAAATAATCGCCGTGACCCCATAAAACGTACCAATACCCACGATTACTCTCATCTGACTTGATAGCTCAGTTGGTAGAGCGCCAGACATGTAACCTGGAGGTCGTTGGGTTCGAGTCCCACTTGGGTCAGAGATTTTTTCTTTTTCCCTCGTAGGGCGTGCACACTTAGCACTACAGCTTACCACTTTACATCACATTCTTTACCAAATCTAATTGGCTTGATGTTTAAACTAATAAAACTCTTAACTCTTGCGATTTCCCCCTTAATCTACGCCATGTGTCGAGTTTCTAAATAGAAACCATTTAGGAGCTGCTCCCGCGATTTTTATTATCTCGCAGACCTGTCGCAAAGAGGTGTTCTACAAAACGCACTGCAGTCTAATTGTCCAACTGAATCATCTGTAGTATTCAGTTAAAGAGAACTTTTTTCTCAGTTTCAGTTTAAAACTTCTGAAATTCGTTCTCGTTAATTTGACGCTTAACCAAACTAATAAGCCTCTAAACACTACAGAGCCGTGACTTACATCGAAAGTGCGACACGACTGAACCAATGAGGTTGCCTCTGGCGTTCCTTCTCTGTTTTCGTGTTCTTGTATTTGTTTTAGTTTTGTTCATGTTTATAGGTGTGAAAAATGCCAATGCAGTGAGCATGAATCTGATATCACTCGGTGCTGATGAAGACAATTTCCTAAGTAAGTTTCATCTCGTCGTTACAGATTGTGTTCCGCAATCTTCGCGGTGGCGTCTCTCGCAGCTCGCTCGAAAACGCGGATTGCATCGTCTCAGTTCCAACTGAATTACTCTTCCAAGGAAGAATGCGGTTAACTCCAGCCGACAGACATCCAGACAAAACATTCCTTAGTCCCCTCCAATAGTTCTCACTGAAGATGAAATAAATCATCGGATTGCTGACACTATTCAGCCAAGCGATGTAGAATGCGCTGAACCAGAAAACCTGCATCTCGCATGGCAGATTCCAATTCCACTGGAATATGACCAGCATGTAAAGCGTATGCACCGGAGCCCACGAGAGCGCAAAAATTGCGACGATCGTGATTGCGAGGCGTACAACGCGTTTATTTTGCGTCGTTTCTCGCACAGTCCTCGCGGCGAGATCGTTTCCAATGACTTTCTTCCTCCTGAGCTTGATCAGCAGTACAGTGTACAGTACAACAACCACGGCTAACGGGCAGGCGTATAGCAACGTGAACGACGAGATGTAGTACTCCTTCTGAGTTTGGAAATTATCGCTGAAGACCGGCTCCCAAAGGTGAACACATTTGTAAGCGAAGGAACTGTTAGCAATCGGTACCGGCGAGAGGCGGAAGGTGTAGAAATAAGGGGCTGAGTACGCCATGGCAACCACCCACGTCATTACCATAGTAACCGCGCGAACACAACAGTTGGATTGCCTCGCTCTCAGGGGGAAGACAACCGCGTAAAATCTCTCACATGAAATAGCCATGTGACTTTGTATGGATACAGAGGTGGAAACATCTTGTAAGAAGTGCACCAGTTTACAGAGGAATGACCCAAAGCTACCTGACACCAGCCAAAATCGTGCCGAGTACCCGAGCGCTATTTCCTTTGGAATCACAATCAGGGGGAAGATGAGATCTGAGAGCGCCATGTTGGCGATGAAGATGTTAGTTGCAGTGCGCATGTTTTTGTTTTTGTAGAGTACCAACAGTACGAGGACATTGCCGACCAGAGATAATACTGCCAGTAATGTTAACGCCACAGTCCTGCCAATTTTTGAGGACTCAGAGTTCATCAGATATTGTAGCGGACATTCTATTGAAGAGTTTGTGTCGTTCATGCTGACTGTCTTTCACGTGATACACAGAGCAGAAAGTATTTTCCTTTTCAAATTTGCTTGCCCTGACGAGGATCTGTTGTTTGTGTCGGGCGCAGGACAAACAAACTTTAACTGAAAACCAAGAGGTCCAAGTAAAGCTTGATGAAGTTCTTCGTGTTACACGTTCCAACTTGTTCATTGAGCTCTTGAGTGATCTGGAATGAAACTTAAATATAAGGAACTGGTCATTTTCTTTTGCCCTGTTATGATTTCTTGTATACGTCTGTATGCTTATAATATATACGTCTGTATGCTTATAATAACCAGACACATCTTAAGGTGTGACCGCCGAGTGGGCATCATACAAGGGCACCCACCGAAGTTTTCGGTTAAAAAGCTGTTCGGTAGAGTAAGTTGTCCTAACCCTGAAATACTGGCTAGAAAATTTGTTTTCAATCCCTAGAAAATTATAGAAGAAAAGGGAGACTAAAAGGTTTCCCCTAAAATATTCGTACGTCCCAATTCGTCTGGGCTCGGTTCCTGAAAGCCCAATTAGCGTTAATCCAGAGTTAATTACCGTGGGCTTTCAGAAACCGGCAATAGAGTCAGAACAGGAAAAAAGAATCCCTAAAAAATTCGTACCTCCACAAAACTTTGCAACATGAAGTTACTTGGGCTAGAAAATTCTTGTTATGCCGGGAATATTTTGCCGCGATTTCCACCTAGAAAATCCGAACAGCTAATAGCTTTCTAGAATACGTCAAAAGACATAGTAGGCGCCTTAAAATGGCTAGATAAGCTGTAGACAACTGGTTTCAAACGAATTTCAAAAAGTACTCGTTGGGTGCCCTTGATCATAAAGATTCACACTTTTCAGCGGGAAGTGTTTGGCCGATCTCAGGTGCATCAAGGCCTGTGTCCCAATCTTTTCCAAAATGGCCGCCACAAATCAAGAGGGTACCATTTTCTTACCCTTCTTGTCTGCCTATCATAAGCATTATAGCTGCGAGACTACTCTGATTCGACTTATAGAAGATTGGGAGCATGCTGCTGATAAAAGACATGCTGTGGGAGTATTGTCCACCGACATAAGCAAGGCTTTCGATTCGTTGCACCCAAAGTTACTGGTGACCAAGCTCCAATAACGCGCTAGTCCTCATGCGTTCATATTTCAGTGGCAGGGAGAATAGGACAAGAATCGGCAACGCCACAAGCAACTGGAAGGGAATAAACAAGGGCGGCCCACAGAGATCGTCACTAGGCCCATTGCTTTGGAACATCTATCAAAATGATCTATTTTATGCAAAAAGAAAGTCTCAGTTATCAGTCTACGCCGATAACCACCAGTTCTATTACTACCATCATAACTAGGATCTAGGCATGAATTGTTTAAAGGGTGATTCAGGAACGGCATCAGGTTGGTACAAGGCTAACTTCTTAGAAAACAATCTTAGCAAATATCAAGCTATGGTTATAACTAAAGACTCTCAACAGACAAATCTAAAAATAGACAATCATACAATCAAGACAACAGAAGAGCTCAAACTACTAGGCGTGGTTATAAAAAAACATGATTTTTCAGAATATAAAATGTATATCACAGGCATGTGATACTCCGTTGCCAGCTAACGCAAAGGAGTTCTGATGCGAATAGGATCATTCATCCCAGTGGAAGTTAAGCTCAACGGCAATCTTGCCATACCTTACACTTGCAGTCTCGTATGCCATTTTTGCCGAGCATCGGATAAATAATAGAAAACTAGAACCAGTCAACGAAAGAGGGTTAAGAGGAGTTTCCTGCGATTGGAACTCTTCTTATAGTGAGTTACTATTACGTGCCCGGATGACGAGTCTGTGTACAATAAGCGTCTACAGGACATAGCTATTTTTACTGATGTTTAAAGTCAAGAACAGACTATTACCTAATAGCATTCTAGATATGTTTAGTACATCGCATTCTTGTTATAATTTAAGAAATTCTATATACCAAGTGCAAATACAGTCCGTTATGGAAAGCACTCTTTTTAATATTTGTACCATTTTTATGGTCAAAACTGCAGAGTGAAGACAGGAACCTAATTTCTTAGATGCGCTTTAAAACTAGCATTAGAAGGAGTGACCTTACCAGTGTAATTCAGTTAACAATAATTTATACAAAGAGTGTTATCTCTGCAACACCTGAGGACATCATCAGAATAATAGACAATATATTATTTACATATTAGAATCATCACCTAGCCATATATCTTATAGGCTTGCGTTAGAATGCGTCTCAGCATCAGAGACTGCATGCTACTTTATTGATCTATTTAATCTAGTTACATTTTAGAATAAGTTATTACATAAACTAGTAGATGTATATATACATATATATTTTAACTAGTTAATACCTACCTATCTATTAATTCACCACATGCATACAAAGCATACAACTTAGCTTTTATTGCCAACGAGTCAGCTGAGCGAATACGCGAGGTTCACGAGGCGGCTAGATTATAGTCTGTACACCAGTAAAATCTCGTTTTGACGAAGTCAGAAATGTAATGTAGAGGCTGTTTTCCATATCGACGTAAAGCCATTGCAAACAGTCGCAAACAGTTTGCGATGGCTTGATCGCAAACTGTTTGCGATGCATCTTCATTTATTTTGTCAGCAAAAACTGTATACATAATGTACAGTTATCACGCTAACATTAAATAAAAAAAATAAAAAAAAAAATCCAAAATATTACAAAATGAGGGTTTCTATAATAATATTAATTTAAATAATGTCCAGTAAATAAAAATAAATAAAAATTATATATATATAAAAAATATATATAATAATAATAAATAATAATAATAAAAATGCAATGAATATTGTCTTACTAATTTTCTCTATAATGATCATTTAACTTGATTTTAAAACTTTGGCAGTGACGATATCCGAGTTAATCTGATATCCGAGTTAATAGAAATACAGTTTACGTTGCGTTGCGATGGGTCGCAGACGATCGCAAAAAATACGTAAAGATATAACTGGTTCTATCTTTACGTATTGTTTGCGATCCGTTGGCGACTCATCGCAACGCAACGTAAACTGTATTGCCATTAACTCGGTCACATCGCAACCAGTTTTCCTTTTTCATTTCTGGAACGATAAAAAGAAGCTGATCTGTGCGATAACTTTGCAATCAAGTTTGCGACTGTTTGCGATAGCTTTACGTCGATATGGAAAACAGCCTTAAGGGAACAATAGCAACGCGTTTGCGCATGCGTTAACTTTTAAACTGGTTTAGTAACCCTGATTTAAACCGGACTCGCCGGCTGTGGAAAATCACTCCCTGCTGAATTCAAAACCCTCCCTGACGTTCTAGTTTGCACAGTACAAACATAACAACAAACAAACAGTCACGTAACACTGAATGAGGGCGTAGCTTAAGGTATATTTCAAATTGTCATGAGGATTTCGAAACCCCTGTCGAAGTTAAACACTAAAAATTAAATAAAGAAGCTCAAAGTTTTAAATTTACCGAAGCTTCGTAGAGACAAAAATCCGTGTTTCAATTTCATGTCTCTTCATGATAAACAGACACGGAATCTCGGAAACGGAAAGACAGATTATTGACGACATCACAGCACTCTACCATATCTCAAAAGATCATCAACTAACAATTTTCACTCGATGATCTTTGTAACTGCCGGGGTGGCGCAGTGGTTAAGCGCTTCGCCTCTCATCTCTGTGGACCATGTTCGATTCCCGGACGCGGCGCCATATGTGAGTTGAGTTTGTTGGTATCTCGCCCTTGCTCCAAGGATTTTTCTTCGGTTTTCCTCCCTCCACAAAAACCAACACGCTAAATTCCAATTCGATCTGAGGATTAGCCGGGTCCTGACTTTCATCAGCCCCAATGGTTGTTTCAGATCCCATTATCGCTGCTTCGCAGCTCGCTGATCGCCGTTTGGCGACTATTTCTCCGCGACTGTTCTCTCTACAGAAAATCTCTGGGACCAGGGTACAATGCTATTAGTACTGAGATAATTGACAGAACTCTGTAAAGTACAAATGGTTGATGATTTCGCGCCTCGCCCAGTAATTCTGACTATCTCGCACTTAATTGAGACTGAACTGACCTTTCTTTACCAGTTACTTACTTTTGTTCACAACTTGCACTTTTAGTCTTGTTTTTCGTTCTCTCCAATGAGTGTACAATATATATCTTGGTGAGAATGAATTAATTCGGGACAAAGTTCCTTTTAGCTGTAATACCGGATGAAGTATTGACACTAAATCGTAGCACTAATTACGGAAGGAAATCTAGCTGTCAATGAAATGGCAGACCAGTTAAATGGCTTTGTAATTCCCTTGCCTGACTCTACGAACTAAGAATAAAGAAATAAGAAGATCCCTTCAATAAGATTGAAGAAAAACTTCAATTACAAACGGTATTGGCCAAGTGCAAAAACGTTTACCCTTCCAGCTATATTACATAGGGGGACAGTAATCACGTGAAAATAGCCAATACTCTATCATTTAAAATAATCATTGAAATAAACTGCTCACAATTGGAGATAAGATATTAATGAGTGCTCTTTCTGAAATTCAAATCTGTTGCTTACATACAACTAAAAATAAATAGAATAAACCCTTGTTGTTATACTCCTCCCCGGGTCCTCCTCCTATTATAATAGAAAAAGATGTGAAACCGGGCTTCATGTGGTAAGAAGAAGGACGAATAAGAGTTCCGCTCGGATTTAAACAAAATACAAGTTGCCTGCGGAATAGGCTACCTTTTTGTGTGCTTCAATTGCATGATTCGACGTTAACAACAAGCGGCCGCTAAGTAATGTTTCATATCCTCGTCACCGGATTCTACGTGGGTTTTAAGAAATTTCAAATGCCGGAGGGCGCATTGAAATAGCTTCTACTACTCATTAAATATTACATGCAGGTATATTTTATGTAAGCATTGTTTCTGTTGTTGGTAATAAAGAGCAGTGTTGGACTATTGTGTATAGTTATACCGCTCATGGAGTATTATTCTTTTTGAGCCCAGAAACAAGCGACTCAGTCAGTTGTAATTGAGAGGGCTAGGAGTCGATGGTTCTGAGGAAGTTGGTTCGAATCCCGCTTGAAGCTGTTTTTCTCATTTAGTTCTTTACTGTTGACACGTTAATTAACAGTTATTAAGTGTGTAGTTATCAAAAACATGAATAATTAATGAGATCAACAACCAATCAGGTCATCGCATTTGCCGTCAGGCGGATGCATCTTGATACCCAATGAAACACAAGATCAAGATCGCTCAAGATCAAGACACTGATCTCAAGACACTGATCAAGACACTGATCAAGACACTGATCAAGACGCTTATCACGACACTAATCAAGACACTGATCAAGACACTGATCACTGACTTGAATTTTAACTAAGTCAACAATGTTTACATCATAGGCTTCACAGTAAAAGGTAAAATAGGGCGGTAAAGGGTAGTTATTAGTATCCTCGGATTGAGGATTATTAGTCGCCTCTTGCCGCTGATACAAACTAATGGCCCTTTGCAGGAATGCAGTCACGGGTTGTACTGGGTGGCAAAATATTTAAAGGAACTTGTACGAGATCGGTAGTGTTGTTAGCAAAACCTGTTTGTAAATGCTATTTTCCACCTCCAATCGATTGTCGATCTTTCTAAAACAGCGTTTTAAAGTTTCTTTGCCATAATCCACTATAAAGGCGTTCCGATGGGATCACGAGCACAATTCATTCGCTATTGAAGTGATATATCGGTACGTGACTGTTTCCTGCAAAAGGCTTCATTGATTACCGAGATTAATCAATTCACAAGTTCCGGCTTACCCGAATAAGAATAAGTATTATAATCACCCGCTACAAATTGAAAAAGGCAGATAATTATTTGGAACCCTATAGCTACCTGAAACCTGAAGCAAAAATATGCCCATTATGTCAAAATGGAATAGAAAATGAAAAGCACTTTATTATAAAATGTAAAACATATCATGTACGTATAGGGGAAAATGATTTCTTCAGTCTCGAAAATATATTCAATGTAAACAGCCGGCACATGAATGAAAATAAGCTATTCAAACTTATCAGAAATCCACCAAATAAGTTCGCAAAACAAGCAACTAAATACCTACATGACTGCCTCATCGTCATTAGGAAAAAGATATTAACCAAATAAGTATTGCCTTTTTCTAACCCTTAGTAACTGAACTACATTATATTATGTTCGTTCGTACACCTATCAGTTATTTACCATCGCGTTCACGCCATGTAAGGTATATTTGGTGAAAACCCAAAACGCACTGGATTGTGTATGGGTCCAACTAAATATGTTGTTGTTGTTGTTTTTGCTCGAACCCCTAAAAGGTACCAGAATCTCGTTTTGTGGGCGTGTCTCCCAAAACACAAAATTAACCGTGCATTTGATCCAAGTGCAATTGACTATAAAATACCAAGACGCGAAGCCAACCCAACAGATCATTACAGGAGCCCATAACCAGGAGCGTGCATCCCGCATACTTGGCCTATGTCACAGCGTTTTCACAAGTTAGGTTATTTTTAGAACGGTTTCCCGCTATTGTTGAGTTGCAATTATTCCCAGTAAGGGAATAAAATCACAAAAGCGAAGCAGCCATGTTGTTTGGTATAACAAAAGTAGCTAATGTCAGGCATCTTTTGTTCCGCCACGGTGCAACCCTGCAAGAGGAGCTGAATGGGGGGGGAGGGGGGGGGGGGGGGGGGGGGGGGGGGGGGGGGGGGG
Source organism: Actinernus sp. WN-2022 (assembly GCA_030867875.1). NCBI lineage: Eukaryota > Metazoa > Cnidaria > Anthozoa > Actiniaria > Actinernidae > Actinernus > Actinernus sp. WN-2022. Next base: position 105,405,163 of record JAOWCC010000577.1, on the reverse strand, counting down.
GGGGTACCAATATCAGTTAACAGCTAAATTTTTAGCTATTTATCAGTTATCAGTTAAATTTTGCTGTTATCAGTTAAGTTATATAAAAAGACTACCCTAACCTGATTTGAATACATATTTGCTGGTATGAAATGAATAATAACCGCTAATTCAACATCAAACACTACATTTTGTGTCATGTTTAATATTTGACTATTATCAACTGGATCAAATCTGTCGAAAACCATCCGAAAAGCCAATAATAGCATGTGACGTTACGTCATTTTAATAAAAAATAATGAAATATCAGGTAACAGCTATCTCACAAATATCAGCTAACAGCTAAAAAAAGGTAAAATTCTCAGTTAACAGGACTATTTTTGGCCATTTCTCAGTTATCAGTTAACCCCATTCAGCCCCTCCTGCAATTGACAGGAAAAATAATCTAAAAATAATCCAACTTGTAAAAACGCTGTGATACATGTATAGGAGATATGGACGCTCCTTATATGGGCTCCTGATCATTATAATTAGCCGGTAACTTTATTTTCTGACAGATAGTAATAACCAAAACTGTGGATGTTTCAAAATGAACACCCAAAGAGGTACCAAACTACGTATTTTAATCCCTAAAAGATACGACGAGCATTCCTGTCAGTGCCGGCATAAAGCAAGCACACATCTGCCGCTAGATAAGTGAAAACTTATTTATTGAAGCAAAGTTATTATTAGCCATTTTCTTAAAGTTATGTTAATGTATTCATATAATATTTTTATTTAGCTTGTTATTTTTTCTATTTTTGTATTTATTTCATATTTCTATATATTTTTAATTTATGTTTTTAACAATGTGAAGCGCCTTAGGACGTTTTATATAGGATCAAGGCGCTATACAAATTCATTATGATTATTATTATAATTCATATTTTATTTTTATTATTATTGCAACACAAATCTTGGCTATATTTTCAACACGCACGCGATCGCGGCTACAACTGCTTCTTACAGTGTGACTTCCGTGATTACTCCTGAAAACGAGGCCACTGACTTAGACAACGAGAACTAAACACAATGCGAAATGAAAATCAGTAGTTCTGTTTAATGAACTTACCCATAATGCACCCTGATATGGTTATATAGTTTTAGAAAGGTCAAAGTTTTGTACACTTCAGTGCTGTATTAAAAAGAAACCTCCATCGAAAACAACAGTTCAAAAATCAACATTTTATAAAACGTGTTCATTGAGGAAATCGATCTCTGAAAATTAAGTGATATATAGTGCATGAGTTGTATGACAAATACACGGCTAAACTACGACACAAGGGTTGGTACACTTGTCTTATCCTTTTCCTCTATACACACACTCCTTGATGACTTTTACTTTTTAAAGGTTTAAAATCTTAAGTGTTCGATTTAAGTACGTAACCGTTGTGAAAGGTGACAAAGCTTCTTTTTTGCATGTTGGCATGTTGTAATATAGCTCTTTCTATTTCTGTCTATGCTTGACTTGAGTATGCCTAGCTAAGACGTACTACAAAGACTAATACATGCATCACTCAACATTTCATGCAGGTGATTGTAATTTGATTGCTTGTACAGCCTATGTGTTTTATTATGGGATATGATAAGATAGAGGTATTGTTCTGTTAGCGATATATTTAACAATTAGGCTGCGCCGAGCTCGAGGTTTATATCGGCTGGTAGTTAGAGAGGAGAGCAGTCCCCAGTCAACTATCAAAGTCAATAAAAGCGAGAAGCGAGAAGTCTAATTGTTTTAGCATAACAAACCACCGTTCTATCAAATTAGTGATCGAGAAATCTTAAAAATAAATCGCAAACAAGCATTTTCTAAGTGATTTTTGTCTACAGCAGTCCGTATCACAAAAATAACCTTGAATATATTCATATAGAATTTGTGCTATATAAATAAATACTTTTACCTTTTATTTTACATGCATGGGAACTTTATTTTCGAAATGGCTAGTTATATGGTTCGGGTTTGTTTAAGTTAGTGCATTTGAAGAATTCTTATTTAGTTTTTAACCGCTCGTTGATTTTTATCTCGTTACACTGTTACTCGTTACCTACTCGTAGTCTGGTGGCTTAGCGCAATATTATGGCTGGATCGTGACAAGAGTGATAAAAGCACCAAATTTGGCACACAAATCCCTTAAGGGTAACTAAACAAAATTGGAAGGGGTGCTCACGAAAATATCACCTTTTACTATGTAGAACGAATACAATCAAAATTGGCTGATTTCTGAATTGCCTGGTTACCAAGCTATTTATCTAAAATCGGTTTCTGATCGGTTTATTATCTTGGAAACGTAGCATTATTACAAAAAAAACAATCCCAAAGGTCTACAGAACATTGATTACGTGTATTCTGAAAAACTGTAGTGCATTTTTATATACCCATAATGCTTTGCGGGCCCTCAAACGCACCCGATTAAATCCATTGAAAAGCCAGGTTGCTGGCTATACAAAAATGCCACTATTGGCCTAATCTGTAATCAGAAACAACACTTATCTGTTCTGACATGTAATAGATTGGTTTCTGTTTAAGTGGCCATTCAGAACTTCGTCTTTCCAAAGACTGAAGAAGCGTTGCCTATGAACCTTTTACCAGTACTCTATTGGTTCTCTGTGCATCTACATTTACACAGCGGCGAGCACTGCAAGTTCCCTTTGACACATTTGCAGTGGGAGCAGCGTCCTTTGCAGGAACACATCGACTTGACCCACGAAAACTCCTCAGGAGAAGGCAGAGCCTGCTCAGATGATGTCCATATACCCGCCTGGTACACAGCCCTTTGAGAATGTTGCAGAAGTGCATCCTGCAATTCAATCGGGGGTAGAAGCGGAATATTGAATATTGAATATCGTGGTTGAAAACTGAAGAATAATGAATATTTGCCTGAAAAATATACTGAATATCGAAAATTAAAAAGAATAAGGAATATCCAAAAAAAATATTAGGGAATGGGAATATTTACCTCAGGAGAGCAGAGGAATACGGAATTTTTAGAGTGAAAATATTCCGCTTCTACCCCCGAAATTCAATGTCAATATAGAGGGGAAGTCAATTGACAATTATATATAACAACTCAGTCGTCTCTAGTAAATTGCAGTTTTTGTAGTAATTAAGGGTTTCTTTGGAGTTTAGTGTATCAATTCCTTAACTCACTGGAACAATTAACGATATATCATTAACGTTTTACTTAAGTAACTTTGCCCGCTGAACAATACATTGGTTATGAAAATACAGCAGAATCCGGATAACTCTAACCTCCGGGGGAAACAAGGGATGTTCAAGCAGAGGGAAATCATCTTAGGTTCGAATTATCGGGATTCCGAGTTATCGAGGGTTCCAGTTACATGTATCGAGATTCTACCTCCAATATACCCGTGTTGGAGTTATGTTCTCCAATGCTGTTATGCTTACAGAACAGCACCATTCTAGCCTCATTTACTGACTCCAGGGGGCTCGATTTGTCATACATCAGGATCGTCATTCTCTCAAGTCTCTTGAAGTTCTCGGAGATGACGCTTAGCTGCTGGAAGGGATGAGCTGCAATGGAGAGCTGGAGAAAAAAAATGTATTTTCTCACAATGGTTGCCGCTTTACCAGTATTGTAGCATCATCCCGGCGAAAAGTTTCGTTTTTTCAAAGCCTCCTTTAACAAGTTACTCATTCCCTCAAAACAATGTTTTACCATCGTTTTGTTCCTCGACAGCTTCTTTAAAATGCCCCAATAATGCATCTTTCAGCCTCGTTTTATTTACCATTCTATTTATTCCAAGGTCGTCCAGTCTACTGGCGTATAAAGAATACAAGCTTAAACAGGAGAGTTCCTCTTTCTACACACTTATCAATGTGTTCAACTAACTCCAGAAATGCTCAGTCTCGATTCGTTCCTTTTGTCGTCGTCTCCATTTTCAGTCAAATCCTCGCATTTCTGCGTACAGAGGGTCAGATATCGATTTCGTAAAGAGATTAGACACTTAAGATGGTATTTGGCTTCATGCAATATCAATGAGATCTTCCCTTGAAATGCGACCCAATAACCGGGCCAACAACGTGAAGTCCTCAAGTTCAACTGCTATCTGGCGAACATTTCTGTCTGACTCTAATGTCGAGAAGTTGTGAAGTTTGTCAACTTCTTCTCCGTCGTTGCAAAATATGCAGTTTTCAACACAAGTCCTCTGGCGTTTTCCGCCGCTTACGGGCCTGGGATTGGCTCTGTCATCCTTTTCTCTCAGGGCTATACTACGTTTTCGGCTGTCACGTTCTTGAGCTTTTTTAAGCTTTGAGAAGCTAAACTTTAGATGGCATGACTTGTGCCAGGAAGCACGATTTATGCACAGGCATTCTATACTAACGTATTCTTCAAATTGAAGATTTACTGGTAGTGCATTTACTTCTCGAAAACTGTTAATATTTTGCAGAAACGAGCTATAACCCTCTTGATGTACTTCAGGTGATCCATGAGCATTTAAAGGACACTTTAATGCCTCACTTGTAATCTCCTTGTATATTATGCACTTACTCCAGTCAAACGGCATTTGAAGTTAGTTTTGTTGCAAGAAGCCAGTCCAGTCCTAAGAATAAGCTAAGACTGAAGCCGTAGAGAGAACGAGTTCAGCTCTAAAGATACAAAATAACCAATCTAATAAGCGTAAAATATGTTATACAATGTCTAATTTTGATCTCAGAATACATTCTTTTTCTAAACATGCTTTTACTCTAATGTAAAATTCACGGTTATGTAGAGTACTTACTGATCTGAAATAGCGGAGTGGGACCTGGGAACTAGCCTCCATTTCTATTCTTAAAATATACTGCTATTATTAGCATCAGTCAGTTATTACGGTGAAAATGATTTAAAATATTAAGATATACTTTAAAGTGCCCCTACGATCAAATTTTGACATATCAATTTTTTCTCATATTCGTAAAGTAGAGTGGCTATATTATTACCAGTTCAAACCGTTTTTCGATACGACGACGGGAAGTCTTATTTTTTGAACTCCGAATCTTGAATTTTACAGCCGCCATTACGCGAACCCGCTCCTGTGGGCGAGGAATGCCTGGTCATTTTTTAGCGTACGTGACGTCATACACTTAAGGTTATCGTATACCTTCAGGGTACTGTTCCGGATAAAATTAAGTAGCGTCTCGAATATTCGTCGTATTTAGATAAATTATACCTCATTTAAAGCCTATAAAATTGGCTACAATGATATACCTAAGGTTTGTAATTTTGATAAAAGTGCGATTTTTAAATAAACTTCTTTTCCGAACAAGCGAGTTGGTTTCCAAGAGCTCCAACTCCACGGCAATTTAATGAATTTAAGATCTGTTTGCTTTTCTGGACTCCCACAGACCTTGTTTACGAAACTGTGTCGGCGATTGTGGAAATTCGAAGCCGTTCTGAAGATATTTTGGTCTTCGTGAAACTGCTAACGCGAATCCAAATATAGATGCGGGAATCGCTCTCAGCGCCTCTCTTTTAAAAATTAAAAAAATCGCTGACACAGGTTTTCAAGCTGACAATCTGTGAAAATTTGAAGTAATTCGCACAAATTCGCGTCGAGTTGGAGCTTTTTTCAAACTATGTTTAGAACGAAAATAGAAAGTCAAGAAAACGCTCTGAAATTAGCCGGCCGGCGAGACTGATTCTTTCAACCAGTGACTGGGAAATGTCACAGTCAAAACTTCCCACAACAACACGTGTGGCTACTTTTCCCATACGAACCTTCACGCGAACTAACATATGTAGTAAGAAAGTGTACCATTTTCCCGCTTTGAAAAGCAAACAAAACGTTTTGAATAGGGTTTGTGCATTGTACAGGACTGTAGCAATTTAACGAACCACAAAGCTGGCATTTCGCTAAATGAATAATTCAAGCCTTTAGTCGAGTACCAAGAATACGGTTTGTAATTCTCTTCAAGCCTCATGCAAGGATGGTTTGTGTACGTTTTGAGGACAGAAGCTTCTCCATAATTGTTTGTATCACATGGAATAGCCGGTAAGACCGTACTAGTATAGATTGACCGAAAAATAAGCGGCTACGTTTGCTGAGAACATACATGTAGTTTATCATAAATAACTCATATTGCTGTTTCCTATAAACAGATAAACATATCGATGTAGTATGCCTTTTAATTTACTGCTAATTTTATTTTCAAGACAATAAACCACAGAAGAAACCACCAATATTATTTCATGAAGTACCTTGTTTCAGTTGTTTGTGTGTCAAACAGAAAGTTTGGTTCTGTGATAGCCACTGTAAAAGCTGCAGATCAGTCAGTTTCAATACATTGTTTTAGTCTCTAGTAAATTCTTATCATTCACGATTTCATGTTAGACAAGAGAGCGATTTAATTTTATAGCAATTACATTGTATTTTAGAATGTAGATTCGCCGGAAAATCTATTGGCGGGACACAGATAATTCTCGATCTCTCTCATTTACGAACTAGCAATTATCCGGGTTTCACTGTAAACAATGAACAAACTTAGGACTTATAAACTGCTGATCATTACCTTAGTGATTTCTCCGCTGAATTCTCCCTGTAGCCCGGATCCAGTAACAGCACAACCTGAAAGCCGAACCAGGGAAAATACCCTGGGGAAAAATTACCCCCAAAAGATAAGAAACCTCTGCTAGCTAGCACTACTTACTGGCAGGCCACTTCCCAAGCGATTATAGCGACTATTCATCGTCCAGCTTTCAACTCGGTCGCCAGCGGCTCTATTTCTCCCTAAATCATCAACATCCGGCAATAAATTTAAACAGAAAGACACATTACTATGTTCTGAAGAATCTGAGGCAGATTTTAGGTCGTTATTTACTAAACCACAGCAAAATTCGCAGTGTGAGTTTGTCGACAACATAAGAAGAAATGTATGGGTTCGAAGCAACTTGAGAACGATGCGTTAAAGTGCCCCTACGATCAAATTTTGACATATCAATTTTTTCTCATATTCGTAAAGTAGAGTGGCTATATTATTACCAGTTCAAACCGTTTTTCGATACGACGACGGGAAGTCTTATTTTTTGAACTCCGAATCTTGAATTTTACAGCCGCCATTACGCGAACCCGCTCCTGTGGGCGAGGAATGCCTGGTCATTTTTTAGCGTACGTGACGTCATACACTTAAGGTTATCGTATACCTTCAGGGTACTGTTCCGGATAAAATTAAGTAGCGTCTCGAATATTCGTCGTATTTAGATAAATTATACCTCATTTAAAGCCTATAAAATTGGCTACAATGATATACCTAAGGTTTGTAATTTTGATAAAAGTGCGATTTTTAAATAAACTTCTTTTCCGAACAAGCGAGTTGGTTTCCAAGAGCTCCAACTCCACGGCAATTTAATGAATTTAAGATCTGTTTGCTTTTCTGGACTCCCACAGACCTTGTTTACGAAACTGTGTCGGCGATTGTGGAAATTCGAAGCCGTTCTGAAGATATTTTGGTCTTCGTGAAACTGCTAACGCGAATCCAAATATAGATGCGGGAATCGCTCTCAGCGCCTCTCTTTTAAAAATTAAAAAAATCGCTGACACAGGTTTTCAAGCTGACAATCTGTGAAAATTTGAAGTAATTCGCACAAATTCGCGTCGAGTTGGAGCTTTTTTCAAACTATGTTTAGAACGAAAATAGAAAGTCAAGAAAACGCTCTGAAATTAGCCGGCCGGCGAGACTGATTCTTTCAACCAGTGACTGGGAAATGTCACAGTCAAAACTTCCCACAACAACACGTGTGGCTACTTTTCCCATACGAACCTTCACGCGAACTAACATATGTAGTAAGAAAGTGTACCATTTTCCCGCTTTGAAAAGCAAACAAAACGTTTTGAATAGGGTTTGTGCATTGTACAGGACTGTAGCAATTTAACGAACCACAAAGCTGGCATTTCGCTAAATGAATAATTCAAGCCTTTAGTCGAGTACCAAGAATACGGTTTGTAATTCTCTTCAAGCCTCATGCAAGGATGGTTTGTGTACGTTTTGAGGACAGAAGCTTCTCCATAATTGTTTGTATCACATGGAATATAGCCGGTAAGACCGTACTAGTATAGATTGACCGAAAAATAAGCGGCTACGTTTGCTGAGAACATACATGTAGTTTATCATAAATAACTCATATTGCTGTTTCCTATAAACAGATAAACATATCGATGTAGTATGCCTTTTAATTTACTGCTAATTTTATTTTCAAGACAATAAACCACAGAAGAAACCACCAATATTATTTCATGAAGTACCTTGTTTCAGTTGTTTGTGTGTCAAACAGAAAGTTTGGTTCTGTGATAGCCACTGTAAAAGCTGCAGATCAGTCAGTTTCAATACATTGTTTTAGTCTCTAGTAAATTCTTATCATTCACGATTTCATGTTAGACAAGAGAGCGATTTAATTTTATAGCAATTACATTGTATTTTAGAATGTAGATTCGCCGGAAAATCTATTGGCGGGACACAGATAATTCTCGATCTCTCTCATTTACGAACTAGCAATTATCCGGGTTTCACTGTAAACAATGAACAAACTTAGGACTTATAAACTGCTGATCATTACCTTAGTGATTTCTCCGCTGAATTCTCCCTGTAGCCCGGATCCAGTAACAGCACAACCTGAAAGCCGAACCAGGGAAAATACCCTGGGGAAAAAATACCCCCAAAAGATAAGAAACCTCTGCTAGCTAGCACTACTTACTGGCAGGCCACTTCCCAAGCGATTATAGCGACTATTCATCGTCCAGCTTTCAACTCGGTCGCCAGCGGCTCTATTTCTCCCTAAATCATCAACATCCGGCAATAAATTTAAACAGAAAGACACATTACTATGTTCTGAAGAATCTGAGGCAGATTTTAGGTCGTTATTTACTAAACCACAGCAAAATTCGCAGTGTGAGTTTGTCGACAACATAAGAAGAAATGTATGGGTTCGAAGCAACTTGAGAACGATGCGTTAAAGTGCCCCTACGATCAAATTTTGACATATCAATTTTTTCTCATATTCGTAAAGTATAGTGCCTATATTATTACCAGTTCAAATTGTTTTTCGATACGACGACGGGAAGTCTTATTTTTTGGACTCCGAATCTTGAATTTTACGACCGCCATTACGCGAACCCGTGCCTGTGGGCGAGGAACGCCTGGTCACTTTTTTAGCGTACGTGACGTCATACACTTAAGGTTATCGTATACCTTCAGGGTACTGTTCCGGATAAAATTAAGTAGCGTCTCGAATATTCGTCGTATTTAGATAAATTATACCTCATTTTAAAGCTTATAAAATTGGCTACAACAATATACCTAAGGTTTGTAATTTTGATAAAAGTGCGATTTTAAATAAACCTCTTTTCCGAACAAGCGAGTTGGTTTCCAAGAGCTCCAACTCCACGGCAATTTAATGAATTTAAGATCTGTTTGCTTTTCTGGACTCCCACAGACCTTGTTTACGAAAGAGTGTCGGCGATTGTGGAAATTCGGAGCCGTTATGAAGATATTTCGGTCTTCGTGAAACTGCTAACGCGCAAACCAAGTATAGATGCGGGAATCGCTCTCAGCGCCTCTCTTTTAAAAATTTAAAAAATCGCCGACACATTTTTTAGCTGATATAATTGCGAACAATCTGTGAAAATTTGAAGTAATTCGCACAAATTCGCGTCGAGTTGGAGCTTTTTTCAAACTATGTTTAGAACGAAAATAGAAAGTCAAGAAAACGCTCTGAAAAGTTTTAGACGTTCTGGCGCCCGCCTCTTTCACAGCAATCAAACACCAGTGACTGGGAAATCTTCCCACAACAGCACGTGTGGCTACTTTTCCCATACAAACCCTCACGCGAACTAACATATGTAGCAAGAAAGTGTACCATTTTCCCGCTTTGAAAAGCAAACAAAACGTTTTGAATTATAGAAATAATCCTTCAAGTTTGTGCATTGTACAAGACTGTAGCAATTTAGGGAACCACAAAGCTGGCATTTCGCTACATTCAAGCCTTCTAGTTGAAAACCAAGAATACGGTTTGTAATTATCTTCAAGCCTCATGCAAGGATGGTTTACAGTGTACGTTTTGAGGACAGAAGCTTCTCCATAATTGTTTGTATCACATGGAATAGCCGGTAATACCGTACCAGAGTCCAGTATAACAGTTCAGAAGAAGGCCAAAACAGCCGAACCAACTGACAGAATGTACTACTCAGACTACTACTAGTATAGATTGACCGAAAAATAAGCGGCTACGTTTGCCGAGAACATAGTTTGTCATAAATAACTCATATTGCTGTTTCCTATAAACAGATAAACCTATCGATGTAGTATGCCTTTTAATTTACTGCTAATTTTATTTTGAAGACAATAAACCACTGAAGAAACCACCAATAATATTTCACGAAGTACATTAAGCTGGTTTCAGTTGTTTGTGTGTTAAACAGAAACGGGCGCATGCAATGTTTGGTTCTGTGATAGCCACGATCAGTCAGTTTCAATATTTTTTTTTAGTCTCTAGTAAATTCTTATCATTCACGATTTCATGTTAGACAAGAGAGCGATTTAATTTTATAGCAATTACATTGTAATTCGCCGGAAAATCTATTGCCGGGACACAGATAACTAGCAATCCGGGTTTCACTATAAACAATGAACAAACTTAGGACTTATAAACTGATCATTACCTTAGTGATTTCTCCGCTGAATTCTCCCTGTAGCCCGGATCCAGTAACAGCACAAACCTGAAAGCCGAATCAGGGAAAATACCCTGGGGAAAAATTACCCGAAAAGATAAGAAACCTCTGCTAGCTAGCACTACTTACTAGCAGGCCACTTTCCAAGCGATTTTAGCGACTATTCATTCGTCCAGCTTTCAACTCGGTCGCCAGCGGCTCTATTTCCCCCTAAATCATCTACATCCGGCAATAAATTTAAACAGAAAGACACATTACTATGTTCTGAAGAATCTGATGCAGATTTTAGGTCGTTATTTACTAAACCACAGCAAAATTCGCAGTGTGAGTTTGTACCCAATATAAGAAGAAATGTATGGGTTCGAAGCAACTTGAGAACGATGCGTTAAGTGTATGACGTCACATACGCACAAAAATGACTAGGCATTCCTCGCCCACGGGAACGGATTCGCGTAATGGCGGACGTGATTTTGACGGTAAACTCTCTCTAAAATGTGTGGTCTAATTGGCCCCTTTGCAAACTTTTTTCACTGATTTGGATATTTCTGCCACTGTTCGTTCTTATGGAATACAAAAAAGTGGCAAAAGAAATGGTCAAATTTCGTCGTAGTGGCACTTTAATAAACACTACCACTTGCAATATTTTAGCATTTCGAGCCTTGAGGCCAGACTGGTAATTTAGACCACAGGTAGCCCAATCCGTGATTTTGGGTAAAACTAAAATATACCATAAAAGGAGAGCCAGAACAGATTGTCATGGGCACCCCTTCTAATATTGATTAGGTTGGTCTAAACTATATCTGTACGAAGTTTGGTGCTTTTATCAGTTTTGTCACGATCTTATCGTTAGGCCACCTGACTACTACTGAGTAGTAGAGTCAACCTCGTTGGTAAACTCGTTTTAGTAACACCAGTGGGATACTCGTATTTGTAACATTTATTTAACACTTTAAAGAACGCATTTCGACTTCATATTATCTCCAAGACAAACGCGAAATCACAATCATGTATAACTGATGAGAAGATTCAACAGATATGGAAATCTCTTGAAGAAATAATCTTTTGCTCAAATGATTCAAGATGGACACAGCAAACAGCCAAAGTCAAAGGGTATATTGGATTAAATTGAAAAGAATTTACAGTAATAATTAACTAAATTTGAAGATAAACTCTTTTCTACTTTTCACTACTTAAAATAGAGCAGAACATAAAAAAAATACGGCGTACTACAACGGCATTAATTGCTTTCATTACGCGCACTCTTTTTCTACCAGCAGAGTCAAAACATGATATTAATCAATGTTGCTGATTGAACTTCTTTTTATGCCGCGGGAACAATATTAATCAACTGACGCCGGTTGTGATGATTTCATTTCACTGTCTGGTTTATTAGTTACTTTATATATTAGGCTCAAACTCCAGAAGAAATAAAGAATCCCTTACTTCAAAAATATGATGTCTGGTGGCATATCACGAAGCTGGTAACAATATTAAGCTATACGTCTGGTTACTCTTCAATGCCCAGTCCCATTTTTCTCTCTCTGCACTATATCAGAGGTTACTGTCGGCCTTAGTAACTACATGTATCTATAAATAAATATATTCCACTTAGGTGTGATTAAATTGTGGTAAGGATGGCGCCGGTAAAAGTGGCCGGGTAATCTGTATTCAATCTTGGTCAATTCCAAGTACGGTTTTTAAAACAGCCATACATACAATTACTTGCCAGGTGTATCAGTTAATATGCACTTCGTTATTTATTATTTCGTCTAATGTATGTAACTATTCCTGTAACTATCTGCTAAACCTAACTTCCGAGTATAATATGCCAGTAAACGATCCCAAGCTTTCTTCAATAAAGTATTTCTAGTTCTATAATGGTTTTTGCTTACTCTATCTTTTGCAACGCTTTATTTAATGTTTAGTGCCGTGAATTGGAAATGAAGGTCGGTGATAATCTCAAACTGACATTCATGTAAAATTGATACATTAGAACGTAAATCTAAGATAATGGGTGTCTATTATATACTTCCACAAGCATCCAGTACGATCTGTCAATTTTCACAATAGACCATGTTCTCAAGTATGCGCACGCAACAGGCTTGACGGGCCGGTAAATACTTCACGTGGGAATCACGTAGTGGTTTCCTATAACCCTCCCTATTATTTCAACCAATACTAAATCCAAGCTTTTTTGCTCTGACGAAGGGCTAACGCTCGAAACGTCAGCTGCTACTAGCTTTCCACGGCGGTTAGCATACCTCAATCGACTTTAGTTGATTACATACCAGTCTAAATCCAAGCTGCCTACATGAAGTATTTCTTGGCGGGCCGTGAGTTTTGTTAGCTTTTGTTAGACTCGTTCTGATGCGACAGCCTTTGTTATTCAAATTATCGGCTATTGTTCAAAAATTGGCGGCTATTGTCCAAAAAGCGATTTGGCGGGCCAATATTGCGTGCGCATACCTGAGAAAATGGTCTATTGAAATATATAATAACACAGATGAAAATAAATTGACAGTATTAATATATATACTGTTGTTAAATGAAATACCTATATTTCGGCCCTGTACAATGGCCTTCATCAGGGTGAATGCAATATTATCATAATGTCAAAGAATATATTAAACAATATTTATATTGAACAAAGTGTGCCATAATTTTTGAAAATTATTTCCCTATAGAGCTCTTTTGCCGCCATTTTGAAAACATAGGAGGCCCAGGGAGAAAGAATTGTGTCTCCAATCAAATTTCTGTTCAATCCACCATCGCATAGCCTCCTAAAGCAGACCCCGCGCCGGCTTCCGTTTCACCACAGTCGCCGCGGGCACCTCATGACCAAACATTGAAATTTTGATGTTCATTAATTTTAATAGCACTCTTGTTGTCTCGGATTTTATTTGATTTCTTGTGGCTGGGTGTTTCCAGCAGATCTCATTTTCACACGGACTGCGAGCAGTCCCTCCTTTTCCCTCCATTCGTAGTGAGTTTACGAGCGAGCGAAGTTATTGGATGCGTTCTTCACTTAGCTCCTCCGCTCGTAAACTCGCTATCAATGGAGGGAAAAGGAGGGACCGCTCGCAGTCTATAACACCTGTAGCTGTAGCTGGAATCTAATCAGTTTTCATTAAATTTGACGTACGAAAAGTTCTACTTTGAAATAAGGCAATATGTAACTACGGGAACTTCGTAATTAAAAATAAACCTTAATATCTTTTTCCTAATGACGAGGCAGTCGTGTATGTATTTAGCTGCTTGTTTTGCGAACTGATTTGGTGGATTTATGATAAGTTTGAAAAGCTTATTTTCATTCATGTGCCGGCTGTTAAACATTGAATATATTTTCGAAAGTAAGAAATATTTATTTCCGAAGTACATGGTATGTTTTACATTTTAGAATAAAGTGCATTTAATCTTCTACCCCATTTTTACATAATGGGCATATCCTTTCATCAGGTTTCAGGTAGGGTTTCAAGTATCTGCTTCTTTCAAATTGTAGCGGGTGATTACTTATTCTTATTCAGGTAAGGGCTTGTCTGTGTTCTATAATCGGTTATTTTGCTGAGATAGTCCTCCAGATTATAATTTATTTTGAATATCCTATATTTTCTTAATTTGTTTCTTTCGTTTTGTTTTCTTCGTATGTCAGTATGAATATCGCTGAACCAGTGTTGTTGTTCAATGTCTCTTAATGTTTGTTTAATATTTTCCAAAAACTTGTTCACGTTTGTCGTTTGATCTATTGACGACCACACATTTCCATACCCATTAGAAGACAGAATGTATTTTATTTTTTCACTCCAGTAGCTTGGTTTCGGCGAGTTTATACTCTCTGTATATGCAATGTGTGAGATTTGTGCATTAGTTCTAGTAGTCAATAATTTTGTCCAGTATTTTATAGCTCGATATGTGTACTCCACTTTGAGAGGTAAACATCCCAGTTCCGCTCGACAAGCATTGTATTTTTGCATTTCTAGATACTCCTAGTAACATCTTACAAAATTTGACTTGTACCAATTCTAATGGGTCATTATCTATTTTGGTTTTGTTCCGATCAGTTCCCCATATTTCACTTCCGTATCGCAAGATCGGTTTTATAAGTGCGTCAAAGAGTTTGAGTGTAAGCTTAACGTTCGATTTGAAATTGTCACCCATTTCTTTTCGTAGTTTAAATAGTGCCTTCAGAGCTACCTTTTTAAGTTCGTGTTTCGCAAGACTAAAATTTCCGTGTATGCGCGGACATTCAGTGTCCCCCCCCCCCCCCCCCCATAAACATCGTAAAGGGTGCCAGACAATTTTTGTGCAACTTAACCAACCCGCTACCCACTTAACCAACCCGCTACCCACGCCCGCTGGTGGTGTTTCGATTACTGCAGGGCTCCTGCTAATATCACAACATTTGCCTTTAAAATCAGAAGCATCTGTCACTATACGGCTAACCCGCACAAAACACGTGGAATGGTTGCTAATGCGCCTGTGGAGCTCCCCGCATATAAGTTAGTGGTATAACGGGAGCAGTGTCCAAAGAACTGCGGTTCGAATCCCGACATAGCGAAACATTGTTTTCTTCTTTCTAAGTTTTCTTGAATCACTTCTTCTATTCTAAAAAAACAAGCCTTATTGATCTCTTGTTTTCCTCAAATATCACAGCTTAATTTCTTCTTTTTTTATTGATTTCTAGAATTGTGATTCTACCACCATGCAGTTATAGGGCGAACCTAGGGCTCATTAGAGCAAGCTACTGACTTTCATTTCCAATCCCGATTCCCTCCAGCCATGCACAGGTCTAAAGCGGAACTCCGATCCCGATTACGTACACAAGATTCAGAGTCCAGTGGTTTTGCACTTCATATTTCAGGAACGCTTTACAGTCACTAAGCATCCAATAATGAACTTAAGAAATGCAACAAATAAAAAAGACAGGGGCCTGTCTAGGATCGTTCTATCTGTAGCTTCCTGTGGGCTTCCTGTGTTGCGAGTGGGCTTGCTGTGTTTTCAAAATGGCGGTAAAATTTGAGCTCTGTTTTAAAATGGCTTTATTCTTAGGTGTCCGGTTTAAAAGGTAAATATGTTTTTATTTTCCGTGAATGAGAATAAGGAAATCCATTCAAGCATCACAAATCCGATTTAATTTACTTTGAGGTCATGATCAGTACTCGAATTATCCCATGATCTGCAGTCGGACCCGTTGGAACAAATTTTTGAAATCTCAGAAATCTCAACGAAATGCAGCAGAAAAGGAAGGTACGTAGTGCTAATAACTCACTGAAGGGTATTGAAGGATTGGAGGTCATTTTAACGTATTTTGAACAATTTAGAGCCGCGGGTCCGTCAAGTTCCGTAGGTTCTGTCAGTTCCGTCAGGTTCCATAGGTTCTGTCGGTTCCGTGAAATAGATATGCCGCAAAAGATCTGTAAATCTATTGTTTAAAAATACATTAACTATAAATGCTTACAAGGTATTTCACTATTGTGTTAAAAATGCAAGCAAGCTAAAATGTCTGTTAAAAAATACGTAATTGTCCTTTGGGCTAAGCCTGGAAAGGAGCTATGTTAATTAAAACTACGAAGTTGTTTAATTAGCTAAGTTAATACGGTTCTTTGGTCTACATTCTTGCCTTTTGTTCAAACGATAGGGTTGTAGTGTGAATAACTGGGCGCTCCAATGGGCTTCTCGTCTAGTAAGAAGAATGTTATTGACGCTATCAGCACAGTGTTCATTAATTAGTTATAGCTTTAATACAAATAAAAGAAAAATCCGCAAGAGAATGTTGTGTGCTGTTAAAATGGTTGCTACTTCACAAGTCTCCTTATTAGTTTTTATTTCTAAACCTAACTTTTGCACTTATTACAAGAAACAAGGTATACTAGATTCTTAGAATGCAAGTTAGATTATGCTTGCAAAACTCGAAAGGTATGCAATCAATCCCCAGAGATTCAAATAACAAAGACGTGGCGGCCATGTTGGTTGAATCAAACAAAGACATCTTTTGGTTTCATGATCGAACGAGGAATCTTTTGTTAACGTCACTGAACCAAGATGGCGGCGAGACGTTACGTACAACCCAGAAATTCGCCCGATTAATAAAAATAGTGATTGCAAATATCACACTTTTTGCCATATTGAAAACAAATGGACTGTGACTCCATTGAAACGTCGTTATTCGAAATGTCCCGACTGACACCAGGAAATCATCACATGGCTCTGCAAAGGCTCTCAAAATTGGGGCAAAGGAGCTTTCTAACCCATTAACAACGCTGTATAACTCATGTGTTACCCAGTCTAAATGGCCCAAGGATTGGAAAAAGGGGGAGTAGACACCAATCTTTAAGAAGGATGACTCCCAGGCTATCGACCGATAACAGTCAATGCACGGTAAACAAAGTATTTGAACAGCTCCTTAGCAAGCAATTAAATAATAACTATAATGAAAGACCAAGTGATAAATTAACTGCTTATAGGAAAAGGCATATTTGTGAGACAGCTTTACTTGCGCTAACTGAAGATTGGAGAAAGGCCCTTGACGAACGTAAAACTGTAAGACTTTTATCAACAGACATCAGTGAGTAAAGCGTTTGACTCGTTACTCCATCCACTCATGTTAGCCAAGCTTAAGGCATGGCCTCAGTGAAAACAGTTTGAACCTACTCCATTCATATTTTAGGGATATTTCAGTGATCGTTTCAATCGAGTCAAGCTTGGTCCTGTTGTCAGCTCTTGGAAAAAAGTCAGGCATGGCTGTCCTCAGGCTTTGCCTTTGGGCCATTATTATGGAACATCTTCCAGAATGATTTAACTTATAGCATTATAATAATTAACACAAATCTAAATATGTACGCTGATGACCCGCACCAGTTTTATGAAATGAGTAAGAACTTTGAGGAAGTGCAGAAAAAGCTTACTGAAAGTGCTAAAGTAGCAACTAAATGGTATTTTGTTCTAATTTTCTTAAAGGTAATTATAGTAAGTATCATGATACAATGACACTTGGTAATAAGCAGGAAACCGTGTCTGAGTGTTAATATCGGGTGCAATCAACAGATTGCCTCAAACTATTGGGAATATCAATAGATAATAAACTGAACATATTAGTATTACTTGTAAGAGAAGCAGTAAACGAGTAGGAGTGTTAATGAGACTAAGGAATCTTATACCTACTAGCACAAAATTACAATTAATCTGAATAGTACCGTACGCCCGGCCGCCTGCTGCTAGAAAGGCAACGTAACGCAACACAGCTTGAACGGTGACAGGAAAGGACTGCAAGCGAAACCTGTCGCAAATACCCTTGAAAGAGTTCAGATGAGACTGCATGTTCCTGTGAGTGGAATCTGCATGAGCTAGGTGTATCAGTCTCTTGACCAGATTATCCAGTAATTGAACACTGTCTGGGCTGCCTAAAAAAAAAAAATGACAACAAAAATAATAATAAAACGGAATAGGAACGGCGAAGACTACTGAACTTGAAACTGTAAACACGCTGCGGGAACCCTTCGAAATGCGAACTGGATGTCGGCCGCTCGCGCTGTCGCGTAAAATAAATTACAATAACTAGAATTAGTGTCCCAGCGACTTAAACAGTCCGCTAACGTGTTGTGATCGCCTGGAATATGCCGAGCACGCACTTCGAAATCGTGAAGCGCAGAAGTGGACTTGAGTGTTGTGTTGGCCGATGACAGCTGCACCAACTGCGGACAACACAGCTCTCAATATATTATTATTAAATTATAAAATATTATATAATAATACGAAATTATATATTATCTTAATTGCGATTGTACATATTATTCATAACTAGTTCTTTTATAATTCTTAATTATTTTACAAATTAAATTAGGGTGTCCCCATTTAGTGGGGGACACTGCTATGTAGATTGACACTTAAATAAAGTTGTTATTATTATTATTATTATTATTAATAATATTATTATTATTATTATTATTACAAGTCGAAACCGCTAACGATAATCATATAAATGGTTTCCACTCCTCCCCTCTCATTTATGTAAGCTTTACAGATCTTACACAAAAGTTGCAAACTATACGTTGTTTTATCGTGGTTTGTACCAAAACTATGATTTTGATGCTACAACCTTATACAATCCCTTTCTAAAGGGGGAGGGCACCGTTATTAACAGGAAATGCATATCATTTTCCACCCCTCCCCCCTCAGTTTTTCAAGGTTCGCATTTGTTACCCCAAATTGCAACCAATATGTTGTGTTCGTCGTGTTTACTACCAAAACTATGATTTTTAAGCTGCAACTTCATTCTAGCCACTTCTAATGGGGGAGGGTTCCATTATTAACAGGAAATGCATAGGATTTTCCACCCCTCCCCCCTCAGGTTTGCATGATTCGCACATTTTACCCCAAATTTGCAACCAATATGTTATGTTCGTCGTGTTTACTACCAAAACTATGATTTTAACGCTGCGACGTTATTTAGGCCAGTTCTGGACCCGGAAATAGCAAATGAAACAGTCCCAGCATGCTACGCGGCCAAAACGGAAAGGGCGATGGATTTTTACGGGTATAAAGGAACGTCGTAGAGACATGGGGTTTTCACCAAAATGTTACCCATAGAAAACTCCAGGGGGTCTTCTTAATTTGGTTAACGCTGAAGTTCAGGGGGGGGGAAATGGCAGCCAAAATAAAATTTCAAAATGGCTTAACCCCCCCTGAACTTCATTTGCGCGAAGGTTACATCAAAAATTTAATCTAGTTGGATGAAATTACATATGATAGGCTAGTTTTACTTCCCGTTAACCTAGCGCAACATACCAAACATTAACACGTCCAAGCAATAAATTACAATTTACCCATTTGTGTTAGAAAAATGTCTCCGGAATGACATTCATGACAAAACTGGTTTTTATGCCATTAACTATGCGCTAGATACCGAACATTAATTATTTAATTAATTAATTATTTAATGATTGTATTATTTCTATGTTTATCGTTAGGAACTAGTGGATACCGCTAACGATAATCCAACATGTGTGTTAGACGCTAGCTACGTCGTAGCGAGTGTTGGGTAGTGCCATGCAACTTGCATGGTAGTGATCCTGGCCAGTGTATGGTTATTTTCCACCTACTAAGGCTCAACTGGAATTTTGGAGCACTTCTCGTGAAAATAAGTGGCCCAAACATCCGCGAAAAAAGTTTCGCCTTAAAGATCGCTTTAATGAACACCGCCGCACTGTTGACAAACCTACTAACAAATCTAAAGCTACTGCTGTCTCGGATCATTTTCTTACTAACAACCATTGCCCTAATGACATGCAATTAATTCCCTTAGAACTCATCCACTCTAATAGAGATGGCGTACGCAAGGCTCGCGAGGCATTTCTCAGTTGATAAAGGACAAACATTAGAACCTAAAGGCATGAACAGAAAGGAAGAAATGTAATTTTATACTACTCAGTCTCTATTATGGAATTGTATTTAGCTTAGTTCTCTATCACGACCACTCATCACTTGTAATTTTATCTCCTAGTCTCACATTCATGTTTTCAAAATTTAAAATTTGTAACTAACGGTTTCTTGCCATATACTTGTGTACCCTGAGGAAGGTTGGCCGTGCCAACCGAAATATCGGTAGTAATTATATATATTCCCAGTACCGTACAATAAGCCTTTCATCTTGTCTTGATACTCCTTGAAGCGATTGTTATTTTCCATCCAAGTGCATTGAATGTCATCACAAGCTCGCGAACCGACAGCCATCCGCAGTTCATGCCGCGTGGCAGTTGTCGCGTCGAGTACAGAAACCATGGTTTCAACTCTGCCACATCACTTGATCCATTGTGATTTGAAGCTGCAACCTCATTCTAGCCACTTCTAAACGGGGGAGGGTTCCATTATGAACAGGAAAGGCACTAGGATTTTCCACCCCTCCCCCCTCAGTTTTGCAAGGTTCGCATTTCTTACCCCAAATTTGCAATCAATATGTTGTGTTCGTCGTGTTTACTGCCGAAACTAAGATTTTAACGCTGCAACTTTATTTAATCCAGTTCTGGACTCGGAAATAGCAAATGAAACCGTCCCAGCATGCTTTGCGGCCAAAACGAAAAGGGCGATGGATTTTTACGGGTAGAAAGGAACGTCGTAGAGACATGGGATTTTCACCAAAATGTTACCCATAGAAAACTGCAGGGTTCCTCTTAATTTGGTTGACATTAAAGTTCAGGGAGAGAAATGACAGCCAAAACAAAAATTCAAAACGGCTTAACACCCCCCCCCCCCCCCCTGAACTTCATTTGCGCGAGTAATACATCAAAAATTTAATCTTGCTCGGCGAAATTACATCAGATAGGATGGTGTTTATTTCTCCTAATTTTGTGCAACATACCAAACATTAAGCCATGAATTACAAATATTCCCTACCCCACCCCTCTGGAGATGGTATACCCATTTATTTTTGCAAAATATCTCGGGAATGTAATTCATGATGAAACTGATCGGTTTCTAAGTTTTCATGTTCAACACTGAATGACAGAATTGACATTAAACAGTTGCCCAGGCCCCGCTCGGCCAAGCAAAAAGCTACAAAAACCGCCTTAACACCCCCCCCCCCCCCCCCCCCCCCAAACTTTATTTCCGCGAGTAATACATCAAAAATTTGATCTAGTTGGACGAAACTACATAGGATAGGCTGGTTTTTACGTCTTTAACTATTCGCTACATACTTTAAAACGAGAAGGCATAATCATTTCCTTAAGATTCTTGAGCCTTCTAAAGGCATGAATAATTGTTTTTTTCGGGAAAATATCCTGCATGACAGTTACTAGAATATAGAATGCCTACGAGTAATGTTCCCAATATCTGGCAAATTGGGATTGTAATCTACGCTTTAGTCTTAGTGGTGAGCAAATATTTTTTGCTCAAAGCACTAAACTTAGAAAATCCTTCTAAAACCATTTCCGGCTTTCTTATAACCTTTGTCGATGAGGTACTTTTGGTATTCACTATTTCTTTTCTCTAAAAATTCTGAAGTGGAGCAATTATGCTTAATTATAAGTCCTACACTGTAAGGACTAGACCGGACTAGACCTCTTACAATGGTCTTGGTGGGCACTCGTAGGAGGCAAATAGAGATGACTATCTGCATGTGGACTTAGAATATACATCCGTTTGTATACATCCATCAGCTGGATGTAATGTAGCCTGGGAAACCAGCCGACTCTTATCGCTCCCCACTCGCGAAAGAGACGTCTCTTTCGCGAGTGGGGAGCGATAAGAGTCGGCTGGTTTCCCAGGCTAGATGTAATGTAATATCTAAAACGTTTAAATTTAAATTTAATAGTAGGATAGAGGGAATTAATATAACTTCGGGGAATATAGTTCACATTCCTCAAAATTAGAGAGACAATGATCGCAACGGAAATCTTAACAGAGGAAGTACTTTGAGAGAAAATATTATGGAATATCACCACCACTACCCTGCGAGTAGTGTCTCGTACCAGACTCACTCGGTCACCATTCATGCCACCTTTGTCATGTCTGCCATTGTTTCAGTGGGCTCAGGTTTGGTCATGAGAGTCCAGTTTAAAACGAAACTTTAGCCGAAGAACCTTGAGTGAAAACAACAGGAATGCTGCAGATTTTGTATTCTTTTCTTCTCGCTTTTCGTGGAGTTGAAGAAAGCTCTGCTCGCAGTGTACACCGCCACATAATTTTGTCAGAAACCGAAGAAGACTTCGAATGCTGAGACAGTAAAATAATGACATTGTACTGCAAGGAGTTATGTCGGGTAAAAGTGATCGTGAGACTTCTGCATTTAAGCTTCATGTATTACTAGTTTAAGACAGATTTAAGAATTTCTATAACGTAATTTGTTGAAGCACCTTTCTAGACTTTTCTTCCTTCGGGTTAGTGGGATAATCTCCTTCTGTTTTTAAGAAGACTTTATGTATTACGTCACAACAAGCACGTTTAAAGTGGTGAAATAAGAGCTAGCACGATCTTTGGATGTCTTAGTAAACTTCATTTTATCCGCATGCAACTGAAAGGGTGTTGCGATTACTACACAAACGAAAACATCAATTAAAGTTCGGTACTGAATCGAATGATTGCCATTTTTCTATCGACCTTACTGATTATACTTCTTTTTATTGGCGATTTTAACGTGAATGCATAAGGCCAAGTAAAAAAAAAAATAGTTTCTCGTCCCCGCCCGCTTCCTTTTTGGCAGCCGCTTCCTATTTTTTACTATTTGCTATTTTAATATAAACCTTTATACTGCGTTTTGTCCTTGGAAAAAATACTGCTCACTTCTATTTATATCGATAAAGCACCAGCTGGAGCGAGAACTCGAAAGGCTGTCCTACTCGTGCGGTTCCTGTTTCCAGGAGATAGATGACCGTGGCGAGGGCAACATCTTTGACATTGTATTTGTGAATGACAAACTCACGTGCCAGTCAACGATTGAGCTACCTTATTACGCTGTCCACGATGATCCACTCTGCTTTTACTGCGGCAGTGAAATCAACCTTAAGACCTCCCCTGACTGTTTGCCCCTTTGCGCTGGCTGCGAAAGATCACTAGAGCATTCACTCAAAAAGACGCTTAGTGACAGGGAATAACAAAGTTCTCTGATACATTCTGTTCAAAACCAAAACTTAGACTGTGTTTCCTTCTTTAGTTTAAGTTTTATTCAATTTGAAGCTTTCAGTTAGAAGCAACATAGGCCAATTGGAGTTTCAAGAATTTGAACATTGATTATTTCTTTATAAACAGTTTTCCTTTTATATTTAAAACTTGTAAACTAAATCAGTTAATGCTCTTTTGTGTGCAGCAAAAGTTTGTATATTGACTATATTTGTTTCTGGACCTTCTATAGAGATTTTTGTGAGCTATGGATTCTTTAAACCTACCAAAAATAAGAAATAGTAAAAATAGTAAAAATAGTAAATAGTAAGAACCGCCCGCCTCCTTTTTTGAAAAAGGTCGGACGAGAAACTATTTTTTTTTTTACTTGGCCTAATAATAAGCCAATTAAAATCAGCTGCGGATGCATTCGGCCGAATTCCATTTTAAATCCGAATGTTCGAGAAATTTCCACAACAACGGCGGAAAACGCGTGCAGACAATAATTAGAAAAATAAGTTGTTACACTCTCAGGAAATTGGTTAGACTCCGTCGGATAAGCAGTTTAGTTTAGCCTAAATATTATTTAAAGTTTCCATTTCTTACTGGGTTCAGCTTGAAACTGATCCTTGTTCCTACGCATGATATGGTCTTCTGGCAAAATATGTGAATAATACTCGCTTGACCTAAGTCAAAAAGGGAAAGAGGAAAATCTAACTACGAGTAGGGAAAAACTCATATTTTATTAAAGTAACTTGAAAAACTAATATCTTATTAACAGGCATCTGTAATTCTGATCATTTGACAGTTTTGTTTCACTTGTATTATTTTTGTATGGCCAGTGAAAACGTTTGAGGTGTTTCCTTGTTCGTGATGCTTTTTCGCCTTTTTAAAAATTCACTCAAAGTCTTTTCAGTGTATATGTTGTTCTATAATAGACCAATCCAATGTTGTTCTATAATAGACCAATGCAATGTTGTTCTATAATAGACCACCACCAGTTACCATGACGATATCTAGTTAAATTAGCGAGATAGCACCAATACTGCATGCCGAAAAGAGCACCTCAAAATTAGTCAAAATCCCAAATTTGAGAGTTATACCTCACCACTGATTTAACCAACTCATTCAGTTGGTTAAATCAGTGACATGCGACACTGACTGCACTGAATAACACTGTGAGACCATCACACCTCCTTGGTCATGGCAACGAAAATATTAATTAAACTGATCTCAAATACAACAAAGAAAGCATAAAGAATCACTGAAATGTAGAATGAAGGATTAATCATTTAGTTGCTACACGTCTTAACTTTAAAAATCAAATAAAAATACACTTTCTCTAAAACATATTCAAACGCCAGAAACACTCCAGACGAAATCATACGATGACCCGATATTATGCTTTACAGTATCCCATGATACAGGCATTAAATAAAACTTTCACATTTGTGCTTCAAAAAGACAAAAGAAGGCAATATATCTTTGGTACCAAATAAGAAATTATTACTTATTTTTATTCTGTTATGTAAGGAAAAGTTAGAACAAAAAGCTTTCTCTGTCATCACAGTTTGAATCCAGGTTTTCTTTTGTCTCAAATATTAACAAGAACTATAAACTTGTTGTTCTGCAACCTATTACCCTAATTAACAATTCGTCGAGAAAATGTTGATACATTTTCAAAATACATAATAACAAACATACCTCAGTAAAATAATTGGTGTTCTGTTACTTCAATGCAGTTACACAAGTTCTGATGTTTCTGGCTTTCATAGAAACTGAAGAACAACTTCTTAGAAAGAGAACTTGGTCTTTGACGAACGAGGCGACGAGTATTTAAACAGCATATTTATTGGCTTCAGTATTATATACACGTCACCGACATACTATTATGTAGAACAGATGGTACATCGCTGGCAGCAGTTTACGTCACAAAATGTAATAATAGCGCAAAATGTAATAACACAAAATGATAATTATTGTTCATTTTATGAAATATTCCAATTTTATGAACAGTACAAAATCCAAGCAGATGATTGGCTAATGACAGTGCTTCTTTGGTTACCACAGTACACTGTACAGTACACTTAGACAACGAGAACCAATCACATTGCACAATGAAAACAAATCATTCCAACTTACGGTTACTTGAGCCAATCTGTGTCGATTAGAAGACAACAGTATTTCAACTCAGTGCTCGATCTTCGATCCGGTACAAGGAACCTTTCATGGACTATACCACAGGCAGCCCACAGTGCAAATACAGAGCTTGGGCTACCTGTGCTATAGCTAGTTTTGGAATGCTTTTTTTTCGTTTTGTGTCAATCTTATTGCTTTTTGCGTTTACTATGTTTTTCATTGCTCATATTACATTTTACATTAAATGTTTGCGATACTATTATATTTTGCGTCAGTCTTATAACATTTTACATCAAACGTTTGCGATATACTATAATTATATTTCGTGACATCAGTTATTATATTTTGTGGCGTAACAGATGCTAAGTCACCTCGTCCCCAGTCCTTTTAATAATTGAAAGAGCGAGCGTAAAGGCGCAAGAGCTGATGGGAGGGCGTGAATGGAGGAGTCAGCCCCGCGTCACCTAAGCCAGACAGTGCCGCTCCAAACGAGCCACAATATTGGCTAACCCAACAATACAAAACATACTAACCTTTAGAACGAGCAGTACAACAACAGTAGATCTACAGTATAATGGTCCAATCAGAATACAGGTCTGGAAATGGTACTGCATTACTCGCAATAGAGCTACTGTATAATGGTCCAATCAGAATACAGGTCTGGAGATGGTACTGTATTACTCGCAATAGAGCTACAGTATAATGGGTCCAATCAGAATACAGGTCTGGAAGTGGTACTGTATTACTCACAATAGAGCTACAGTATAATGGGTCCAATCAGAATACAGGTCTGGAAGTGGTACTGTATTACTCACAATAGAGCTACAGTATAATGGGTCCAATCAGAATACAGGTCTGGAGATGGTACTGTATTACTCGCAATAGAGCTACATTATAATGGTCCAATCAGAATACAGGTCTGGAGATGGTACTGTATTACTCACAATAGAGCTACAGTATAATGGTCCAATCAGAATACAGGTCTGGAAGTGGTACTGTATTACTCACAATAGAGCTACATTATAATGGTCCAATCAGAATACAGGTCTGGAGATGGTACTGTATTACTCGCAATAGAGCTACTAGAGCTACAGTATAATGGTCCAATCAGAATACAGGTCTGGAGATGGTACTGTATTACTCGCAATAGAGCTACTAGAGCTACAGTATAATGGTCCAATCAGAATACAGGTCTGGAGATGGTACTGTATTACTCGCAATAGAGCTACTAGAGCTACAGTATAATGGTCCAATCAGAATACAGGTCTGGAGATGGTACTGTATTACTCACAATAGAGCTACAGTATAATGGTCCAATCAGAATACAGGTCTGGAGATGGTACTGTACTGAATCCCGTTATCTTGACATCCTCGCCTCGGCCCCTGCACTACCCCTTTGTCTTGTCATTCTACAGGGAGACTGGGGACGAGTGATGCGCGTGGGACCTGATAACAAGCGTACTATGGACGCTCTTCCTATAGTGATTAAGAATTTCAGATCACCTCAGTCTCAATACTTGAGTAAACGTTCAGTAACCGTAAATAATGCTGATCTCGATTTATCTACTAATTTATCACAAACTTGATGTTAAAATTATTGAAACTACTTTCTAGTTTCATAATCGCGAGGAAATTGAGATTGTCTCTATATATATATATCTAATTAGACTAATTAAACTTGAATTGTCTCTATATATCTAATTAGACTAATTAAACTTGAACATATGACGGGTATATAATGGTCAAATCCGAGACACGCCGAGATTTCATTTTGCCTTTGAGCGACCATTCTGATTCCCCTTATATGGCATTCCAACAGAACATGTATCACTTACCAACGAAAGATAAGTGTTTTATGAAAGGACGGCTGTGTGACTGGTCATTGACTGGTACGAGTTGAGTGTCCTTAGTCAGCAGCGAAAACAATTATTTGGGCTCGAAAATATTTATTTATTTATTTTGGGGTTAGGATTTTTAGAGGGTTTGTATGGAAAAGTTCTGGATCTACCGATCCTAGTTCATGAAGTCACTGACTCAGCGAATTCCCACGTTTTCAAGAGCGATCGCAATGCGCGTATATAAGTGTTGGATATGAGTTCACTGTTCGCTGATTTTCGCTACCGTGTCGCAAGCAGCCTCAGAATCACTTTTAAGTCAGTGTTCTATTCCGACGGTACCGGCAGTTGAGCTGATTGAATACATGATCACATTATATCGCACAAGTTCAATCTGGGGCTGAAACGAACACTACTGATAATAAGCAATTAGTGGATGAGGTTGAGCATGATAGCAAAAATTATCAAGACCCGTCGGTCTGTGTTATCAGCCTCAGCCTTCGACTTCGGCAGATAACACAGACCGAGGTCTTGATAATGTTCGCTATCATGCGAAAACCGAAATTCAATAATTGTTTTATTATACATTTTTAAGCTCAAGTTTTAGTAAAAGAGAAAGCTATCGTAAACAAAGCTAAATGAAACTCCGCATAAAATTGGTTTGTTTACGATTGGATTTCTGATTCAAGATGTTTTCTTTCGGCGTATTCGAGCTAAAAATTGCATTTATTTTACGAGTTTAGGAGAAAAGAATGACTAGAAACATAGCTGAGCACTAAAATGGCTCAAAATAACGAAATAAGTGCCCTGCTTTCTAGCGTAAAATTGTCATATTTGCTTACCAGCTTACCATCGGGCGCTAAGTATTATCTGCAGATTATCTGCAGATAATGTTGTATGATAACGAACTATAGTCCGGTGATAAAATGATCGAAATCTTCAGGCCGGGTCCTGACTTTGATCAGCCCTATATATGCATGGTAATTATGGGATAGAAAGGCCAGAAAAGTCGTAAACTGTCATTTGTCCTTTCAAGAAAACGGCAAAACACGAGTTACTGGCTTTTAAGGCTAAAGGCACACAAGATCTAGCATGTTTTCACAAAAGGGGGTCCTAGGTTCTAGGGCTCCTTTTGTGAAAACAGCGTCAGTAGATATATTTAGGGACCGGTCATTATTTATCGCCTGGATCATGGAAGGGTGGGGGTGGGGGGGGGGGGGGGGGGGGGGGGGGGAGGGGGGGGGAGGGGGGGTGATCACATGATTTTGGGAAAGGGAAAAGGGGGGATCACTCAATTTTAGTCACACAGAAGGGGGATCGTACTAAATTTAGAGATATGCGTGGAAATCTCTGAATTAAAACAATGTTATAAAGATTTAAAACAAAGAATAGAGGATATTGAACTACAAGAATCGTAGTCAAGTCTTTTCGACGACGAGTCTCGATCCGTAGGGGAAAAAAACAAATTAAGATATTTCTAAAACGCAAAAATAACTAGCTAAAACAAGTACATATAACACAGATATTCCTATACCTGTATCTTACCTTACGTTTGTTAGCTTTCTCAGCAGGTCTGAGACCTATATATGTACAAGTTTGTATGTTGTGCCAATAAACACATATCTATCTAATATCTATCTAAATAATGACCGGTCCCTTAAAACCGATATTTCGGTTGGTGTGGTTATCCTTCCTCAGGGTACACAAACGTATAACAAGAACACGTTACGATTACATATGTACTCGTGTACCCAGCTGAGGAGGTTGGCCATGCCAACCGAAATATCAGTTTTAATTAGTACATATATTTCCCTAACCGTACAATCAGCCTTTTATTTAATACTACAGACCTTTTGAGAGTCGATAACGCGTTCTTCCGTCGTTTTGAGCTGCGGAACTAATAATTCTGCTATGCGAATATCTTCATGCTAGCCCATCTTCATCTCTCGGGTACATCTTTCGCGACCTCAGCCGCTTCTGTCTTCTGAGCATAAGTCTGTCAAGCAGCGTGCTTTTAAAAATGCTAATATAAACATTTTACTGCTTCTTGTCTAATATGCAATTAAGATAAAAGAGTACTGAAACCTTGTCTTTTATGCAATTAAGATAAAAGAGTACTGAAATACGATAAGCAAAACAGTTCTGTATTTAACCGGGATACTATCTGGTTTATAGAGCCGGAATGTGGACATGTCATGCAGCACCACTTTTATCACTTAGTGCCGACAGGCAGAGATACCGTTTGCTTCTTACACTACGACTCGTTAAATAAAGATGCTTTACGGAACGGAGTAACATGTTTCCTCTTATGACAGAAATCAAACTGAAGACTGCTAGATAACAAAGCCGAATTCATAATGTCAAATGTTGGCAAAATGAAACTTGTGAAATGGGAATTAAGTTGATTGAACGCGCGGTGTCGACTGTCGAGTGTGCTATCGCAACAGGCCTCGAGCGGGCAGTCGGTCGGACAAAAGGCCGGTAGCGTTATTTGGATCGCTTGCTGTGTGTAAACATGTTACTAAAGTGCGGAAATCAAACTCAATAAAAACACGGACGTTTGAATTACATGACAAGTTTTCTTTAGGGAACTACTTTTTTGATCGAATCTCTTACAGTAAAAAAAACTGTTGTACACTTTATGTCAGTTATCTTTAGACAAGAGCCGGGAAATACTTTTTATGGATCGGTTAACAAAATTTGACCTGTTTTATGTTTGTAGACACAAGTTCGTTAAAAACATGTATAAAACGTATGTTCGTGGATATATAGCAGAAGAAGAAAAGTCTTAAATCAGCGATGTTTACTCATTAAAGCGGTCAATTGGATATTAAACTGCGTTTTACTGATTACCAAAAACAAAAATAACTGCTCAGATTGAAAGAGCTAGTATGTTTTTCAGATATACTGGAGAAAATCTGATAGTATGGTGATGAAGAGACAAAAATTCGAGTGGATGAAAAATACTGCTTTTAATATAAGAGAGATTTGAAGCACGGACCAAGATTTTCACTCCACCTTTAACAAACAATACAGAAAGTTTCAAATAAAACATTGATCTACATAGACTAAGGTTTCTCTTTCAATTCCAGGCTGTTACCTTTTTAAGTTTTGATATAGTACCCTTAAAACAATAGAAATTTATACTCTTTTTCAGACCAAATTTGTAGGTGATCTGGCGTGAAACAGTTTATGATAACTGAAGTTCGTTAAACACGAGAGCTATGCCGAGGGTGATAAAGAAGACTTTAGCTCGGCTCTTGACTATTGACTTTCTTACAGGTTTCCCGAGACGAGTTTAGTAATGAGACTCTTAACTAGTGATAAACTGACTTTTGAACTAATGGACCACCCAGTTCTAATGTATCCAACTGTGGGACTATATATGAACAATAGTTACAGAGGTTCTATACTAACTAAGGGGAATTCGATTGACGGTATATATTCAGGCGGAAAAAGAATACACAAATACGACTCGTTTATACGGGATATTTTAGCTCCTGGAAAACTAAATCAGTGTAGCCTGAATATCATGTCAGAAATTGTTCGTAGCTGACAGTGCAAAATGTTCATGAACCATGTGCATGTTATCCAGAGACTATTTCCATCTTTTACGGTCATCGTCCGCGCCCTACTGTACGGTGTTTTGTTCAGGGGAGGGGAAGGGGGGATGACGTCTGTAATGAACCTAACGGGTTGATACGCTCGAAGGAGCCGACTTTTCGCTTGTATACATGTACGAAAAAAAAGATGCTTTGCATTTTGATTAAAGCGTACGATAAAAGGGGTGTTCGGCTTTTGAGAGTTTTACTAAAAACGTTCCAGACACAAGGGCGTATGCTCGGGTGAATGTTGAGTACTTGATTCGTGTTATACTAAATAAATGCTACTGAACATCTTACCGTTTTCAGTTCGTCAACACTTGCCTTTTCTCCTGTACTGTAAATGATATGCCAAATTGTTCAAAGAAGGCTGATTTTAGAATTTTTGCTGATGATACAACTCTAATTTATTCCTGTGATACTTCAAATGAACTAGCTAGAAACTGTAATAAAAGGAGTATTTCAGTATTTTCTAGGTTATTGTACTGCCAATAAGTTGTCTGTTAATTTAAAACTGAAAACTCACTATATATGTGCTTATCTTTATAGTCCGCTCGTAAAAAAGCTGAAGTGTTGAAATACGTAACATAGAACAAAAGGAATAAATTAAATATCTAGGAATATATATTGTTAAAAATATTAACTGGGAACCTCAAATCCAACTTATTAACAGTAAAATCTCTTAAAAAAAGGAATTATTTATATATTTCCATACTACACTATCTGAGTTTGCAGATGTTAAAGTAAGGCTATCTCCAGTTTAAAAAGCGTTACAAAATGTTTCTTCTCAGGTCACAGGTCTAATTTTATGTGTGCTTTTTCAGAAATTAATTATTGAATTGCTGTTGTCATTACTGTGTTCTCCTCTGCTCTGATTATAATGTTATCCTTGCAAAAAGAAATAACAATAACAACTCGCAGCCTAAAACTTGACACCGGATATTATTATTTTTTCAACGTGTTTATAGCTCGAAAGCTTATTGCTCCTCTAACCACCGCACACTTCGTTATCTAATCTATTTTTCGTAATAATAATTTTATTAACACCTTATACCAATACAGGTACATCAGCAAAAATAATGAACACAATTGCAATCATAATAATAATAATAATAATCGTGTACGAGATATTAAGAAAGGCTGCTCGCCAGTGTCAAAACATCATGAAGATATTTAGCTGACCTGATAACATAGATTTCTTTCATTGACAGAATATGCAACAACACTGAACTCTTACCAAAGGAACGAACGTTATCATTTACTCTATATACATTACTAAGAAAAGTCTCTTATGTTTGCAAATTCACTAATCCGCACATTCAGTGTAATCTTGTAATATGATGTAATCTTGTAATTCTCTATTTGTAATACTACTTGTCAAATTATCCTGTAGGCAACTTGCCTCTGATGTGTAAATAAAATGAAACTGAGAATTGTTAGCAAAGGTAACGCCTTTTTAGCCTGAATTAAATAAAGTCCAGCAACGGATTCGGATTCGCTACCTCCCGGCGTAGAACAGACCGACCAGCCCTTGCTAGCTCGTTGGCAAATCCGAACATTCCTATATTTAATCTCCCATTTCAGGTTCTCTGGCCTAAACAATGGATTTTTAAATAGAATATGGTTTATATAATAGGAAGAGTTCGATAACCGGATAACTCGTCAGCAATTGAAGTTCAATCAGTTCATTTAAAGGGCTCTGCCAACCCCCAAATAATAAACCTCCTCATGATAAAAGACAAAAAATAACAACTCAGATTAGGAGATTATGCATTCCACGTACACCGACGAAAATTTGAGACAATTGTGTTGAAAGATGGAAAAGATTCGAGTGGAATAAAAAAATACTGATTTTACAAAGAAATTTAGAGCAACACGAAATCGTTTCACAGTATAACCGAAATCAAAGCTTTTGTAATCCACTTTAATCTTTGCCATTCTCTATCTAAAAACTCAGTTTGACAAGCTAAGGGACGGACCATTTGAAAATTGCTGGGGTTGATGGGGGGGGGGGGGTTGTTTTTTTGCTCGAATTTGTTTACGACTCCTATTGATTTTTTTTTTCTGTGCAAATTCGGCTTGCTCGATTTTTTTTTGGGGGGGGGGGATTTGCGGTACCCCCAATTGCGGTACCCCCCCCTCCCCCCCCCCCCCCCCCCCCCCCCTCAATTTTCAAATGGTCCGTCCCTAAGAATAGCAAAACATTGACAGTACCCCTTTCCGGTTCAATTTAATTCGCGTCGGTTTCATACTCAGCTACAGCACAAACATTTCCCGTGATTAGAATCGTGTGCATTAACAGTCACACCTCATAGTCTGCATGTAATCTTTACGATAAGGCTTTTCTAGAAGTAATGCTAAAGACCTGTTTACTTGAACTTCGAACGCCTACCTCGACCGTCAAACGGTAACAACGGTCGAGATGTCGACGATAAATACGCGAGGAAGGCTGAAATAACATGACGACGGCATGAAACAATAATCTCAATTACTAAATACAACATCTGTACGTGAACTGATACACATGCAGTGGCGACCACGTTATGCTTTTACAGACAACGGCCATCATGAAAACGCTGATGTGGACATTCAAAACAAAACGCAAGAAAGCACATCACTCTGTTTCTAGTTTCATTCGGCCAAGTTAGAAAGTCTAGTTAGAGCTATTATAAGGAAATATATGTTTTCAGCCTTCATTTTGATGTCTTTATTGGTAATATTTTGATGTAAAACCTGGAATAAGACGTGATTGAGCCGAGATTGCTGTTAAGGCCAGGTTTTCCGGATTGCAATCCCATCGCGGAAACTAGTATACCGAGAGGTTTACTGTTGATAATTGTAACATCATTCTGGTGACACTGAATTTGGGTTTGAGCCAGTTTTGGTTGTTAGTTATTTCCGATGATCACAAACAGCAACTGAAGTGCAAGGTGGCGGGTATGTCGCTGTATTAGGACAGGGGCAACCAACGAGAGATTTCGCTAAAATGCTTTAATATGCCATTATATATTACTTCTAAAGCTTTTAACTTTTAACGGTAACTAAATTAATTTCAAACTGCGCTGGTAAAATTGTATCTGTTCGGTGAACCTAGGGAACTTAGACAGTCTCGAATATTTTAGGGCGCTTTCATTGTCATTCCGAAATTCTTAGGTGTGGCAGAGGCCTTGACGAAAACATGATAAGATTCTGACATTTTGCTTTCACTGATTACACCGAAACTTCTAGGGACTGTAAATTGTGTAAATTGGTTGTCGAATCTGACAGGGGAGAAAACTGCATCCGAAAATCTCAGGTGTTAACCAGGGCATGATTCTCGGAAACTCTATTTACGTTTTTGACCTCTCCTATTGGCGTAACAATTGATAATAACTTGTCCTTCAAAGAACACATCTCAACTGTACTAAAGAAAGTATATACCGAAAATTGGAGCACTCAGGCGTCTAAAGCGACTAGTGCCATACATTCGTTGGAATACAGAAGATATGAACAAGCTACCACTTATTCTACTTTTTAAATGCTTAAAGGAAAACGGTACCTGAAAATGTTTTGATGTTTTGCGATATTCGAGAAATCGAAAAGCGTTGAAATTTACCGATTTTTACGAAAATTTTAGACGAGCATATTCAATTTTTTTCTTTATTCCGCCGGTGTTCCGAAAATTATAGCCCAAAATATCTGTACTCGCAAATGTAAGAAAATTCCGAACATTTTAGCCTACGTTTCAGTTCCAATTACAGAAAGTGGCTGATGGATGACGGCACGAAATACCGAGAACCAGTCGCACACATTTTAGTGAAAATCAACCAGAGAAGTGAAGAGAAGCGAATGTGGGAAATGAAAATCTCGTTTTAAGAGACTTTGAGAAAGTCTAATTTTAGCCGTTCGGTCTGCAAAAACGGAACGTGATCTGAGTTTTAAGGCTGGTTCGGTGAAACAAGCGCAAGCTCGTAGGTAGACACAAAACCGATTTACACGACAAGTATTTAGGGTACGGTACTCCTAAATTTTAGATACGCGTGCCAAACAATATTGTCACGGCAACCTTATTTATGTCGTATAAATGGCAATGTTCCGAGTACTGACGCGTGCCCGAAAATCTAGGGTGCCGAGACCCTGTAAATAGGTAAGAGTCCACTGGCCAAGCGGTCCACTGAGTATTCCAGTGTACATTTTAGCTGAAGGTCTCTTCGGATTGCGTTGAAATGATTACTGATACAAAGTGTCAGTATCTAGAACGAGTCCCCTCTCCGGTTCTCCCCCTCCCCGGCGTTCTAGCACTTGTGCATCACGAGTATATACAGAACGTGAAAATCAGTAAGCAACAGTAAGAACCTAGCCTGTTGCAAGTAATTCTACTCCTTGAGTGACTATAAACATACGATATGACAAACATTATTAATGTTACCACTTATGCTGTTTTCTTGTCCTTACTGAGATAGGAAGAGACGCTCCCCCGAGGAAAACATATGATCTGAATTGAGCCTTGTGTGCTACTGATTCGACAGGGCAAATGATCACTTCCCTGAGATACTATAAACTTAAATGATAGCACATCATAGGCAGACGTAATGTTGTTAATTCAGTAACACTATGTGCTAACTGAGAATGGATAGACTGAGAATGGTTACTTCTCTTAGACCCTAGGCAGGACTACTTCAATTAGAGTATAGTAATGTTATTAACACTACGTTTCACAGCTTGAAGAGATCTTTAACGAGGCCGAGCGCCAACAGCACTTGGATAAAACCGCACGTTTGACGGAGTTTTTCTGTGTCAATTATGCTCTTTTTAATCCAACATAATTAGGAAAGGCCCAGATAAAGATTTCACCAAGCGAAAACGATTATAAATCTGCAGATGGCACACATCAGTTTGGCAGTAACTCAAATTACCGCCGGGTTTTCTTTAAAAAAATTCTGAAGATCATTTTTAACTCTCGCACTCTTTAAGGTTGATACAATCTGAAGTTGATTCTTACCTCTTAAATCAATGGCTTTCGACGGCCTTCGTTAAGCTTTATAGTCGAGTCGAGTTCTTATTGAGAGCAAGCCCTCGAGTGAAGGAATTACATTCAGCTGTGAAGAAGCCCCACCAATGTCAGACAGATAACCTAACCGACCTTGGTATCTCAGTTGATTAAAAGGATTCATTTCCTCAGCTAACTTTGATAAGGAGTCAATTTCTTGTTCAGCAGCAAGAGAAACAATCCATTGAGAGGTTTTAAAATTAAATTCACAAAGAAAACAGCTCGATTCTTGTAAATATATACGAGTATTTGATTTTTATTTGCTATTTCCGATGAAGATCTTTGTGCACAGTTTTCAAGAATGTGGCAAACGAGAAGAATTCGTGCGATTTATTTTCATTTTATCGATCCTACTGTTATCTCTTGATCGATATTTTTTCTGAATAAAGGAACACTTGTATCTAGAAGTTTATAATTTATAATGCTGGTACTTTAACCATAATTAGAGCACTTGAGAATTGAATGAAGGGGTTTGAGTGATTTGAACATGAGATGTTAACTTCGGAATTTGTGCTTCCAGCCTAAAGGCAATTAAAGTATCAAATTTGGATGGCCATCGATTCTAACTTAGACGTCCAGCGGAGAAAACAATTTCCACCAAATTGTCTCGTCCAGCTCGAAGTGAGAGAATACGTCTTATGGATTTTATGACAACTGGCCAGTAGATATGTGAACAATGGGGTCCAGAACAGGATCAAACGAACCCGGATCCTTGTGTCTCGAATTTTATATCTTGGTAAATTGATTGACCTCCATAAAATTTATATATTCTAAATATCGTTTACACAGTCAGTAGTGAAGAGCGAGTCTAGGTGGTTATGCACATAATATAAGTCTTTGATGCTGAAAATGTCCTATTTTCGAGATGATTGGAGCTCTGATAGGAACTCTCTTGCAATCAGGCGTTCTATATAAAGCTGAGGGTCTGAATGGGGTTAACTGACTACTAACCTGACTACTGACAAACGGCCTTAAAAATAACTGACAACTAACATGTAGTGCAAACCCCCCCCCCCCCCCCCCTCCCCCCCCCCCCCCCATTCAGACCCTCTTCTAATGACAGACAATGAAGCCGTGTAACGGATCTAATAGACAGTAGCAGCTAGTTTAGGGCCGTCTATGATTTAAGGTCGCTACACACGAAGGGAAAAACTTCTGAACTAGGAAAAATATTGTCGCGGGGACAAACTTTTAGGGTTTTTATGTGCAAATTCCACACTGGTAACCCAAGCTCTGTAAATGGCAATATTTGGATTTGTTAGTGTACCATCTTCAACGTAAATCTTGAATAAAAATCGACAAACCTTACGTTATACATGTCGCGTAGCGAGGAAAAACCCAAACTGACCTGGCTTCATCATAACCTTCAACGTAATCCATGTGGGATCACGTATTTCAATCTGCACGTTCTTCTCTTATTTCTCAAACCCGCTTCTTCCATGTGGGATACTTAAAACCATATACGCATGACCTTTAAATATTTAGTCAAGCACATAATTACATTGTGTTTTACTGCTATTCTTCTCAAAAACACCACACTTGTCCCCAGGGAAAGTCAAGGTCATTCAATCGAGCATTAAAACGTTTTCGAAAGCAACTCAACTGCGACGTCTTTAGTTTTGGCAGAGAAAACATTTCCCCACAAGCCTCGGGAGAGTTTGTAAAAGTCCCTCGGCCGAAGCGACCTCGGGACTTCAACAAACTCTCCCTCGGCTTGCGGGGAAATGTAATCACTAATTTCCCTCTTGTCATGGTATTACTTATAATTATTACTGTTTTTGGCTGATCAGACTGATCTCTCCGCTAGGTCCAACGTACCACCGACAGAATTGTCGTATACGGTTTTTGCCAGCTTCATTAGCATTACATATTAAATATTGCCATTTACAAGCTTGTACAATGATTTTAAAATTGAACGATTAGCCCTTCAGTTGGTCCTCTCTTTCATCAAAGATTTCGAACATTAAATCTTGCTTGGGATGTTTGGCCTTGGGCACGCAGGACTCATAGTGGAGATATAAGTAGGGGAGTAGGGTAGAGTGCTTGGGTTAGAGCCGGTATTTAGGGGAGTGGGGTGATGATGTTTGTGGTTGAGCAGGACTGTAGATATTTAGGGGAGTGGGGTAGGGTGTTTGGGGTTGGGTATTTAGGGGAGCAGGACTGGAAATATAATTAGGGGAGTAGCGTGGGGTGCTTGGGGTAGGGCCGGTATTTAGGGGTGTGGTGGGGCTGTTTGGCCTTGGACAGGACTGGAGATATATGTAGGGGAGTAGGGTGGAGGTGTTTGGGGTTGGGGTTGGGGGTTGGGCAGGACTGTAGATAATTATATTTAGGGGAATGGGGTGGGAATGTTTGGGGTTGGGTATTTAGGGAAGTGGGGTGGAGATGTTTGGCCTTAGACTGTAGATATATTTAGGGGAGTAGGGTGGGGGTGTATCATTGTCTCCATCCAAAAGGAGACGGGTTCAAGATCTGCCAAGTGTAAAGCATAAGGACGTATGGACCTTACATACCCGATATAGTGTAACAGCTTCCACTACTGACAATACATAGGTGAAACTAAATGAATCCTCAAAGACAGGTTTAACGAACACAGACGTTCAGTTGACAAACCTAACCATTAAATCTAAACCTACCACTGTTTCTAAACATTTTGTTTCTAACCCTACTGCCTATAATCATTCTAACACTGATGTGAAACTTATTCCCCTAGAAGTAACTCTTCACGAGACGTAAAGACATACAGATAAATATATAGACAAAGCTCGAACCCTCACGGGATGAACAAACGTGATGAAACCCAGTTCTTATGTCTAGATATGTTGCATATATTTTTTCTATTTCTCATACCGGCGTTACGTCATCTCTTTCCGCCTCTTTTCTGTATATTGCTACACATATACGTGTATTATCCTTTTCCAGAACCCTTCACTTAAAACATCTAGTACCTGAAGAAGGCTGGTTTGGCCAGCCGAAATATTGTATTCAATATAATCAATATCTACGTTGTATCAGCTTTGCAGCAGTCCTTGGACTTCTTATTCATAAGCCCGGCACTCTAATGAAACAGACCAGTACATTTCAGACAGCGAACTTTTCATGCACAAAATTCAATGCTAATATATGATATATAATAGATTTAACTCATTAGCCATAACAATAGATTTTTTTAAAACAATATTTGAAGCAATTACTCCAAAAGCAATGATGCTTATCTAGGGAGCTTTTGCTTATCCGTTACATGGTAATCAAACTGAGGATACGAACACACAATATACCGTACAAATAAAAGAAAATGAAAAGAATGAAATGAAAGGTGGGCAAACACTATTGAAACTTTGAAAAACGTTTACACTCGGCTAAAAACTTGTGAACACTTAAAAAAAAGGAAGTATTAGTTAGAAAAGAAACCTCAGGAAAACCATACAAAAGCCAAATGCAAAGAAGTCCGCCTAGATGAGTTTGACCATCTTTCATTACCAACAAGCTGAGCAGCGGAGGTAAGCAGGCAGTCTCGATGGGCAGCATATCGGTCGCAATCAAGGAAAAAAATAGCAATAGTTTCCCTAGGAAAACCGCAGTGACAGGAGGGTAAAGGAACGCATTTCTTAAGATAGAGATCATAATTTAAAGTAGAATTACCCAGCCTTAAACGAGTATTCAAAACAGCTAAATAGCGATCGCCGACATAATACAAATTGTTACGAACAGGATAATTATAAATTATGCCACTTTGTAACATTAGTTTTAAATTGAACGAGGCTAGAAGAGAAAGAAACATCCCTAGGTACCCTATTCCATAGACTAGCAGAAGAAATAAAAAATGATTTCTTAAATCGTTCAGTGCGAGCGTAAGGAATAATAAGATCGTCATTACCTCGAAGACTATAATTTGTCCTAGAAGCAAAAGTTAACGGACAAAGACTGGTTAAATAACTAGGAGCTAACTTATTAACTAACTTGACCATCATAAATAATTTATGATCACTACGTCTATCGCTTAATCTTACCCAAGCAGTTTCTTCTAACAGGCTTTCACGATGTGTTCCTTTAATCGCACCCGTCACAACCCAAGCCAAACAATAGATTTAGCTCATTAGCCATAACAATAGATTTAGCTCATTAGCCATAACAATAGATTTAGCTCATTAGCCATTACAATAGATTTAGCTCATTAGCCATTACAATAGATTTAGCTCATTAGCCATTACAATAGATTTAACTCATTAGCCATTACAATAGATTTAGCTCATTAGCCATTACAATAGATTTAGCTCATTAGCCATTACAATATATTTAGCTCATTAGCCATTACAATAGATTTAGCTCATTAGCCATTACAATAGATTTAGCTCATTAGCCATTACAATAGATTTAGCTCATTAGCCATTACAATATATTTAGCTCATTAGCCATTACAATAGATTTAGCTCATTAGCCATTACAATAGATTTAGCTCATTAGCCATTACAATAGATTTAGCTCATTAGCCATAACAATAGATTTAGCTCATTAGCCATTACAATAGATTTAGCTCATTAGCCATTACAATAGATTTAGCTCATTAGCATTGGATTCGGCGCATGAAAAAAAATCGCCGTCTGAAACAGGTTTTAGTTGGCATTAGTGTTCATTCATTCAGTATTCAGAGTTTTGTAAAAAGAAGTAAAATACAAATACGTAAATGTCCACACACGATGGCACAAGTCGGCCAGATGAAAACTTAGTGACATTGTAGTTCATGATCAGGTGTCAGTAAAGCATTCGTATTAAGTGGGTGCCAGTAAAGTATTCGTATTAAGTGGGTGTCAGTAAAGTATTCGTATTAAGTGGGTGTCAGTAAAGTATTCGTATTAAGCGGGTGCAGTAATTAAAAGTATTCGTATTAAGTGGGTGTCAGTAAAGTATTCGTATTAATTGGGTGTCAGTAAAGTATTCGTACTAAGTTAGTGTCCGTAAAGTAGTTGTATTAAGTGGGTCTCGGTAAAGCATTCGTATTAAGTGGGTGTCAGTAAAGTATTCGTATTAAGCGGGTGTTAGTAATTAAAAGTATTCGTATTTATTGGGTCAGTAAAGTATTCGTATTAAGTGGGTGTCACTAAAGCGGTCTTTGGTTGTATTTATTTAAATTGAATGTGCTCCCTTCCACGCGAGCAAGTAGGTCAGCTGTAGTATCATGAATATTATTCCGTTATGGAACGCGGTTGAAAACAGTCTTAGTTTCTCGAAAAAACTATTGGAAAATTTAAAATATTTTGTCGTTAAAATTAATAAATTTGTGCGACATGCCTTTAGAAATAGCAATAAGGAATCTAAGGATGTGGAAAAATGCAAATGTTGGGAAAGAAAGTGGTGAGTCATGTTCAGGACATGTCAAACTTGCGCATGCGTAGTTGTGTTCTGTGACATGTACATTGTCTATCTCGCTACATTTCATTGTTTAGTGTAATACTATTTACTTTTGCTTCTCTTTCTTTCCCTGTTTACAATTTATTCAATATTAATTGTTGAAAACTGTTCTAATGAAAAAAATACAAATAAGGGCGGATTTTACTATCGGTACGATAAAGCTAAATAAACTGGTGTACATTTAGGTATCCAGCTAATCGTAATAAAATAAAAATGTTCTTTTGTTCAGATGCTAAATGGCATGAAAAAAAACATTGATTTGATTACGGGGAGTCTGAAACTGTTCTAGATTGGACTTAGAACTGATACTTGGGGTTTTTACCACAAACTGTTCATTAGGATTATAGATTAAATATTTTACCATACGAAAGTATGGAACATGATAAACAAGAATTGTGTAATACAGAGACAGCCGCAGAAGGATGCTGTCGAGTTTTTTCAGTCAGTTGATGCAAGGCCTGCCAAGTTATACAAAGACAATATTTCTCAAACGAAAAAGTCGAAATCGGAAGTAGCAGAGCCTATCTAGAGCGGAGAGACAACTTTTGTTCGGTTCTGGTCCCGCTAATTAACCGGAAAACTTCCCACCGACATTAAACCCCAATAGAGAGGTTTCTAATCGGCGACTTTTTAGCGCACGAAATATATAGACAGACTTTACTCGCCGCTTCGAATTTACTGCAGCCTAATTTCCACACAAAAATATCGGAAATTGCTTAGTTTCCAATTTACGCAGCCTCTAGTCCTTTTGAATTCGTGCTTCCAAGTTTCAAAAGAATTTTATAAAAGGTTTGTTTTTATTGGGAAGATGTGGGAATTCAATAAACCTATTCATTGAGGTAACTTCCTAATTATTGGACTGGATGATAAAGAACTTCCTCTGCAATACTTAGCTACTTTCCAAATTAGTCCCAAATTAAATTAACACATACAATTTTTGTTCCATGAGCAATTACGAGTAAAATAACTGACATATTTTTCTTACAAAGAAAACAACGCAACAAAAGTCCAAAATAAAGGTTCACTTTAAGTCCTTTAGTCGATTTAGCCATTTCTATTTTGGGAGTTTAATGAGGGAATTCTCATTACATGGCAACTGTATTTTTTATTCTAACATATCCGCCCAACAGGTGTTGATAAAATTTCCATTTCCAAAAGTAAATCACATATAAATTGCTCACGTTTAGATAAGGGAGACACTTTCACACTCGCCTTAGACGTAGACAGACACTGCTCTTGAATCATTGGTATTTCAACGTACAAGAAATGGCCACAAAAGCAGTTCTCCTCATTTTTGCAATACTTTCTATAAGTCGTAAGTATTTCTAATCTGTTGTATTGATATTTTTCTTCCAGAAAATGTCGTTTTTCTTTATAACGTACATGCCACCTTTTAATATAAAGTTCACTGCGAGCGAATTAGAAGCCAGATGCTTCCCATTTCACATCATTTCTGCTATGCCATTGTAATTGTATGTTCTACAACTAAAATCAACGCACAAGTCCTACACAGATCAATATAACCACCTCACAAAATATATTTTCATAACGTAGCACACTTGCCTCTTTGAACTTTGAACAGTATAGGGAGTTTAAAGACAATTTAAATACAGTGAGAGAATTTGATGAATTAAATACCGCTTGGCATACAAATTGTATATTAAAAAAGAACATTCTTCTTTAGCCCTAGCTGATGTGGTGAACTGTTGTCAGATAGTCTCGTTTGACAATGTTTTTGTTCGTGTATGGCTATGTAAGTAATCCGTGTTTTCGCTGTCATATAAACATCAACAGCTTAAAATCCCCGGTCGAACTGTTTCAACATTGGTACATCATTGTTACAACACTGATTGGTACAACATCGGTACAACCGCTTTGTTGAAACCGATCTTCAAACCGTTTGAAATAGTCTTTAAACGAAGTCAAACTCTCTCCAATATGCTTTAGATTTTCACATTGTTTTCAGTCCATTTCAAACGGTTACAAGACCGGCTGCAACACATGTCGTAGCGAACTACAATGTAGGGATCTCTTCTAAGTAAGAGTAAACTGAACTGGCTTGTTTTCAGGTCCAAAATAGTCTGAAATACAGCCGCCTCCACAGCTCGTTCCAGGCCCTGGAACGAGCTGAGGAGGCGGCTGTGTTTCAGGCTATTTCCTGATGTAATCTTATTTAAATTACATAGGAGAAGAAAATAAGAGATTTGTTTAAATCAAAACCTAAAAGAAAAGAAAAAGGGGAAAAACGAAAAAAAAAAAACTGAAATGTCATAATTATAGAGTTCAAACTGATTCAACAAAGTGATATTTTGAATCATAGAATCGCAGCGAATGCAAATCTACTCAGATTTTACTTATTGATAAATTATAAATCTCGATTGCTAACTTGGGAATTAAAGACTTTTTTCTGATAGTTATTAAGGCGCTTGTTTTTTTCTCAAAGTTAGCCAACTTAGCTACACTCTTTGAGTAATGCAATACTGGTTTAGCTGTACCATCAGTTACACTTTTATATAACAATGCAAGCCGCTCACGCTCAGAACGCCGCGAAACAGCTTAAGAAATGGAACATTCATAATTTATGTATCGTGTGGCTCTCGCATGATTTTGGATTTTTTTAAACTTACAAATAGTTTATTTGGTAGACATAACTAGCCTGCCTAGACAAAATTTAACCAGTTCAAGACGTAACGTGATGGGTATATAACGCCAAAAATAGAGATGTAGAAAGGACAACAGAAAAAGATTCAAGGAATGATCGAGCAAGGCAGTCAGTGAAAATCAGGACAAAACACTTTCAATTGACGTCAAGACTAGAATCGATTAAGAATTTTCGAGAAAATCCGTGCGGGGGAAGGGTACGAACCGCCGGTTAAACCGACTGATGCACCGCTTAATGTTACGGGTTTTTGAAGGAGTTTTCGTGACAAACACCATGCACTAAGTTTTCTGAACTGAAACAAAATTGTTTATTACATTGTCCATGCCATGTGCTTAAAGTTTTCGACTATTTAAAGAAATGAATAGAGGCCTTAAAAGTCAAAATTGTACCAGTTTTCAGGCGCACCTTAAAAATATAGATACAGACGTAGGTACATCTATAACCAAGACCGCGTAAATTAAAAAAGATTACACTTGTATGGTTAATACGTTTTCCCTC
The DNA here is from genome assembly GCA_030867875.1 of Actinernus sp. WN-2022. Classification (NCBI taxonomy): domain Eukaryota; kingdom Metazoa; phylum Cnidaria; class Anthozoa; order Actiniaria; family Actinernidae; genus Actinernus; species Actinernus sp. WN-2022. The sequence continues at coordinate 105,360,721 of JAOWCC010000577.1, read as the reverse complement.
GTTAAATAAAGTTTATTGTATTGTACTTATCTACAGTAATGTTTGTCTTTTTAACAATGTTAAAATAGTTTTATAACAATGTTACAATTTTCTTGATATGATTATTATGAGTAAAAGCAACTGTTCAATTGATAAGAAATGATTTAAGGTTAAAATGGCCGTTTTTAGTTATGCTGCTAGCTGGGTATTTCAGTTACGCTCAAAATTAAAGTATTTGCTGAGATCTGGGCTGTGTAACACACCCAAAACAACTACATGAGACTGGCTAGCTCAGTTAGGCGGGCGTGCTGGCACGATTACATGCATGGGAAAAACGCAGTGCGGGTCCACCCGACTTGACGACTGGGCTAGCAGCTGATTTCGCTATTCGCAAAATGAGTCATCAATTGATCGATATTTCGTTATCTGTATAGTGTGTTATAGACAGAATACCATGAAGTTCAGTGAAACTTCAATATGTTATTGGATGATATAGTGATCAATATTTTTTCTCTCACTATGGCGGCCCGTTTTGATAACTACAGCATTATTTTACCTCCAAACCATACCAACGTTCTCTTAGCCAGCCTGGCCCACCTCATGTCATTACGGCCTTAGTTCAGCTGTGTTTGGTCATACTTGTCATCCTTTTCAACAAAGCAATTACTTCACACAGTGTTTCAAGTACCAAAAGTCCGGTGAAGTTTTATCAACACAATATGCACAAACCTCGTGTCTATATTTTAATGATTTCTTTAGTTATCTACATGTGTGCTCTTCCCACAGATTTCTATAGAAACTGTCTTTGTCTTTGTTAAACGATTACAAATATGAGACACGTCCGAAAAAATCGATATCGGAATGGAAACCAGGGGATCCAAATACCAACTGAAGAAAACAATGCATGAGTTTACAATATGAGGCAAGTTGCGTACAATTCTAACGGACGAGCTTTCAATGGACTGGAACTATTTAGAAGGAGAAACGATCCCTTCCCTGCTAGCAGAGGTCTCTCTCTGTCTTGGTAAAATGGAAGGCGAGGGAGAAACCTCTGCCGACATCCGACGCTTGCCGTCCACATTCATGGACGAGTCAAACCAGTTTTGAAAACACGTTTTACCGGAAATGCTGTACGCATCAGTTGTTTGTTGCAGTTGTTTCGTGCGCTCATAAGTACACGTGAGATCGCGTCACTTGTTGCCAAGGAAACTTCACACATGCGCGACAGAGAAAGCGTCGGATGTCGGCAGAGGTCTCTCCCTCGCCATCCATTTTACCAAGACAGAGCCGGAGAGTCCTCTGCTAGCAGGGAAAACGATCCCCTGCATGAGCGTCCATTGAGTGCTCGTTCAGCTCGTCCTTTAAGAATAACCAACTTGCCTAGTATTATATTCGATGTATGTGGAATCCCCTGATGAAACACGAAGAATGAGTGTTTAAAATCACTGCTCACACGAATGATAATTCACATTTAATCTTATCTTTAATTTTATATCACCTAATTGGCACAAACTTTGAAAATATAAATATAAGGAAAAATAAAAATTGAAAGGGATATTACACGGTGTCGGTGGTGAGAAGATATGAAGTTTATCCTCGAGTGTCTAAAACATTTCACGAGTTAGCGCAGCGAACGAGCGAAATGTTTTCGACTCGAGAGGATAGACTTTATATCTTCAAACCATGCCACCGTGTCATTTTCTTTTTATTATATGGACAATTAAACTGCTCTAAGAACTCTTATCTATTCATTTTACTCACTGTCGGTACAAACTTGTTCGTGATCTTTCTAAGCTGTTCTGGGGAGTTTCATCGGGGTTTCTTGTCTCTTTGTTGCAGTCGACAAAATCTTTAGAGAACTACCTGTCCAGTTTTAGATCATATTTGGCTGTTTGTGCTCGGAATATTCATTGTCATGCAGCTCATTTAATTTACATCTTCCTCTGTGATTTTCACAAATCTACCGTTGTAGTTCAAAAGGCGGCAAGCGTGACGTCATCGATATTTTCACTAGAGAGGATATGAAAAATACACTACTCAGTACCCGGATGTAGTTTCGTATGAGTTCTATGAGTGGTTTATTTCTCAGTAAAACACTATTGTCCAATTACAGCGGGCGTCTGACAGTCACCAAAATATAATAACTAAAGTCGGTTGCACACATTTAGACGTTGCCTACAACTGAATCCCCTGAGCCGGCTTGCGTTTAGCAGAGAACCTAGAATTGCCGGAATGGTACGTAGTCTCCACCATATGTTTTCCTTTTTCTCTCTCTTTGTGTACGAAAAAACAAGAATGTCAGAGATCAATGCTGTTGTTTCTGTAGCAGTTATTTTTACTGCTGCATTAGAGCCATTATTTAAAAAATAGCGACTGATTAGTCTAGTGCTGCTCTGACGTTGCCACACTGATAAAAGCGTTTTCTTGTCTTCTTCTTTTTTATAACATGTAAACGGTTTTTTACCTTCACATTCACGCCAAGAGCAAGTATAGCTCATCTAGGGGGCTTACGTAAAATAACCATGGTTATTCGGGACTTCTGAAATAACTCATTACAAATAATTAATATATCCGAAAGAAAGGAAAAAGTGAGAAGAGACAAAAAATATATATTTCTTAGTGTTACAAAAAGGAGAATTGGGAAGTTAACGCATTGTCCCCCCAGTAGCCCATTCTGGTCGTCCTTTATCATTTTGATGGGGTTATCGATCAATGAATTAAGTATGATAGGCCTTTTGCAGGAAACAGCCACGTGTTGATATTCAATTCCAATTCGATCCTGGAGTTCATCGCAATACTTCAACATAAGCCTCTGGCTTGGGAGACCCGGTAACGGCTTCCTGTATCTTCGACGTAAAAATAAACCATAGTACGCGCGTTCTGATTGGCTGATAACATGTTTTCATTAGCCTGTGCGAACATGGAAATGACGTCACACCGTAAGACAAGCACAGTAAGTGCTTCTTTATGTCTTTCCTCCTTTACCCACTATATACTTTAGCTACTCCAAGTGCTGATTTGCCTGCGCTCGGTTTACTGGGCAATGAACATGTATTACACCATTGTTGGACTAATATGGCTGCGATTTTATTAATCTGATAGATATCAGATTTCACTTAAGAATTATTGATTGCATAATGTAGCCCAGTAAAGGTGAGGGCACTGAAAATGCCAAAAGCATCATTATGCAATAAATGATGCTACCCCACCCCAGGCAAGCGCAGCACTAAATGGGTAACACATTAAGGCACATGTCATAATCACAGTTATTCCATAACTGTTGCAAAATTCCAAGCAGTAAGACTTATTTGTGTTATGAACAGTTGCTCTTGCTAACTGCTTCTAATGTTAACTAGAGTAACATTCAGTTGCTCCTGCTAACTGCTTCTAAGGACTATATGGAAAAATGCAGTTACCCTTGCTAACTTGCTATGAGTTGTTAAAATTGTGATGAGTAAAAACAGGAGAACTTGCAGAAGTTCTCCTGGGAAAAGCTTTACTGGAAACAGTCACGTGCTGATATATCACTTCAATAACCAAATTTTGCGTTGTGGTTTTTGTGGAGGGAGGAAAACCCTCGGAGCAAGGGCGACTGTTACCAAGAAGCTCACCTCACATATGGCGCAGCGATCGGGAATCGAAATAGAGCCACAGATGAGAGAGGCGAAGCGCTTAACTACTGCGCCACCACGGCTCCCAACTTTTTAACACAACTTCTTCTCACTGACGGAAGCGAACCTTTAGACATATAATTTTCTGCTATATAAACAATTTAGCGTTACTTCATCGATTTACCTTTGTTAATGTGTCCTCATCAGTAGAGATTCCTTGAAACCTTTGATTTCGGCAATACCCGTCATTGTTGTTTTGACCAGTTGTACGTTCCCCTAGAAATACTATTTCAATACTCCGGCATTAATATCTCCCTGACATACTTGACAGTTTCCAAAGGACAACTATCGCAAAGTGTTTGTCAGGTGTTCAAGTAAATAACTTCTCGTATTTTTCGGTGCGACTGTAGTGTTTTGACGCTCACGAAACGAGTGTTTCTAAGCCGTTAGCTTAGCGTAATCCACCGGCGGTTGGACACAAATAGCATATCAAGTGGAGTTCAATAGACTGAAAGTTCTAGAAAGATTCCAACTCAAGATATTCTCTTTAAGTTCCCAACAATAATCAAGTCAACATTTCCGCGCGCGTCAATCGCGCTACGATATCAGTCATAATTTTGTCATAAAGAACATTAATCCTCGTTGTTTTCGCTCATCGATAAACGTGTTTTTTTTCAGTTGCTGTGCCTCTAAAGAAAAAAACCCATCAAGAGTCCACAGGTAAGAGAAGTGTCGGCGTGTGCTATGCTAATCCAGGCTATTTTTGAGTGGATGGTTTAAGTACCAGGAGTCCTCAAGACACCATTATTTAATATATTGTGACAAACATGATCCTGTTATTTTCAATTTAGTTGTGTGTCGAATTTGTATTTATTTATTTATTTGTTTATTTATTTAATTTGCCGCAATGCCTTGATCATGAATCAGATAAAAAACTGTCACGATTTACCAGTGATGAGGGACGATATAACAGAGCGTAGCTCCAAATTAAGTGCGCCCTTCACCTTTAACTAATAAAAATACGAACAAATTTAAATTATATAAGTTACATATACACCGATAAACCGAAATACAAATTAGCTTGAAGAGATACGATCAAAATAACTGCACGTATGTTAGATCAGTTAGATCTTCGAAGTCCATATATTATATAAGGTTCTCTTTAACACAGATAATTTCTATGAAATAATGGAACAATGCGTAGCTATGTCTTTCCAACTCGCTATGGTACCAGCCCGCCTTATTGAGTTTTTCTCGGTACATTCAAGGGGCCTATATATGGAGTTTCACCAAAGCCAAAAAAAACACCTCGTATTAGCAAAATATTATTTCCAGCTACGCTAGAGAACAACTTGAGACAATTTTCATAAAGGATGGCAAAGAATCGAGTGAATTAAAGTGCCACTAGGATTAAATTTTGAGATATCGATTTTTTAAATGCATTTTTGTGAAATAATGTTGCAATATTTTTACCTGATCAAACCGTTTTTCGAGAAGTCAACGGTAAGTGTTATTGTGAACCCCATGTACACGCGTAAACAAAAGACGGTAACGAGAGGTAGTCTCGTCTCCTCTAAAACTTAGCGTACTAGTGCCTTACTAAACAAGGTACTGCTTTGTTTACACGTCCAAAGTTAGGGTGCCGTGCCGCAATGTTATAGGCGCCGTGCCGCAATGTTATAGGCGCCGTGCCGCAATGTTATAGGCACCGTGCCGCAATGTTATAGGCACCGTGCCGCAATGTTATAGGCACCGTGCCGCAATGTTATAGGCACCGTGCCGAGATGTCATGCCGTCTTTTTTTTGCCCGTGTACATGGTAGTTTAGTTTCCGAATCTTAAGTTTTCATGTCCGCCATTGCGTGCACAAGAGGACGTCTGCACGCAGGCAAGTGGCAGAGTTAGTTTTCAGTGGAAGTGTCAGTTGTCATCACAAATTAACAAACTTTCTCGCGAACTTTTCAATGCTAATTTTCTACAAAGAAAAGAAAAGAGTGAAGTTTTGAATTAGAAACATGCATTAAAAAGAGCGACGCTGGTTGAAAACGCACTTTCAGTAATGGTAGAAGTGATTTTGACGGTAAAACTCTCCGCAAAATTCATATTCTGATTTGGTCCTTTGACAACATTTTGTTACTTACAATACTCATTAAAAATAATGACAGTATAATGATTGGATTTGGTTTTCAGAAATCCCATGCGATCCAAAGGTTGTGGATGGTTTGAAAAGAATGGGGATCATGACAACTTACCTCAAATGTTACACAAGTGAGTCAGTTGGTAAGATAATCTAGTCAGCGAATCAAATGTTACACAAGTGAGTCAGTTGGTAAGATACGGGCAATCTAGTCATCGAATCAATAATAAAAATATAGGCAAGCCTATGAGCGAAGCTCCCAATAATTAAATACGAAGAGATGCACGCGCATATATGTAATGGAAATAAATAGTGCACGTGTAGTTGAGTTGCACGCGCATTAGTAACGGGAAATGTAATGCGTGTGTGCAGACGTAATTACGAAAATAAATAGTGCACGTGCAGATGAGTTGCACGCGCATATGTAACGGGAAAGGTGACGGCATACAACAGAAAGAGTTGGACCCGTATGAGTGTACGCGGAGATGTAACGGAAATTAAAGTTGGAAATTGGATATTTTACGCATTACGGCAACAAATTTATACTGATCCGATTGAGATAATTTAGAAAATCACAAATTCCCATAAACGGAGGATTGAATGTAAAGGACAGGACGGCGTTAAATAGCCAAACAATATGGAGCACCCGATTCAGGACTTGAAAACCTCACGTGTTCCGCGCGCTGGTGCACGGTCGGGCGGTCGGTCGGGCAAGAACATGTCGCTAAAATTTCACTCTCATGCTGTATGTATGGTGCTCCGTTCACTCTCATGCTGTATGTATGGTGCTCCGTTCACTCTCATGCTGTATGTATGGTGCTCCGTTCACTCTCATGCTGTATGTATGGTGCTCCGTTCACTCTCATGCTGTATGTATGGTGCTCCGTTCACTCTCATGCTGTATGTATGGTGCTCCGTTCACTCTCATGCTGTATGTATGGTGCTCCGATTAGGGAAGGTACGTTTTTTATCAGGGGGATCTGAGTTGGGGGATCTGTACTAAATATCTTGAAATGTTCGGTGGGCCTTCCCTGTACCCCTCACTTAAAGCTACAAGAAAATATATGATCCTCCCCTTTATAACCTGACGAAACACGATATTTTGAGGTTTTTTATGATAGCCTTACTAGTCTGGTTAAAAGAAGGAACATCCGTGAAAATGGTCTATATACCGTTATAGAACAGTAACGCTAAATGAGTGTCAACATCTCATCCGCCTTACTACTAAACTTGAATGAGCAAATGTAAACAAACAAAACAGTTTATATTGATAGCCGGCTTAAACATATTAATAAATGGGAATGAAATAACCTGACCCTCCCCCTGTTAGAAAAAAAGTAAAGGCTTGGCTCTCCACAAATGTTCAATATATTTTTCATGACCCTCTTCTCTCCCCTCTGAAATCACAGGCCACCCCCGCTGATTAAAAAAACGTACCTATCCTTACTGGAAAACACGGTGCATGTCACTTTTCAATGCACGCCATAATTTCTCGCAAGTGAGAACATCTTTTCTGCTGGTCAGTTTTTGTGACGTTAGAGATGTCTTATCAAGACAAAGTACTTCACAAACATCCAGATCTCATTAGTACCTAGCCAAATGAAAGAGGAAAAGGGGTAATTTATTTACAGCCGGTCTAAAGCGAAATTTTAAGCCATAATAGAAGAGAGATAAGAAAGTGACAGCTAAGCTTGAGAGCCTCCTCCGAAGGCAACTCCTATTTTCAGAACTCCGAGTGGAAGGAACGGGTAGAACTGGTAGCGAGGGGACCTCTTCTCGTTACTCTTCTCACCACAAGAAGCCCAGTTTCACATCCTTCATCTATTATAATAGCAGCTACAGAGTGGATAGAAAGATTTTGAGCCGGTTTGTTTGACCAATCAGATCGCCGAACGGCGGACATTATTCGACCAATCTGATCCTGACACAAATACGGCGCACACAAAAAGTGACAAACAAACATAGCAACAAACACACGAAATTCAGTTAATAGTATAGATAGTTTGCCCATATACAGCCCTTATATTGTTCAATAACGTTTAATATGTACCCTAAAGGTACCTTAATAGACCAGTTTGTGGTTCATTCCGACATTTTGAATCAGGTACAAACATGGCGTAAAACTGAGTGTTTGTATGGGAATCAGATACCAAATAATTTCCGTAAAATCGAATTTCTGAAATATTCACAGTCTACGAACTTAAGATACACTGATCAAAATTGGAGGGATGTAGTTGTGCACGCTTCCCAGCATTTTACGGAAATTTACGGGAAATATTTCCCATTCAAACACTATTTTGTTGGAATTCGAACCTCATTCAAAATATCGGAATTAACCTCGAACCGGTCGATTCATTGCCCATCGCTGAAGTCGTCGCAGTAATTTTGACATCCTTAACTTGTTCCCAGTCTTTACCAAAGTTAAGAAAGAGAACGTTAGCGAAAGCGGATTTCGAAAAGTGAATAAAGACGTCAAACACGTAGATTGTGGGCCTTTATTTACATTGGAACTAATAAACTGATCGATGAGGTTACCTCAAGGGTAAAGCACTTATCATTGAACTTCCCTTAACAGTGATACGCTAAGTGTATGATTTATATCAATATTTCTAATTTGGTCTCATTCTATTCTCCAGCTCGTGACATCAGCGATGATGCTCAGCAATCTCAATCCGTGGGTAAGTCACTTGACAGTGGAAAAAAACTCTGAATTTTAACGGAACCTGAAACGACCACCGGGGCTGATCAAAGTCAAGACCCGGCTATACCACAGAACGAATTGGAATTTAGCGTGTTGGTTTTTGTGTTGGGAGGAAAACCGGAGAACCCGGAGAAAAACCCTCGGAGCAAGGGCGAGACAAACTCAACTCCCCTGTGGGCCCCCCTTCTAGCTCATGCATGTGAATTATTTGCCGCAAGGCTCGTAGTATTTCCTACTGCAGATATATATATATATTTAGTTCAATTGTACGGCATACTGTTCGTAACTAGAAATGCAGCAAAGAGTATTCTAACTAAGCGTAATCAGCCACATTTCAAATAGGATCACTATAGATCTGCCATAACCAAAAGGTACTGAGTATGTAAAGGCATGCATGAAAGACTGAGAAAGATATAACACCATATAACATACTATGTGAAAATGTGGTTCGCCGGCGAGGACTCGAACCTCGGTCTCCCACGTTCAAGGCGGACGTTCAAGACGTACTGTTCGTACCCTACCGTGCCAGTACCGTACGTTTTAATGCCAGTACAACTTATCATCGGTAAAACAAAACCTTCTCTTTTTACGTGAAACATATCTGATGATGAAAGATGAAATATTTCCACATTTCGACCACTTAGTTAAGCACATATTATTTTAGTTTCTTATTAATTTTGTGGAGCGCCATAGACTAAACTGAAGAGAACATTCGATGAATTTCATATCTGCCTTCATGCGGGACGCAACCCCGGTGGCCAGTGCAGGATCTAGGGGAGGAGCACGAAGGGTGGTCGAGGGGGGTTCCCACTCTTTAGCCAAAGAGAAACTAAGGCCATATAGATGAGATTTACATTCTGTTAAATAAACTGGCATAGCGAATAACTTTCAAGGATGTCCTTCCCCTCCCCCTCCCCCTCAGTTGAAAGTCTGGATCCGCTACTGGTGCCTGCAAAGAGTGACTGCACCTGCTGTGAGACCTTCAGATCACGTGACCAAATAAACTACCAACGGACGAAGTGCAAGTACCGGATCACCTTGGATAGGATCTAATCTGCAAATATCAACGGTTACTAAGACAAAATAGAAGGCTGATTGTCCTGTTAGGGAAAATATGTAATTGACCATGACCATGAACGTGCCCACGATGAAAATGATAAGAAGACTCGTCAGTTTCTGTGACCCAAGACCGCGCGCCGTTCAGATCTGAAGGCTAGGATCGAGTCTCAGTGAAAACCGTTTTCCAATTTTTATTCTCCTTTCTCTTCTTCTTTTCAGTACCTTTCTCTTTATTTTACTTTTTAAACCCCTGTTACACTCATTTCCTTTGACTCTGCCAGTTATGTCTCGTTTTTCTCTTTCTTTTCTCGATACAATTTTCCCGTGTAGTGTTTTTTCGCAATTCAGCGAGTTCTTCTAGTTATCGGATTCGATCTGTATGTAGACAGGAGTCCATTACTGGCGAAGTCCCCAAGGCTCCGATTACCACCACTAGCTAATGGGGATCTTGCAGTTAATTTGAATGACTCGACAGATGCAAAAACGAATATAATGGCTTAACCAAAAGAACTCATCAAAATAAGCAAGATTACCAAATTTTAGGGGTCTATCTTTTTTCATTAACAAAGTTACAGGCTAACAGAGATCGCGGAAACTGATTTACAGAGATACGTATAGTGATGGAGGCCTTGCCTACCACCGCATATTCATCTGTACATGTTTCGATCTTTATTAGCCATGCAGTGACGCTGATCCGCTAAAAAACTGTAATAATAATAATAACTTAAACAAAATGTTGAATCATAGATAGCTGGAAGAGAATCCCCCTACTAATATATAGTGGACACTAACGAAAAACTGTATAATAAATAAGATAATAGTGTAAGATAAAATATGATAAAATCTACTAAATAGCTATTTACACAACTGCTATGCTATTCCATGAAATTTAAAATTTTACATATGAGTGAATTATGTGAATTACAAATTATACTTCAAACTAGCAAACTGGTCATGATACTACCTCTAATAATTAAAATTAAGATTATACATGATACATTATACAAGCCGAATGGGCTACGAGTCAATAGCCCATGAGGCGCAGCCGAATGGGCTATTTAACTCTTAGCCCATGAGGGCGAGAGGTCTAATTGTTTTTGTATAAACTAACTAGTCGGACAGTAGAAAATACTAGAAATAAATACCTAAGTTTTGCATTCGGGCTATATTTAATTTCGTACAATTATGTATAATGTATTCTCTTAATTTTAATTATTAGAGGTAGTATCAGTTTGATAGTTTGTAGTATAATTTGTAATTCATATAATTCACTCATATGAATGGAACGTGGTTCAAACTTTGACAGACATGGTATTGGGTCCACATAAATCACTTAGTGATGATGTCAGCAACAGCAATAATAACTTGAACTTTGAAAACTTCCACATGTTTACCCTTGAGAGCACACTGAAATACACACTGAAATACACACTGAAATACACACTGAAATACACACTGAAATACACACTGAAATAAACAGCGGCGCTGTTTATTTCTCTCAGTCTGTGGGGCATAAAAAACTTGAACTCTGAATGCTTCATTGTTTTGTTTTTATAATGTAATTAAATTGTTTTAATTTGGTGCTGTAATGATTAAATAATTAAAATTTAATGCTTTACGTTTATGGAAGATTGTTACGTTTAGTGGGCGTTGAACAAATGCACGATATTGCAAATCAAGAGTTAGGGGAATAAAAAAACCGTATCCCTACTTAAGGTCGGATATTTTATTTAAGGATGATAATACAGAATATGAGAGGGTCCGGCACCTCGAAAACCATATATAATTTTTCACGTTGCGCTCTTATCAATGTTTCCACATTTCGACACTTAGTTAAGCACATATTATTTTAGTTTCTTATTAATTTTGTGGAGCGCCATAGACTAAACTGAAGAGAACATTCGATGAATTTCATATCTGCCTTCATGCGGGACGCAACCCCGGTGGCCAGTGCAGGATCTAGGGGAGGAGCACGAAGGGTGGTCGAGGGGGGTTCCCACTTTTTAGCCAAAGAGAAACTAAGGCCATATAGATGAGATTTACATTCTGTTAAATAAACTGGCATAGCTAATAACTTTCAAGGATGTCCTTCCCCTCCCCCTCCCCCTCAGTTGAAAGTCTGGATCCGCTACTGGTGCCTGCAAAGAGTGACTGCACCTGCTGTGAGACCTACAGATCACGTGACCAAATAAACTACCAACGGACGAAGTGCAAGTACCGGATCACCTTGGATAGGATCTAATCTGCAAATATCAACGGTTACTAAGACAAACTAGAAGGCTGATTGTCCTGTTAGGGAAAATATGTAATTGACCATGACCATGAACGTGCCCACGATGAAAATGATAAGAAGACTCGTCAGTTTCTGTGACCCAAGACCGCGCGCCGTTCGGATCTGAAGGCTAGGATCGAGTCTCAGTGAAAACCGTTTTCCAATTTTTATTCTCCTTTCTCTTCTTCTTTTCAGTACCTTTCTCTTTATTTTACTTTTTAAACCCCTGTTACACTCATTTCCTTTGACTCTGCCAGTTATGTCTCGTTTTTCTCTTTCTTTTCTCGATACAATTTTTCCGTTTAGTGTTTTTTCGCAATTCAGCGAGTTCTTCTAGTTATCCGGCGGACTCGATCTGTATGTAGACAGGAGTCCATTACTGGCGAAGTCGCCAAGGCTCCGATTACCTCCACTAGCTAATGGGGATCTTGCAGTTAATTTGAATGACTCGACAGATGCAAAAACGAATATAATGGCTTAACCAAAAGAACTCAATCCATCAAAATAAGCAAGATTACCAAATTTTAGGGGTCTATCTTTTTTCATTAACAAAGTTACAGGCTAACAGAGATCGCGGAAACTGATTTACAGAGATATGTATATATAGTGATGGAAGGCCTTGCCTACCACCGCATGTTCGTCTGTAAATGTTTCGATCTTTGTTACCCATGCAGTGACGTTGTCGTTATCCAAAATATCCGCTAAAAACTGTAATAATAATAATAACTTAAACTAGTAAAGTGTCGAATCATAGATAGCTGGAAGAGAATCCCCCTACTAATATATAGTGGACACTAACGAAAAACTGTATAATAAATAAGATAATAGTGTAAGATAAAATATGATAAAATCTACTAAAAAGCTATTTACACAACTGCTATGCTATTCCGTGAAATTTAAAATTTTACATATGAGTGAATTATGTGAATTACAAACTATACTACAAACTAGCAAACTGGTCATGATACTACCTCTAATAATTAAAATTAAGATCTGATTATACATGATACATTATACAACCCGAATTGGCTACGAGTCAATAGCCCATGAGGCGCAGCCGAATGAGCTATTTAACCGCTTAGCCCATGAGGGCGAGAGGTCTAATTGTTTTTGTATAAACTAACTAGTCGGACAGTAGAAAATACTAGAAATAAATACCTAAGTTTTGCATTCGGGCTATATTTCGTACAATTATGTATAATGTATTCTCTTAATTTTAATTATTAGAGGTAGTATCAGTTTGATAGTTTGTAGTATAATTTGTAATTCATATAATTCACTCATATGTAAAATTATAGTAATGAACGTGGTTCAAACTTTGACAGACATGGTATTGGCTCCACATAAATCACTTAGTGGTGATGTCAGCAACAGCAATAATAACTTGATCTTTGAAAACTTCCACATGTTTACCCTTGAGAGCACACTGAAATACACACTGAAATACACACTGAAATACACACTGAAATAAACAGCGGCGCTGTTTATTTCTCTCAGTCTGTGGGGCATACAACACTTGAACTCTGAATGCTTCATTGTTTTTTTATAATCTAATTAAATTGTTTTAATTTGGTGCTGTAATGATTAAATAATTAAAATTTAATGCTTTACGTTTATGGAAGATTGTTACGTTTAGTGGGCGTTGAACAAATGCACGATATTGCAAATCAAGAGTTAGGGGAATAAAAAAACCGTATCCCTACTTAAGGTCGGATATTTTATCTAAGGATGATAATACAGAATATGAGAGGGTCCGGCACCTCGAAAACCATATATAATTTTTCACGTTGCGCTCTTATCAATGTTTTACATAACTGTTGTTACAGTTCTTCATGTTGGAATGCTGATTCGGCATAATCATTAATGAGGTATAGTACATAAGGGTTGTTTAGATTGGGAGTTGTCATTCGAAGGCATCTCTCTTTATTATAGGCACCTAGATTTAAACAAAATGTAATTTTTATTACGGTTAAAAATTTATCAGATGGTTTCTGGATATACTACTTTTGTATCATAAATGTATAACTGAGCCATTGTAACCGACCCCCAATGATATGGGTTGTTTACTTCGTAGTCTAATAAACGAGATGCCCGCTTCCTGATAACATATATTGTAATGTCAGGTGAAGAGGGCGACCATACGCTCTCCCTAACCAAGTTATTAGTGTTTCTCTCCGATGAGTCGATGAGTTTTGTGAGTTTTCAAGATCCCCATTAGCAGCTCTGCTTTAGGCTTACATAACTATCTATATATTACCTTTTTTATAGAAAGAAGATCTTGCTGCGGACCGGAATGTGAATGGATGATCGTGGATGCTGGTATCGATCCCGCCACAGTAGCATGTCCAAGTGAAGAGTATTACTAATCTAGATTCCGTTTTAATCATCAAAATCAAACTGTCTTGCAAATGCGTGTTCAGTAGGGGCTGAATGTTATTTTCTTGGTGGTTAAATGGTGAACATCAACTAAAAGATTGCGTTGATAATACAAGTTCATCGAAACATTAGTGATATACAAAGCATAAAAAGGAATTACTATTCCCGCTTTGCACTATGACGTCAGTTGAATACAACTACCAGATTCCTTTTCGAATTCCTTTTCTTATTCAGATTTTTAAACTCCTCTGAGAATAGCAAGACAGTGGTCCAAATTAGGAGAACAAAATAATCAGCGCAAAGGATTCTGGTAGTTTTATTCAACTTACGTAATAGTGCAAACCACTATTAGTATTTAAAGGTCCCTACAGTATGGGCATGCGCATACGATGGTTAAACACGTGATTAGAACTGCTGCTTGAAGTTGATGTATCACTGACGTATGGAATCCTACGCTTCTGTAAATAGAATAGAAAAATGTCAACATGTGAGTGAATAATACTAATAAGCTGCGATCTATGACGCATAACACGAAACCCAGCGCCCCCGTATTTAAGTCGCTGCCGCTTCAAACATTTCAACTGAGTTGCTGTTTGTTAGCTGTAGTTTTCCTGTTTGTTAGCTGTAGTTTTCCTGTTTGTTAGCTGTAGTTTTTTCGTTTGTTAGCTAATTATGTTGTGCGTGGGACTCGTCTTAAAATTAAGAACTTAACAATTAATAGAAAACAGTTAGAAAGAATGGCGTGAGCTCAATTGCAATAAAGGTTGGAGAAAAGCTGCGCAGTAAAACAGCACCCCTTAAAATAAAACTCATCTACGCTCGTGCTATCTTTTTGTTGATGTTCTCATTTAGCTCAAAGTGAACGCTGGGATAAATTAGAGGTCTGTAGTGCGGCTCAAGCAAAGGTTTTAAGATAGCAAATATGTATTGCCTTGTAGATAGATTCTGGTACAGATATTATGCGGGTATCAGCGGCCATCCCGAGGGGGCGGCCCCCGGGCACCCAGGGACATTTGTCAGAGCAGCCATGACAAATACATGCTAAACCCCCTCGGGTGGGGCAGAAAATTGTGACAAAAAAACCCACCCCTGGGGCAACCTGGGCAACAGTATTATAGGTATTAGAAGCTAAACGTTTTAGAAGTGTCAAAAATCTTAATAGTTTTATACAAATATTATCCTTTATTTCTTTGTTTTGTCTTCCGACAGTGGATGGCTTAATTTAATCTCTTAATTTGAATGACAATGTATGATTTACCTCAAGGACAAAGAAATCGAAGAACGTCGATCGATCGAGCGAGTCCTGTGGCGAAAACCGCTGAACGTTGAGACAGTAGATTACGTGCAAACCCCGTGGGTATGTCCCCGGGGTATTTTGACGAAAACGCAAAAGCGCTCTAATGCCCCGCGTGTGGGGCATGTTTTTGCTACAAATCCCCTGCTAAGCCCCTGGATTGCCCGTAGGTTGCCCGGGGGCCGCCCCCTCAGGATGGCCGCTGATACCCGCATTACGTATGGTTCAAGTCATGTATAACATACAAAAAAAAGGATAATAAATTTTATCACAGTGTTGCAACTCGGCTATTATCTTCGTTGATATTCCCTCCATGCTCCACTTTAGAATATATGATATTTGAGAAAGATGGTAGAAAGTGGTTTAGGGCTAGTCAAGACTCTCCAATGAGGTTTTTTTCAGTAAACATATATATTCACTACATTTGTAAGAGTAGCAGAAGTACATCAAGAAGACGTATGTAGAATATATAGAGTTAAGGATTGGAAAAAAATAATTTCCCAGTATATA
This sequence comes from Actinernus sp. WN-2022, assembly GCA_030867875.1. Lineage (NCBI taxonomy): Eukaryota > Metazoa > Cnidaria > Anthozoa > Actiniaria > Actinernidae > Actinernus > Actinernus sp. WN-2022. The sequence continues at coordinate 105,344,783 of JAOWCC010000577.1, read as the reverse complement.
ACTTTTATGTCCGCGTCCCGGTTAGCTCAGTGGTTAAGCGCCGGTCTGTCGTGCGGGAGGTCCGGGTTCAAACCCCGGCCGGACCAACACTCTGGTCTTAAAATAACTGAGTAGAAGGTGCTGCCTTTACATAATCCAACAGTAAACGGTTAGACCTTCACGTCTTCTCGGATAAGGACGTAAAACCGTGGGACCAAGTCAACAGAGGACCATGTGGAAGATTATTGAACTACATGTTAGCGGTAAACGTGTTACCCTCTATAAATAAAGTGACTTTTTAATGTCATGATCAATGAACGTAGTTCTTGGTCACTCTAGATCTGTATCACCTTGCATCCTACGAAAGTGCTAATGTACTAGAACTAGGAGAGTAAAACTAATAAATCCCAAAACAGAATAACTCGTTCCTACGCATCCGCGCATCCACGAGTTTGAGTGACAACCTCGTTCCCAGATATCTTTGCGCGCTTCATTGTCTCTTATGGTCCAAAACCACAGGTAACCCTCTAAAAGAAATATTTCAACCAGTCCAACCACAGGCATCCCAAGATTGTCGTAAACAGGTTTTGCTGTTTTTTTTCTAGTTATTTTTTGTTTTCTTTGTTAGGGATGGTTTCTTATCAGTGAAACAAGTTAATCCACATTGTGTCTCCCACATTGTGTTTTCGTCTATAATTTTTTTCTATTTTTCACTCCACACGGTAATGGTCTTCTGCTCCACATTATAATTTATTATTGATTTAATTTCCCTCGTCAATGAATTATAATATAAAGAATTGGTTACTTTCTTTCACTGATCAGTCTATCAGAATCAGAATCAGAATCATTAACCTTATTTTCCATCGAAATTTTAATACAATATTACTTTAGTGATACTCTGCAGTGTTTGGAATTCAGGTTTAAAGTACCCATATATAACCCTTCTTGCACTTTTTATAGATATGAACCTTCGAAATGTTTTGAATACTTCTGTGAAGAACGTTTTGGCTTACAGAGAATACTCAGTATCAGGCTACGCTTGTTTGAAGTCGTGTAAATTTAACCAAAAGCCTGGATCGATACCTGCATGGTAGACGTCATCTCATTAATAGAAAATATATAAGCAAATACCGTGAACAAAAATCCTGCAAAAATACGTTGGATCCGAAGTGAGGACCTATACAGCCAAAAGATAAACGATTAAGAATGAAAAGTCCGAAGACTACAGCAAAGCTGATATACAACGTAAAATTCTAACACAAAGCACTACGGTTAGCTAGGCCTGACACGAAAAGTGCTCGGACTAGATTGCAGCCATAGACAGCTGTTTCGTTCTTATTAGAACTACGGCGTCAGTATGGCATAGCAAACAGTACGCGGGCTTCGGTTCCAATGCACCCGGACAGCGCTAATTATAAGAAGCATCTAGTTACGAGCTCACAGAAAAGCTTGATTCTGACTACACTGACAAGAGACTTCATAAGTATAGTTTATTGTGGGATAGTCGCCAGACAACTCCGTACTACAATACAATTAACTAATATCAATTGTATTCCTAACTAATGGGAAACTGCCAGATACGAAAAACCGCGTAAACCACGAAAACATCACCCTGGGTTTGTGGCCAAAAAACGTGGGGAAATGCGGAAACGTACTCCTCGACCTAATGGGAAACTGCCAGATACGAAAAACCGCTTAAACCACGAAAAAATCACCCTGGGGTTGTGGCCAAAAAACGTGGGGAAATGCGGAAACGTACTCCTCGACCTAATTAATGCAGCAACCCGAATTCTCCGAGGGCTAGAGAACTAACAATCGACTTACTGAAGTCAATACAAAGTAACCGTACTATAATCAATAAGATAAATAAATTCGAAACAAACGTGGAGCTGACTGGCCTAGAATGACTACTTTTCCCGCTCGAAGCATTATATATGCTAGAAGCATTACCCATAATGCTATAGTCTCCTCCTCAAACCTCTCTACCGTGCCGGCAGAATATCAATTTCTGACTATATCGCTCCTGCGTCGCTCAAACGTCAGAAATTACATGTTATCGTAATGCTTTGTGTTAGAATTTTACGTTGTATCTCATTAATGCATTATTATCCATGGCGCCTTTCTATCACAACAACATCGATTTATAGAGAATATACACAGTCTGTGAGTTGTTAGTAAAGAAAAAAAGTCATTTTAGTCAATAATTAGGTATTTCTTCAAATGATTGCAAAGCCGAAATAATTATAGGACGTATATACAGGAATCGACCCAGGCTTTTACTTACGCGGTCATGGTCAAATTTACACGATTCCAAACAAGCGTAGACCATAAAGTATTCTCTGTAAACCAAAACTTTCTTCACAGAAGTATTCAAAACATTTCGAAGACTCGCATCTATAAAAAATTGCAAAAATGGTTATAGGCACTTTAATTACCAGCATAGGTATATGTATATTGTGAGAAGGTTACATAGCACCTGGCAGAGAAATCAGTAGCGTCTGATCTGTATTGGATTTTTGAAGTTTAACTACTTTTAGCGTGAGATATTGGCACGGTATTTCGTTATTGACACGATTTTCATACACAAGGTATTCCTTTGAGATTGATTTACTGGTACCTGGCCATGGTTTGCCAGCCGTGGTAACCATAACTACGTGCACTTTTGTGCGGCAATAATTAACTAGCTCGAATTTCGGCTCTTTCTAGGTGTATCAACGACAATGAACTACAGCAAAACAATACCCTGAAATACAAAGAACCCTAACCCCACAATAGAGTTTCGAAGAGTTGTTCATTGTCCTGAATTTCAGGACGTTGATAAACCTACTGAAAGACCCCGAATTTCGCGGCTTCAAATGAAAGATGGACGCTCCTGGTAATGGACCCCCTGATTATTATTATTATTATTATTATTATTACTATTATTCGTGTTTCCTTGCAATTGTTGTACCAATTTAATTAATAAAATGAGAGAGTTGAAGCTGATCGAGAAGTATTAAAATTGAAAATGTACTATAGGTCTCATGACGCTGTTAACTACAAATAGTTAACGTCCCCTCCCTCGATGGTTGATTGAAATGATACACAGTATTTTGCTTGAAGACTGTATGTACTCAGTTTGTTGTTAGTTATCCCACATGTACATTATATGTGTGCGGGATTTATACAAACCAGAGTAGTACCCAATCTTCCTTTGATCTCGTACCCAGTAGTCTTCACGGTCTCACTAGCGCGGGATATTCGTCGTGGTTTGCTCGCCAGAATATAAATAACCGACAAAATACCATCAAATACTGCAGTAAGTGAACTATTTACATTATTTTCAGTTATAGATACTAAAAATTTAAACATATACGTAGCGATAGAGTATCTATTTTGGTGAGTTTACTTGAGTTTGACATGTGGCGATAATTTTAAAACATTTTGTTTGTATATAATTCGCATACGATTCGGATTGAACTTTGTTTTCAAGCCTAACTTCACACGATTACACAGTAAATGCAGTTCTATAAGGTTTTTAATCTAGAGTCTAGGTAAAAAAATCGCTCTTTGAGACAGAATTCGCGTTGCTTTTTATAAATTAAAAGTTTCGATCGATCCACAACCTTAGCTTCTCCACTGCATAACTAAGTTTGTCAATTATTTATCGGTGTTGTGCAACTATCAGCGGCCATTCCCTGGACTCCGGGCAGGGGAGGGAAATCCCCCATAAAGTCCCTATGATAATCATTGTCAGCCCGGGGTATCCCCCCCCCCCCCCAAGTGTATGGCTGCTGATAGTGCATTATGTATGCGGTGTCTGCAATATTGTCAGCGAGGTAAATATGTATGCAGTTTGTCTTCTCTGTTTCTTACAACAGTATTAATTAATTAATTATCTATGTTTGAGATACTTAGCTGTGGCTATTAAAATATTGTGTATTTTAAGTGGCAGCTATATTTAAGCTTACATTTAAGCTATCAATTCATTATTCTTTAATTGGGACAACTTTAATAGGGCAAATGAGACATTGACAAATCACGCAGTCATAAAATAATATTTTACTCTGCTTTTGTCCAAATGTCTTTTTAATAGATTCTCATAACTAATCAATTTTTGTTTTCTGATTTAGTATTTGTTAATACCATCACAATGGAGGAACAAGTGAAAAGTGAATTCGAAAGATTTCTGTCAGAACAGCTGCCACTGCGAACTCTGGAGTAAGCACACTCATATCATCTCACAAACAAGTGGCATTTGAATGTCAACTGATGCAATTCTAATTCTTAGGAAATTGATTTTTTCCAATTACAAAGATTTTGTTTTTCAAAATTAAAGAAATGTACACAATAATAATTCATTGTTTTGTATGTGGTATGACTTTACGGTATATTATTAATAATTTATAGAACAGATTTCATATGAGTGGGCAGACAAACTGCATGTCATTATTAAAATGACAATGGCTTAGGCACAGTTACAGAACGGCATGCCATGACATTGAAATGGTTTCCCTACAGTGTACATTGTTTTTGTCATGCTGATCCAATCAAATTAACGAGATACATGTACAGTGTACATATTTGGTGTACTGCCAGCACAGTTACATGAGAGTTATGGTAAAGTCACTCAACGTAAATTGTAAATTCAATTCTGGATATTTTGAATATTCTAATGATGTGACAATTAAACCCAGAAATGTACTTGTTATATATATAATATTTCTCCATGTGAATGAAACTACAATATACAATACATGTATTTTCTGATTTAAGACCAAATATTTGGTAAAATTACTGAATTGTTATAAAAAAACTTAGGCCATTTAACTCTACCAGCAGGTTTTTGTATAATAATAATAATTATTATTATTATAATAAATCTGATGCCTGGTTTTAAATGATGCCATTATTACCATATATTCGAAATATAAACCAATTTTAGTATTATTTTAATAACTCGTAGATGCAACATTACTGCATACATGTACAATAAAATCTAAAAATAAATATTCTACTGTAAACAATATTTTATAGTAATACATTATGTAGAATTGATATTTAGGTATTAAATCATGCAGACAATAAAAATAAATTTAACACATGTACATGATATGTACAATATATTTCCCATTCTACAGTATTGTTGATGACATAGTTCTGATGTACATCACCAGTGTTCTGGAGCAACTTGGCGATGACGAGTGTTTTGATGTGGAAGAATTTATAGACATGATGAAGGCATACATCCCTGGATTTGAGAACATACCCAGGTACATTGTACACTTCTTGAATGTGCAAAAATGATAGAACCTCGATTTTCCAGACATTTTTTTATAAAAATTAATCAAATCTGGACTTATCTCTGTGGTCCCGATTTTAACGTTAATATTAATGAGTCACTGATTGATCAATCCTCACAAACGTTTGTCTATAATATTTAATATTACATGTATCTGTCTCAGTCTTTAGAAACATCATTGTGAGCAGATCAAAGACAAACTATGACAAGTACTCAAGTGGATATTCATGCAACCAAGCTCTGATTGGCTCACACCGTTTTGTTTACTGATTGGAGTGAAACAGATTGAACAAGAAAATTTAACTTCACGATTACTGTTTGATTATATAGTGTACAGTTCTGTAACTACGTGTATGTACATGTACTAGGTAACTTACAGCTTTTAATACAATTAAGCTATAAGAAATTTCTGTCATTTGATTGGTTGAGAGCAACTTGGTATTTCAGCATAATTTGTAATACCTACATGTACAATGTAGGTATGTACAAACCCATATATGCATGGTAGCTCTTGCCATATTTGGAAAACATACAACCAGTGTCTTTTTGATCTTGTCTTGAAAAATGGGGGACATGCATGCATGTTTACCCAAAAGTGTGAGGGAGATTTCGTGAGATTTTAGAATTCCTTCAGTTGTAATTTCACTCACCGCTATGCATGACTCGTGAAATTACAAGGAATTTTTAAATCTCTCTTGTGGTATTTATGCCAAATACCACTAACCATGCTATTACTATTACTATTACTATTACTATTACTATTACTATTACTATTACTATTACTATTACTATTACTATTACTATTACTATTACTATTACTATTACTATTACTATTACTATTACTATTACTATTACTATTACTATTACTATTACTATTACTATTACTATTACTATTACTATTACTATTACTATTACTATTACTAAATATTGCTATTACTATTACTATTACTATTACTATTACTATTACTATTACTATTACTTAATTACTTAATTACTTAATTACTATTACTATTACTATTACTATTACTATTAGTACAGTAATATTTATTATTATATGACCCCTTCTTTCCTTCATGTAGTGAAAATGTTTGTAGCTGGGTCTTAAACTTGGCTGGCCATTTGATAGAAACCAGATCAAGACTTGGACAACAGGAAGGTAAAATGAGCTGAACAACTACATGATATCATTATAATAATTAATGTACATAATTATATATCTAGTCGAGTAATGTATTTCTCTTGTAATGGACAAACGAAGTATGAGTTAGGGAATGAGAGAGAAATAGTTTCCTTAGTAGGATGATGGGTCCTGGCACTAGGAATGTACTATTGTTATGGTAATAGTGTATATAAGTACTGTCAAGGGACAGAGTCAGTTCATTGTGGTTCTGGCTCAACATTGTAACAGTTTAAAAAAATTAATTCTTCCTGGACTGGCAGTCATGCATTATGATGTTATCTGGAGGTTAGTGTAGGAATTACCTGGTTTCACCTAACAAACAAGAACAAGAGGTTGAATCTTACTCATTATCTATGAAGCAAATTTATTTATTATTATTAGTTTATTATTCTAATATACACGTACTGAGTTACCTGTAAGAGCATGTGTAGTAGAAATAAACCAGTACATGGCATATGCGTGTACTTGCGGGCCAGGACCCCACACCGCATGGGTTGTGAGTTATGTATTATATTAGGGATAATAAGGAACTGATTCATTTCTCGTGAGTTAAATGCCCTATCACTCAAATTAAAATGTGATGTTTACAATTAATGCATGTATTACACAATGTATGTTAGAGTAAACAGAGGGCAAAATGCATGCTCTGATTGGTCGATAGCCATAATTTATTGGAGTACAGATGCATAGATGATGTCAAAAGGTCATACACATGTATGCTCTTTTTTGTTGGGAAAGTTTGCTAATTGTATAAAACAAATCTAGATGTCATTTTGCCCTGTTGTGCAAATTGTAGATGCCTACTCCAGATAAACATCAAATCAGTAAGAGAACATCGACAGACAGTTACATGTGTGCCACTTGACTTCATATTGTACATGTACGTGACACACTTCTTTGTTCCCTTCATACTGTGACACCATCTGTGTGCATCGATCTATACAGGTTAGAGCACAGATGCATGGCAAATTGACATATATTTCACTGCCATTTAACATATTTTACATTCAAGTACATGTAGATGTACGGAAAATTAATGTACATGCATGCTTGTAGATCTAGAACTTAATTTTTTTGTCGCTTTTTTATCTTAAAGTTGTTTTTGTCTTAGGATTGGAAAACATTAGCCGTCAGTCACGTTCCTTGGACAGCTTACCTTCATACTTATCCACCTTAACAAAAGGAAGGTCCTTGTCAGTCAACTCCCCATCAGGTGCCATGACAACCACAGCAGAGGCCAGTAATAGCTGTGAAGGTGTAACAAACTACCAACGAGATGAACAGGATGCAAGAAGTAAAACAGAGTATGTTTTAACTAATTTGTAAAGTAATATTATATATCTTTTAGTCTCTCATGTTAACTTCAGTCATATTGCTTCATAAAATAATTTTGAAATATTTAAAAATAATTCTGTTTTTTTGTCCCCTCAAACTACATGAACTTCAAGATACAGATTGCAACCAATGTAAAGGATGCTGGTGTACATTTATATGCCTGACTTGGGTAGCTCAGTGGTTATTATACATGTACATAATGTACATGTAGCTCTGGTCTGTCATTGTGAAGTTGCAGGTTCAAAACCCAGCCACTACCTGCTGGCTTGGTGAAACTGCAATGGTGAAACTGCAATGGTGAAACACTGCCTTGGTGAAACAATTGCATTCTGGAACTGCAAATATTGGTTACACATTCACGCACAGACATCTAGACAATAAAAAGAAGGGATTTTAAATTCATAAAGCCTGTTGAGGTGCATACATCATGTTATTGCTTTTGCATGACTTTGGACCAATACCTTACAATATTTTTTATTAAATGTTGAGTGAACTTTAAAATTATTAAATTAGAAACTCATCCATAACCATGCATTTCAACATTTCCAGAATTTTGGTTAAAATTGTAACACAATATTGATACTTAATTGTACATGAATGTACCTGTAACTAAATTAGCACAGGACTCAGTATAACTTTAAAACTGTTTAATATAAATTTATTAATATAATTATAAATATACGACTAACATCTTCAATGTGTACTGTACTTTGTATAATTTTATAGTTTTATTTACACAAAGTCATGAACTAAACTCTAATATGTAACTCTATAGGTTTGATGCTAAAGTGGCTTCATTATCTGAAATATTCCCTGCGGCATGCTCCATTGAGGTCAGACGGTGCCTTCTAGTAGCCAATAATGATGTAGAGGCAGCAGCACGGCTTATGTTTATGAGTAGAGAAAGCCAGGAGTCTGGTGATGCGATGGCAGAGGGCGAGGCTGGAGAGCTTGTTGTGCTGGTGGACTCAAGACCTAAGGTAAAAAAGCTAATGAACATGTCTCAACAGTATATAATCAAAGAACAGTTTATATGGTGCACCATTTGTTACATTTTTTTATTTTATACTTTTTACTACTCGAAGGTGGACGGAGAACCTCAACTGAGGCTTAAAGCCCGTCTATGGAGGTTCCCAAGGGCCTACGATTTATCTTCCTTGTCCGAGAAGGCATGAAGGTCTAATCACGGGTTTACTGTATTATGTAAAGGCAGCACCTTCTACTCAGTTATTTTAAGACCCTGAGTGTTGGTCCGGCTGGGGTTTGAACCTGCGACCTTGCGCTCGACAGAACAGAGCTTAACCAAGTAAAAGCTAACCGGGAGGTGGTTTGAAAATTATTTAAATATACCGTTATTGACTTATCTATTCTCTCTGCACAGTCCTATTAAATATTGTAAAATAATGTTGGCATAATCCCCTAGATGGCTTACATTTTGTACAGTGTCACATGCTCTTGGGGCATTAAACACTAAGAATCTATATGTTTAAATAGATAAAAATCGATTCTACATGTACATGTACATGAATAGTTGATGATGGTAAAATATGTCTTGATTTGAGTGTTGCATCTTATGAGTTAAAGAGGTTTATATTTCCATAATGCTGATAAATCTAACATCTATCCTTCATAGTGACTCGTTGATATTCTAGTTGTCCATGTGTAAAAATATAATCAGCTTTTCATATATTTTTTTTTATTTGTTCAACATGCACAGCCTCATCAACGAAGTGCAAAGCGACAAGAAATGAATGAAAGAGATCAAGACAACATTAAAACCACACTGGTGTCCAGGTACTGATAGAAATCATTACCGGGTCCTGATGTTGTTAAATAATCAATGCATTAAGCAACCAAAGTATTCAAGAGACGAGCATAAAATTGTTAAGGGTGGATAATGTTTGTCCACCTGATAAATCCCTATCCAGTGGATATAAGTTTCAATCTAACCCCCCACTGGACATCGGATTAATCTGGAGGGTATTTGAAAAATTGGATCCAATTGGATAATGAATGTTTATTATATAGCTATTGAAAGTACATGTAATTTCGCAGGCCATGATTGCTCAATTTTCAGGCCGTAACTTCCCGTACATGTACTTCCGGTATCAAAGAAAATGAAAAAGCAAGGCATATATATAATAAACATTTAAGCTTGTTTTCTCGGTCCGTACCATATGTTAAATGGACCCTCATAAAAAGGGAACACCCTCGGCCCATAACTTACTATTAATACAGACCTTGCACTGTCACGGTTAATAAGAGGTATTTATATATGTCTATTTTGAAGGTATGGATTCATTGATGTGGATATTGACCAGCGAATTCATCGGCCTGCCCCACCAAAACAGGTAAATGTTAGAGTATTTAGAGACATGTTTACCAGTCTAGTCAGTAAACAGGTAAATGTTAGAGTATTTAGAGACATGTTTACCAGTCTAGTCAGTTGAACGTGCCTATAACATTTTTTTTCAATTTTTATAGCTATGAACCTGCGAAACGTTTTGAGTACTTCTGTGAAGAAAGTTTTGGTTTACAGTGAATAACTTTATGTTCTATATCGTATAAGTTTGACCTTTCTGGCCCAGGACCGCGTAAGTAAAAGCCTGGGTCGATTCCTATAGTATTTAACATGTTTGTCGCGGAATCAATCCGCCCTCTGTTCTAGGGACTGTATATATTTAGCACGACACTCTTTTTCTTCAAACAGACTTTATTCGTGCTCGATCACCTTCTTACACTCGTGTACACATCCTTCGTTCTTAGTTACTTGGTACCAAGTTCATTCAAAAATCACTTGAATGCTATACGCTCATCTAAATAGATCTGATTACAACTCGTACGATGAAATATACCTGATTACATGCCGAACGTTTATCTAGGCATATCTGATTATAGTTAACCTTGTCGCGCAACATTGACAAATAATATGTGACACTCCCCCCTCCCTTGACTCAGTAACGAGTCAAGGATCTAACTATCCGAGTCCTCATCGGACATGCGCAGCAATTCCCTGTTCCTCCAAACTGCATCCAGTGCAGCGGATCGGCGGGGTACGTCGCGCTTTCTAGTTTGCGTCACCTGTCCTGTATCTCTACTATCTATTGTACTTAGTACTTCCTGAGTTGTAGCCCTAACTTCCAGGGGGTACAATTTCTGTACTGGTCTGGACAAACGAATAGGCTTTCCCTTTGCTATTACCCTTACCTTTGCTCCTCGGACTTCTTTGTCCCTTCCTAAGACGAGGCTTTCTACCACCGCTATCCTCCAAGTACTTCTCTTGGAGGTTAGCATCGTTACGTACCTACCTGTACTGGTCTTGTAAACCAGGTATATGACACCACAATAAGCCTTCTTACTGGCGTCCGCAAAACCGTGGAGTGAACATTCTATTACCTCCTCATGCACATGTTTATAAAGACAACGCCTGATAGTGATCTGTTGACTGCTAATCAGGTCTCTGATCCAGTCCTCTACTTCTCGTTTCACCTTACCTTTCAGTGGGTCATCCCAATCTATCTTGTCACGACAAGCCTCTTGAAACATTATCTTGATACTTACAGTTACCGGGCTCAATATCCCAAGTGGATCAAAAACTCCTGCGAGCAGTCGTAAGGTGTTACGTTTAGTTGCTGTTAGACCCTTGGCGCGCTCAGCTATTGCCGTTAAATCGAAGATAACTTCATCTACTTCATAGTCCCACTCTAAGCCCAACACCTTCTGCCCTTTACATCCATCTGCATACCCACAGAAGATTTAGCATAACTTGTATCTTCTTCTGTTACCCGTCCACGTTCGCCCTCCTTTGCCTGCTCTAGTTCTATCACATGTCTTACCTTAGGATCGTTGGTTAGCCACTTCCTTAGCTTGAACCCTCCTTCAGCCATTTTATCGCTGGTCTTCTTGTACAGCTCTACAACGTCATTAGTTGTTTCTCCGCCCCCTACTAGATCATCGACGTAAAAGGAGTTTAGCAATTTCTGGGCAAAGCCTGGATCACAGTCAGCGTATCCTCTAATGTGATGTCTAAGTGTAGCGTTCAGCAAAAATGGCGACGCATTTACACCGAACACGACACGGCAAAACCTATACACCATAACGCGTGATGTTTCCGGGGGGTCCTCAACCCACAGAAAAGGGAAACAATCCCTATCCTTCTCGTCGACTTCGACATTCAAAAATGCTTTCTCGATATCTCCTACTAGTACCACTCTATTTTCTCTAAATCGCAACAATATGTCATATAATAGAGGCGTAAGAGACGGGCCGACGTGAAGGCAGTCGTTCAAAGACGTACCTTTCTTACTTTCTTTAGACGACGCGTCATAAACAATCCGTACCTTGGTGGTCGTAGAGTCCTTTCGGACAACAGCTTGGTGTGGCAAGTAATGAACTTTAGGGGCGTTCTCCAGCTCTGTCACTTTCTCTATTATTCCTACCTTGAGTTGTTCCTTGATAATAGCGATACTTACTGTTTGTAAACACTGACGTCATTTATATATTTGCATATATAATGTGGTTGGCAAAAAAAACCGCGTGTTTGTATGACTTGTATGGGAACTAGCGATTAGGCCTCACAAAATACATCTAAAGTCTCAATTCTGCTTCCAAATCTTAATTCCATTATAAGACTTATAAGTTAAGAGCATATAAGCTTCGATGAAAGGGCTTGCTTGCATTTTGGAAGAACAAGAAAGTAATTTGGCGATGAATAAGCACCGACCTGTGATGTTTTATAAGGAACTGACTGGGTTCACTCTTCGTTTCTGCCAACCACAGAATGCAACAAATGTGGCGTGACTGGCCTGTGTGACGTCACAGTAAGTATCGCTATAGCCGTGTATAGTTGCTCGGAAGCTCTGGGTGCCCTTCTTTCCAGGGTAACCCTACAGAATACCTCTCACCATTAAATGAAACATTGTCTACAAATGCCTCATGAACTTCGTTTTCTACTTCCCTGATTCCTAGAGTCTCTAGGTCCCACATCTTTTGGACCTCCCGGTCTAAGCTCACCTGCCGTTCTTGAGTACTTCCTATCAGATTTACCTGCACAGGCTGTGTATCGGTCGAAGTCCTATTCATGGGCCCTGATAAAACCCAGCCCAGCTCCGTTTCAACTGCGACTGGTTCGTCAGACTTTAATACCTCTAATCGTACACCCCTTCTGGAAATTCCATAGGTAATCGGCTCCTATTAGCACATCAATTTCTAATTCTTCCTGACCCCAACACACATCAGAAAACCACAAATCCTTGAGGTGGGGATACTCATTTTTTGCTAGCTCTACGTGCTCATTTTGTATACTAGAAATGTCTGGCACTACATATGCTTCTATCCTAGTTACCTTCCCCCCTCTAATAGGACTAACGCTCACTTCGACTACATCTCTTAATTGTGTGTCTTTGGCGCGCTGACCGAAAGTGCTAATACCCAGCCAATCTTGCCTGATAACAGTAAGTTGCGCGCTTCGCGCTGCTTTAGAAGTGATGAATGAGCGATGACTTCCGGCGTCAAACAATAACCTAACTTTGCGTGACTCTCCCTCCCCTGTAATAACTGCTTGTGCGGTTTGCAATGCCACCCGCCCGCCTGTTCCCACGTGTAAGCTACTTGGACTAGTAGTTGTAGGGGGATTTACTGTGGGCTGCACATCGAATTCTGTCGGTTCTTGTGCATGTGAACCTTTACCCTGGCCTTCACACAATGAAACGTGATGCCCACCCCCGCAATTCTTACAATATACATTAATCTTACAATCTCTAGCCCGGTGTCCCTTTCTCGCGTACTTAATTACAAGATTCTTACGTATCTTGGGGTCCTTGACCTTCGTGCAGACCTCATGCGCGTGTTTACCCAAACAAAACGCACAGTTCCCATTTTCTTGCTTGGTAAACAAGGCGCTGGTTGTTGAACCCGGCTTCATTCGGCTGTCATTCCTCTGTACTCCTCAGTCGGTGCGTATCCCTATCGTGGTAAACTGGCGAAAGGTACAACAAATCATTGACGTGAGCACGTTGAATTGCAGTCTCTTTCCCGTAACGCTTCTTTCAAAGCTCCAATGCTGCCCCGTAGTTTGCTGTGGTTAACGCGAAACCAGCGATTGTTGACTTTGCTGGCTCCTCTAATAACCCACGAAGATAGGAAAACTTGTCTACGGCGGACAGGTTTTCGTTCTGATCAATAGAACTCTGGAAGGAATCCCAAAATTCCTGCCATTCTTGTAGTTTACCGCCAAATTTCCTGACTTCTAGCTTTGGGAGCCTAGCTTTGACCATTTTAGCTTGTTGGGGCGTGTGTGATGGCGTGACATTACTTTGGGGCGCTGGCGAGTTTAATGGCGAGCCACACTCCAGATCAAGGCGTTCTTCCATTCTCACGATAACGTCGTTCAATTCCGCCCGTAAATCGTCGCACTCCCCTATTTCTTTCTCGAGATCGTGTTCTATTCCCTCAGCTTCTGATTCCACCATGAGCCCAATAATCTGCTCATCTAGTTCCTTTAAGGTTACAATCTTTTCCCTTACCGTTAGCATAAAGGTCTTCATACCACTTCTATCCACCTCTGTCGATTCACTTTGTAAGGTCTCCCTCACTTTGGTAAGCAACTTCGTTGCAGCCCCTCTGTGAGCCGCTCTGACCTTCTTCGTCTTCACCAATTCCGACATACTTCAACTCCGTACAATTAGTGTTGCTCTTTTTTACCTTCACTCACGTTCTATTAACAATCTTGAACCATTCGCTTCAGTTCCGATCCGGCTCGAAGGACCAGTTGTCGCGGAATCAATCCGCCCTCTGTTCTAGGGACTGTATATATTTAGCACGACACTCTTTTTCTTCAAACAGACTTTATTCGTGCTCGATCACCTTCTTACACTCGTGTACATGCACATCCTTCGTTCTTAGTTACTTGGTACCAAGTTCATTCAAAAATCACTTGAATGCTATACGCTCATCTAAATAGATCTGATTACAACTCGTACGATGAAATATACCTGATTGCATGCCGAACGTTTATCTAGGCATATCTGATTATAGTTAACCTTGACAAATAATATGTGACAATGTTGACTAAAATGACTTTTCTCTTTACTCACAAACTGTGAATATTCTCTATAAATCGATGTTGTTGTGATAGAAAGGCGCCATGGAGAATATTATTCCATTAGATAACGTCTACTCTGGAATCGGCCCAGGCTTTTACTTACGGTCGTGGGTCAGGAAAGGTCAAATTTACATGATTTCAAACAAGCATAGAATATAAAGTATTCACTGAAATTCCAAAACTTTTTTCACAAAATTACTCAAAACTTTTCGGAGGCTCAGCTATAAAAATTGCAAAAATGTTATAGGCAATTTGAATGCTTCTGTTACGCTTTTTTGCATTTGGAATCCTTGCATCTTATTTAAGGTGCCTATAACCCCAAAACAATTTTTGTTACATCGATTCTGTATCGAAAAAATAAAAGTGAAAAAACTAAACTTCAACGATTTTAGTGGCGTCAAAGTTAGCGAAAACATCCGTTTTGGGCTCCCTGTTTCCAGTTGGAAGTCAGCGCGAGTCTTGGTGAGGGCCTGGAATTATGATGTCAATCGGGCGTAATTTTACTACAACTACCAGAATCCTTTGCACGGTTTCTTTTGTTCCTCTAATTTAGACCATTGTCTTGGTTTTCTTAAAGGAGTTGGAAAATCTGAGTAAGAAAAATAATTCAAAAAGGAAAACTGACGTCCTATTATAACGAATGAAAAGTCCGAAGACTACAGCAAAGCTGATATACAACGTAAAAATCTAACACAAAGCACTACGGTTAGCTAGGCCTGACACGAAAAGCGCTCGGACCAGATTGCAGTCCTATTATAGTCTAATCTGTAGGAAATAAACTCCATCACAAGGATTAAGAGCACATCGAAATTAGTAAATTTGCCAAGTTTGGTGACATTTCATTGGATATTTATTATGTGGTGAGCTTGCAAGAGTCGCAGAAATAAGAGATGTTTGCATGGAATTGGAAGAACGCCTTACTACATACACAGGTCACTAGTCTCCAGGCCCCCAAAGGGATTTGAAAACTGACGGCCACATTTTCTGAACTTTAGTTGGCCGTAAAAAAAATACGTTTTAGCCTCCCATTTTTGCTTTAAGTTCTAAATAATGGTTTAAAGTTTCAAAAAAAAAAATTGGGGGGGGGTTATAAGCACTTTAAGGGACCGTCAACAAGTTTTTTGTTGTCGTTTCAGTGGAAAATCACACTGAGTTTAGTCTATAAGTCAGGAGCTTTAGGACATGTATCGATCGATTGTTGGTCTATGGAAATATCTGCATGTTTGGTTGGTTCTGTAATTTATGTAGAACGGCCAAACACTGGTTTGCTTCAATTTCAGAAGCCATGGCCGCCATGTTGGCTCATATACCGATGTAGAGTGGAGATGGCGCTCTTTTCTCCTATATTATTCGCAAACTACGTTTTCAAAAAAAGAATTTTAATCATGGCAATGTTCAATTCTATTTTTAAGAGTAAAATATGCAACATTCGTACATGTCCAACTGTGGGACACTAATCATTCAACTTTATTTTAGAAATTGTTGATCAGACAAAAATTTCAAGGCACTAAAAATCGCTAGAAGAAATCGCTAAATCCTGTTTAAATATTTTTCTGTATTAAAATTAAAACTGATCGGGGATACAAGTAGCCCTAAAATCTATTCCGAGGGTAGGGGAGGGGATACACGCTACACTAGTGCTCGGCAGTGATCGGCAGTGATCGGGGATACATTCTACAGGGGGATACACTCAGCACTTGTCACATGCGTGATTATTAACCGCTGACCGCTCTAAGATACGACATAGCCCTCGTATCCAGTCTCTCTCAAACAGTTGTGAGCCGTTTAGCATTTGGCGTGAGGTTTTTGCTTTTGGCGTGAGGTTTTTGCTTTTGCCGTGAGGTTTTTGCTTTTGCCGTGAGGTTTTTGCTTTTGCCGTGGCACTTGTGGGCCACCGTACGTTTCTCCAAAGCCTTCTCCCACAAATGGCTGGGCTTGCGGTCAACACACCGTGTCTGTGACGTCATCTGATTAAAATTAAATATTATTAATTTATTTGTGTGTTTTGACAAGCAAAGCTGTTTACCATTTCATGAGCGTAGGTTCGATTCCGCGTAAACTTTCAAAACACATTGGAATTCTTTAAACTAAAACTCCAACTCAAGAACAAATGCCATTTAAGGGAAGAGGTCAAAACAATGGTACTCTGGCGGGACCCAATTTTGATGGAAGGGGGGTTGTACCCGGAACCTACCACCTATTTTGGCAAAATCTAGATTTTTGACCACAAATATCTTCTTGAATAAAACACTTATTGAAGAAGTAACTATATTTCTAGTTTCTACAGGCAGAGAAGAACGTGTATCTACATTAAAATCAGGTATCCCTATTTTACAACGCGAGAAAATCACTATCGAAAAAAGGGGTAGGGGGTATTACCCGCCACCCACCACCTCCCCTCACAAAATTGGGTCCCATTCGAAATCCATTGTTTTGACCTCTTCCCTAAAATCATTGAGAAGCCAGGCTACTTTATTTGTTGTCATACGATTATCTTCTCAAATACGCCGACACAGGAACCTTGGCTGAACGTACCGTCAATCTCTAATTCTAATTTTTAATTGCATGAAAGATCGGGGTCCAGCTTATATAAATGACTTTTTCAAGCTTAAAATGGTAAGCTACAACTTGCGCGGAAATGGTACCAGACTAGAACAGCCTCGTTTTAATTTGGAATGGCTTCATAAATCGTTTTCATATATAGCAAGTGTTCTGTGGAACAAACTACCTACTAAAATAACGGAATGCAAAGAAATTATTTCTTTTAAAAGCGCTTTACGATCACATTTGTTATCGTCATAAATAATTACCTCGAAATTTCTAATATAAATTTATTATAATGAGTATATATGCATAGTTTAATATACATTTGTAATATCGTAATATTTCAAGACTTCGTAATATTTTAAGACTTTTTAATACTCTTAAACATCAAGTGTATGTAAACTTTTTTAAATTATAAGTTTGTAGGTATTTTTATTTGCCTATCTTTTGTTCACGTTCACGTTTAAACGAGTTGTATAAGCTCCTAGGTGACACGTGGTTAAATAAAGTATTGTATTGTATTGTTACTCTTTATAATATTTCAGTGCCAATCAAGACACTCACGGACAGAAATTAAAAGCTGAATTGACGTGGATGAAGTTCAGATGTTATCTCGGAACTATTCTGAGCTAGAGTCGAGTATTCCCGCTCAGTACTTGTGTAGAGTATGTCTTGGAGACATTAAAAAATTGTACAAACTAAGTACATAGGACTTGAAGAATCGTAAAACTCGTTTGATGCAGTGATTTTCAAGTGAATTGTGATTGCAGAGTTAAACGCGTAAACATGGCCTGCGTCGCGTCAGACGTGATTTCTTCTCTTCTATAAACTCTTAATATGGAATCGTCCGTCTTTTCTTCTCCGTTAAAGGCAGCACTAATTTTCTTTGAAGTAAAGCCTTGCATAGGTAAAGTTAAACGAGAAATGACTGAAAATTTCGCGACCTTTGAGCTGACGGTTTACCAGGCCAAGTGACTTTCCAGAGCCGGTGCGGTTACTGACAAAGTGTCTTCACCCGAAAACTAACTCTATTACTGCTTCTTTGTGTGAATCCTTGAATTCTTCGAAACCAAACTTTTCCAGAGCAAATTTAAACGAATTTTGCAACAGCAATCGAAAGCCTTTGGTCTGGCTTTCAAATTATGCAAATACATTCAGCGACAGGAATTTAGTGGCAAGTTTTTGATTGGCTAAAACCAACAATGTCTCAGCTCGCGCGCCCAGCCCTGAGTGGGGAGAGGATCGCGGGCTCACCGAAACCCCCATGGCTGGAAACGGAGCCTACAGCTCAGTGAATCGCATTTGCAAAATCAGACGCTTCTCTCAGCCAATCACCACTCTAGGCTACGCGAGCTATTTATAACTTTAGCAAAATATTAACAAAAGTACTAAATTATAAAGTAATTCATCGGAATATGCGATTCAAGGGAAATCACATGCCCGACTAGATAAATCCACGTTAAATTGCACTCGAAAAACCGATATCGCCCGAGTCGCGAATTTTCTCGTGCTATTTAACGTGGAATGGACGGATTTAGCTTGTACAAATGTTGTCCCAATTCAGGTCACCTGACCTTTCCCTTGAGTAATGTGTTCTCATTTTTCTGTATCCCAAGAGGAAATGTATGAATTTCTCTAATTGTAAAACAAAGCACCGTATCCTCTGGAGAGCTGTCACATGATCTGAACTGGGACAACAAATGTACAAGCCAAATTGGTCTATTACCTCGTCAAGCATGTGATTTTCCTATAATATCACACTTGGATATGTACTAAAATCAAGGAAGTTCAGTCTGGTTTGTTTTATCTGCTAAATATGCTACTTAAATGAGACAAAAGTGTCCAAGATACGTAATCTGGCAGTGATTTTATGAACGACATACGTCCAAATGTTTGTGTACGCATTGCCTTGATTGTTTATTAGTATTATTCTTATTATAGTCTTCATCGCCGATCGATTTTAACTTTTTATAATCTATTATGATTGAATATTTGCTTATGTTATTCCAATTTTAGAATTTTATATATATTGTTTTTATTTGTAAAATATTTTGTTTCAGGGCCCCATTGAAAAACTCTTCGGAGACATGGGCTCCCTGGTAAACTATTATTATTATTAGTAAGGAAGTAGTGGCTATACCCTCTCTGGCACTAACATGGAACATTTGTTACTTCTTTATAGTAGCCTACGCAGGCTACTTTATAGTAACGTCCAAAATAGACCAATCCTTGCTGACGTCATTGTTTACATGTTTGCCTCATTAGCAGAAATTAAACTTCAAGTTATACAAACAAACAGACTTCATCAGTCGAAAGAGAATTTTAAACTTAGTAATCACCGAACATTTGAGATTGATATGTTAAATATTTACGGAGAAATTGACTTTTCAAAACTGTAAAATTGGCTGGGGGCAAAAGTTGCTGACAGCCATACATTCTTTGTACATTTTAAGATTTTTAAACGCTCATTCGTCACAATATATTTATCATACACTCTCAAGTGTGACAATCTCTTTTGATTTATGGACTCTGTTTGTTTGTATGTACGTCGCTTGAAGTTTGATGTATGCTAATGAGGAAAAAACGTAAACAAAGATTCGCCTATAAGGGGCGTGATGGTTTGCCCGATGACGTCACAGTTTCTGTGTTGACGTCACAGTTTACGTGATGACATCACGGTTCATCTCCGTTATTTTCGGTGTATTTTTACAGGTAGCAAAAAAGATGACGCGATATCGGGATAATCAAGTCGTGAGTACGAAAGGAGAACGCTTTACCTTAGTGAAAAATACAGAGACTGACGAAGAAAAGAAAACCTACGTCAACTTGAAGCCGGCGCGCAAGTACAGGTTCCACTAACGTCTACTGCGCATGTCTCAAGGGTGACTATCAACAGCTGAGGGGGGAGGGGATGGGGGAATGAAACTGATGAAAGATCGAGGAAATGAATTAGTAATCAGGGTATCTGCAATCTGTGTAATAAATATTATAATTCAGGGCTGGAAATAAAAAAAAAGTCTTCGCATCTTTGCGAAGTTCAGCGGTGTAGCCATAAAATACTGCAACCGCGATACTTCTTTAACGTATCACCGCTCTAATGGTGGCCTGTTTTGCTCGCGAACGAACAGAGGAAGTGGAAGGTACTAGGTTTTGAGCAATATTTACTGGTTATTTCACGGTTTTCTATGGAATACCGGCGAATGTTTCACGAGAAATTTGGTATACGAGCCTTGTACACCAAAATTATATTAATTTCGAGTATTTATTGACTTGTTTTACTCGCTTTATTTTTTCGGAGATATTAGCTATTTACTCTGTAAATTCGAATTAAAATAAAGTTGATGATTATGATGATGATGTGACAGAGTGTAATATAGCTGCATGTCAACGTTCCATATTCACACTATGTACAGTGTAGGTCAAGGCAGATGTGTAGTATCCCTAATAAAGAGAATACGTATCGCTATCCTGAATTACAAATGACAGTCGAAACATTGTGAAAATCCGAACTTAGCCGCAAACTGTCACATTTCGCTAACTGTAATGGAGGAGTTCCTGTGAGAAATCATTGTGATATCCAGTCTCGAAATATCCCCCATGCTTTTGTTCCTGGAAAAATCGTTGTAATAACGATCGCGCTCGAATTTGTACCGGAAAATCTTCTTCAAAGCTTTTTTAAAGTCTGGCTTCATAAAACTGTAGAGTATTGGATTCACAAGTGATCCCACTGCTAATGTGTAGGGTGAACTCGAGTTCAGCGCTTTGATCATCATTTCTGGTCTTCCTATCGCTATCACTATGGTCACGTAAATAACAGGTAACCAACTCAATACGAACATTATTGCAACCACAATAAACACCTTAGCGAGCTTTGCCTCAGACGACACGTCTTTACACTTGCTCAGTTCAAGACTATCGGCTAAGGATCTTGTTAGCGCACGCTCCCGCCGCACACACTTGCGCACTTGACCGAAGATCCTCCAATATCCCCAGAATATGAATATGTACGGGATAATTATACCGAGTATTAGAACCATGAACTGGTATATTTGGTGTATTACCGGCGTCGAGCTCTTGTACCACGTCAATGGCAGAACTGCGGATGTGATTCCGAGGCACCACACCACTACCAGTATCTTAATAAAGTACTTTGAGATGGTCGTGGTGTAAGTGAACGGCTTCACCACTGCGAGATACCGATCAAATGTCACCGCGCATAGATTCGCCACGCTCGACAGAAGTGACGTAGCATATATGATGTTTAGAGCAACTGGAGTATCCACTTGTAAGGCGTACTGTATGAAAAGGGCGAGTCCGATTAAGATGTCTGCGAATGCTAGGGACACTACAAACCCGTTAGTATATGTACGTAGATTCCTGTTCCACAGGACCAAGACACACACCGCGATGTTCGATATTATCACCAATATAGACAGGACTCCCAGAGTAATGATATTCCACAGGGGGTACGTGTAACCCATGACCTCGCATCCACTTGTACACAGTTACTATATCTTCCTGTTGCTAAGCAAAAGGAGTGTCAACAACACTAAGTTTTCTTGTTGTGGTACTGGAGTTGTGGCCACAAACTTCCAATTTTCTTTCAATATTTAACTCGTATTAAACTTCACCTCAGATCTGCGCTATCGATGAAGTTAACCTTAAAATGCTCCTTTCCCTTGTTAACACAGCGGTTTCATAACGTTTTCATGAAGATCCACAGTTTTCCTTTTCCTCAGACTAAACAAACCGTTCTGTCGCAGCTGTTATTGTCGTAGTCCTCACGATGTAGTCTCCCTGCCGCCAGTCCTATCGTGTGCGTAATTAACTTGCGTTGACCACAAATACGTTAGGCTCTTCCTTTTGCTGGCCTTCGTGTTAAGACGACAAATGTTCCACTCCAAATATTCCCCCAATTCACAAAATGATCCGGTTGAAGTATTCGTACAATATGTGCAGCGATGTGAACTCATCCAGATTAATTATGTTTCGACACTTGACGAAAAAAATGTCTGCGACAAGCTCCTTCAGGTTTAGTATGCCAATTCTTGGTAATTCACTTTCGCTGCGCACTTAACATTATCTCCAGTTGGTTGTATTCCGTAGAAGTTCAAGGTTGGCAGGCTTCTCTACAGAAATAAAGTAACTCACGTTGATCGTCGCGACAACTTCAAACTTGGATATTCCTGCGCACTTAAAATCAAATCACTCCAGTTGGTTGTATTCGGTGGACGTTCAAGATTGGCAGGATTCTCTCCAGAGATAAGTTACGTCGCGTTGCCTTTTTATCGACGTTAGAACGCGTTTTAAAGCCAACCTATTCAGTTGGAGTAATACGTCAGATCGAAACAGTTACCCACTCTACGCCTCCACAAACATTTAATTAATGGAGTTTTTTAACTCTGTGATGATATCGGCTCCAGTAGATAATGGGTTTTAACCTGTGGCAGAGGTCACAAATACCCTAAACTTGGATATTCACTCTTCCTGCCGCATGTTCACTTATAATTAAACCTCTACGGTTGGTGGTATGAAGACAAATTAACTTTTTTCACCATCAATTTCCTTAATATACACCGACAAAGAATGTTTGAAGGTATTCACACAGCTTGAAGAAGTATTATGGCTTTTAAATTGTATCAGCGCCGTCTCTAGAAAACCCAAGTCGTTTGTAAATTGCCGTTTCGCTCAGCTGGAGTCGTCGGTTCTTGGTTGCTTCCACTGAATTCACCTGTTTCGCGCCTCGTTCGGAATTAGTTACTAGCAGAGGTTTTCACGTTGAATGTTTCGCTAACTTTCGTCTATCGCACTTGAACGCAGTTATTTGATATGGCTTCGATGCTCGTCTGGCCAGAATTTCATTTCTACCACGAATTACCGTTGCTAACATTAAGTAATCTTTGACAAATCTTTTCCGCGATAATTTCTTTTTCGGATATGTTTTCTATCAGTATATTGTGTATATAAGTCATCTAACTTGGCTTTTCCCTGGATTGTTTTCTTATTTTGTGTTGCTTTTCTAGTACATCAATAAACTAACCGATCTGTTAACGAAGATGTCACACTACTCTGTGTTGATTAAAATGATTGCTCCAATACGCTGTAAGACCCAAAGTCAACAAGAATCCGTGTATCTGTGCTCATTCCCTCGCATGCGTCGCCAGTGCATGTATCGGCGTCCTTTAGTCTAGTAGTTTGTTAGATTGCTTTGTGTATTCCGTGTATCGAGATGCGAACAGAACTTGTCCTGGGAACTGACTTCACACCTCCGTCGTTTTTCGTAAAATAGAATTGTTTTCCGCAGGAATTGATAAATCTCTACATGCACCCAAGTCTACAACTGATCGGTCCCTTTAGATATAACGTTCTTCCTGATATCTAATATATTTTTTTAATCATTAACAATATCCCAAAGAGCAGTTGGATTTGTTTAGATTACTGTTTGCTTTGAAATTAGGCCGCCTTCAAACTAATCTATTATTGTTTCTTTTAGATGATATCTTCTCTTAAAATTGATCCCGAAATCCTCGAATTAGAATAGTCGAGGCTGCACAAAGTAAATAATCGGGTCACAATCAACTATGCAAATTTCTCTAGATCTTGATTCTCCTGTAATGATTTAAAAGTCTTTCCGTCCTTCCGTCTTTTTTCACACTCGTGTCATTCAAAATAATATTATCCCGGCTCCAATGACTGTGGTGAACTAGGAACTAGAGGATTTTTCCTCTTCGAAAATGAAAATAACTTTAATTGCAGTAATTTTTTCAAGAAATCGGCAGCTCTTAACGCCCAGGCCCGATCGATATGTTCTGCCGCCCCCAGAATGATTTCTATTTTCACTCAATAATCTTCCGTTCTATTTTCCGTAAAGTCCCAGTGATGAGAAGCGGTGTTTTTAAGTTTCCAAGGTCGACAATCCTCCGGTAACGATTTTGATCGGCCTAAAAGAACCGGTCCTCCGATCAAAATTAGTCTTCCATCCCCACCGCTGTTTTACATGCTTTGTAGGCGATAATTATCCGTTAATTTTAATGAGCTTGGATAAAATATCACTCTTGATTTTCGACTTTGTTTTCAAATCGTAAGGCAGTTTTATATGTATTTTCTTTAGGCTTCTTCCGTGACGTATTCAATCCTTGGTCTTCAGTGATATTTACACTCTTGCAGTGCCTGTTTCTGCAGCCAGTATTAAAGTTAAATCACCAAACAGCTTTCGTCTCAAGAAGTCAACTAGTTTCTTGAAGACAACACTTGAGTGTCTTGTACAGAACTTTGTTTTGTTGACTGGTTAACACCTTTCGTGTCGTTTACTATCCAGGAAGCCAACAAATCCTAACTGAGAAATAAGTGCGCCAAGCTGGACTCCTGGACCCAGTGGTGTGTTTGCTCTGCCTTTGGCTTGTATAAGCAATGTCCAGTCCCGAAGACGATCAGTGAATATTCTCACTCAATTTTGTATCTTCTACCAAATCTTCCTTCGACGTTGTTTCGTAATAGTATGGGTTATTTAAGTCCCTTCACAGTACAAGCCTTCAAATATATGTGACTAGCGGTTTGTTACTCGAATGCTACTAATCTCATAGAGTTCAGCTCGCTGTGTATTACAAGCAAGTGCCGATCAGTGAAGCCGTAAATCCGTGTCTTCATTAATCACATCATTCAAATCCCTTCTGCGATAATGATCGTGCAGTCGTTGGTTTCCAAAACTCGTAATTAACCTGATCCTCAACCATAAAAAGTCTCCATCCCCGATAACGAATTACTTGCTATTAGCGAGCTACAAATAATTGATATATGTAGCAGTGTTGGGGATAATTATTCCAGTTTATAAAGTTTCCTGTCGAATTTATTCTGTATCAAATACTTGCTTACATTCGTCAATATTATTAATTAAGAGGTTGGCATATTTACAATGTATGGACGATCGGTACACCTCTCCTCTTTTGTGCGAAGGGTTCTTTCAGCCTTGTATCGAGCAGAGTTGTCTCGTCTATTGTTTTGTGTTTCTCGTTGTGAGACTGAGGTGCTACGTATAACTAATAGCACGACCACAGCCGTTAGGAGAATCCGTCCAAGTTATGTAATCTTTCACAAGATCAAAATGGCAGCGTTAGCCCGATTCCTGTTGGTCTGTGTTTCTCCAAACACGTTCTTTAGTGTTAAGAATGTTTGATATTGTTCCTAAGATGAGTACTCCTCGGAAACTATTCCTCCGTACATCAGCTTGTTACTCCCAGTATGACTCGGTGTTCTTTCAGTCAGGTCTTGTCAAAATGTGTATCTTAAGCTCCGTAGGATTGTGTTTCTGCCAGTGTATGTTATGTTGATGCTGAAAATATGAAAAGTGTGGATTCAAAATCTTTTCACGCTTGATGCTTATCAGAGAGAATATGATTCGTCCAAAGATGCACTCAACAACACTTGATTCTGACCTATCTTCCTAAAACAAATTATTTTCTTTATCGGTGATGTGCCTTGATGTCTGATACTCCAAAGAATATTGGCTAGACACTCCCTACCACATTCAATAAATTATTCGGTAACTCGTATTCCTTGTTATGTTGCAGTTAATTTGAACATTCAAGCTGAAGATTTTCCATGACATGTTCTGTCGTCACATCTTAGGAACATTAGACTGATGACATATCTTCCTTGTATTTTTCATGTTGCTTTATACCCCGTAGACGTAATCTCAATAACAAATTTCCTTCCTTTGCTTTCTAATTCTGCTCCTTCCGCTGGTGTTCAACAACTGATGGACGTATGTTATGTCCCCTCAGGCAAGCTGTATGCAAGCGAAACTGGCTCCACAGTAAGTAGTTACTGTTTGTGCCTCTCAAATATTGTTTTATATATACAGAATAGTACCCCGTGTCCTGGCTTCAATGCACTGTTTACCAACCTTTGCCAACTGCCGCTTTACAAATCAACTGCTGTGTACTGTTTATTTGCTGCAGAATTGTAGCCTCTCAAATATAATCGAACAAACGTTTAATCCATTCTACTGATAACCAATCCAGTCCTGTCGGCATTTTTTATTTATTACTCGAATTTTGTAGAAGGCTTTGAAACGCCGTTCACCGCCACTAATGTCTTTTTCGCTTTCTAAGATTTGTACCTACAAACATGTCATCCACTGGGAAGGTTTCAGCTTTTGGCCAAGTAGGGGTAAAGTTTAGCCGATGTGCTTTCTCCCTCCGCTGTGTAGATTTTAATGCCCGCGCTGAATATTTAAGTCCTTTTTACTTCGTCTCCTGCAATGAAAAATGGCGTTATCATGGCTCTAGTGGATTATGGAAGAAAGCTTTCACTGAAACCGCACTTGTGTGTTCCCGCGGAGTAAGAGTGTTTCCAGTAGGTTTACACTTAAGCACACATTACACACACTCTGCGCTCTTTGTCGCTACATATTTTGTTACTCAATAAAGTGCTCACCGTTTCTAGTTTCCAAATGTTCAATTATCATAAATGTGCTGGCCCTGTTAAGTTAAAAGCGAGGGACGAAACATATGCATTAATGTTGAATTTTCAAACTGCTTAATTATAGTGTAAGTTAAAAGCTTACACTTTTTTTGTAGCTTCGTGTTAAAGAGATGACATATTCAGTAATAAATGAAGGAACATGCCTTCTAAACCTCACCGTTCATTTTGGGCTAAAAAGCAGCAGATGCTAGTAGCTTTCCCTGACAGGGTTCTTGCAATGATTTTGTGGAGGATTTGCGGCGTTTCCTTTGCCGACAGAGTTGCTTGATATTAAATGAGTCTAATACCACAACAACCCTAGATCACTGGTTGTTAGTTTAGAAAGTCTATTTGAGATAATTACTAACAATTTTCACCCGCTCTCGCTAGTTGTAGACAAGCCTGTATCTCATGTTCTGACTTTTGACGGTTCTGCGGATTCAGTGACTCGGGTGAGATCGAGGTGTCCTCTAGAGTTTCACCTGCGTTGTTTCCTAATAGGGAAGTTTTATTAACGAATCGAGCCATTACGTGTTAAAAGATTCCGCACATGAAAAAAAACAAATTAAGCAAGAATACAATCGTGAAGATGTTATTGCCTCCGGCGAGAAAAACACCTGTACCTGAAATTAGACGTTCTTCACTCTTAAAACACAATGTGTGTACATTTGTGGTTTAGATTGTAATCTGACACGAACTGACCGATTGTGTTAGTTTTCTACGGCCTCTGTTGTTGTGGCTTCCTGTCTTTATCGATATACATACTCTTTCGTGTTATTGCTTTGTGGTATAATACTATAGGTTGGCGTCTGTATCGTTTATTTCGGTAAGACGAACTCGTATCTTAGATAAACGGATTAGCTTTCGATATCCCATACTGAATAAGCTGGGATACATTATGAGTTAGCCTTGAGCCATATACAAAATGTGTCCAAATAAATGATTTATTTAGAGAATTTATAACGAAGGCAAAGTTCAATTTTAAATCTAAGAGCTATTCGCTGTGCTTTTTTGTCTTTCCCTGTTCCTGTTTGATGAGTATCCGTTTCCTTACAGTGTAATGTTTCTATAAAAGTTGAGTTTCCCCCTTATTTAACAAATAGAACATCTCCATGTTCAACATCAAGCCGCACACTGAGCTGAAGTGTTTCAACCAATGAAATTGCGCGTTCTTAGGATGTTCAATTAAAATTGATATTATGAAGCATTTTGCGCGAGAAGGATTTTGAAAACGTTGATGACAAATGCTATGTTACTATTCGTGTAGTATCCATCCCGTCATCTCTACACTGTTCTAGTCAATAGGCTCAACTTCATGAGTGGGTCACTTCTTTTCTACATCGCATACACCCTAATGGTGCCTTTTAGCAATAAGTTCTCTTTGTTCAGTTAGGAAATGTCGTATAAATATTATATTACAACCAATCAGAGCTCAACATTTCTTTGAAATACAGAGCGGTATTTCATGACTAGCTGAAGCCAATCAAAAGGCAAGATATTTCGCGGCTAATAATGGCTTCAAATCTGCCTCCATGCAGGATAATATGGTTATTTCATGGTTTTCTTATGAAATACGGGCGACAATTTTACTTGGAATGAATATGATTTTGGTATACAACTCGTTTAAAGGCTCGAATAACCAAATAATATAAATTTCTCATGAAATGATTCGCTCGTGTTCCATAGAAAACCGTAAAATAACCAGTAAGGAATTGATGTTAAAGGCATCAGAAATACCGCAGCGTGTTGTGAACGTGAATGTCCAGCTCTTAACTATATTTCAAATAAAAGGAAGTGCATGCCGGTTTTCTAAGGATTGAAGCTTTCACAGAGGGAGCTTCACACAAATATAGAATCTCCCCATTGACGTATTATTTTAATTAAACGGGTTTGTTTTATTCGATGTCCTTTCATGCATCTAGTTTATAATAAGAGCCCTGTTGCGATGTAAAAACACAACTATATACAGTGCGCTAATTATCGTGAACGTGTTATTCAAAACATTTTATTTCATGTCAGGAATAGTCACGGTGCCCAGGGGTGGATCCAGGGTTTGGTTTGAGTAGTTTACTCTGACAGACCAATCAACTCATACCCCACCCACCCCACCCCTCCTAGTAATAAACTACCTAAAATTTAGAGGTTTGAAAAAAGTTGAGTAGTTTAAGGAAATCACATAAACTACCCTGGATCCACCCCTGGTGCCGATGTCTCCTAAGAAGCAAGCTATTTTGATAGCTGTTTGATGTAGCGAATGGACTTTGACCTATCTTATAGTTCCTATCGTGTGCGTGTGTTATGGCCGGTAGCCGGTAACGAAGTACTGCGAGCCCTTTCTTGTTTTTTTTCGTGTCTTCCTCGAGTCGTTTTTTATTGCGGATATAGGATCAGTTCAGTTTTATTTCATTTTTATTTATTTCATTCGCCACGATAATACATACAAGAGCTAACTAGTGTCATGCAGGAAGAGAAAACAGGGCTTTCGCCCCAACTGACAAATTACAACAGTAAAAAATGGTTACATGACATCAAAACATTTTATTAAGGAAAAACGTAATAAACTAACGATAATAACCTAGAAATAATAAAGCTATAGATAGAAATAATAAAGCTAGATGAGAAACTAAGTTGTCTATGACGGTTGGTATGTTGTGAGTTTATCATTGTAGTTATTCTTAAACTGACTAATACTAGTACTATTCTTGAATGGATAAGTCACGGTGCCGATGTCTCCTAAGAAGCAAACTATTTTGATAGCTGTTTGATGTAGGGAATGGACTTTGACCGCCCTATCTTATTCCTATTGTGTGCGTGTGTTATGGCAGGTAGCCGGTAACGAAGTACAAATTAATGGTTCTCGGGGAAAAAAGAGTACCTAAAATAGTTTGCCTCTGAGAAGTCAGAGGGCGAGAATTATTAGGATCAAAGTTTCTGGTATTATCAGTAGAACTAGTGGGTACAAGGTATTTATCGAAATTAACATTGATAAAACCATTTCTGAATTTAAATAATAATACCAGGTCATTCAAGTCACCTCTAATTTGTAGGGGAAGCAAGCCAAGTAAGATAAGTCTTTCTTTATAACAACTGTTGGGGGTATTTCAGTATATTGAAGCACGACATTGAACGTTTTCGATAAGGCGTCGGTGTTTAGCCGTGTAAGTTCTATCTGAAAGACACGGAAAAACAAGGAAAGGCAATTTTTAAGGCTGTACGGAAACCAGCCTTAAAGGACTGTTCGCGAAGTACGCCACACGGGGGTTGGGTGGTTGTTAGAAGGATGTTTTTATTCTGAGAAGGGATGTGATTGTATTAGGCCACAAATTTCTATAAATTTCCAATGACTAGACACATTCGACGAATGGCGTGTATGTGAGGCTAGTCAGTCCTAAACAATAGCATAATTTATGCAAATTTAATGAACCGACCAATCGGCGAGTTCGTCAGGATTCTGCATGGACGAGAATACGTCACCAGTATGGATTATTTTCGCTCGAATCGCAGACGTCTCTCTCGGGGGACTCGCTTTTGGCCCTCGGATAGACGGCTGTTTTCGCAGCCGGTATGTCTGTTTACGTAGTTTCTCATTCTGTTGTGTCTGTACAAACAAGGATTAATTATCGAGTAATACAGTACCGCTCGAAACCTGTATTCTGATTGCACCATTATACTGTAGCTCTATTGTTTTTGTACTGCGCGTTCTAAAGGTTAGGGTGTTCTGTATTGTTGG
Organism: Actinernus sp. WN-2022; assembly: GCA_030867875.1. Lineage (NCBI taxonomy): Eukaryota > Metazoa > Cnidaria > Anthozoa > Actiniaria > Actinernidae > Actinernus > Actinernus sp. WN-2022. The sequence goes on along the minus strand of JAOWCC010000577.1, from coordinate 105,314,170 downwards.
GTAAGCCAATGATGTCGCTAGTTTCGAGCGGTACAGTATCCACTTCGAAATCACTGGAGTTTTGTGCAATCTGATTGGTTTAAGATAGTGATTACAGACCAAACCGCATCCTTGTGTGCCTGTAATCACATCATTTTACTGAACCAATCAAAATGCAGGGAACATCACAAATCAGCCAATCAAAGGACTTGAGAAGCCTGATTTCAAAGCAAAATATCTGGTAGCATTTTGTTACTGAAATTTTCTTTGGACTTTGAGAACAAAAAAACAAATTGCATGGATGAGTTTAGATTTCAAAATATACCGTAAAAACATAGATCAGTAAGCCACACCTTGTATTCAAGGTCGGGTGTGTGGCTTATCTACGGGACAATCTAGTAAACTTAGGTGCCATCAATTAACATTTTAAAAGAAACTATTAAGCTATACCGATAAATACTACTGCTTTTCGAATTTGGTGGCTCCTAAAAGAGGTACTTTTGTTGTTGAATATTTCTTCCTCGGCGAGCGAGAAAATACTACACTATCCTGGAGTACTCAAGTGGTAAATGACCGGCCACAGTTTCTTCGCTATTAGCGCTCTAATGGCAAATTTGTGGAATTGATTTCCCCACCGTCTAGTGTTTATCCGATAGATGTCCTTGTAGAAGTGATGCCCATGAACGGCTGACGAATAAGCAAGTGTCTCCAGCTTCTGCCTGGTTACTAAGCTACGGATGAACGCCGGTGTAAAATTCGACCTAAAAAGTGACGGCTGAGGGCCTTGTTACATGATCCCGGGTAGAAGGGTTACCCCTTTAGCAGGGACAACTTCACCGAGCGTTATATGGAAAGCTAACCTCGCCGACACATTCCAAGAATCGCATCACAGTGCGCATACTCTGTGTGATCGATTTGCCCCGAGTTGTCCCGGTGAGAAGGGACAACTTTGATATCGGAAAGTTGTCGCGGGAAGAAGGGACACCCTTCTCGCCGAGACGAGATATCCCTGGGCCAGGGACAACCCTTCTACCCGGGACGAGTTTATTCACAATGTAAACAGTTGCTTGTGGTTTACAGAGAAATGTATGGAAAGTAGACCCTCCCCGAGTAACTCGACTAGAAGGGTTATCTCTTCTACCCGGGACAACTTTCTCCATTTAACAAGGTCCCGAATGAACAGATCCCGGTAAACAAATACTATGGAAAGATAGATCATGTATCAAGTAGGTAGATATGGAGAGAGCTGAAATTATGGGTAGGACTTCGGAATTTTCTCCCATTTGAAAGTTCGATGAAAGTTACGTTATGTTTAAATTTTTTTGCCATATGTGAGTTGAGTTTGTTGGTATCTCACCCTTGCTCCGAGGGTTTTTCTCCGGGTTCTCCGGTTTTCCTCCCTCCGCAAAAACCAACACGCTAAATTCCAATTCGATCTGTGGATTAGCCGGGACCTGGCTTTGATCAGCCCCCATGGTTGTTTCAGGTCTCGTTAGAAATTCAGAGTCTTTCAAAAAAACGTTTTCCTAAACATGAGGTTCTAAAACTCGGGGTGCGGCTTATCTATGGGTTTTTACGGTACTTAATTGGAAATAGAACTTCGTGTCGTACAATTTTTGTCTGAAATCATATTCTTGATAAAAAAATCCACTGCAATTTCGTAATCACACACGAGTACGATTTCAGCCCAAATCAGTTCTATAATGCCACTGATTATTTATCGCTTGTCTTATGTGAGAAACTAGGGCGCTCCTGAAGCTTCTTTGGCTACACCAAAAGACGAGAGTTTTTCACAAGTAATACGTTTATTTATAATTACAATTTTCATGAACTGAGGAGTAAACACTCCCCAGAAGTTCTTCAAAGTTTCCGCTGTCATTCTGAAAGTTGCTAGATTTCATTTCCTGGCGCGGTTACCCAGTTCCCGTACAAACCTTTGCTTCGTCAAAGCGAACTGAAGAAAATTGTAATTACAGCAAGCTGACCTAATAATTCTACATGAACCGACAACAGAATCAAAGGTAGGTTAAGAACGAAGATTATTTGTGAATTTAAACCCAGTAAGATGACTTTTGCCGGATAATGTTTGATTGGACTTCTGTTCAGCACTCCGAATATGGTCATGAGACCAACATATTTATTTTTCTTTCTCTCGAAATTAAATTAAACCACGTAAAGTTCTATTCCTACATATAATTTTTACTTTAACCCCTATTTTAATATTCAGTTCGCTAGCTATTTCAATACATTTGTAAGCCGTAATTTATCTTTGCAGAGTCCGATCAAAAATCATCCGGCAAAAGTAATCCAACTGGGTTTAAATTCACGGATGATAATCGTTCTTAGCTTACCTATGATTCTGTTGTCGGTTCTTGTAGAATTATTAGGTCAGCTCACTGAAATTACATTTTTTTCAGAGCGCATTGGCGAAGGGTGACCGGATTCCAAAGGTTTGTATGAGGACTGTGTAACCGCGCAAGTAAATCGTGCATGAATCTATTCCTTTCTCGGTTGTCAGTTTTGGATAGTTTGAGCCCAGTCTCTCCTATTATGCTACAGTCTATGGCCAGTGACTTTTATAAGATCTCAGAACGATAAGGGGCATAATAAGAAGCGTTGCAAACATGGTACAATACTTCCGCTGAATTTATTTACTAAAACACTTGGCAACTTTGATCAGTTTCACACGAGTGGAGCTTGTAGAAATAACCACAACACGTACATGTGTAACAGCAGGCCCAGCTGGTAGAAATATCGAGCTCACACTCTGATTGCTAAATCAACAGCAGTTTGCTTGAATGTGTAATCTATGCTGTTTTATAAAATAGTTTCGATCGTACGCGCGCTCTGATTGGCTGTAAGTCGTGTTTCTATTTAACAATTAGACCCGCAGCCCGAATGGGCTACGAGTCAATAGCCCATGAGGCGCAGAATGCAGGATTTGTAATAGTCCACTGGTTGGTTTATACTAAAACTCTATAGAAATATAGACAGTTGAGCGCGCGCTTGAGCTAGTTGTGAGCATTTACGTTTTGGTTATCAAATTATGCGAGCGTTTCCGTGCTTTTATTCGTTTATTTTATAAAGGAAATAGAAAACATTTTCCCCTTGTTTCTATAGAGTTATAGAAACACTTGTGGAAGTTTGGAAGAACTCGAAATAGCTGTGGAAACACTCGCCCTTCGGGCTCGTGTCCCCACTGCCATTTCTCGTTCTCCCAAACTCTATAACTCTATAACTCTATAGAAACACGGGAAATGTTTTCTACATCTTAATTAGACTGCGGAGATTTAGATATCTGTCCGAGTGCGCTATTGGGCGGGAAATATTTATATATATATACACTGAAACACTAAAACGCTGCAAAAAACTTAAATATATCATATATATATATGCTTTGTATTACCATCAAACTCTCTTGACAGTTCACTTGTTGCTTTGGTAGAGACTAAGAAACACAATAACCTATCGTTTGGTTTTGTCTTATGGCAATGAATTTTACGTGCGGATGCCGCATAGTTAGAGTGTTTACAAAGCTTATCAGCTCTTAAGAATACATGTATACATACATACTTTATTATATGCTCCCAAAAGGGCTTTTCAACATATAGTTACATGGTTTGATTAAGAATATATTTAAAATGTTATTTAAAAGTAGTAAACAATATATAACTTATGTAAATGAAATAACATGTAAATGTTATAAAATATAAATGTTAGTCTACTTACTATTAAGACCTAAAAACTGTAATTACTAAATAGATAATGGTCTAAGACGTACTGTATAAAAATGCCTTGATCATCTGATCTTTTAATTTGTTCTTGAAGGCACGAAGTGAAAGGAATAAAGAATCAACTTTATTCCTTTTGCTTTTATTATTAGTTTTCTAGTTTGGTACTCGAAGCATTTACGGTTGAATCGTAAATATATTAGCCATTCACGATCAATCGCTCGGCCGAACAGTTTAACGTCCATGTAGCTTTCCGACTGCTGCAGCAACGGCGAATTCATAGGCAAGTTCGCTTTAATTTCACCATAATTGAGTTCTACCTTTATCAATAGCGCAATTGGAGCCCGCAAAATCTTATAATGAACATTTTCAGTAAATTGCGATGGGGCGTGTTAACTGCGATGTTGATAACTATACTTTTTGTTTATCTCGCTAAGGTGCTGTTACATAAAGAAAGGTGCTAAGGGAAGAGGTCAAAACAATGGTACTCTGGCGGGACCCAATTTTGATGGAAGGGGGGTTGTATCCGGTGTTTTGAGTTAAAAGTTTTGACAACCCTCTATAGCGCAGCATTACGATTTGTGTGCGGTCTATATTGGGGGAATGCAATCACGTGGTTGTACTGGAGGGCAAAAAATCTGACTTAGTTTATTTAAAGGCACTTTTACGAGATCGGCAAAACCTGTTTGTAAATGCTATTTTCCAACCCCAATCGATTGTCGGTCTTTCGAAAACAGAATTTTTAAAGATGGTTTGCCCTCGAGCACTGATCTATGGCAACGCCTTTCCCATGGAGATCACGAGCTCAGTTCATTTGCTAACGAAGGATTATATCAGCACGTGATTGTTTGCTGCTAAAGGCTATTAATAAGTATTGTTCTGACAACTTTAGTTTCTCTCTTAATTTTCTTGATGATTGGCTCTGGCGTAATACAAAAGAAAACCCGCGAACTTTCAAATACACAGTTTCATTCGATTGCATTCCCGCTAACTTTTAAAACTTCTAGTGCTATTGTTTTTTGCGACCCGCTTCCTTTCTTTGATTGTTCCGAATCTCCTGTTCAGGTAAGCACCTACCATTTAACATGACTGTGTGATTCAAACGCTTAATTTAATGGTTCGTTTAAACGCTTTAACCTCTGGTTTGGCCAGACTAACTATAAAATAAACTTACTTGAGCCTGAGAATCGGCCCGCAACACGGCGAAAGGTTTGCTCGTTTTACTCTTTGATGGCTTGTCTGTTTTATTAAACGCGTAACTCTGCCGTTTGTGTGTGAACAGGTTCTATGAGCAGACTATAAAACTACAAAATAAACTGTCGAGAATCGGGCCGCTTCACCGCAAAATGTTCTGCTCGTTTCACGTTTTCATGAGTTGTCTGTTTTATTATTAAAACTCCGGGTACAACTACAGAATACCCCGCCACTTCGATAGATCACTTGAAAAGCCCTTACCAATTGTGCAAAATTATCCATTTAGCTCAGGTGTATTTAGACTCGTTCTATGAATGATTTGGGGTTGAAATAATTATGTGTTTTTTTATTTCAGGGTTAGGTTTTTATAACTCCGCCGTTTGTGTGTGAATATATAGGATTCTATAAACAGACTAACTGCAAAACAAAGTTCCTGGAGAATCGGCCCGCAAGTTGATCCGTTTTTTTATTTAAACACCATTTATGTTGTAAACCTCCATAATTTTTGTCAGTACCATATATCTCATATGAATTTTTCTCCGTCAGCACCAGTGTGGTGACAGAACTACATATAGATGACAGTCGAAGAAGCGGTGAATTAATGAATATATCGTTTTAGTTCTATCAAAATAGCCATGCACGACTCTGCAGATATCGCGTCTACATCCCTTCTTCGGAACACGATGTTATAAATCGCAAAGAAATAAAATCAGTGGAATCACAAGTTGCTAAGGAAGTAAATATATTGTCTCTTTTACGAATTGTGATCAAAATTAGGGGAATCGATACCGAGTGATTGATCGTAAATGGCTAATATATTTATTGTTGATTGATCGTAAATGGCTATATATTTTCTGGTATTAAATCAGAAACCAGCTTCATTAGTAGAGCTGATAAGCTTTCTAAACACTAACTATGCGGCATTCGCACGTAAAATTCACTCTCAGTATATAAATTGCCATAAGACAAAACCAAATGATAGGCTATTGTGTTTCTTTGTCTCTACCGAAGTAACAACTGTCAAGAGAGTTTGATAATAATACAAATATTTTTTTTTTGCAGAGTTTTATTGTTTCAGTGTGTAAATATATATATGATATAGATATATACACTCGTTTTCAAAAACATTGCTTTTGATTTATATATATATATACCTTTTGTTCTCCATTGTTTTAGCTGTCAAATTTGACAAGAATACAAAAGGTATATATATATATTTGCAGTGCAATGTTTTTGAAAACTAGTTTATATATATATTTTTTTTAGCTGCAAGACATTTAATTTTTATCATTCATGTATGTATTTATTACGTCGGCCGATATTTTACTATATACTACATATCTTTTTTCTGGATTTCTTTTACATTGTATATTTTCAGATATGTATGTTATATGTGATTAACTGATGTCTTAATAGGGTATCTCCCTAGTATGGTGTTTACGCACTTTTTGGAGATTTCCCTTTCCTATTCTTTACCCGTATTTATGGCCGGATTGTATTCAGTTTTTATTGGAACATTGTAGAGTAAATGTGACTAAATAAAACTGAAATAACTGTGAACGGCTGTTTGCTTTTCTCATTTCAATCCCAACAGCAGTCCGTGATAGTCCCGTCATTATCGATATGTGTTTTATTCTCCTCCAGGCACTATGAGGGCGACACTTCGTCTGTTCTCGTGTGATTATAGCTATGTATTACCAGAGGGTCTCGAATCGTCTTTTAAACTTTGAACACCTACAAACACTAATATCAATACCCCTTGGCGATAACGTCTAAATGACAACTAAAACGAATTAATGGCTGCAGGACACCAGTGTTAACATGTACTATGATCACCCGTTGTCAGTTTAAGAGAAAACCATTTTATTTGGTCTTCATTTCCTCGTTCTAAGTGGTTAGAAACAGGTGTTTTGGGAAAGTCTTAGATAATCATTTTGTTCATGTTCCGAGTGAATGCAAATGGGCGTGGATCCACGTGAGTTTTCAGTAATACTGGAAACTCGTTCACACGCACGCTTTGCGGTATTTGCCTTGAGGTGCATGCATGTGAATCACAAATTCACATGAACCTCAAGGCCAGTCGTTAGAACAGCCACCTATTGTTTGGTTTTAACCGTTGTAACAGACGTTGGCATCAGTTCTCGCTAAGCGGTCCTAAGCGTAGCCTCCCCCGCAGTCGTTTTTAGGGGCTCGAGTGGGTATGAGCTCGAGTGGGGGCTCGAGTGGGTATGAGCCCCTAAAAATGACTGCGGGGGAGGCTATCCTAAGCGTAGACTGTTAGAAACGCCTCTTCTGGCTTACGACTGAACTGAAATAAATGGGGATTTCTTGCATTTAATCTTTTGGTTAAAAATGGTCGATAGTTATTTCTTGCTTCTTACGATAATTTGTTTAAAATGACGCATATAAAATATGTCCTTACACACTGATCTAGAGTTTTACACAGACTACGCTCGGCCGCTGGCAATCGGGTCCGTTACAGTAACATCCTGCAAGGCTTGCTGGGTCCAGAAAATCCTGGACCCAGCAGGCATTGCGAGGCAAACAGGCAGATCTGATCAGGTGAAAGGAAAGGTCCACGTTTGACTTCGATTATTTGTTTATCAGTTAAAACACATTTGTTTTACCAAAAAGCAGTGTAAATCGATGTGGATTCGTCATGCCTCAGGTATGCGCAGTAAGAGCCGAGAATGTGCGCAGACTTCGTCAGCCCGTGTGCAATCTCGTACCCATTCCCCATTTGTTTCTTACTGCGCATGCTCGACGAAAGGGCTCTAGTATCCGGTTTTTATGTATTCTGATTGGCTGTTCTGAACATTACAATTTTATCGGAAGTCAAACATAAAGCTTTTTTGGACAAAGGCATTGGAAATTGGGGGTTATCAACACGCTAAAAACGTTGGATTTTACCTAAATGGTTGCCGCTAAAATAGTTGCAAGGATTCTTCGATATTTGCTTGAATCCTATCGGGAGTTCAAATCAATTCACCGGCTAATACAAATCTCACACAGTACAATAATTCCAACCCTAACAGATAGGTAATAATACTGCACATTCCCATTTTAAAGAGACTATGTCATGGTACTGCGCATGTATGCTGTTAATTGGATAAACTCTCCTCCCTCATGAATGCTTGACTAAAAGTATATTCAATATTTCCATTGGAGACTATATTTTCATACAGTTTGTTGTTGTTTTGAATATTTTTATCATCCCACATCTTCGCGAGATTCATTAGTTCATAAGAAAATCGCTGAAAATACCGTGCCTGGTTCCGATCTCGTAAACTTGTGCATGCACAGGCGCTGATCGCTTAAATATAAGCGTTTGTATGGGAATGCAACGAACTCCAGTCTTCAAGGACGTAAAATACGAGAGACTCGTACTTGCTTCTACGGTGTATTTAGTTGCTGTATGTGTGGTCATCGGGCTCAAGTAAGGCCATCGATTTAAGCGAGTTTTCGATCCCTATGAATCCCTCTTGTGTTTGAATCTGATGAATCCACCGAGGCCGAACGATAAAGAAACACGAGCCGGATGCATGAAAATAAAGCCGTAAAATCCATACTAAAAACGGCAGAAGATGAAAGAAACTCCCTAAGGGTTACCCTGACACTAGCAAGCAAAGTATTTCTATCAAACTACCAAATAGTTATTTTATTTTCTGTCAAATGGACAAAATCTCGAGTGAGGTGATCGCTGCTTCCCTCGGAGGTGAATAGTTAACAATTAGACCCGCAGCCCGAATGGGCTACGAGTCAATAGCCCACGAGGCGCAGCCGAATGGGCTATTTAACTCGTAGCCCATGAGGGCGAGAGGTCTAATTGTTTTAGTATAAACTAACTAGTCGGACAGTAGAAAATAATAGAAAGAAACAAATTGAAGTTGAAAAATGTTATAATTTCGTGAAAATACTTGTGGTTTTTCTCAACCATGGGCTATCACAAATAGACCTATAGTAGGGTAACCAATCAGAATGCAGGATTTGTAATAGTCCACTAGTTGGTTTATACTAACATAGGATATCCCATGTTTGAGTAGCTAATCAGCGCGCACACGTAAAGCACTATTCACTAGTGTGGTATATACTAATGTTATCCCAGTGGTCAAAACTACACTGTTTAAAACATGTTTCTGAAGGAAATAGCCTGAGTATTACTTACATCGGTCTTCCCGTCCGTGTTTATCGACAAGAAACATGTCCGAGGTTTAGTAAGATTTTACCACCGTTTTCAATCCAATCGGCTTCTCTCAGTCTGGTGATGTTGTGAAAAACATCTTGTGTTTTTAACTAGCTTCGTACGGTTTCCCTTGTCAACTATACGTACTTGCAGCAAATATTATAAATGGAAGCGCGTTTATTGTCAAAAGTGAGGACTTGGCTGACTGCTTGTCCAGCAAGGCCGGCTACAAAAGCTTGTGGGTGTATTTAAAGGCCATATTTTCCCGTTAGTTTTGAACTATTTTCTAAATTCAAGCCCGACTCGTATTCATTTCACTCTGACTCAAACTACTCGTATTCGGGAAAGTACATGCATGTATGTGCAGAGGGTAGGGGTGGGGGTGGGACATTTTCCTTGTATCTTTGGCCCCACCGTGGGGCATTTGAACAACTTTGTTTGTTTCCACGTGCATGGGGAATTCTTATTTGAACTAGAGTGCCTGGTTTGGGCATTGCTGGAATTGACATAAAGTTTAACCAAATCACAGTTGGGCGTTTCTCCTCAGTCGTTTGCTCACGGAGAGTTTGTTTTACAACAACTGCTCGGTTTCTCGTTTTCTGATTGGTTTATTGCCATTGGAATGTGAGGATATTCCCTGGTAGATCACGTGACCGCTCGCGCAATATCAATGACGTCAGTGCGCCAGAATCACTTTTTCTCCGAATTTTCCTCGTCTTCAATGCCCCACCCGCTTTTTTAGTTTGTTGTATGCTGGCGCCTCGTCAGTGAATCCATAACAATGTTGACCATGCGATGACGCCAAACGTAAAAAGGGGTTATTATTCGGCTAAGTAGCTAATACGGCTTTGTGGCCCGGGTTCGGCGATTCCCGGACACGGCGCCACATGTGAGTTGAATTTGTTGGTATCTCGCCCTTGCTCCGAGGTTTTTTTTTCGGTTTTCCTCCCTCCGCAAAACCAACACGCTAAATTCCAATTCGACCTAAGGATTAGCCGGGTCCTGGCTTTGATCAGCCCTGTGGTTTCAGCTCCCGTTAGAAATCCAGAGTTTATTTTTTCGTTTACTCAGTGGAGGCCAAATAACGTCCAAGAAAGCCAAGAGAACCCCGCTCTTAAAGTGCCTATGAAATGAAAAATTCGATCCCGTTTTTATTTAATTTTATTAAATTATAGACTTCCCTTAGCCATTTGCAATTCAAAATCAATTTGAAGAGCACGAACATAATTTTATTTCGTATCGAAGTCAGGCGGAATTGCCAAAATCTGGCGACAATTTTTACGCCGTTAAAGATATGCTAATCACATGCGTGACGTCACTAGGTTTGCGCATTTTTATTCACAAAGCCGACTGCAAGGATTCTATTAAAAAAATATGGCCAGGTTTCTCAAAGTATTACATATTTAAATTGAAAACTGGCCAAAAATGCACTTATTTTGTAGTATTTATGGAGACGACAATAAATGAGTACACCTTGTGACGTCACGCATGTAATTACCATATCTTTAACGGCATAAAAAATGTCGTTATGTTCGCGCTCTCCATATTGATTCTTATTTGCACAAAATGACTAAGAGAAACCTAGAATTTAATAAAATAAAAACGGGATCCATTTGATGTGTGAGAACGTAATGCGGATTTGTGGAGATCAGGATCAGCAAAAGAATTGAAACTGATGAAAACTGCAAGGCTGATCGGACGGCTGTACGATGTTATAGTCCAGTTGTTCTTTTGTTTCAACTGGTGAGCCACCATTGTCTGCCACCCGCCAAATAAACAAAGGATTTGTACAACTGTGCATGATCCGTAAACTGGTCTGTTGTAACATATATTTCCTAACAAAACGCACAAAGGCACTACGTAGATTTAGTTTTTATTGTTTCAGCTGACAATATTCTCAGTTGCTATATGCTCTCATAATACTGTCCACCCAGCTTCTCAGGTATGTGATCTTAGCGTACACACCGTACTTATTGGCCCACGCACAACCATCTCCCCAGCTTGTGGCACCCTCCAGATACCATCTGCCACCCCTCTGGCACACAATGGGGCCGCCTGAATCACCTGCAAATCATCAGGATAATTGAGGTATATTATTAGTTAACGTAATCATTCAGTCCACGTAACCGTGCTTTATCTTGCTGTACCGTAACCGTGCTTTATCTTGCTGTACCGTAACCGTGCTTTATCCTGCTGTACCGTAACTGTAATTTGATTAGATCAGTCCACGTAACCGTGCTTTATCTTACTGTACCGTAACTGTAATTTGATTAGATCAGTCCACGTAACCGTGCTTTATCCTGCTGTACCGTAACTGTAATTTGATTAGATCAGTCCACGTAACCGTGCTTTATCCTGCTGTACCGTAACTGTAATTTGATTAGATCAGGGCCCGGTTGTTCAATGGGTGGATAACTTTTCAACGGATAAATCCTAATTCAGTGGATAAGTATTAACCAAACTAGGATATTATAGCCATTGGATAAGAATTTATCCGGTGCACGTGAATAAAGTTATCCACCCATTGAACAACCGGACACAGAAAGACAGAAAACAATCACGCCGGGCACAAATGATCGTAAAAACGGCGGGTTTTATATATATTTAAAAGTTTTCGACATAGAAGAATGAATTTTGGTAGGTGTATAAAGGAGTGCAAACAAAACATAGTCTGATAAGTTAAGCTAATATAGCCATCATTATGACGTCACAATGACGTCATATATCCTTTTCTAATAGGTTTCTTATAAATTTTTATTACCTCTAAAAACGTTTTATTATATCTTTTTAAAATCTCTTGTTCATGAGAATGAAATAATCGAAAACCCGTTATCGATCGGTTGATGTAAACGAAAGTTATTAAAGTTTGAATTTTGGTAATTTTCCCGCCAAAAATTGGAAACCATTTATGAAAATGTCGCTTGTTTTAACTTTTACAGTTCGAAATACTGGTGCATCATATTTTGCACAATAATAGAGCTCTTTAGTAGTAACAACGTGTTCTTTTTAGAATTTTGATTTTTTGAGTATAACAGCTTAGAATTGAAGCCCCATTTTTTGTATACGTCATTATGACGTCATAAATATATTTGTGTACCCTCAGAAAATAGCCAGTTCAATATTTTTGGAATTTTATCAATGAAATGCATTTGGCTAACACTCACAAGTCATAGTATTCTCTTTAATAATATTTTTATAGTCGGCAATCTGATTTAAGCTTGAAGTATGACGTCAGTAATTATGACGTCATAAAAACAGTAAATCGTCCATAACTTTGAATATGTTTATCGTAGAAAGTTCAAATTTTCGGCAAATGAATATATTTCATAAAAGCTTTCTGATGACGTAATATTTTTGAAACGTGTTTTAAAGGTTAATTTTCACCAAAAAAGGAGGCATCCCTTATGACGTCACAACAACGTCATAATACAGAAACAATTGTCCCGAAAAATGTAGTCTTACTTTGTTACCAACCTGCCAACATTTCGTCAAATTTAGAGTAGAAGTAAGGAAATGGCGTTACTTTTACGTTTTATGTTACACTCAACCCCGCCGTTTTTACGGTTATTCGTGCCCGGCGTGAATGGGACACCTCATTTTTTTTGGGGGGGGAAGGATTGCTCGACGCTCCTTTTATGGGCAACATTCTCGTCGCCGTACGTTTTAGGGAGTCATGTTCGCACGAGTTAGTTACGTAACCCGATGCGTACCTTTTAGGGGTTTAGAATGTTAAGGTTCTTTTACAACGTAACGTACACTTTATGAATTTTAATTTCTGCGTACTTTAGGGGTCAAACTCGTTATGGTTTTTAAACTTTTACTGAGTTATGCGTACCTTTTAGGGGTATTATTTTACTAAATGACCGCCGAGCACTTCCGTCATTGTGGTACCGGAGTCAACCCCTCCCCAACCCCCCTCCACTTCTGTAGTTTGTCACGAACGACTGAGCATTATGCACGGAGCCTCGTATTGATTCCTTTGTACGTAGGAAGTGAGGCATATCTCGGGGGGGAGGGGGGAGGGGGGGGGCAGACTTCACCGTTTGCAACCTGAAATGTTATTGGTTACCCAAACAATAGCCTACCCCTAAAACAATACAAACCCTAACCCTAAAACAATGGGATTCTGTATCAGTGAAGTCCAATAGGATACGACCTACAGAACTGAAGTCTAACCGGATCTCGGAAGTGGGCTATTACCTTCCCGCCATTTTCACGCCCACTGGGATTAAAATGCCTTTCTGCACATATAGTTCCAAATATGGAAAGAAGTATTTCCTAATAAGGCAACTAATCTTTTCATTGGTTGCTGATATGAATCGTGGAGGGAAGCTTTATAAATAATGTGCAACAGAACAAAATATTATATGACGTCGTGATAAGTGTAATATGGCGGCCAGTATTAGTATATATTCCATTTGCGAGATTGAAAAAGCCGGCTAGTCCGCTGACTCAAATAAAATAGACCAGTTCGCGGTTTATAATTCCGACATTTTGAAAGGGGTGCAAACATGGCGCGAAATACAGTGTTTGTCTGGGACACGTTCGGGAAAACTTTGTCCGACAAGACAAGACAATTTATTTCACACTGATTCGAAAACGTAAATAACAGGAGCAGCATGAAAAAAATACAATGGATTGAGGTCATTAGTTTAAAAATAAGGAGAATCTGTAATTAGGAAAGTAAAAATAGGCTGAGCTCAGTTACAAATTACAATGAGATATATGACTAAACAATTTAAAGTAATTGCGTTCGACGAAGGAGAAATTTAATAAAGGGGTGCACCCTTTCAAAATGTCGGAATTAACCGCGAACTGGTCTATATAAAGCCATCTGCATGCCTTCTAACATGAAACAGACTAAGGTATCTCAGAGAATAGGATTTAACAAGGTCAAAGGTCAAATTAGAGAGGAAATGTGCTGCAAAGGTAGATGGTCTTTCTAAGTAGTCTGTTCGTATTTTATTGTTGTTTCTGCTTTGTTGATGTACCGCTACATGCACACTCGAACTGATCAGCGATGTTTTGCCGCGATCCAATTCCACGCTATTTCAGTTGATCAGGGAAAAAGAGTGTATTCGTAACGAACTTTTAGACCGTTAAAGTTTAAATTCAATGAGCGTCTTCTCGAGCTATTTTTACTGTGTGTTGACAGCCGAACGGCTTTTGACGAGTTGACGCCGTCAAGGAGCTAAATTATAGGAATAAAATATATTTTGAATAGCACGGTACCTTTATAAGTTAATTACATTCAAGAACGTGGGAGGGGGGGGCTTAATTTATCTAAAAGGGGAGGCTTATTAGAAGAAGGGGGCTTAAAAGAGAGGGGACTAAATGGAGGATTTACGGTATCTGAGACTTTACAATAGATTATAAAACACAGACGAAGTTTGAGCTGCCGATACTCTGTCTAAAATCTCCAGTTGATATACAACGATTAAGCAGATGTCCATATAATGGAGCTACTAAATCGAGACTAATTTGACAGATTGATTTGCACCTCACTCGTCGTTGCGTTTTTCCGACAACAAAACAGTTGAGAGCCGTAATTACATCAAGAAGTTTCACATTAGTGGAGTTAAATTTCAAGTCTACAGGATTATAAACCGTAAGCCGGACCACACTTTTGGAACAGATTCCACAACTGCATCCAGCTAGTCAGGCTAGTTGAGATTGAGAAGAGAAATCGCCACCAACCACAAAATTTCAACCGGATTTATCAAGGAAACTAGAGAGAAACTATTACTTGAGAAAAGGTATGTATTTGTATTTAAAGATCGCATTTTTGATAAGGTCGAGCCCCAACGTTAACTCGTTATAAAAACAGGGTACACTTCATGCACGCTTGTCGCTAAGTACTCAATTGGATATCTCAGGAGCTCCTGGATATTTGTTATTTTGTTAAAGCGCTTCTTTGATTTCAAAAATGATGGGCTCTTATTTAATTTGCTAAGAAGAAAAGCAGCTTAAACCTCGTTTGGTTTGAAAATAACTTGACTAACATCCTTAGCGTTGCTAAGCAACTGGTGTGGTTCCGCGCGTCATCAGAAGTCATTACAAATTACGTGTACCAAGTAATATGCGTGTGAGAAAAACAGCAAGAGGCTATTTCGAGTGGTTTGGTTTACTTTAAAATTATTTGAGCATTGAGCGGCATTTTGTAAGCCGTATCTATAGTGTTTAAATGTTCTTAAGACTTTCTAGGGTTAATCAAACTCCTGCACGGCTCTCAACGTTCGATGGATAACTCACTTAATCTTATTACTTATCAGATTCCTAATGTCAAGACCCTGTGTTACCAAAATAGTTATTTTATAAGAGCTTCCCGAACTTGGAATACACTTCCACACGAACTGCGTAAATCAGACATCTCTTTACCTAAGTTTAGATCATTACTATTTAAATATTACGTGTCTGCCATCACTTCTGTATTTGACATCGAGAACCCTAGGTCTTGGAAGTCTGTATGTCTGAAATGTCACCAGGCAAGACAGTTAACCGCACCTCTCAAATGCTGCTTTTAGGTTGAAATAGGTATTGTAATTAGATCATTTATTGTAATTTTATTTTTCATAGGAAACCAACGTAATTGGCTAACGCTGTGTTGGTTCTCCTGGCCTCTATGTTTTGTTTGTTGTATATTTTACTTTATTCTATTTTGTATCTTCTATTATGGCCGAAGTAAGTAAATAAAATAAAAATAAATCACTGTTTTCAAACTCAAGTGACGTTCATCTTTAGAAACGGGCCTCGTGATCACCACTTTATACCAGTGCAGTCTTGCCGTTGTAAAGTTTCAGTATAGTCACTGTAGACCATTCCGAGCTACAGTCGCTTCGTAAAATGTTGGATTTCATCACGTGAAACTTCTGGAGCATTGACGGCCAAGTTTGTTTTGAGCTGGTTTGCGATCTCAGAACTGATTTTAGCTAATGTCTTTATTTCCTATCGGACAGTATGGGAAAATGCTCGGCCATTGAGGAGCAACAAGTTAAGGACGTTAGGAAACTTGTAAAACGATTCGTGGTCCGCTAATATAAACGCATTTCAATTCTTTCACCATATAGTAATACTCTCGGCCTAGCTAAACCGACTGGAAAATGTTTCTCACCCAAACCTTTTATTGTCGAAGATAGAATAACGGAACAAAACTTCTGCATTCCGCATCAGTTTTGTCACACGACGCTTTCGATAAGCAGATATAACTTACTACCCAGAGGCTTTTAATAACGAACTTTAAACGTAAGTGCGAGATCAAAGTTCTTCATTTTTGGTAAGACATCTAACCCCTAAAAGTGTCTAAGGTATCGAAGCACAAAATAAGGAAGGGCAATTTGTTTTTCTTGCAGAATTTTAGGCTTTTTCTTCTTTAACTAAAAAAACGTGACAGACCCAACCTTGTTCCATGCCCAGGGTGTTCCGCAGTCGGTCCTTGGGCCGAATGGCATGAAAGCGAGGTCGTTCGGTTCAGGATGGTAAATTTATCTGTTTTCGTGCAACATTTTCCCAACATTTTAAAGTTTACAAACACTTCTTAAATTAAGAAGCTAAATTCCAAATTAAGAAGTTAAATTCCACGCTAAATTTCAATTCGATCTGTGGATTAAACAGGTCCTGACTCAAGATCTGTGGTCTATCAAATTACTAATAACGATCATTTCTGTTATTTTCAATGTATTACCGTTTTCTCTGAAGTGCGACGTTTCAAGTCTCATTTTTAAAATTGCATTTAGCCGATCGTCAATAACAATTTAACTACAACCCCTGCCATTTAAGTCGGACCTCTTCAGCAATTTCCGGCTATTTTTAACACAATATCCCCCCCCCTCCCCCCCCCTCCATTGTGAAGGGGGAGGGGAGACAAGCGAAGTCATAAAAAATACCCGCGATGTGTCTCGGAGGAGTTCGTTCGGTGTTCTGAATAGCCTTATTTTGTCGGGGGTCCGTACTTAATTGGCGAAGGTTGTAAGTCCAGGCGGTAAAAGCTTCGTAAGAGACGACTCCGCGTTGGATTGACGGTCGGCTAAATGCAATTTTCCAAACGAGAAAGACTTGAAACATTCATACATAGACTTTATTGATACTCGACTGATTTAAAGAGTAGCTGCAGAATAAGCTAATATCAGAAAAAATAAACTAACCTAATGAGCTAAATATGTAAATAACGTTAAAGTATATGGATAGTTCTAAGTTATTGGTAGATCATAATAACGAAAACATTGAGATACGTATGACAATAATAACATAAGTAAGCAACCATATCACAAAGAACACAAGTACATACATATACTTCAGGATACTTACACTGATATACATACAGATAATACCAAGAGACCATCACTGGTAATACATATAGGTATACACCATACATAGGCATCGACACGTACATACATATATACGTACAATACATAAATGTTACAGTCGTATCATATATGAGGGAATAACTGACATCGTCACAGACGTTCAGGGTCATACTTCAACGAAAACGGTAATAAACCACCAGTTTGCAATTTCCCTAGTCATAATCTCGTGTTTACTCGACTTCTTTTTCACAGATCCAAGTAAAATGAACGCTGCCGTCTTCATCCTAATAATAGTCTGCCTCGTTCCAGTGGTCACGTGTTCAATTCTTAGAACCCGTCCCCAGTCCCCACCGTCACAGTGTTACTCGTGCTACAAGAGTTGCAAGGCGCGTGCATCTGAGGGCTGTTTCTACAGATGTAGAAAGACATCACCTCACTACCTCATGTCAGTGTGTCTGGATTTCTGTTACGTTACAGCGCTTGACTACTGTATGGCGAAGAGAC
The DNA here is from genome assembly GCA_030867875.1 of Actinernus sp. WN-2022. NCBI lineage: Eukaryota > Metazoa > Cnidaria > Anthozoa > Actiniaria > Actinernidae > Actinernus > Actinernus sp. WN-2022. Next base: position 105,296,276 of record JAOWCC010000577.1, on the reverse strand, counting down.
TTTGCTGAACCGAAAGAGACTTTGCTGAACCGAAAGAGACTTTGCTGAACCGAAAACATACTCCATCACATCATCAGACTATGTAAAGGGTGGACGTGAAAATCAACCTGGATTATATTACATTCACTAGCTTGCCGTTGTGACTATTTAGGAGATGTGTAGCTTCTTTACTTTGAAGTAATTCCTGGTACATTATAACCGATTCCACCAGCAATAACTACAAATACTAGCGGGGGGAAAAACGTAAAAAGAGAAACTGTACTAAAGCACTAGTGTTGACGATATGAGTTTCAGAGAAAAAAACATATTTACATGTCAACTTTAATAGAAAAGGCAATTGGTTTTCGTCTGTGTGCATCGGGAAACGTTTCGCAAGTTACTTTAATTTATGCATAAGACCATCAGTTGTATACAGAATGCAAATTTATGGCGTGTAAGGTGATAAAGTAATGTAAACGAACTAAATTTGTTATAATTTAACCCTAGCTTCGTTATTTCTTTCCAAGTTGAATAAAAATTAACCACTGAACATCGATAAAGCAGTAATAGAAGCATTGACGGCCGGGACATGTTCCCGCCATTTATGTAAATTAGTACTTGCCTTGGCAGGCGTCCACTCCTCCCTGACGAAGCCCTGCACACAGCATTGAATGGTGAGTCCTCCTGGGGTAGGCCTGGGAACAAACGCGGTCTGAAACTAGGGGAACCTGGGCCTAAACAAGAAAAATGAGAATTTTGATATTAGACTCAACGAAAGGGTTTTAGTTTCGTAGAAAGCAAAGATATTAGCTGAATAGAGCGGTTTTAGAATGTCCGGCGTAAAACCAAACCTAAGTAATTGCAGAGCCATCACAAGAGCAAGTAAAAACGCAATGAGCCAATCACGTATTTCGTAATTGGTTTTACTTGAACCAATCCCCCGGGGGAGGTGATGAATGCTCGTCGGAAATTTTAAAAGGAACCCGTAAAAGGTACCAGAATGTGAATGTCGTTCTGTGGACTTGGCTCGACATTATTTTTACCTTTAAGAGGTACCAATCCCAAAACACAAGAGCACCTGATATTTTAAGCAGTGATAAAAACAATTATCCCAGTGCAATCAGATTGTGAAAATACCAAGGCGCGAAGCCATGCGGTTAAAATTGTCATTAACCAAATTGAATGTACGCTCATTCATCTTACTTTGAATTCCCTAAAAGGTACCACGATAACCAAAACTGTGGACGTTTTAAATTGAGCACCCTAAGCGGTACCAAACTACGCATCTTAACCCCTAAAGGTACCACGAGCATCCCCGTCAGTGCCATATAGGGAGTTCCCCCCGCGGAACAAATCATGAGGAAAAAGTAAACGCAAGATAACTCTCGCTAAAACGAAAATTGGCTGCGTGACGGTCCAAAACAATGTTTAGTTTTAGTTTACCACTTGATTGGCTGATAATTACAAAACATTTTTCACAGCCAATAGAAAAGCTTTTTAGAAGCAAACGCAAAACCAAAGCAGTCACTTATTACTCTCGACACTCAATTGAAAACTGCTCTAAGAGTAATGCTTGATGATCTTGTTGCTTTCCATTTCCAATATTCGTCAAGAGAAATTGATTACCTGCATGAGCACATCAGGGGAGGCGCCACCCGATTTCAGTTTTCCCCAGCCTGAGATCCAGCATCTGGTGCCCGCGGGTAATGGTCTTCCTCCGGGCGCAAGGCAGGCCAGCCCGACGTATCTGTTAAGTCGCGCAGGTTTTGCTAGATGAAGAAGAGCAATGTCGTGCGCGTATTGGACCGGGTTGTGGTACTGGTAATGCATGACGATCCTCTTCACAGCAAAGTCTTGCTCGCCACCGACGTTTCTCGTTCTATAGTGAGCCCCCATCCTGACAATTAACAAAATAGATCTTCAGTTGTCACTTATTCAGAGGAAAATATGCTTATGGTTGAACAGAGAGACGTATGAATGTCGGTTATGTATGAAGCACAGAGCCATACACCGCCTCCCGTTTCGCTCGTGGTTCAGCAGTCGAGGGTCAAAGCCTGGCCAAATCAATACTTAGGCTCCTAACTTTGTCGAAGGATAAAGCGTTCAATTGTAAACTTCACTGGTTAATCTCATTATTTTTTTTAAGCAATGCAAGAGGAAATGAAATAAATGGAGAATAATGGATAGAATGATCACGACAAGTTACTCATATCGAGATGTTTTAGTAACTGGAATACTAAATGCACCGTGAATGTCAGTAAGCGTTTGTAGCTTATAGTGCGCAATATGCCTGAACCAGTGATTGCCATTACATGAATTGTATCGATTCTTTTTCCAGAATATGGTCAATCAACGCACCATAGAGGCTTGGTGCTTTAATTTTGTAATCGGATGTGGCATATTTCGCTAACAAAAATTCATTTGAGGTAATCATTATTCATTAAACGGCGCATCGCTGCGCAGCTCTCACATATATCGCGCTGTGTTGCGCATGTGCGTGGAGTCCTCGCTCGATTGGTGTTACTTGGCAACAAACAGCTCAACTCTCCTACCTCAATGCTTGATTGAAAGTAGTATCAAACAGTTTCTTGGAGACCGTACACAGTTTGTTATTCATTTTTTTCATCCCACATATGCGCGAGCTTCGTCAGTTCATAATGGTAATAGAACTGAGTGGAATGCAATTTGGTCTGAAATCATACGAGTGATTACAAAATTGCACGACCGCGAAGCGGGAGTGCAATTTGTAATCAAGAGTATGATTTCAGACCAAAATTGCACTCCACTCAGTTCTTTTACCACTTAATTATATCCATTTTGAAATTTTAACAAACGAAAAACGTTCGTAAATTTGTTTTTTTACAACAACAAACTAGAAAAGTCAAGAGGGTAGCTAGAGCTTTGAATCTAAGAGCGTGCGCGAGCGATCACGCAATCCCTACGCTGTGAAATGGCTTCTTAAATTCTGCCTTTTGATTGGTTCAGCAAAAGGATGCAATAACAGACACAAAATGATGCAATTTAGGCTGAAATCACTGCTGCTTTTAACCAATCAAATTGCAGGAAACACCAATGATTTCAAAATGAATATAATTAATATGAAAATCGCTGAAAATAACTGTTCGGCTCGGACAGCTAATATAAATGTCTTTCACCGTGACACAGCCCCACTGTTGCATAGCCCATTTAAGCTGGGGCGCCCTCCAACACGGGCCAATTCAGCCGGCGATAACTCTTGAGAAAACTGACAGCCTACTGTTATAATATCTTTATCTTGTGACCTCGAGTGTGTGCAATATTTGCAGGATGCACAGTCTTACCTTAGTCAGGAGTCCATAACCAGGAGCGTCCATATCTCCTAAATAGCTGTCACAGCGTTTTCACAAGTTGGGCTATTTTTAGATCAATTTTTCCGCCAATTAAGTGGGTTGCATCAGTGGCGGAACAAACTGCCTCATTACCTACTTTTGTTATACCAACAACATGGCTGCTACGCTTTTGCGATTTTATTCCTTTCGGAATGATTGCAACCCAAGAATAGCGGGAAACCGTTCTAAAAATAACCTAACTTGTAAAAACGCTGTCTTCAGACTGTTATAACATCTTTATATTGTGACCTCGAGTGTGTGCAATACTCACAGGGTACACACTCTTACCGTACTCTTATGTCACCACTTTTTGTTCCGTCCACACAATGCGAAGCCGTCAGTACCCACTGGGGAGCGATGAGGGTGCCTCCACAGAACGGGAACCCAGAAGGAGTCCGGATCATAGCCTGCCACGGCCATGCGCCGCGTTGAGCCACTGTACCGCCGACTATACGGCTGTTGTACTTGTAACCACATCCCTCTGAAATGAAAATAAGGATTCATTATGTAAGCAAACTGCGTTTAGTCTGATTGGGAATTGGAATAAATGGTCTACTGTACCATCGGTGTTGTGACCGTACCGGTATTATCGTACCAGCTGTGCTCTCACCGTACCTACAAATTATCGTATCGTTACGGTTTATTCGATTGGATAAGAAGGGGAGCAGTCAGAAAAAAAGTAAAAATAAAAATAAATAAAATCGGCCGCATCCTATTTTTTTTTTAAATCCGGACAATAACTCGGCATGTTTTACTTGGCCTAATGTAGAGTTTATAGACAACGGTCAGGTTTTTTTTATGAATTATAAACAACATATTTCAAACTCTTATACTTTGACTGCATGGTTTGGCCAATGTTCTTAAGGCACAAAGAAACAAATCCTCACCTGAGAGACCGAATACCGCCGCAAGGCCAACCAGTACTAACTTCAGCATCTTGAAAATCAACCAGTTCCAGCTGAAACTCGTGATTTATTCAGTGCAAACGGAGCTTTATATCTCTGGGAAGTTTTCTCAGCTTACTCAGCCTGTAGTGCAGCTGCCACAGCTGATTAGTCAGTGCAATGGTGTCATAAAACATATAATCTGCGCACATCACTCAGACTGTTTGTATTCTTCAAGGTGTTAATGCATTAATTTTTATAACATGGTTAGCCAAATTCCAGTCGATTCGTTCGACCTCTTACTCTGACGTAGGAGTGGACTACCTTTATTTCTCCCTCGCTTCCCAACATATGCATGTACTCTGGTTCTACTGCCCTCTCTAAGCCGCCTTCTCGTCGCTTCGCTTCTCGCTGACTTTGTCTGGCATCCAGGCTACAATATATGAGACCTATTCATAAATGCGTATTTCTGTTTCAATAGTTTATCCACATGTACAGAAAACCTTATCATTACCATGTGAAAGAGCATGTCTACATTAGTGATGTTGTGAAGCTCGAGTGATGTAGCTTAAAAAGCAGTGAAGTTACAGTCATTTGAAATTAGAGACATTTGTATGAGAAAAACAACGGAGGCCTTGCTAGCCTCGCTTTCATGTTTTTTTCTGCATAAGAAATCCCTATAACTCAACAGCAATTATCCACATCGCTCTAACATTGAACACAATTACTAGTTTTAATATGATCTTGCATCTACAGATTTCTCTTCCAAATTAGGTGGCGGCCATTATGAATGCGGTCTTATCATATATAGATATTAGATACCATATATAGATATTAGATACATAGCTCTTTTATAGCTCATTTACTGTATCTTCAAGATCGATCTAACAATTCATAGTTCCACACACCTGTCAATCAAAAACAGTTCAGACCAATCAGAATGCAGCATTGTTCCCCGGGGAAAATACGCAAAGATGTAAGAAATTCAGCGAAATATAGGAAATCGATAAATTATACTGAATGTTACTAAGACTGGCACCGAACTCAGCCTTTCTCGTCATGTTGGTTTAGAATGTTCTCGAGTTAAAGTATAGGGCTTGAGGTACATAGCAACAGTAACTAAGGGGACGTGGCTTATTATGAATGACGCAGTTGTTAATTGATTTTTTCGTTAAGTTTTCTCAGCTTTACTCAACCAAAACACAGCTGAATGTCATATTTTGGGGGGATTTGCTGATGCAATGAAATAAACTTCAAATGTTGCTCGGTATATAGTTGGATTATCACAGCTGTTTCTATAACGATTATTAAAGTCATGGCAGGACAATACTAGAAATTTCCTTACGCAATTTTACGCTTTTACGAATAAATCTGGAAATAGGGAAACCATGCGTATCTACAAAAGACTAACCTCTAAAGACGAATGGGGATGGGATATAAATTGTACTGCTGAATTTTAGAAATAAAATGAAACAATTGACCTGTTCTGTATCATAGTACAGCCGGACAACATTATTAGTGGCGAAGAGAGACTAGATCTAGAGCGCTTTGTTTTCGTATGAGTGAGCAAGTTACGTCAATGATTTAGGTGGCATACACGGTTACCGTATGACATGCCGTGACATTGAAATGGTTTCCTTAATGTTTTTGTCTTTCTGATCCAATCAAATTACAGAGATACGTAACGGTTACTGCATGTGTGGCCATGGACATGCGTGTTCAACTCGTACAAAATCCGCTCTATATAATTCAAGTTTCGTATTCTGGAACGAGCCCGTTAATGCTGAAGAATTCGCTAATAACTTTTTAGCAATAGAAAAGAATCCCCCAGCCCGGTGTACATGTGACGAATTTTGCTGCGATTCTAGCCTCCGAGTCACTTGTTTCAGCCAGTAACAGCCCATTTCCCCACTTCGGGGAAGCCGATGACAAGTGCATAATACGGGAGAACGGGAAAAGGAAATCTTAATGGTCTGAGTGTATAATTTTCGATTACAAACGAGAACCAGTTTCCAGTCCGGCAAATTGAGTAATCGATATTGGTATAGAGATATGTTTAGCGTGTTTTTGCTCGTCCATACTGAAGAAGGATAGACCAGTTCGCGGTAAATTCCGACATTTTGAAAGGGGTGCAAACATGGCGCGAAATACAGTGTTTGTATGGGAATCGATGGGAATCCGATGCCAAATAAAATCCGTAAAATCGAATTTCTGAAATATTCTTCAGATACGAACTTAAGATACCAGGTAAAAGATTAACATATCGAAATTTGAGGGATCTAACTGTGCTGGGTAGGCATTTATAGATTGTGCTCAAAAATTTCGAAAAAGTTGCTCAAAAAAGGGTTAAAAGTTGCTCAAAAAGTTGCCCAAAAAGGAGAAAAGTTGCTTCAATAATTCAAGAAGTTGCTTTACAATATAAACCGCTCTATTGAAGTGAAAGCTTTAAACAACACTTTGTAAAGTTTTTTTACACTATGTACAACGTTTAACTTGCCAATGAGTACATTTAACCGAGATGCTTGTGTATTGTTCAGTTATTACTGCCTTTTGGCATTATTGTACCTCAACATGACAGAAACAAAATGGTCGATCCCGAAAATTTCGAACCGCTGACCATAAAGAGCGTGTACAGTTTGCGAACAGCCACTGACCACATGGAGGTAATCGAGGGCACATAATAAACTGCTTTCTTTTTGTAAGGATTGTTCAGGGTGTTTTCTGCCGTATTTACACAGATCTTGTATTTTAAAACTCTAAAATTTTATTTGTGGCTCAATTTTTTTAACAAATTGCTCAAAAGTTGCTCAAAACTCCAAAAAATGCTTACAGTTGCGTAAACTTCAAAAAGTTGCTCGAGACTCCAAAAGTTGCCCAAAAGTTGCACATTTTGTAAAATGTTCCACATTTTGTAAAATGTGGTTGGTTAAGCATTTATATGCCTAGTGCTGGGAAGCGTGCAATCGTGTTTTCAGTTTCCATACATTGTCTGTAAAAACGAGTCAAATTCCGCGTGAAAATTCAGCGTGATATGTTAATCTTTTACCTGGTATCTTCAGTTTGTATCTGAAGAATATTTCAGACATTCGATTTTACGGATTTTATTTGGCATAGGATTCCCATCGATTCCCATACAAACACTGTATTTCGCGCCATGTTTGCTACCCGTCAAAATGTCGGAATTTACCGCGAACTGATCTATAGAGTGGCAACTTTCTTCGTGGTAGAGCATAGTGGAAAGGAAAAGCATAACACAAGCAATTGATCTAAATTTTTACAACAATCAGACAATTTTGGCTTGTATACTGGACAGCTGGTCCGGCAAGGTGAGAATATTTATTATGTTCGCTTTTTTTGCAAAATTGTGAAGTCATGCCATACATTCTGTGTAAAATCTGAGGACATTTTAGAGTCATTTTGGTAGAAACTGCTTATGTACCGCGGGGAAAATGTCGTGATTGTTGGCGGTCTATATCATCTATCTATCCACTAATCTATCTATCTATCTATCTATCTTTACTAGGTTAATATTTTTGTAAAATGTGTGTGGGGGTGGGGAGAGGGTTGTTGAGAGTTCTAATTCCTTGGGAACTGATTTTGTTAAATAAGTCCGGGCGATTGGTTAAGCAGTTATCCAAACACGCGTCACCTCTTGTAGGAAAGTCAACAAGTACATTCCAGCCTGAAAGGAGCTGTAATTGACTGAAGTCGAGACGGTTCATATCACCATGCACCACATACAAAAACGGTGCCGTCGGGATGTTTTTCTAAAGTGTCGTCAATAATGTTAATCAAATATTTCCTGATTAAGTCGCATTCCTTGTAATTGTGCCTTGGTGGATGGTAGATTCCGCAAACCAAAACACGGTGTCCCGAGGGTAATAGCAGGGTAACACAGAGCAGCTCGTATAAATTAGACCTGTAAACATCCACGACAGTCAAATTGTTTCTAGTATAAATTGCTACTCCACCCTTGCTTCTTTTATCTATGCCAGCCCAGTTCCTGTTCCAGTTCCTGCTGCTTCGACAGCTCGGTCAATATTCTGCCACATGTGGTTAAATATCCCTATTTTCCAATCCCACTCGTTCTAACGCAAATCACGCCTTGTTGATATCTATCTTAAGGAGTAAGGACAGTACAACATACATACATAAACTAAATAATCATAGTCTCGCTAAGATCTTTCATTTCTTTAAGGGCCTGATTACATGAGGCGGGCTGGCCAGGTTGTCGAGCTGTGTTTCAGCCCGGGAGTTATTGGCGCGAACGATTTTAGCGGGAAGTCGTTGTTTACAAAATGGCTGCCACAAGATAATTGTAATTGCTCGCCAAGTCGAGCTAGTCTGGTGATCGCGATCAAATGAGGCGAGCTAGCCTGGTTTACTGGGCGGCAGACCGCCAACCCAGTAAATAGGCCTCTCTTGATTGTGCTCGGTTTTGGGACGAGCAACTTTTGCCTTCCGAAGAAAATTTTAAGCAAAAACTGTAAGATTATAGAAATATCGTCATATCGGACAGGCAGAAGTCAGTTATAGGATAACAAATAATAACATATTAACATGTATATTAACAATTATTTCCAATTAATCGAACTATACTAATAAATGTATTAGTAAATGGATTATTCCATTGTGATCAGGCGATTTTCAATTAGAGTCAACTCTCTCTGACCACCCTTGGATCACGGACAAAGTGGTCGCTTACGGGAAGTGGTCGCTTACGGGAAAAAGCAACACAGGTAGCCCAAGCGCTTGCTAAACGCATCGGACTTACAGCAGAGCTCTAGCGCGCTGTCACCATAACAACATAGCTAAGCACGGGAGTTCTGTAGCTCAAGTTTTTCCAATCTTTTTCAGTTTCTTATCTGTCAGAGCCATTAAAAATTGAACTTTGTGGTATTTGAGTAATGATTTTCTAAAAATACAGTACAATCTACTTTGGTGGTCGCTTATCGGAAACAAAAAACAATAGAAAATGTCAAGTGTTGAGACTAACTGAAGTGGTCGCGGTCGCTTAAGAATTTTTGAGTTGGTCGCTTACGAGAGAGTTTTTACAACAGAATTTGACTGAGAAAAAACGGTTCTTTGGTAAAGTCGTCGCTTATGGGAGGTGGTCGCTTACGGGAAGTGGTCGCAAAAGAGAGAGTTGACTGTAAATTCCATCATGAATGAGATCACCAGCGGTCAGCGGTCATTCGGCTAAGCAAAGCCGCCATTTTGTAATGGTAACACAAAACTTTTCGGGTATATACTTCATGGTAGTGTTTCGTTCCATATAGTCTCCCTGCATAATACTGTAAAACAGTAGAAGAAATGATTATGCAGGGAGACTATATGGAACGAAACACTACCATGAAGTATATACCACTTTTCCGATTCATCTGAAAGCGACGAGGAAACTCTACTGACAGACCCAATATCAATAGCCATAGATGCTGGAGCAACTCTAACTGCTCCAACAAGCGCTTGCACGTAAGAGAAAAGTCCGCGGGGATTTTTTAGGGCAACTTTTTAAATTAAAGGAGCAACGTTTGTTTGGGCAGTTTTCGGAGCATAATTTTCACATTTTATGAGCCCAATCCTACCGGTAAACCGGCCAGCCCGCAGTCATGTAATAGCTGTGCTAGTAACAAAATTAGAGTTTGGAACTAAATGAACTTTTACAAGTTATCACGGACAAGGTGTTTTGATACCGAGAATCTCACAGAAAATACTCCACTTGAAAGCGAGGTTCGATAGAGACTTGTCAAACTCATGAATAATTAATAAAGTCAACATCCAATTGGGTCATCCCATTTTGGTGAAACATGGAATTTGTGATGTGCATCAATCTTGATATCTACTCCGATACGGTACACGAAAAGAGGTTAAAGAAAAGATCGACATAAAAAGCCACGTGACTGGCGGACCTCCCTTCTCTCGGCGTTCGCTTACAAAATACAACAAAGAAATAGCCAAATGATGTTGGCTCTCGAATCCCTTTTCTTTCGATCTATCCCCCCTCCCGAACTCCCTCTCACAGAATCCTGGGTCCGTCCCAGCTCACTTCTAGTCCTCTGTCTTGTCCACTACACTATTAGACACGTTTGTTGAAATGACCCAGAGGAAATAACAATGACAAGCCTTGTGATCAATAATGTGCCAGTGCAGCAACATATACCAGACAAACAACACTTCCTAATAATTTATGAAAATTGTTTGAGAAGAGGTATTGGTGTGAGAAGTAGTATCAAAAACTCGTGCTTCATGTTTTACCAGGGTATCCAAACACTCAAAACAATAAAAGCACTCGGCCGAAGTGGCCTCGTGCTTTCAACTGTGTCTTGTGTTTGGATACCCTGCTAAACACTCGCTCTCGTTTTTGATATTTTACTTCAAAAGATGAACGGCATAAAAATCGCTTTGTTCTTTTATCACATTGCTTTGATTAAAAGAAATATCTTTATAAGGGAACTATGCGAATTTCTGGTGCGAGATTTCAGGTTATTTTTTGGTGCTTTAAGAGGCATATAAAACACCACAGCTATGCTGATATTTACCGATTAAATCTGAATTAATTTGAACTAGCTTGAAATTAAAACACCACGGTTGGCACTGTCACATTAGTTGTCACTTTTAATTGATCATTTTGGTAAACAGGCTGCAGCTAGCTAAACGAAAAACTAATTACGCCGCTGGATAAGGCATCAAACAGTTCGTGTCAACTACATATAATTCGATTGGATGAGAAACCTACATCTGTCGTAACAGTAGCAGATTGCTTTAAATTGTGTTGCATGCCTTAAAACAAGGCCTTTTTGATCTGATTCAGTCCTTGGATTGTACATCTTGAAATCGAAGTAGTAGTTTTCTCTACTGATCACAAAATGCCAAATCAGACATGTGGAGTAGCAGTGACTTTAGTGGCTGTACTGGTAGGACTCGTGTTTGTAAACTGTGGGCCAATCAGTAACAAGGTGGGAGTGTCGTTGTTGTTGTTGTGTCTTCAATTAGCTTCAAAACCGAGGAATCGCGGCACTAGCTAACTCCCGCGGAGTAACGTGATTGCGCACTATTGAGATCATATCCGGAGAATGTAACTGTGCATGCGTGCAATGCTTTTACGTCGTTCTATTTCACTTTATACTCCCATCGCGTTAAGGATGATCTTCCTCTCCGCACATGCTTAACGCCTTTATTAATTCTCATTAAACAATATGATCTTTTGGTAGCTGTAGGAGTTATACTTCTTTCAGTACCTGTTTGACAGCCACACATTCTATCAGTGAATTGAAGGATGGATAATTAATGAAGCTTATTTTTTTATTTTAGATATCAATTCTAAATCAAGTGAATAGTAGAATGGTAAAATATATTTTGCTTTGAATGCTGTGCCGCTGAGTTAAGGAGGTTTTAATATCCAAAATGCTAATTACATGACGTCAGGGGAGGCATCTGCAATCACTTCTTAGTGGTTGTGAATGGGCGTTTCTACTGATATAGGAAAACAAATTTCTAACATCATTTTATTTCAACGATAGGTATAATACTGATAATTTAAAAAAATTGTTTAATTGTAACAAAAAAAAATGTATAATAATAGATGCCTCCCCTGACGTCATGTAATTAGCATTTTGGATATTAAAACCTCCTTAACTCAGCGGTACAGCATTCAAAGCAAGATATATTGTACCATTCTACTATTCACTTGATGTAGAATTGATATCTAAAATAAAAAAATAAGCTTCATAGGCACTTTAAGCATTCTGTACACGATCTCCTACATGTTAGGTATACGCGTGCTAGGTTGACATGTACAGACTGAAACCAGTATGGGACACTGACCTCTGCAAGCGGTTTTTACTATTGTTTTTTACTAGAAGTAAGGCAGCTTTAAAAAATCAAATCCAATCGTTTTACATGCAACTGAAAAGTGATTTTTTAATTCACCAAACATAGATTACCGCGTTTTACTGGCGACGTAGAAATGAAATATCAAAATGTATAGCACATCTGTGACGTCACCACTTTTATCTCGCGCGTCAAACCCAGTAATTTATAGGTTGGTGAATGATAAACATAATATTACATGGCAGCTGGGAGATACGGTGTTGTCTTCTTGTGGTGAATTCGCTCACTCGTGTATACGTGTATTATACTCGAAGACAAAAACCGTATGTTCGCACGGCCATGTAAGACCCGCTATGTATTCCTGCATAACATAATTAATTAAAATGCCATCAACTGAGGAGGAATACGATTTTTTGCAGATTCAACAAATTGGAAAACGACGATATGGTAAGAATATATATTATATTGGTCCATAACAAAATTTAAAACTAACTTCACTTTCACATGGATTTCTGTTAGGTCTGTTAGATTTGTCGCTCGACTCTGTGTTTTCTTGACTGGCACCCTTCCGCCTCATATTCTAGTTGTGTTTGTTATTACTGTGTAAACATCCAATTGATTTGTGTCCTCGTTGACTGGGTTCTTATTCTGTTTAGTTTAAGAACAGCCACATCAGCTTTCGCTGCAGTAAACGCTCTATGTATAAATATATATAAGTGCTAACTAAAACGGAGACAGACAGCCATGCAAAGGCGAAGTAGAACGGACGTGTGTTTCTGAGCTTCAGGTATAATTTGAATACTATGCCTCCAAAGCCAGAATACTTTACAGTAGCCTCTCTAAAACAGCTATGTACGGAGCCCTGTAAGGGCCATCCACAAACACAAATTTTATGAAACAATATCGCGCGATACTGACTTATTATCGCGCGATACAGTGCTCCTATCGCGCGATAATTTATCGCGCGATACAGACCTATTATCGCCCCATAAAGTGCTACTATCGCGCGATAATTTATCGCGCGATACTGACTTATTATCGCGCGATACTGCTTTATTATCGCGCGATAATGTAACTCACAAACTCATAAATGTGTAGCGAAGATTATAAGTAGCTTTTTTAGTTCTTAGGGTGAGTTCAACACCATTAAACAAAATGAAAATAGCTTTTGACGAGCAGTTGAAGTTAAAGGACATATATTTTACAGTTGAACTCAACAATGCATTTATTCATAGTTCGAAACTTGACTAACTCACTAACTGTATAAACTTATGGATGTCAGTACGGCTTTCATTCGTACGGAGCCCTGTAAGGGCCATCCACAAACACAAATTTTATGAAACAATATCGCGCGATACGGACTTATTATCGCGCGATACAGTGCTCCTATCGCGCGATAATTTATCGCGCGATACTGACTTATTATCGCGCGATAAAGTGTTATTTTAAAATACGTACATTACTTAGCTAGACAACATGGCGGCGAACACGCTACGTGATAATGCTCTTCTCTTTTATATGTTTACTTATTTCCGACAACGAATTTGGCTTTACCTGAATACTTACCGGCGATTCGAAATTATTGAAAATAACAGGGATGCATTAGTCGAGAAATACTTTAATCTAGGCTGGAATTATATGGAAATAACTTATCACGCCATCAAGCCTTCGCCAGCTCAAACTTGGTCTGACAAGCAAGAATTTACGAAGGAGAAAGGACTACAGTAGTCCAGATGAAAATGGCAAAATCACCCAGAAAAAAAGGCTAAGTGAGATTTTTCTCCGCCAAGGCCGCCATGATGCCAGAAAAAAATTCTTACAGCAATAGGGGTCCTAAAAATATCGACCCCAAAAAAACCGGTACCCCCCCCCCCCCCCCCCCCCCCCCACCATCAATTTTCAAAGGGTTCGAATCTATATACTACAACCATGAGAGGTTAACATTTTAACCTGGGATACCCTGTTATTACTAGCTGTCAGAAGCAATTCATTCAACTCTGCAATAACAATAAATAAATAAATAAGAACATCAACAGAGAAGTCTTGCTACAAATAAAGTTATTTTGAAAGTTTGTAATCGATTACATTCTTAATAACTCTAAATACATCAGTCTGGAAGAAATGTTTTTTTAAATTTAATAACCATGCAGCTCAGGAAAGCCTACATTTATTAAAACTTAACTTCTTTACGTAAACTGCCCCACACAGATGTCGGCAGCGTTTGTAAAATATAAAAGGCATTTAGTTTCTTCAACTTATCTTGTTGATGATAGAAGTATTAAGTAATATTACAAGGTAGTTCAAATTTTATCTCAGTTCAAATTTTTTTGAACTAGGAAATTTTTTGGGTGCAAAGTAAATCACGAATGAAAGCCGTACTGACATCCATAAGTTTATACAGTTACTGAGTTAGTCAATTAGTATATACAGTTACTGAGTTAGTCAAGTTTCGAACTATGAATAAATGCATGATTGAGTTCAACTGTAATATATGTCCTTTAACTCAACTGCTCGTCAAAAGCTATTTTCATTTTGTTAATGGTGTTGAATTCACCTTAAGAACTAAAAAGCTACTTATAATCTTCGCTACACATTTATGAGTTTATGAGTTACATTATCGCGCGATAATAAAGCAGTATCGCGCGATAATAAGTCAGTATCGCGCGATAAATTATCGCGCGATAGGAGCACTGTATCGCTCGATAATAAGTCAGTATCGCGCGATATTGTTTCATAAAATTTGTGTTTGTGGATGGCCCTTACAGGGCTCCGTAGCTATGGGAGAGCGAACTCTTACCAAGTATCAGAAAAGAGTTTAAAACTGAGACTGACGAGATCAAGCGAGAGTTAAAAGCACTCTCGGCGAAGTGTAGTGAGATTGAAAACTCGCAAAAATTCTTAGCGAATGAATATGATAACTTCAAAACGTCAATTCAAGAGACGAAAAAAGAAGTCATGGAAACGTCCAAGCTGGTCTTGAACATTTTCTTGCATTAGATGGAAACAAGGCTTCTATTAATATTCCGAATAACATGATAAAAATGGCAGCTACTGTAATTGCACCAGTTTTCACTTCTATTTATAATGAATCAATTAATACAGGTATTAATGTTCCTGATATTCTAAACATTTCGCGTATTACACCAATTTATAAGAGTGGCACAGCAACAGACCCCAATAACTATCCGGCGACCTATATCAATATGATCTCCCTTTACCAAAGTGCTCGAACAGTTAGTGTATGACCAGTTGGAATTATTTCTCGCCAAAAATAAAATTATCTTTGACTATCAATTTGGATTTAGAAAAGGTTACTCTACGGAGCAGGCGATACTAGAAATTACTGACAGCTTAAAAACTGCAATTGACAATAAAGAAATAACATGCGGATTATTTTTAGATTTTTTCAAAGCCTTTGACACCGTTAATCGTGAAATTATTTTATCTAAATTATATAAGTATGGTATACGTGGAACTCCACTGATATGGTTTGATGACTACTTGACTAATCGACAACAATATGTTAGAATTGGAAACACCGATTCAGATTTACTAAAAATGACTTGTGGGGTACTTCACGGC
Source organism: Actinernus sp. WN-2022 (assembly GCA_030867875.1). Taxonomy (NCBI): domain Eukaryota; kingdom Metazoa; phylum Cnidaria; class Anthozoa; order Actiniaria; family Actinernidae; genus Actinernus; species Actinernus sp. WN-2022. The sequence continues at coordinate 105,280,633 of JAOWCC010000577.1, read as the reverse complement.
TCAACGCTTGGGCCACTTCTCTTTACACTTTACATAAATGATATGCCTAACTGTTCTAATAAACTATCATTTCGAATATTTGCCGCTGATACCAACGTATTTTATTCAAGTACATGTATTAATGATGTGGAAAATGTGATGAATGAAGAACTTACTCAAATGTTTCGTTACTGTGCCACCAACAAACTTTCAATAAACTTTAAAAAGACTAATTTGATGTTGATAGCCTCTTCAAAGAAAAGAATCCGAGACATAAGCATTAGAAATATTGAACAAAAAAGTCATATAAAATATTTAGGTATATACATCGACAATCATATAAGTTGGGAACAACAGATTAGACATGTAAATAACAAAATTGCAAAACATACTGGAATCCTAAGTAAACTTAGATATTACATTGATTTAAAAATGCTGAAGCAACTTTACTATACACTAATCTATCCATATATCAATTATGGATTGATGAGCTGGGGTTAACACCTATACTTCGAAATTGACAACATTGCGTTCTTGTCAAAATAAATGCATAAGAAATATGTCTTTTGCACGAAAAAGAGAGTATGCCACCCCTTATTTTAATCTCCTTGGTATACTTATGCTTGATAACATTTTCAAATTAAAAATAGCTACTTTTGCCTATAAAATTATACTGAAATGAAAAGAGTAAAGTCCCAACAACATTTTGTGAAACTATTAAGATTGCATCAGATCGACACTCCTATAATACAAGATTTGCCGCCAGACAGAACTTTAGCAGACCTAAAGCACGAACAAATTACGGAATACAAACATTTAAATTTATTTCATCACAAATTTGGGAAACCATTGATCCTGGAATTAAACAGTCTAATTCAACCTCTACATTTAGGAAAAAATATACTCAATCTCTCCTTATCTCACAGACACTCTAATAATGTTTGACAATAACACTTTTCATTTATTGAGGCTGAACTTTTTATCCACGTCCGTCCTTCTTTTTCTTCTTTCCTAGCTATGGCATATTGACGTAGGCAGTGATCAACACGAAAGCTTCTTGCTACTTTGATCACTGCGCACGAATAATTGATTATAGTTTCTTTTCAGTTATGTAAATGTTACTATTGTTATGTTTTTATTTATCCTGTAATTATCTACTACCATGTTAACTAGAAAATATGCGAATAAACTGAAGTCTGAAGTCTTCTTTTTTTTATATCATTGAGTTAGTCCTTAGTTTCATTAGTAAATCCATATCTGCACAGGTCGAAGTCTAATGGAGTTCAGCAAGATGATCGACTGTTCTACAAACAGGACGTCAGTAGATTACCTAGACTACGGTTGCTGGTGTGGACTGGGTGGGTCTGGCCAGCCTGTAGATGATACAGATCGGTATGACATGAGTTTGTTCTCATCTACATGTACATTACAGTTTATGACATAATATATATGTTTTTTTATTCAGTACAATCACATTAATGCTTACAACATTTCTAATAATCTAAATATAATGATACAAATATTATACTATACTGTTTTTTGGACATACAAACAAACAGACTAAAAAAAAGAAAAAGTATTATTTAAAGATTTTGCCAGACAATGCCATTTTGAAATAAAATATTGTAAACTATTATTTTTAAGTGCAAACGCCTTTCTATGTCAATTTTATTTTAAAACAAAGACAGCAGAAAAATATCAAAAAAGGTGCTTGTTCCTTAATAAAACTTTTATAAATTCCTAGTTTAGCAATCAAGATACAGTGGTTGAAGCCAATGAACTTGTCATCATTGGGTTTATACCCGTACAATTCGACTTATCTCTCCACCATTCAAGAAAAGGGACCAAAAATCAACAGCATGTTGACAATTAACAAATAAGTGTTCAATAGTATGAGGAACCTTGCACAAGCTACAATTCATTGACTTCACTAAGTTCATTTTAAAAAGAAGGTATTTTGAGGGCAAAAGCCATGGATTATTTTTGACTGAAACATGGACAAGAACGCTTAGAACGCTTCACGTGTTACTTTGAAAGGTAACAAATATATAAATTGTAAATCATCCGCGTTTACACCAGCTCTGAGAATTTGGGACTCCGACGTTGAAGGGACAAACAGATTTTCAACAAGTAGTTTTCTATAAGCGGCGCAGGACATGTTGCAGAGTTTATCAAACAGCTTCTTGTCAATAACTTTAATTTCTGTTTCATCAAAATCTGACAAACAAGCTTGGTTTATATAAGCATTAACAGCGCTATATACACAAACTACTTTAAAATAATTGCATTTAAAATTGAAGATATCAATTAGCGATTGTGGTGGAATTAATTCTCCATATGAATTGAATAAATCATGAACATATTCAATTAATGCTGGCTTGATGCCAGTGTTTATAATAAAATGAATTACTACCAATCTGGATGTTTCTATTATTCCAAATTATTTCATTATACCATGCACTTACGGGAGGATTTGAAACAATCACTTGACAAGCTCGACCAGTATTCCAAAATATGTAAATAGAAAGGAGGTATAAAATCATGGAGTCTGGTGGCTATAGCTTCACTATCATAATTACATTGAAACAAAAAATTACCCCCAAATCTATTTAAATAGTACAAGGGGGTCAAGGGAATAATTTTCCAGGGCGCATTTGAATCATCAAGAAGTCTTTTTACCCAGGACAGTTTAAGAGCAGTTTCGAAAGTTCTCAAATCAATCATATTGAGCCTCGTTTCTTCTTACCTACTGGATAGTAGACTTTTAAATTTTTGAGGGTTTTCTATTCCAAATAAACTTAAAAGTAATCTGATGTACTAATTTATCAAAATCAGGGGGGACACGTAAGGAACTTTCATTGTACGTCAGTATGGATAGACCTAGCGTTTTAACTATATTTATTTTCCCTAACATGGTTAAATGTCTGCCTTGCTGAACAGGAGAAATGGCAACCAAGTGCTTTAATAGACCAGTTCGCAGTAAATTCCGACATTTTGAAAAGGGTGCAAACATGGCGCGAAATACAGTGTTTGTATGGGAATCGATGGGAATCCGATGCCAAATAAAATCCGTAAATTCGAATTTCTGAAATATTCTTGAGATACAATGTATATAAAAACGAGTCAAATTCCGCGTGAAAATTTACAGACAATGTATGGAAAACTAAAAACGCGATTGCACGCTTCCCAGCACAGTTACATCCCTCAAATTTCGATATGTTAATCTTTTACCTGGTATCTTAAGTTTGTATCTGAAGAATTATTTCAGAAATTCGATTTTACGGATTTTATTTGGCATCGGAGGCCCATCGATTCCCATACAAACACTGTATTTCGCGCCATGTTTGCACCTCTTTCAAAATGTCGGAATTTACCGCGAACTGGTCTATCCTTCTTCAGTATGGACCAGCAAAAACACGCTAAACATATCTATTGGCTCAAGTGGCCAGTTAACCTGTAAAGGAGTACTTCGGCTGTCTTTTTCTCGCCCAAGCCACATGGCATCAGTTTTCGATTTATTTATTGAAAGCCCAGAAACCGCCTTTTCAAATTTAGCTGGCAAATCAAATAAATGTCTTCCCGAGCTTTCATCCTTAAGAAATAGTGTGAGATCATCTGCATAGGCAGAATATTTTATCTCTGTAACACCAACTGTTATACCTCTGCGCTGTTCTATGGACATTTTTCCGCTGCGAAAGGCACAATTCAAACTTTCCACTAAACAGTCTCCAAGGAGATCCCAAAAACGTTTATAAAACTCGTGTGAAAGTCCGTCACTACTTGGGGATTTTTCAGTTGTTCTGAGAGTTTTTCAGCACAGACAAACATTCAACTGGATTTAAGAAGCCTTCGCAACTTTCAGCCTGGCAATCTTCTAACACTTTAATAGTTTCATTTTCCACAAACAAATCCATCTGGTTTAACAAGTCCTCGCTGTCCAAAGTTGAAGAATTATTTATACAGCTCTTCATAATAAGCCTTTTCAGCTTGCAAGATATCTTTTTCGTTACTGATTCCGTAAACTTGAATGTTTAATAAGCGACACTAGCTAAATAGCTTCATGTAGATAAGTATTTTCAAAAGGTGGTTTTACAGTCGTTGGTTTACCTTAGACACTTTAATACTTCCAGGTTTTACCAGAGTCCTGATATTTAAGAACGGCGGTAACACTCCACATCGTGTAGCCTTTAAGGTCAGGGAGACGTCTTTCTTTCTTCATGTTGGTAAAACGCTCCCAAAGCATTTTTCTCTGCTCTCTCACTCGCTGTGTCACGTCATCCGTAACAAACCTTCGCGTAGTTTAGGCCTACTCTGGGTCCTTAGGTCGCCGCGATGAAGTGCGACATTGAGCGACTTAAGGCGACATAAGCATTTTTTTACAAAAAACAATGAAATATTAGGCAACATTGGGCATTATAAGGCGACATTGGGCATTATAAGGCGACATTGGGCATTATAAGGCGACATTAGGCAATATACAAGGCAACATTTGGTGATAGAAGGCAATGTAGGGCAACATTAGTTTGTAAAATAAGGTGACAGTGTGGATTTTACCATGTCACATACATAAGGTGACATTCATTGACCATACATTGTAATGTATATCTAAAATAATACTACTACTTGTGAGTTTTTGATTGAAAGCATTTCAATTAGAAAGATTAATTTTAATCAAAAATGCCAGTATGCATGTTTTCCATATAAAATTTAAATTAAATAAACATGAACAGGTACATATTGACTACATGTATAACACATAAACTAATGTGTGTAATATTTTTAACCCATGGTAACATGCAGCAATTTTGAGATTTTAAGATATTAAATTTCAAATGTTTTAACATTGACCAATTGTGTTAGTGACTCATTTGTTTTTACTTTAAATGCCCCCATTAATGGCTCTTTAATAGAGCTGTTTTCAATTGAGTGTTGAAAACCATAAGTACCGGTAATTGGTTTGGTTTTGCATTTGCTTATATTTTCTATTGGCTGTGAGAAATGTTTTGTAATTAATTATCAGCCAATCAAGTTCTAAACTAAAACCAAATGCAATCACGCCGTCTAGTGAGAGTTATCCACGATTGCATTTACTTTTCCTTGTGACTGGCTCTTGAAAGTAAAACCAATCATGAATTACTTCAGTTCCTGATTGGCTAATTGCATTTTCACTTGCTCCTGTGATTGGCTCTGTAAGTACTTTGGCTTTAGTTTTATGACACTCAATTAAAAACTGTTCTAAAAAATAATTAAGTTGGTTTTGGTTTTAGAGCAGTTTTCAGCTGAGTGTCATAAAACCAGAAAACATCAATGAACCAATCACAAACATGGGGCATTTGCATAGCTGACCACATATGTTGGAACAGGGGTGGGCAGGTGTGGAATAACAACTTAAATATTGTGTAAGAATATTAAGTCTTAAGCTTCTTTAATAATAAGTTACTTTATTTGATTTCGAGACAAAAATAAAGCTTGAGAGTTGAATACTCTGAATGCATGCATTTATTGTTGTAATAACTTAATACTATGTACCGATAAAAAACACACTTATGAATTTGAGTTTAGATAGGTTTCAAAGCCAAAGGCAAAGGCAAAGACACAAATTTATACAATGTAGCTTTATTTATATATTTAAGCTTCTTATATCTTGTAAAATTAAGAAAGGATGCGTTGGTTTTGTAAATAAGAACAAATGACATAACAAGTTTACACAAGGAAGTTGGAATTGTTACCTTCATTTGTGTCATGGAAAATACCAGAAACGTTTGTGCAAAAGTCGTACAAATTCCCAACGCCTCCATAATTGATCTTGGTGAGCCAGCACTTTGCTTTATAAACCAGTTCAGCGATCGACTTCCATTAAAATGGTAGGTACTTCATATATGGTCTATTATATGTCTTCTATATGGTGCAAGTCTGTTTTAAATAAAGAAGACTCAATAATTGACCATATATGAAGTACCTAGGCTTTTTCAAAGTTGCCCACGGCTTTCTTGACCAGCGGATAGTCTACTGTACATGTAGTTGTACTGGAACCATTTACTTCACGTAAAAGCACGAAGTTCTAAACGCAAGTTGGAAAAGAACTAGGGCCCCAAAAATGAAGCCATCATCGATTTGGATGCAACCGGACAATTTCAGGTAGATGCATATTTCCACATACAGTATACTGCAGTCGACATGTCATTGTCAATTTATTCAAGATTTTATTTTTTTGTCTCCTACTCATAGCTATTCCTATTATGTTATAAAATTCCTGGCTTTCATTCATTTTAACTTGAGGTAGAGATGTGTGTGTTATAAACTTCAACTAGTGATAAATAATGAGCAAGGAGGATTTTGGCAGACATGTTGGATAAATTATAATAATTACCTTGATATGTTCACTATTCATAAAAGTATGATTATGTAAGTACTAAAGGGCACTGAACTACAACATGGGTAGCAAATACAGAGGAAATTTGATTATCCATGCTAAAAATAACTTTATGTACAGCTTAATTTTGGAGTCTAATGAACTTGTGCACTGGACAATGCAACAGAGTTGAAGAAAAGCATTAGCAATCCCAAGGAACCTTTCTGGATCGATACTTGTTCGTTCACATCTCCATTATATTGCAGTAGAACAATAGGGCGACACAGATTGAGAATTCCGTATGGCACGCGTAATCCAATCACAAAGCGAGGATTTCTCTGATGCTGTCAGCAAACAACCGGACAGGATTTGAATGTGCATATTACTATTTTTTTTGTTATTTATGTTCACAACCTGCTCAGTGAAACAGTTACCTAGTGCAGCTAGCCCTTCCTTTAATTGTCCTGCATGTCATCTTATGTACATTGTACTAAACCTGTCTGAGAATACCCTACCTATAATGAACACAACCATGACAATACATGTACACTTCCAATCATCCCAATACCTTTCCCAATACCAATCCCTCGGGTACAATTTTTTTCAAGTGTGAAAGAGGTAGAGCAAATCCCTTTTATGGTATAGATCCTTGTTTAGATTATTATTAGCTGTGTATAGATACATTAACATAATTAGTTACAGTTATTTTTCGTCGGTCGTATAGGCAAATGTGTACCTTATGGGGTTCTCAACTATGAAGAGCAATTGTGAAATTTACTGGGGTAAGGTATGTAAGGGCAGTGGGACCTCGGGGGTGGGGGGCGGTAAGGTTTAGTCACTACAACTGATATACAATGTAGGTGTAGAGATACATAAATTTGTATTCATTAATAATTATTAAAAACAAAAACACTTACAGTCTAAATATAGTTTTATAATAACCAGTTATTTAAGCTAAATGTGTAATTTCATATTATATCATAAGCCAATATAGGGCGACGTAAGGCGATATTGGGCGATATAAGGCGACATTGGGCGATATAAGGCGACATTGGGCGACATAAGGCGACCTAAGGACCCAGAGTAGGCCTTAGTTTTGTCAACGTTCTTGACTCTTTTGCCTTGACGTAATATACGTGCCGAAGCGGTACCGCGGGTCCGCATTAGAACCTAATTCCAATTCCCGGGTCCAGATTTTCCGTAAAAATATGTCGAATTCCGGTTTTAGTCAATCAGATTGTTAGATTTACTGTTATAGCCGATTCATAATAGTCGAACTGGGGGAAATTCCAGGTTCGTTTACACAATAACTTGAGAATCCGTGTTTTGGAGCTACCGGCCTATTCTCGTAAGTCCGGGACCCACACCGACAGCGATCACGTGACGTGATAGTTGTCGTCCGCGGATGCAAACTGTCAGGTGTTATAGTTCACCACAAAATTTTGGCGCGCTCTCATTGGCCAAAAGCGATCACGTGACGTGATAGTTGTCGTCCGCGGAGGCTAACTATCAGGCGATAGTGCCCGCTGAGCACGAAAGACAATTTTGTGTTGAACAATAACGCAAATAGACTGTGTCTGTCTCGGACCTATCGACTGATAGTTTCCCTTGGAAATTTGATGTTCTTAAAACTAGCATATAAGCCCTCGAACTTCGTTCTCGGGCTTATATTTGTTTTAAGAACATCAAATTTCCGCGGGCAACTATCAGCCGATAGTTCCTCGACGGATACAGTCTATTTGTATAATAGTGCCCGCTGAGAGCTGAAGACAATTTTGTGATGAACAATAACGACAAATAGACTTTATATTTGTTTTAAGAATATCAAATATCCGCGGGCAACTATCAGCCGATAGTTCCTCGACGGACACAGTCTATTTGTATAATAGTGTCCGCTGAGGGCGGAAGACAATTTTGTGATGAACAATAACGACAAATAGTGTGTTTGTCTCGGAACTATCGGCTGATAGTTTCCCTTGGAAATTTGATGTTCTTTAAACTAGCATATAATACGTTCGAGGGCTTACATTTGTTTTACTGAAGAACATTAACTTTCCACGGGCAACTATCAGCCGATAGTTCCTCGACGGACACAGTCTATTTGTATAATAGAAACGTCGAGCTCAGTCTAATTGTTAAATATTACGAATGAACAAAAACATCGTTCATTGTAGTGTTCACTGGCTATTCGGTTCCACCACTCTAACATTGAATTAAGCTGGTAATATCTGACGGGAAGCTGAACATGTAACACCCGAGGGGTGAACATGTAACTGAACATGTAACACCCGAGGGGGGGGGGGGGGGAGGGGGGTTACTCCCGTAGATAAGCTATACGGGTATGTAACGCCCTAAAGGGTTTGGTTTTCGAGCTGTTTTAGTCTAAAATAGGGTCATAAATTTCGAATTTTTAGTCTATAATAGGGTATGATCTCGACAGGGAAGTATGAGACCGCACATTTTCATATATTTCTCTTGTTATGAAATAGAGTACATGTCTGAAAAAGGGGATGGAAAAGCCGGATGTAACAGAAACTATTGTGAAGACATATTAACATGTATGGTTGACGTTGATTCATTGTCCTATAGATGTTGTTTCGTACATGACAAGTGCTACGATGCCATCATGGACAGTGGAATATGCGGCTATTGGTATTTCCAGGTTTACTTCAGAGTTTACACGTACACCAACTGTAATGAATGTGGTAAGGGACCAAACCTATCCTACAGTTGATAACAATTAATAGCCCAAAATATTTCTACTTGTTACTTTTTAACAACTTGACTCTGAAATGCAATTCGGAAATGACCTTTGTTTTCTTTTCTAAGATTAAAGTAAAAGAAACTTGACTCATTGATCATCTAACACAGCTGCTATATATGGTTTCTAGATGCCATGTCCAGTTACCCCGCAGACGACCCGTACGTTCAGTGTAGAACATCTCTGTGTGCATGTGACAGCGATGCTGCTGTGTGCTTCAGTCGATCCAAGTACATCCTGGCACATCAGAAATACGACAATAACAAATGTACATGAAGTTTGACTTCTTAAAACGAGAAAATAAACACATGGTTTGTCTAATGTATCAGTGATCATGTTCATAAGCTTTAGCAGAGCTAGCTGTAAGTGATCCGTGTGATTGGTTTGTATAGATTTGTTCATCATCGGCTGTTCAAGGTTTTAAGTAAATACCTTTCTATATATCTATATATGTATACTCCGCAACACCTTGTGGGTAACATAAGAATTCAATAAAGAATGTTCGTACAATAAAAGGATAAAACATAGGGCCCCTAAGGGCAACTCGCGGATGGTCAGTCAGCTATTTTGGCATATACTAAAATCACGTGACCGATGACGTCATCATTACGTCATCACCACTAACTGATTGATATCAACCCACTACCATACCTGTCAAAGTTTGAGCTGCCTGGCATTAGAAATGAGGGAGATATGGGCATTTACTTAAAATCACGTGACCGATGACGACATCATTACGTCATCACCACTAAGTGAATCGTGGGGACCCAATACCATACCTGGGAGATTAATTTTCAAAATTAATGGACTTCTGATTACAATTAATTTTCAAAATTCCTAATGGCGAATATAGTTCCATTGTAGATCATTCAGATTAAGTAATGATTCGTGTAACAAGTACGACACCGAACGGCATTCAGATGGGCAAGGTGTTAATTTTGTATTGTGAAAATTCTTGATCTGATTGGTTGAAACATGAAAATCGGCTTAAAGGTTAGGAAGACGTTTAATTTCCTCCAATTTTTCAAACTATTAAAACTACGATTTGCACTGCAGTTCCAAATGTCGTTTGTAAAGCAAATCGTATGTTCGGAACCTTATCAATCGTGCCTGTTTCGTAGCTATTGTTTTTGGCTGTTGCTATTGGTTGGAAGATAATTTGTTCATAAAAATGGAATGAAACTAAAACTTCATACTACTTTTATTTCAGAATAATCATAATTATCACCCAGTGTTTTCGTAGTCTAAAACACAGACAAATCCCATGTGAGGGAGGCTCAATGCCACATAACAATGGATTTTGTCGTACTTATTACACGGATCATTACTTAATTTAGAAGTCTCATTAAGGCCATATAATTACATAGTCTTTCCACCGAAAGTTGTCTACTTCGGCACGTACGAGTAAAGATTCCGAGACATTTGTCATAAAAAAATGCCATTAAAAGCCACTGACTGATTCTACAAATATTTGGTAGAAACTGATTTATAACGTATTTGAAAGTAGTCAGGCTTCTTTAATACCAATAATTACCGAGGAAGTGGTTTTCTGGTGTCGGTGCTACTTGCGTTTAGCGCTCTCAAAATTCTTTGTTTTAATTAACCCAAAATTGCATTGCACGTATTTCAAGGAGAAACACAATGCTCTTTCTCTAGGTTATACTCTCGTATATAGCCATGCACCTTCGTATACATTGCCCGCTCGAGACTAAGTCTTTCCAGGGGCTAAGAGGGGCTGGGGAGGTTGGGTCATTGGTGACAAGAGGCCGGCATGCAATGGTGCATGATCGTAAATAACGGGCAACTTGAGAGAGAAATTCATCTCGCCGTTCGTACAGCATTCGCAAGGCAAATTTGAGGTTGACTTCTACACAGTGCCTGGACCTTATAGCTTCGCGCAGAAGTGTACAAGAATGGTAGTTTCTCAACTGACTTCATTAAAAATATAACGTCAGCTACACCATGAAGACTCCCTACAGTTCTTGGTCAAGAAAGTAAAGACCGCAGTGAACTCCAATACCTACGACTTCAAAAAGAATGCAAATGAGACGACCGAGAGCACTTTAGACGATGCTTTACACCGCGATGCTTTTAATAACTCGGCTTAGAAATAAAGAAATTCTCCGAGGTCAAGACACGTCTAGAGGAAGGGTAAGCTCTTATTTACAAGTAAATTAAGTTAGCAGACCAACGCAGTTGGGATTTTGCAGTAGAATACTCCTCTTTCAACAAGCTGTAACCTAATAAGTTGGGAAAATCATACGCAGAGATACAGACGCTTCGTTAGGCAAGGTATTTGTGTCGATTCTGCTCTTGAGGAATGCGTATGCTAATTATTTGATCAACTAAGTTATACTTCAAGCTCTGCAGTGTTAATTCTAATTCTTTTCTTCCCTGCATGTGTTTCTACTGCGGCAAACTTGGTCATTTCTGGAGAGTCTGTCCGGGAACCTTCGCGGGTCTCTCACGTTAATAATTTTGTACGCGCGTTGTTTTAAAGAAAACTATAGAAACCTATATATCTCTGACAAGGTTTATAAAAGGGAATTAGCAGCCTTCGGGTTAACGCATAAGAACTATTCAACTACACAATGTCAATCAGCATATGACAGCCTAAAAAAGGGTGTGAGCATTTGTTAATATTTTGCTTCATTCGAATGCAATTCATTCCTAAAGTTTTAGTCTTCGATAATGTCCGAGTCACATTACGCGGGATACTCTACGAAGAAAAATACTTTGAATATTGCTAAACGCTCACACCCTTTCTTTGTCAGTAAGGGAAGAGGTCAAAACAATGGATTTCGAATGGGACCCAATTTTGTCAGGGGAGGTGGTGGGTGGCGGGTAATAACCCCTACCCTTTTTTTCGAGGGTGATTTGCTCGCGTTGTAAAATAGGGACACCTGATTTTAATGCTGATACACGTTCTTCTCTGCCTGTAGAAACTAGAAATATAGTTACTTCTTCGATGAGTATTTTATTCAAGAAGATATTTGTGGTCAAAAATCTAGATTTTGCCAAAATAGGTGGTGGGTTCCGGGTACAACCCCCCTTCCATCAAAATTGGGTCCCGCCAGAGTACCATTGTTTTGACCTCTTCCCTAACTTATCTGTCTTTTGGCCGAGTTTTATCAAAATCTGGCAAGTCTGCATACCCTATTCATTCATTCAAAGAGAGGGGATACGAAGAAAAACCTAGTTGGAGATTTGGCGTGTACAGTTTTGTGAACATTTCACACCTCATCAAAGCAAATGTCAACACTTGGAACCAACTAGCCAATGACTACGCAAGGACCCCTGAACTTCAAAGCAGTAGTGAAATTCGCGGGAAATTGGTAAATAGGTCATATTTCATAAGAAACCTTTCGCTCTCACAACAATTCAACAGTTTCGCTAAGTTCGAGAGCCGATAAGTTTAATTCCCAAAGTTCCACAACAACTGCAAGTTGATGTCCTCTCAAGCTCACGATTGAGAAGTCGAGGATTGACAACGGCCCAGGAGTGAAACTCGGATCTGAATCAGACTCCGATGTGAACTCATCGCTGCTCGCGTCCTCAGTCTCTTCAAATGACTTGCTGGTTCCTGGTGAGCCAAACAACAGTTTAAGCCTGCTAGCGCTGCTTATATTTGGAGTTGTCCCTGAAGTTGAAGGTTCGCACGTTCTTCGAACCACGAGCCTTTGTCGCTGTCCGCGAGCTCAATCCTCATTTTACCGAATTCCTCCTTATCGCCGGTTTCCTTTCTTTTTCGGTCCAGGGTTCTCTTTTTGTTCTACCCAAGGACTTTGCTTTTCTCTTTTGGATTTCCCCATACAAACGATTGATAATAGACTCTAAATGCACGTTTATTTCGAAGGGAAGCGACAACAACAGTATGCAAATTACTCGGATAACAGCTCCCGCTAAAAGTCCACGGGGTGCCCGTGGCACGTAAAGGGATTTTAACGCCTCGGTGATTTATTTAGGGTGCGTTCGATTGACAGTATTCCGGAATAAGAATAACCAGAATGATCACTATAAATCGCTTATACTGAGACTTTTTAACCACTGAAATACTAACTGTATCCTGAATATCATATATCAGCAAGCATTTGTAGCTTATAATGCAAAATGTACCTGAACCAGTGATTTCCAGAGACTATTCCATCTATTCTTATTCCGGAATACGGTCAATCGAACGCACCCTTAGTTTCCTTCTAAATACGTTTTTTCTCAATATCTCGCAAGCTTTTATATCTTTTGAAATAATGTTTTTTCTAAATTGTAGAACAATCCATAAACTTTCCAAATAATCAATAATATTTTTTTTAAACAAAATATGACTTGAAGGTATCCGGTAACCTTAACGCGCGTGATAGATTTCAGCAGGTCGGTAATCTTCAAAGCGGATTTCGATATTGTGTTGTTTCAACTGAATTCTTAGACGGAATTTAGATTCTGGCTTCAGCATATATATGCTTTAACGGATTATCTACATTGTAATATTCGGCAGTATATAGGTTACGTGTACCGAGGTAATTCATTGTGATGCTAGTGAAACTGGCTACGGTGCCGCTCATTTAGTTTCAGAATGAACAGTCGATAGGATTTTGAAACGATGGCAAGTAGGAGAAAAGCGTAGATACGTCAACGAGCTTTAGCCAATTTTTTATGATAGCTATTCACGGAGAACGAGAATGTGAAAATTATTTCAGCTAACCAGAATGCTAGCTGTGCGTATACCTGTTCGAGAGTTACAGGTGATTGATGTTGATCGTTCTTGAATTTTGTTTGCAGTACATATGTTCATTGCATCCCAAGACAGCAGATTATTTGAGTACAATTGAACCCATTTAGGCGCGATATCGACTGACTATCGAATATCGGATATTATCAGATATTTTTTATAGTCTAATATCAAACAAATGTCATCGAATATCGGATATTTTTCATTCAAGATATTACCGCAAAACATCGGATAATTTATTCCGTCTAAATAATATCGGATAATATCACATATTTTTATAGTCTAATATCAAACAAATATCATCGAATATCGGATATCTAATAGACATCTAACGTGATAATATCCGATAGTATTTCATGGCTAGGTCAAGGCCAATCAAAATGCAGGAAATTTCGCGCCATTTCTTTATCAGCCAATAAGAATTCACCATTTTGAATACATAATTAGTCTGCAGACGTGCGCGGCCGCCACTCGAAATTTGTGTTTTCCGGCAAGAAAATTTGCAGTCTATCGTCCGGTAAGTTACTTTGTTTTCGTGATAAATCTTTTTGTAAATTTGTTATTTATAGGATAATATGGTTATTTCATGGTTTTCTATGGATAATATCGAATATCAAGCACTTGAGTAAAAGTAAGGGGGTCTATCTAATTAGATATCTAATAGACATCTAACGTGATAATATCGGATAGTATCGAATATCAAGCACTTGAGTAAAGGTAAGGGGGTCTATCTATTAGACATCTAACGTGATAATATCCGATAATATGGAATATCAAGCACTTAAGTAAAGGTAAAGGGGGCTTATCTAATTAGATATCTAATAGACATATATCATTCATATGTATCCGATATTATCGAGATATAATTATCCGATATTCGATAGTCAGTCGATATCGCGCCTAACTCATTGAACCAGTTGTCTGAAAGTTGAATAATGTTTATTGAGAGTTTCTCGCAAATGGGTCATTCTAAATTGACAGAATGACAGACCACATTGTTTAGTCAATTATAAGAAAGTTACCAAGATGAAATATCTCATATAGAAACTGATTAATATACCAAAGCGTTTCAGTACACATTTCAATACTTTTGACAGTTAATTACATTGCAAGAGCGCGTTTTTCATTAGTCTGCAGGTGCTGTCAAACCCGCGCTTTGTGTAGATCTCGTTGTACTGTCGTTGCACATCACGGCGACCGTACAATAACACACACTACAGTTTTATTGTTATGGATGCGGTAAAGAGTTATGAATTGAAGCTTTCCGACGGAACAAGTGAAGTCGGAAAGCGTATTCATAACGCTTAAGAGCATCATTGTAGTAAGGTGTCGTAGTTTTGTTTATAGTTGGCATGTCATTGCTGACAAGAGGCCGGCATGCAATGGTGCATGTATATAACGGGCAACTTGAGAGATAAATTCATCTCGCTGTTCGTACAGCATTCGGAAGGCAAATTTTATTTAACTTGTAATTATTTACTAGAGAATTATTTTAAGGTCTTAATCCCCGAGACCCTGTTCTACTGCATTCGATCGGAGAATACGTTTCCCAGAGGTTTTTTGCCTAAAGAAGGTTTTTATCTCTGGGTTTTTCGTATCGGGCGGAGCACGTTTTTAGATTATGTTATTTCCATTAGACAATCTTAGATGTAAACTTATTATAGTATAAAACACGTAAGTGTGAATTAATTATAGATACCCTTAGTGTTAAGTCATTGGACACTCGAGGACTATAGATACATGTGGAGTGCGGTAAAGTCAGTGTGGCACACATATAGTCATTGTGTATACGGACATACTCAGGCGTTAAGCTATTATAGATACCCATGGAGTGTAAATCGTTATGGACACACGTAAAGCCGGGTACAGCTATTATAGACACATGTACTCGTAAGTAATAATCATTGTGGACACGCGCAAATTAATTCAGGACACATGTAAGTCATTGTAGTGTCGTTGCACACCACGGCGACAGTACAATAACACACTCCATACAGTTGTATTGTAAAGAGTTATTAATGCACGATATCGAAACATATTGGACAATGAAGCATATCCCGAGGGGAGTGTTTCTCAGTGATGTCGTGCACACCTTGTAGTCATTTGACTGATGAATGGTCCACTCGTAGGACGTGGCTTTTTTACCATCTTCACGTTTATTTGACTTTTCCCATGCCACTTCCTCATTCTAATATAACAACTGTTGCAAATACGACAGGGCGCCGTAAATTCGTCAGGTCGCTCGCGTCCAATTTCCTTCGATTTCCCGCCCTCTTGAAGGGTTTGCCTGGCACATTTCGTGACTGGTACAACCGCGCGATAGCTTGGAACTTAATTTGTTTTCGTAATTAACTAATCAGTTTATTGTCTCTTTTCGCAACTTTTTTTTATTATATTTTTTTTATATATTTACATTTTTTTTTACATATTTACTAAATTACAATTGATACAGTATCTTACAATTCCACTATATAAGAAGTTTCGGCTACACATATGCACACAAAATTACAAAATAAATAAAAAATAAAAACACATTTCTACTGCAGTACTCCTTTTCGCACTAGCAACAAGAATTTTGTAATATTTTGTCCCATTTTTCATAATGCTCGACAGCTCGTTATTTCTTTTTGCGATACAAAATTCGATATTTTGTAGGTATTCCAGCCTCACTCTTAGAATCGTTAAACTTGGTTTGACTTTGATAGATCTACATTTATAAATGACCTGCTTTGCAGTGAGAATTAGGAAATTCAACGTTATATAATCTGATCGTTTTTTCCAAATACCAAAAATAATATCTGATGCAGAAAAAAACATTTACTTCAATATGAATAGTCTTCAACCAAGAGAATATGTCACCCCAAATGTTATTTGTCCATTCACAACTAACGAAAAGATGTTCTAATGTTTCATTTTCATTATCACAACCTCTAACCTAATACCGCGAACGAAACAGCCGTGCTGAACGGGAAATAAAACTATATAATGGTTGACTAACTCTCTCGTGCCAGTCTCCTTTTTCCATTTTCACGTGGCCAAATTATTTTACTTCCACTGAGCGCCTGTTTCGCCGCCGGCTATCGAAGTAGTAGTTTTCTTTACTGATCACAAAATGCCAAATCAGACATGTGGAGTAGCAGTGACTTTAGTGGCTGTGCTGGTAGGACTCGTGTTTGTAAACTGTGGGCCAATCAGTAACAAGGTGGGAGTGTCGTTGTTGTTGTTGTGTCTTCAATTAGCTTCAAAACCGGGGAATCGCAGCACAAGCTAACTCCCGCGGAATAACGTGATTCCGTACTATTGAGATCATATCCGGAGAATGTAACTGTGCATGCGTGCAATGATTTTACGTCATTCTATTTCACTTTATTCTCCCATCGCGTTAAGGATGATCTTCCTCACCGCACATGCGTAACGCCTTTATTTATTCTCATTAAACAATATGATCTTTTGGTAGCTGTAGGAGTTATACTTCTTTCAGTACCTGTTTGACAGCCACACATTCTATCAGTGAATTGAAGGATGGATAATTAAGTATTCTGTACACGGTACTCCTACATTTTAGGTATACGCGTGCTAGGTTGACATGTACAGACTGAAGCCAGTTTGTGACACTGACTGACCTCTGCAAGCGGTTTTTACTATTGTTTTTTACTAGAAGTAAGGCAGCTTTAAAAAATCCAATCCAATCGTTGTACATGCAACTGAAAAGTGATTTTTTATTCACCAAACATAGATTACCGCGTTTTACTGGCGACGTAGAAATGAAATATCAAAATGTATAGCACATCTGTGACGTCACCACTTTTATCTCGCGCGTCAAACCCAGTAATTTATAGGTTGGTGAATGATAAACATAATATTACATGGCAGCTGGGAGATACTTTACGGTTTTGTCTTCTTGTGGTGAATTCGCTCACTCGTGTATACGTGTATTATACTCGAAGACAAAAACCGTGTGTTCGCGCGGCCATGTAAGACCCGCTATGTGTTGCTGCATAACATAATTAATTAATTTAATAAAAATACAATCAAGGAGGAATACGAAGTTAAAAAGAATAATCTTTCTAATTTTTGCAGATTCAACAAATTGAAAAATAACGATATGGTAAGAATATACAGTGGAACCTCTCTGTGAGACCACCTCTCGTAGGCGACCACCTCTCTTAAGCGACCACTTACCAAAAGCCTGTTTTGTCTCGCAGCCGTCAAATCACTGCATTTAATATCTCTCGTAAGCGCCCACCTCTCGTAAGCGACCACTTTTCCAGGTCCCGAGGGTGGTCGCTTATGGGAGGTTCAACTGTTATTATATTGGGTCATAACAAAATTTAAAACTAACTTCCCTTTCACTCAGAATGGATTTCTGTTAGATTTGTCGCTACGGTGGCCCATAGCTATCACAGCAAATTAAAGTAGCCAACAGCAAATTAAAGTAGCTAACAGCAAATTAAAGTTGCTCACAGCAAATTAAAAGTGCTCACAGCTACCGCGAGCGAAATAGCCGTGCTGAACGGGAAACTATATAATGGTTGGCTAACTCTCTTGTGCCAGTCTCCTTTTTCCATTTTCAAGTGGCCAAATTATTTTACTTCGACTGAGGGCCTGTTTCGCCGCCGGCTATCGAAGTAGTAGTTTTCTTTGCTGATCACAAAATGCCAAATCAGACATGTGGAGTAGCAGTGACTTTAGTGGCTGTACTGGTAGGACTCGTGTTTGTAAACTGTGGGCCAACCAGTAACAAGGTGGGAGTGTCGTTGTTGTTGTTGTTGTTGTGTCTTCAAAATTAGCTTCAAAACCGAGGAATCGCAGCACTAGCGATCTCCCGCGGAATAACGTGATTCGCACTATTGAGATCATATCCGGAGAATGTAACTGTGCATGCGTGCAATGATTTTACGTCGTTCTATTTCATTTTATACTCCCATCGCGTTAAGGATGATCTTCCTCCCCACTGAATTTCTAACGGGACCTGAAAAACAGCCAGAGGCTGATCAAAGCCAGGACCCGGCTAAATCACAGATCGAATTGGAATTTAGCGTGTTAGCTTTTGTGGAGGGAGGAAAACCGGAGAACCCGGAGAAAAACTCTCGGAGCAAGGACAAGATACCAACAAACTCAACTAACATATGGCGCCGGGTCCGAGAATCGAACCCGGGCCACAGAGGTGAAAGGCGAAGCGCTTAACCACTGCGCCACCCCGACTCCCCAAATGCTTAACGCCTTTATTAATTCTCATTAAACAATATGATCTTTTGATAGCTGTAGGGATCATACTTCTTTCAATACCTGTTTGACAGCCACACATTCCATCAATGAATTGAAGGATGGATAATTAAGTATTCTGTACACGGTATTCCTACATTTTAGGTATACGCGTGCTAGGTTGACATGTACAGACTGAAACCAGTTTGTGACACTGACCTATTCAAGCGGTTTTTACTAATTTGTTTTACTAGAAGTAAGGCAGCTTTAAAAAATCCCAATCCAATCGTTTTACATGCCACTGAAAAGTGATTTTTTTGAGTGAGTTTGATCTCCTCAAACATAGATTACCGCGTTTTACTCGCGACGTAGAAATGAAATATCAAAATGTATAGCACATCTGTGACGTCACCACTTTTATCTCGCGCGTCAAACCCAGTAATTTATAGGTTGGTGAATGATAAACATAATATCACATGGCAGCTGGGAGATACTTTACGGTTTTGTCTTCTTGTGGTGAATTCGCTCACTCGTGTATACGTGTATTATACTCGAAGACAAAAACCGTGTGTTCGCGCGGCCATGTAAGACCCGCTATGTATTCCTGCATAACATAATTAATTAAAATGCCATCAACTGAGGAGGAATACGATTTTTTGCAGATTCAACAAATTGGAAAACAACGATATGGTAAGAATATATATTATATTGGGCCATAACAAAATTTAAAACTAACTTCACTTTCACTCAGAATGGATATTTCTTAGATTTGTCGCTCTTGACTGACTCCCTTCCGCCTCATATTCTAGTTGTTGTTTGTTATTACTGTGTAAATATCCAATCGTATCGATTTGTGTCCTCGTCGACTGGGTTCTTATTCTGTTTAGTTTGAGTACAGCCACATCAGCTTTCGCTGCAGTAAACGCTCCATGTATAAATATATAAGTGCCGTTATTTTTTATATCATTGAGTTAGTCCTTAGTTCATTAGTAAATCCATATCTGCACAGGTCGAAGTCTAATGGAGTTCAGAAGGATGATCGACTGTTCTACGAACCAAACGACAGCAGATTACGTAGACTACGGTTGCTGGTGTGGACTGGGTGGGTCTGGCCAGCCTGTAGATGATACAGATCGGTATGACATGAGTTTGTTCTCATCTACATGTACATTATAGTTTATGACGTAATATATATATATGTGAAGCCGTACCGTGGGTCCGGCTAATTCCAATTCCCGGGTCCAGCTTTTCCGTAAAAATATGTCGAATTCCGGTTTTAGTCAATTAGATTTAATGTTATATCCGATTCATAATAGTCGAACTTGGGCAAATTCCAGGTTCGTTTACACAATAACTTGAGAATCCGTGTTTTGGAGCTACCGGCCTATTCTCGTAAGATCGGGACCCACACCGACAGCGATCACGTGACGTGATTGTTGTCGTCCGCGAAGGCAAACTATCAGGCGTTATAGTTCACCACAAAATTGTGGCGCGCGCTCATTGGCCAAGAGCGATCACGTGACGTGATAGTTGTCGTCCGCGGATGCAAACTATCAGGTGTTATAGTTCACCACAAAATTTTGCCGCGCGCTCATTGGCCAAAAGCGATCACGTGACGTGATAGTTGTCGTCCGCGGAGGCAAACTATCAGGCCATAGTGCCCGCTGAGAGCTGAGGGCTTATATTTGTTTTAAGAACATCAAATTTCCACGGGCAACTATCAGCCGATAGTTCCTCGACGGACACAGTCTATTTGTATAATAGTGCCCGCTGAGCACGAAAGGCAATGTTGTGTTGAACAATAACGCAAATAGACTGTGTCTGTCTCGGAACTATCGGCTGATAGTTTCCCTTGGAAATTTGATGTTCTTAAAACTAGCATATAAGCCCTCGAACTTCGTTCTCGGGCTTATATTTGTTTTAAGAACATCAAATTTCCGCGGGCACTGAACTATCAGCCGATAGTTCCTCGACGGACACAGTCTATTTGTATAATAGAAACGTCGAGCTCACAGTCTAATTGTTAAATATTACGAGTGAACAAAAACATTGTTCATTGCAGTGTTCACTGGCTATTCGGTTCCACCACTCTAACATTGAATTAAGCCGGTAATATCTGACGGGAAGCTGAACATGTAACACCCGAGGGGTGAACATGTAACTGAACATGTAACACCCGAGGGGGGGGGGGGGGGGGGGGGGGGGGTTACTCCCGTAGATAAGCTATACGGGTATGTACGCCCTAAAGGGTTTGGTTTTCGAGCTGTTTTAGGCTAAAATAGGGTCATAAATTTCGATTTTTTAGTCTATAATAGGGTATGATCTCGACAGGGAAGTATGAGACCGCACATTTTCATATATTTCTCTTGTTATGAAATAGAGTACATGTCTGAAAAAGGGGATGGAAAAGCCGGATGTAACAGAAACTATTGTGAAGACATATTAACATGTATGGTTGACGTTGATTCATTGTCCTATAGATGTTGTTTCGTACATGACAAGTGCTACGATGCCATCATGGACAGTGGAATATGCGGCTATTGGTATTTCCTGGTTTACTTCAGAGTTTACACGTACAACAACTGCACTGAATGTGGTAAGGGACCCAACTTATCCTACAGTTGATAACAATTAATAGCCCAAAATATTTCTACTTGTTACTTTATAACAACTTGACTCTGAAATGCAATTCGGAAATGACCTTTGTTTTCTTTTCTAAGATTAAAGTAAAAGAAACTTGACTCATTGATCATCTAACACAGCTGCTATATATGGTTTCTAGATGCCATGTCCAGTTACCCCGCTGACGACCCGTACGTTCAGTGTAGAACATCTCTGTGTGCGTGTGACAGCGATGCTGCTGTGTGCTTCAGTCGATCCAAGTACATCCTGGCACATCAGAAATACGACAATAACAAATGTACATGAAGTTTGACTTCTTAAAACGAGAAAATAAACACATGGTTTGTCTAATGTATCAGTGATCATGTTCATAAGCTTTAGCAGAACTAGCTGTAAGTGATCCGTGTGAATTGGTTTGTATAGATTTGTTCTCAGCGGCTGTTCAAGGTTTTAAGTAAATACCTTTCTATATATCTATATTATATGTATACTCCGCAACACCTTGTGGGTAACATAAGAATTCAATAAAGAATGTTCGTACAATAAAAGGATAAAACATAGGGCCCCTAAGGGCAACTCGCGGATGGTCAGTCAGCTATTTTGGCATATACTAAAATCACATGACCGATGACGTCATCATTACGTCATCACCACTAACTGATTGATATCAACCCACTACCATACCTGTCAAAGTTTGAGCTGCCTGGCATTAGAAATGAGGGAGATATGGGCATTTACTTAAAATCACGTGACCGATGACGACATCATTACGTCAACACCACTAAGTGAATCGTGGGGACCCAATACCATACCTGGGAGATTAATTTTCAAAATTCCTAACGGCGAATATAGTTCCATTGTAGATCATTCAGATTAATTTAGAAGTCTCATTAAGGTATATATAATTACATAGTCTTTCCACCGAAAGTTGTCTACTTCGGCACGTACGAGTAAAGATTCCGAGACATTTGTCATAAAAAAATGCCATTAAAAGCCACTGATTCTACAAATATTTGGTAGAAACTGATTTATAACGTATTTGAAAGTAGTCAGGCTTCTTTAATACCAATAATTACCGAGGAAGTGGTTTTCTGGTGTCGGTGCTACTTGCGTTTAGCGCTCTCAAAATTCTTTGTTTTAATTAACCCAAAATTGCATTGCACGTATTTCAAGGAGAAACACAATGCTCTTTCTCTAGGTTATACTCTCGTATATAGCCATGCACCTTCGTATACATTGCCCGCTCGAGACTAAGTCTTTCCACGGCGGTTAGCATGCATACCTCAATCGACTTTAGTTGACCATACCAGTGTAGGTCTGGTAAGGGAGCGTTCTTTATTTAAGAGGGGCTGGGGAGGTTGGGTCATTGGTGACAAGAGGCCGGCATGCAATGGTGCATGATCGTAAATAACGGGCAACTTGAGAGAGAAATTCATCTCGCCGTTCGTACAGCATTCGCAAGGCAAATTTGAGGTTGACTTCTACACAGTGCCTGGACCTTATAGCTTCGCGCAGAAGTGTACAAGAATGGTAGTTTCTCAACTGACTTCATTAAAAATATAACGTCAGCTACACCATGAAGACTCCCTACAGTTCTTGGTCAAGAAAGTAAAGACCGCAGTGAACTCCAATACCTACGACTTCAAAAAGAATGCAAATGAGACGACCGAGAGCACTTTAGACGATGCTTTACACCGCGATGCTTTTAATAACTCGGCTTAGAAATAAAGAAACTCTCCGAGGTCAAGACACGTCTAGAGGAAGGGTAAGCTCTTATTTACAAGTAAATTAAGTTAGCAGACCAACGCAGTTGGGATTTTGCAGTAGAATACTCCTCTTTCAACAAGCTGTAGCCTAATAAGTTGGGAAAATCATACGCAGAGATACAGACGCTTCGTTAGGCAAGGTATTTGTGTCGATTCTGCTCTTGAGGAATGCGTATGCTAATTATTTGATCAATGTTATACTTCAAGCTCTGCAGTGTTAATTATAATTCTTTTCTTCCCTGCATGTGTTTTTACTGCGGCAAACTTGGTCATTTCTGGAGAGTCTGTCCGGGAACCTTCGCGGGTCTCTCACGTTAATAATTTTGTACGCGCGTTGTTTTAAAGAAAACTATAGAAACCTATATATCTCTGACAAGGTTTATAAAAGTGAATTAGCAGCCTTCGGGTTAACGCATAAGAACTATTCAACTACACAATGTCAATCAGCATATGACAGCCTAAAAAAGGGTGTGAGCATTTGTTAATATTTTGCTTCATTCGAATGCAATTAATTCCTAAAGTTTTAGTCTTCGATAATGTCCAAGTCACATTACGCGGGATACTCTACGAGGAAAAATACTTTGAATATTGCTAAACGCTCACACCATTTTCTTTGTCAGTAACTTATCTGTCTTTTGGCCGAGTTTTATCAAAATCTGGCAAGTCTGCATACCCTATTAATTCATTCAAAGAGAGGGGATACGAAGAAAAACCTAGTCGGAGATTTGGCGTGTAAAGTTTTGTGAACATTTCACACCTCATCAAAGCAAATGTCAACACTTGGAACCAACTAGCCAATGACTACGCAAGGACCCCTGAACTTCAAAGCAGTAGTGAAATTCGCGGGAAATTGGTAAATAGGTCATATTTCATAAGAAACCTTTCGCTCTCACAACAATTCAACAGTTTCGCTAAGTTCGAGAGCCGATAAGTTTAATTCCCAAAGTTCCACAACAACTGCAAGTTGATGTCCTCTCAAGCTCACGATTGAGAAGTCGAGGATTGACAACGGCCCAGGAGTGAAACTCGGATCTGAATCAGACTCCGATTTGAACTCATCGCTGCTCGCGTCCTCAGTCTCTTCAAATGACTTGCTGGTTCCTGGTGAGCCAAACAACAGTTTAAGCCTGCTAGCGCTGCTTATATTTGGAGTTGTCCCTGAAGTTGAAGGTTCGCACGTTCTTCGAACCACGAGCCTTTGTCGCTGTCCGCGAGCTCAATCCTCATTTTACCGAATTCCTCCTTATCGCCGGTTTCCTTTCTTTTTCGGTCCAGGGTTCTCTTTTTGTTCTACCAAAGGACTTTGCTTTTCTCTTTTGGGTTTCCCCATACAAACGATTGATAATAGACTCTAAATGCACGTTTATTTCGAAGGGAAGCGACAACAACAACAGTATGCAAATTACTCGGATAACAGCTCCCGCTAAAAGTCCACGGGGTGCTCGTGGCACGTAAAGGGGTTATAACGCCTCGCTGATTTATTTAGGGTGCGTTCGATTGACAGTATTCCGGAATAAGAATAACCAGAATGATCACTATAAATCGCTTATACTGAGACTTTATAACCACTGAAATACTAAATGTATCCTGAATATCATATATCAGCAAGCATTTGTAGCTTATAGTACAAAATGTGCCTGAACCAGTGATTTCCAGAGATTATTCCATCTATTCTTATTCCGGAATACGGTCAATAGAACGCACCCTTAGTTTCCTTCTAAATACGTTTTTTCTAAATATCTCGCAAGCTTTTATATCTTTTGAAATAATGTTTTTTCTAAATTGTAGAACAATCCATAAACTTTCCAAATAATCAATAATATTTTTTTTAAACAAAATATGACTTGAAGGTATCCGGTAACCTTAACGCGCGTGATAGATTTCAGCAGGTCGGTAATCTTCAAAGCGGATTTCGATATTGTGTTGTTTCAACCGAATTCTTAGACGGAATTTAGATTCTGGCTTCAGCATATATATGCTTTAACGGATTATCTACATTGTAATATTCGGCAGTATATAGGTTACGTGTACCGAGGTAATTCATTGTGATGCTAGTGCAACTGGCTACGGTGCCGCTCATTTAATTTCAGAATGAACAGTCGATAGGATTTTGAAACGATGGCAAGTAGGAGAAAAGCGTAGATACGTCAACGAGCTTTAGCCAATTTTTTATGATAGCTATTCACGGAGAACGAGAATGTGAAAATTATTTCAGCTAACCAGAATGCTAGCTGTGCGTATACCTGTTCGAGAGTTACAGGTGATTGATGTTGATCGTTCTTGAATTTTGTTTGCAGTACATATGTTCATTGCATCCCAAGACAGCAGATTATTTGAGTACAATTGAACCCATTTAGGCGCGATATCGACTGACTATCGAATATCGGATAATATCACATATTTTTATAGTCTAATATCAAACAAATATCATCGAATATCGGATATCTAATAGACATCTAACGTGATAATATCCGATATTATCCTATAAATAGTATATTTCAGCCAATCAGAGCTCAGCTTTACTATGAAATACAGGGCGTTATTTCGTGGTTTTTCTATGAAATACATAGAGGATATTACATGGCCGCGCGGAGATACCGATTTTATCTTCGAGTGTTGATGAAATATCTTACGAGTGAGCGCAGCGAACGAGTAAGATACTCATCAACACGAGAAGATAAAATCCGTATCTCCAAGCGGCCATGTAATGTTCTGTTTAATATATAATTATTGATGAAATACTAGTTTCAATCTCTTACTGAAAAGGCTAGAAATCTTTGAAATCGAGTCATATTTTCAGAAGTGATATCTTCACGTGTGAAGATATCATTTATATCTTCACGTGTGAAGATATCACTTATTAGAAAGAAATATACACTGGTATTTCATCGAAAATTATATATTAAAGAGCGGTATTTCATGGCTAGGTCAAGGCCAATCAAAATGCAGGAAATTTCGCGCCATTTCTTTATCAGCCAATAAGAATTCACCATTTTGAATACATAATTAGTCTGCAGACGTGCGCGGCCGCCACTCGAAATTTGTGTTTTCCGGCAAGAAAATTTGCAATCTATCGTCCGGTAAGTTACTTTGTTTTCGTGATAAATCTTTCTGTAAATTTGTTATTTATAGGATAATATGGTTATTTCATGGTTTTCTATGGATAATATCGAATATCAAGCACTTGAGTAAAAGTAAGGGGGTCTATCTAATTAGATATCTAATAGACATCTAACGTGATAATATCGGATAGTATCGAATATCAAGCACTTGAGTAAAGGTAAGGGGGTCTATCTATTAGACATCTAACGTGATAACATCCGATAATATGGAATATCAAGCACTTAAGTAAAGGTAAAGGGGGCTTATCTAATTAGATATCTAATAGACATATATCATTCATATGTATCCGATATTATCGAGATATAATTATCCGATATTCGATAGTCAGTCGATATCGCGCCTAACTCATTGAACCAGTTGTCTGAAAGTTGAATCCTGTTTATTGAGAGTTTCTCGCAAATGGGTCATTGACAGAATGACAGACCACATTGTTTAGTCAATTATAAGAAAGTTACCAAGATGAAATATCTCGTATAGAAACTGATTAATATACCAAAGCGTTTCAGTACACATTTCAATACTTTTGACAGTTAATTACATTGCAAGAGCGCGTTTTTCATTAGTCTGCAGGTGCTGTCAAACCCGCGCTTTGTGTAGATCTCGTTGTACTGTCGTTGCACACCACGGCGACCGTACAATAACACACACTACAGTTTTATTGTTATGGATGCGGTAAAGAGTTATGAATTGAAGCTTTCCGACGGAACAAGTGAAGTCGGAAAGCGTATTCATAACGCTTAAGAGCATCATTGTAGTAAGGTGTCGTAGTTTTGTTTATAGTTGGCATGTCATTGCTGACAAGAGGCCGGCATGCAATGGTGCATGTATATAACGGGCAACTTGAGAGATAAATTCATCTCGCTGTTCGTACAGCATTCGGAAGGCAAATTTTATTTAACTTGTAATTATTTACTAGAGAATTATTTTAAGGTCTTAATCCCCGAGACCCTGTGCTACTGCATTCGATCGGAGAATACGTTTCCCAGAGGTTTTTTGCCTAAAGAAGGTTTTTATCTCTGGGTTTTTCGTATCGGGCGGAGCACGTTTTTAGATTATGTTATTTCCATTAGACAATCTTAGATGTAAACTTATTATAGTATTAAACACGTAAGTGTGAATTAATTATATACCCTTAGTGTTAAGTCATTGGACACTCGAGGACTATAGATACATGTGGAGTGCGGTAAAGTCAGTGTGGCACACATATAGTCATTGTGTATACGGACATACTCAGGCGTTAAGCTATTATAGATACCCATGGAGTGTAAATCGTTGTGGACACACGTAAAGCCGGGTACAGCTATTATAGACACATGTACTCGTAAGTAATAATCATTGTGGACACGCGCAAATTAATTCAGGACACATGTAAGTCATTGTAGTGCCGTTGCACACCACGGCGACAGTACAATAACACACTCCAATACAGTTGTATTGTAAAGAGTTATTAATGCACGATATCGAAACATATTGGACAATGAAGCATATCCCGAGGGGAGTGTTTCTCAGTGATTTCGCTGGGCGGCCTCGTCCATGACTCGTACTCCATCCAGGTTACCGAATTACCTTTATACGCTTAAAAATGTCCGTGCACACCTTGTTATCATTTGACTGATGAATGGTCCACTCGTAGGACGTGGCTTTTTTACCATCTTCACGTTTATTTGACTTTTCCCACTTCCTCATTCTAATATAACAACTGTTACAAATACGACAGGGCGCCGTAAATTCATCAGGTCGCTCGCGTCCAATTTCCTTCGATTTCCCGCCATCTTGAAGGGTTTGCCTGGCACATTTCGTTACTGGTACAACCGCGCGATAGCTTGGAACTAAATTTTGTTTTCGTGATTAACTAATCAGTTTATTGTCTCTTTTCGCAACTTTTTTTTATTATAATTTTTTTATATATTTTCATTTTTTTTTACATATTTACTAAATTACAATTGATACAGTATCTTACAATTCCACTATATAAGAAGTTTCGGCTACACATATGCACACAAAATTACAAAATAAAAATAAAATAAAAACACATTTCTACTGCAGTACTCCTTTTCGCACTAGCAACAAGAATTTTCTAATATTTTGTCCCATTTTTCATAATGCTCGACAGCTCGTTATTTCTTTTTGCGATACAAAATTCGATATTTTGTAGGTATTCCAGCCTCACTCTTAGAATCGTTAAACTTCGTTTGACTTTGATAGATCTACATTTATAAATGACCTGCTTTGCAGTGAGAATTAGGAAATTCAACGTTATATAATCTGATCGTTTTTTCCAAATACCAAAAATAATATCTGATGCAGAAAAAAACATTTACTTCAATATGAATAGTCTTCAACCAAGAGAATGTCACCCCAAATGTTATTTGTCCATTCACAACTAACGAAAAGATGTTCTAATGTTTCATTTTCATTATCACAACCTCTAACCTAATACCGCGAGCGAAATAGCCGTGCTGAACGGGAAACTATATAATGGTTGGCTAACTCTCTTGTGCCAGTCTCCTTTTTCCATTTTCACGTGGCCAAATTATTTTACTTCTACTGAGGGCCTGTTTCGCCGCCGGCTATCGAAGTAGTAGTTTTCTTTGCTGATCACAAAATGCCAAATCAAACATGTGGAGTAGCAGTGACTTTAGTGGCTGTACTGGTAGGACTCGTGTTTGTAAACTGTGGGCCAACCAGTAACAAGGTGGGAGTGTCGTTGTTGTTGTTGTTGTTGTGTCTTCAAAATTAGCTTCAAAACCGAGGAATCGCAGCACTAGCGAACTCCCGCGGAATAACGTGATTCGCACTATTGAGATCATATCCGGAGAATGTAACTGTGCATGCGTGCAATGATTTTACGTCGTTCTATTTCATTTTATTCTCCCATCGCGTTAAGGATGATCTTCCTCCCCACTGAATTTCTAACGGGACCTGAAAAACAGCCAGAAGCTGATCAAAGCCAGGACCCGGCTAAATCACAGATCGAATTGGAATTTAGCGTGTTAGCTTTTGTGGAGGGAGGAAAACCGGAGAACCCGGAGAAAAACCGTCGGAGCAAGGACAAGATACCAACAAACTCAACTCACATATGGCGCCGGGTCCGAGAATCGAACCCGGGCCACAGAGGTGAAAGGCGAAGCGCTTAACCACTGCGCCACCCCGACTCCCCAAATGCTTAACGCCTTTATTAATTCTCATTAAACAATATGATCTTTTGATAGCTGTAGGGGTTATACTTCTTTCAATACCTGTTTGACAGCCACACATTCCATCAGTGAATTGGAGGATGGATAATTAAGTATTCTGTACACGGTATTCCTACATTTTAGGTATACGCGTGCTAGGTTGACATGTACAGACTGAAACCAGTTTGTGACACTGACCTATTCAAGCGGTTTTTACTATTGTTTTTTACTAGAAGTAAGGCAGCTTTAAACAATCCCAATCCAATCGTTTTACATGCAACTGAAAAGTGATTTTTTTGAGTGAGTTTGATCTCCTCAAACATAGATTACCGCGTTTTACTCGCGACGTAGAAATGAAATATCAAAATGTATAGCACATCTGTGACGTCACTACTTTTATCTCGCGCGTCAAACCCAGTAATTTATAGGTTGGTGAATGATAAACATAATATCACATGGCAGCTGGGAGATACTTTACGGTTTTGTCTTCTTGTGGTGAATTCGCTCACTCGTGTATACGTGTATTATACTCGAAGACAAAAACCGTGTGTTCGCGTGGCCATGTAAGACCCGCTATGTATTCCTGCATAACATAATTAATTAAAATGCCATCAACTGAGGAGGAATACGATTTTTTGCAGATTCAACAAATTGGAAAACAACGATATGGTAAGAATATATATTATATTGGGCCATAACAAAATTTAAAACTAACTTCACTTTCACTCAGAATGGATATTTCTTAGATTTGTCGCTCTTGCCTGACTCCCTTCCGCCTCATATTCTAGTTGTTGTTTGTTATTACTGTGTAAATATCCAATCGTATCGATTTGCGTCCTCGTCGACTGGGTTCTTACACATCAGCTTTCGCTGCAGTAAACGCTCCATGTATAAATATATAAGTGCTGTTATTTTTTATATCATTGAGTTAGTCCTTAGTTCATTAGTAAATCCATATCTGCACAGGTCGAAGTCTAATGGAGTTCAGAAGGATGATCGACTGTTCTACGAACCAAACGACAGCAGATTACGTAGACTACGGTTGCTGGTGTGGACTGGGTGGGTCTGGCCAGCCTATAGATGATACAGATCGGTATGACATGAGTTTGTTCTCATCTACATGTACATTATAGTTTATGACGTAATATATATATATGTGAAGCCGTACCGCGGGTCCGGCTAATTCCAATTCCCGGGTCCAGATTTTCCGTAAAAATATGTCGAATTCCGGTTTTAGTCAATTAGATTTAATGTTATATCCGATTCATAATAGTCGAACTGGGGGAAATTACAGGTTCGTTTACACAATAACTTGAGAATCCGTGTTTTGGAGCTACCGGCCTATTCTCGTAAGACCGGGACCCACAACGACAGCGACCACGTGACGTGATTGTTGTCGTCCGCGGAAGCAAACTATCAGGCGTTATAGTTCACCACAAAATTGTGGCGCGCGCTCATTGGCCAAGAGCGATCACGTGACGTGATAGTTGTCGTCCGCGGAGGCAAACTATCAGGCGTTATAGTTCACCACAAAATTGTGGCGCGCGCTCATTGGCCAAGAGCGATCACGTGACGTGATAGTTGTCGTCCGCGGAGGCAAACTATTTAACAATTAGACCCGTAGCCCGAATGGGCTACGAGTCAATAGCGCCGAATGGGCTAGCTATTTATCTCGTAGCCCATGAGGGCGAGAGGTCTAATTGTTTTAGTATAAACTAACTAGTCGGAGAGTAGAAAATAATAGAAAGAAACAAATTGAAGTTGAATTTTTTTTTTATTTCGTGGAAATGCGTGCGGTTTTTCTCTGCCATGGGCTATCACAAATAGACCTATAGTAGGGTAGCCAATCAGAACGCAGGATTCGTAATAGTCCACTGGTTGGTTTATACTAACAGGTGTTATAAACACGTTCCAAAAAAGGTTACAATATTCCAAATTGTAAATTATGGTATAATGTTGAGAGTTTACAATAACTTTGACATAATATTGGATTTTTCTGGTACATTCCTACTGTACGACCCAAATATCTCTGAATGTTTTTTTCGCCAGTACGTATTCACTTATCAAATTTAAATTGTGTCATCAACGCTATAAGATATGCTTCACAATCATCTGATAAATTCATCAGTTTCTTACCAAAGTCAGATATTCGGTGGATTATATTTCGGTTCAGTCCTAGCATTGTACCACTAGGAACTTTTTAAAGTATTATTGTTGTGAATCACTAAACTTCAAACCACATGTTTTTAAATCACAGTATTCTCCAACTCGGTTTATCAGACTTATAAAGGATGGATGTGATGTAAAGTCACGTGGTAAGCTGTAGTGCTAAGTGTGCACGCCCTACGAGGGAAAGAGAAAAAATATCTGACCCAAGTGGGACTCGAACCCAACGACCTCCAGGTTACATGTCTGGCGCTCTACCAACTGAGCTATCAAGTCAGATGAGAGCAATCGTGGGTATTGGTGCGTTTTATGGGGTCACGGCGATTATATATGTATATGTAGTTATGATAGGAAATCATGTTTGCCGCGTAGCACTAGTAAGTGTAAAGGATGGATGTGATGTAAAGTCACGTGGTAAGCTGTAGTGCTAAGTGTGCACGCCCTACGAGGGAAAGAGAAATAATCTCTGACCCAAGTGGGACTCGAACCCAACGACCTCCAGGTTACATGTCTGGCGCTCTACCAACTGAGCTATCAAGTCAGATGAGAGCAATCGTGGGTATTGGTGCGTTTTATGGGGTCACGGCGATTATATATGTATATGTAGTTATGATAGGAAATCATGTTTGCCGCGTAGCACTTGTAAGTGTAAAGGATGGATGTGATATAAAGTCACGTGGTAAGCTGTAGTGCTAAGTGTGCACGCCCTACGAGGGAAAGAGAAAAAATCTCTGACCCAAGTGGGACTTATATACCTGCGTGTTTGGTAATTACCAAACTCAGCCCTGCGTGTTTAGTATTTAACAGACTCAGTCCTGTGTGTTCGGTAATTACCAGACTCGGTCCTGTGTGTTTGGTAATTACCAGACTCAGTCCTGTGTGTTCGGTAATTACCAAACTCAGCCCTGCGTGTTCAGTATTTACCAGACTCAGTCCTGTGTGTGTGGTAATTACCAGACTCAGACCTGTGTGTTTAGTAATTACCAAACTCAGTCCTGCGTGTTCGGTAATTACCAGACTCAGTCCTGCGTTTTCGGTAATTAGCAGACTCAGTCCTGTGTGTTTGGTAATTACCAGACTCAGTCCTTCGTGTTCGGTAATTACCAGACTCAGTCCTGCGTGTTTGGTAATTACCAGACTCAGTCCTGCGTGTTTGGTAATTACCAGACTCAGACCTGTGTGTTTGGTAATTACCAGACTCAGTCCTGCGTGTTTGGTAATTACCAGACTCAGTCCTGCGTGTTTTCGGTAATTACCAAACTCAGACTTGTGACAAAGTTTTGCCGGACTGTATACGAACAATCACTTTGCTAATTATAACGCTACTTCAAATTTCTGTTGCACTCACAACATGACTTGAATTCAGACATTTCTGCTGCACTCACAGGAAGACCAAATTGATGCATTGATATTTGATATATTAGGTGAGGGGATGAAAACTGAAAAAATAGTCTGAAAATTACCACAGACAACGCAGGCTTTCGTTAAGTTTTATCAATATTAATTTTCAGGAGACATAATCCAATATCCTAGGCTATGGTTAAGAGGGAAAGTTTTAACAGTCCTAACCTACAACTGAACCCAGAGGTGCTAGCAGAAGTCTCTCCGTCTTGGTTTACTACTAAGACAGAGAGAGACCTCCCCGGAGACCCCTCCCTGTCTTGGCTAGCAGGGAAATTTAAGCTGCTCTACAAGTAAATCAAATGTCATGAAATGCTAGCTAACATTTTTTTTTTTTTATTTTTTTTTTTAAATAATTTATTTCACGGTATTGCTAACAGCATAACGCTGATTTACATAGAATCCGTGGCTAAAAATACATCCGTAGTATATAATTATAAGTAATTCCTATATATCTAATTATGTACTTAAAAACTCGAAAAACAATAATAAATAAAATAGTAGTTATCTGTAACAATAACAAATACAAAAGTAAAGTAACATATAGTAAAAAAATAGTCTAAAAGTCAATTTAAGAGAGAGGCAGTCGCAATGTTGTTCTTAAAAGAAACCAACGACCTAGTTTCGCGTAATTCAGCTGGAAGCTGGTTCCAGAGCTTTGCTCCATTGTAGGAGATGCTCTTTTTCGCAAACTCAGTTTTGGGGAGGGGCAAGCAGAGTCTGGTATCTGCCCCCCTCAGGTTGTAGTCTGTTCTGCTTCCAACTGTTTTGAATAATTCGGTGAGACTGGTCGGTGCACAGTTATTTTGGATTTTGTGCATCAAGACAGCCTTGCGTTTAGCCCTCCGTTCATCAAGTCTATCCCAATCTAGTATGTCAAGGAGTAGACTGGAGCTCGTTTTATAATCAGCCCTTAGAATAAGCCTAGCAGCCCTATTTTGAAATTTTTGAAGTTTATCACAGAGGACCCTCCCACAGGTATCCCAGACCTCACAGCAGTAATCCATGTGAGTTTGAGTAAGTGAATTATATATTTTCATTAGAGTGTCTTGGGACACAAATGGGCGGATCCTCTTTAACGCTCCTAGACCCGATACAACCTTTTTAGTTAGGTGGTCTATGTGGTCAGACCAACTTAAATTTTCGTCAACAACTACCCCTACCGTTTTGCTTTTACTGACCCTCTTAATATTTTTATCTCCAATTTCTATTATGGGCTCCTCGTCCAGATTCGATAAACGCTGACGCGAGCCGATCATCATGAATTCTGTTTTGGCCACGTTTAAGTGGAGCTTATTTGCTTTGAGCCAGTTGTTTATCTTGAGCAATTCGGTATTTGCTCTGACAACAACATCAATAACATCTGCTCCACTAAACGTGATGCTGGTGTCATCAGCGAACATACAGGGTGTTGACGTTTCGAGGCAATTTGGTAAGTCGTTTATGTAGACGAGAAACAACAATGGGCCAAGTATCGATCCTTGTGGAACACCGCAGGTAATCAAACGCTCAGTGGATTGAATGTTCTCCACCGAGCATGTCTGGTATCTATTTGAAAGGTAGGAGTGTAACAGACCAAGTGACCCATTGTTAATTCCGTACAATTTCAGCTTCTCTAGCAATAATTCATGGTTGACCGTATCGAAGGCCTTTTTCAGATCTAAAAATATTACAATATTAAAAAGACCTCGATCCATATTGATCAACCATGAGTTCGTAGAGTTTGGAAGAGCTGTCATTGTAGAGTGAAGTTTACGAAAACCAAATTGCTTATTTGATAGAAGGTTCTGTGAAGAGAGATAGCTATATAGTTGATCATACAGAATCCGCTCAAATACTTTGCTAACGACCGGCAGAACAGATATTGGCCGATAGTTATCCATATCATTTTTGGCGCCGCTCTTGAATAAAGGTGTAACGCGCGCTTTTTCCAGTCTGCCGGAAATACACCTGAGTCAATTATGACGTTAAATAGGAAACAAAGATATTCCGAGACAACTGGTGCAGCGGCTTTAAGAATTTTCGCTGGGATACCATCAATACCTGTTGCTTTCTTGGGAGACAGTTTCTCGATTTGTTTGATAACTGTTGACAGATTTGTAAATGCAAAATCGAACCTGCAAGAGCCTGGCTTGATATACTCTCTAAAATCTAGCGAATCGTTTGTTAAACTCTGTGAGAGTCTAGGACCAATCTCTGCAAAATGTGCATTGAATTCTTCTGCTATTTTTGCCGGGGATGAGATCGATTCGTTGTTACATTTTATCTCTGTTATAGTTTTATGTTTAGACTGCCGTCCCATTAGGTTATTGACTGTCTACCAAGTGGCTTTAGGGTCGCTTTTGTTTTTTTCAATCTCATTGTTATAATATTCTTGCTTCGCTTGCTTCAGTGTTGCATTAACCTTGTTCCTTAGGCGAGTGTATTCAAACCAGAAGTCTCTGTTTTTTGTTATTGCATGCTTTCGTTTCATTTTATCGCGTTCATACATCAATTCCTTTATGTCTTTAGTGACCCAAGGCAAATTGTGAGAACGCACTCTTTTCGTTCTAATAGGAGCGTGCTTTTCAACGACCTGCATTAACATTAATTTCCAAGCCGACCAAATCTGATTGGAATTTTCCAGTAAAAACAAGTCATCCCATTGTTGGCACCGAAGGTCGTTTAGAAATTTTAGCGTATTAAACAATTTAAAACTTCTTGATTTGATCACTTTGATATACTTTTTACCCAAAGAGTTTAGTTTTCTCACACCAAAGATTAAGCTGTGATCGCTGATTCCAAGATGAACAACTCCGGAAGCAACAATTCTCTCCGGATCACTAGTTATTAGAACATCTAGTAGCGATGAACAAGATTCCGTGATTCGAGTAGGCTGATCTATGAGTTGACTTAATTGAAGCAGATCGCAGAGAGACTTCAGCCGTTTACTATTCGGGTCGCTAAAATTTAGCCAATTAGAATTCAGGTCGCCTAATATATACATCTCTTTGTTAAATATTCTATAGATGGGTTAGGTGGTCTATAAATAGATGTTATTATAAATGGTTTGGAATTTGGCTTTTGAATTTCCACGCAAACAGCGGAGTAACTGCAGAATACCCTGCCACTTCAGGAATGTAATTAATTTTCCATTGTTTTCTATTGTTTTAATAGAACGCTTACCCAACCATTTTAACAAACCCTAACCGTACATTCCTGAAGTGGCAGGGTATTCTGCAGTTAAGCCGATAGCCCTTTGCCATTGAGATGTAGGCCTCTGGAATTTAAGCAACTCTCATCTATATTACTAGCGTGAGAAATAACTGTCCAGTCACGAGATTTACAGAATGATCGTAGTGTATGGTTAACTATTTTAGCCTTCGAGTTAAGCTCTTTGCTGTCAGATCTACAGATTATTTCAGACAATGCAATATGACAATCCGGTAGATTTTGTTCAATGTTAGAGCACAAATCAACGATCTTATCCGCCACTTGTTTTGGCGTTTCAGAACGTAAGTTATTAGTACCTACGTGTAATATAATATCATGTGGTACTTCCCTTATTGTAGGCTTCATATAATCTCTCATGTCGTCTGTCGTTGATCCAGGAAAGTCTCGAACTGTTACTTTGACATCAGCGTTCGACATCCGCCAATTATCGAGCTTGGAAACCATTGAATCACCAAGTATGACAACAGTCCTCCGTTGATCTCTGGCATTGGGCTGCGTGCCTGGCTGACTAACTGGCCTTGATTCATTGGTGCTAGTTCGTTCACGACTCTTTTTCCTCTTCTTCGCCTGTTGGCCTTTATTCTTCTTGTTTTTGACAGTCTGCCATGTTTGACTTTCGTTTCGAGCGTCCGGAGCGGGTTGATGTGAAATTACTGCTTCGCTTTCAGCCGGACCCACGGTGGAATTTTCGGAACGTATCTGTTGATTGCTCAAGCCATTCAATTCCTTAGACATTAGTTGAATCGCCAGTCTGTAAGAATCTCTTTCTTCTTCGACCCTCGTTAGTTGTTGTTTTAAACGGCTTACTGTTGATTACTCATGATTCAACATTTTTCACGAAGAAAGTACGTGAAAAGCAGGCAAACAATCGCATCGAGAAACGTCAGGATTTAGTTGAATATTTAAAAACAAAATTTCACTCCAGTCTTGTACCTTGAGTTATATATATATTCGGAACTACAATATACTACGTACTTTATATTGGTCATAAACAATCATGATCGGTACTCGAAATATATCGTCAGACTTCAGTTGCTTTTGCTTGCTTTCTTGTAGATAACCGTTGATTATACGAATGAAATGACTCACACCACAGTTCAGTGACCTTACACCGCGTTACAGTTGAACTAAATTATACCGCTTTCCTCTAAGTAATTTGCAACCTCAAATCTCTGTCATAGGGCAAAAACTACGAAAACTTACCTTCAATGTGTGTATGCAATCTGACGAATCCTATGAAGACCT
The DNA here is from genome assembly GCA_030867875.1 of Actinernus sp. WN-2022. Taxonomy (NCBI): domain Eukaryota; kingdom Metazoa; phylum Cnidaria; class Anthozoa; order Actiniaria; family Actinernidae; genus Actinernus; species Actinernus sp. WN-2022. The sequence goes on along the minus strand of JAOWCC010000577.1, from coordinate 105,242,898 downwards.
AGCCTGATTATCAGACTGTCGAGGTCGTCCGCTCACTTCCTCCCACCTCCCAGTCTGATGGACTTTGGCAGAGACCGTGTTCCTGACGTCATTTCATTTCGACCAATCAGAGCGAAGGTTTTATTTTTAGAGAACTGAGGTATGTATGGAATGTCAAGTGGAGCCTGCATGAAGGACAAGCCAAATGGCGGACGATACGAACGGGCTTGATATGGCTTTGGAGAAAGCGTGCGAAACTTTCGGCATTTCCGAATTATTTCCCGAACAGCGAAAGGCAATATTACCCCTCGTTTCCCGGAAGCCATCACAGCTGCATCTATAGGCGACGACCAGGTAGAGAATCGAGAGAGGAGAAATTATGTAGCCTTCTAGTACGGCTCGCCAGAATCACGCACTTTCCTGCACTGCAGAATTCTTATGTTTTACAGCTTCAAACTTATGTCGATTTCTCAGAACTAACCCTAACCATATCCTGTTTGAGCTGCTATGGTTTTTTGGGCAGCAGGAACTTTTTAAATAGGATTTGCCGTACAGTATTTCAAGCGCATGGTCACAACACTGATCTAAACTACCGGATTTGTTGTACTTGTCAAAATCAAGACTGTTCAAAAATTCTGATAACATAAATATTTAGGCAAATGTAATCCAACTTTTACCATGACATATTCACTATATGTGTTCACTCTTGTAAAAAAATCATGCCATTCCATGAAAGATTTAGTCTTCTTAAGGCGAAAAAGCTAAGACATTTCAGCTTTCAGGACAGCAAAATATTTGTCAAAATAAAGTGTGTTAAAAATTTTGCAAACATAAATAACTGCCCAAATGTCGTGAAACTATTACCATGACATACTCAGTACGTGTGTTCACTGCTGTAAAAAAATCATTACATTTCATGAAATATTTGATCTTCTAAATGCCAACATTCTAGGAGACATCACATTTTAATACAAAGCGGTCGAGGACAACATGTTTCTCCACGTTCTGTTTCTATAAGTTTGAAGCTGTAAAACATAAGAATTCTGCAGTGCAGGAAAGTGCGTGATTCTGGCGAGCCGTACTGGAAGGCTACATAATTTCTCCTCTCTCGATTCTCTACCTGGTCGTCGCCTATAGATGCAGCTGTGATGGCCAAGGTCCTTCCGGGAAACGAGGGGTAATATTGCCTTTCGCTGTTCGGGAAATAATTCGGAAATGCCGAAAGTTTCGCACGCTTTCTCCAAAGCCATATCAAGCCCGTTCGTATCGTCCGCCATTTGGCTTGTCCTTCATGCAGGCTCCACTTGACATTCCACACATACCTCAGTTCTCTAAAAATAAAACCTTCGCTCTGATTGGTCGAAATGAAATGACGTCAGGAACACGGGAGGTGGGAGGAAGTGAACGGACGACCTCGACAGTCTGATAATCAGGCTAATGAAGACCAAGGTTTATAAGAAGCAAATGGCGATCAGAAAATGCCGCCATGAACCTGAAGTTATATTCACGGTAGATATGTCTTTTGTTAGTATTCAAATTTTGCGCGCTTTCAATAACACTAGTCCGTGATCCGATTGGTTAAAGTTGACAGTTCGCATCAGCGGATATTAAATTTCGGCTGTGAGGTGTTTTCACATCTACATGTGACGTTCTGGAGCCACGGGCAAACTGTGGATATTCAAATTGTATTTAAGAAGGCAACCTATGCTTGTAAACCTCCCCGGACCCTGTACAACCGAAAGCAATATTTATCAGATGGCCAGAGAACAATAATGCGAAACAGTATTCCAGGGAATGATGTTTCTGTGGACTTAGAGCGTGACTCTCCTGCTGATCTTCCAGCCGTCTACGTGACTCCCCCATGCATTGCCCAGTCGCCGATTCGACTTCGTCTTTAACACGCCGCTTTACAACTAAAGGTTTAAACATGGCCAGGGAATGATGTTTCTGTCGGGTCTTAGAGCGTGACTCCCCTTCGTCTTTAATACGCCGCTTTACAACTAGAGGTACACGCTAACTAAAGCCAATGTTTGATCATGTTTCTACGACAAATTATACCGGTAAATCACGTATCAGTTACCCTGGGTTCCAGAGGCTCGAAAGAGAGTTAAGAGGGGCCTGGGGAAGAAAGTAATTTGGGTTCCAGAGGCTCGAAAGAGAGTTAAGAGGGGCCTGCGATATGTCGTATTGAGTGTCAGCGCCAACTGTCAAAGTTAATTCGAAGGAACATTATTACTGAACAACCAAAACAATAACCGCTAGTGTAACCGTACAGTCCCATGAGTTACAAGATCATGTATAATTTACAAGACTGAGCGAGAAGTTGATTCATCAAGAGTAAAGGAAAACCTTTCGGAGTCCAACCTTTCTTCATAATTCATATACCACAGACTACAGAGATTACAAACCTCCAGCAATTTTACTGCTTTCATTCACAAGCTTCAGCAACTTTTCGACCACTTAAATCAATAATTCGCCATTACCTCATTGCAAATTGTTTGGTACTTTACCAAAACACAGGTCCGAGTTTGATAATTACCGAACACAACACAGCTCTGAGTCTGGTAATTACCGAACATGCAAGACTGAGTTTGGTAATTACCGAACACACAGGTCTGAGTCTGGTAATTACCGAACACACAGCTCTGAGTCTGGTAATTACCGAACACACAGCTAGCTCTGAGTCTGGTAATTACCGAACACACAGGACTGAGGTCTGAGTCTGGTAATTACCGAACACACTGGACTGAGGTCTGAGTCTGGTAATTACCGAACACACAGCTAGCTCTGAGTCTGGTAATTACCAAACACGCCGGCAGGACTGAGGTCTGAGTCTGGTAATTACCGAACACACAGGGAAAGAAGGATGATGGTGGAATAATAGATAAAAATCTGAGGAAAGCAAAAAAAAATATGTTACATGCCACTTGATTCCATTGTAGTATTACTAGTAGTGAAGGATAGAAGTAAACGTCGTTGGAAAGCACAAAATACTACTGAATTTAATCTATGTGTGTAAAAAGTTGGCTGTTTTAAAACCATTTGCCCCAAATATTTAAACTTTGGAATATCGCACTCTATTTTGGAACGTGTTTATAGTTCACCTCAAAATTGTGGCGCGCGCTCATTGGCGAAGAGCGATCACGTGACGTGATAGTTGTCGTCCGCGGATGCAAACTATCAGGTGTTATAGTTCACCACAAAATTTTGCCGCGCGCTCATTGGCCAAAAGCGATCACGTGATGTGATAGTTGTCGTCCGCGGAGGCAAACTATCAGGCGATAGTGCCCGCTGAGAGCTGAGGGCTTATATTTGTTTTAAGAACATCAAATTTCCGCGGGCAACTATCAGCCGATAGTTCCTCGACGGACACAGTCTATTTGTATAATAGTGCCCGCTGAGAACGCAAATAGACTGTGTCTGTCTCGGAACTATCGGCTGATAGTTTCCCTTGGAAATTTGATGTTCTTAAAACTAGCATATAAGCCCTCGAACTTCGTTCTCGGGCTTATATTTGTTTTAAGAACATCAAATTTCCGCGGGCAACTATAAGCCGATAGTTCCACAGTCTATTTGTATAATAGTGCCCGCTGTGAGCGGAAGACAATTTTGTGATGAACAATAACGACAAATAGACTGTGTTTGTCTCGGAACTATCGGCTGATAGTTTTCCTTGGAAATTTGATGTTCTTAAAACTAGCATATAAAGCCTTCGAACTTCGTTCTCGGGCTTACATTTGTTTTAAGAACATCAAATTTCCGCGGGCAACTATCAGTCCATAGTTCCTCGATGGACACAGTCTATTTGTATAATAGTGTCCGCTAAGGGCGGAAGACAATTTTGTGATCAACACGGAACACTCTTTGTATAATAGAAACGTCGAGCTCACAGTCTATAATTGTTAAATATTACGAGTGAACAAAAACATTGTTCATTGCAGTGCCGTTGGGGGGGGGGGGGGGGGGGGGGGGGGTGGGGGTGGAGGGGGGGAGGATTACTCCCGTAGATAAGCTATACGGATATGTGACGCCCCAAAGGGTTTTGTTTTCGAGCTGTTTTAGTCTAAAATAGGGTCATAAATTCGCATTTTTAGTCTGGGTATGATCTCGACAGGGAAGTATGAGACCGCACATTTTCATATATTTCTCTTCTTATGAAATGGAGTACATGTCTGAAAAATGGGATGTCAAAGTCATATATTTTGGTCTGAAGTAAGGCCAAGGTTTTGAGACCTGGGCGGCACACTCCCACCCGAAATCCCCCACCCCCCTCCCCCCACACACCCACCCACCCCCCGGATGTAACAGAAACTATTGTGAAGACATATTAACATGTATGGTTGACGTTGATTCATTGTCCTATAGATGTTGTTTCGTACATGACAAGTGCTACGATGCCATCATGGACAGTGGAATATGCGGCTATTGGTATTTCCTGGTTTACTTCAGAGTTTACACGTACAACAACTGCACTGAATGTGGTAAGGGACCCAACTTATCCTACAGTTGATAACAATCAATAGCCCAAATTATTTCCACTTGTTACTTTTTAACAACTTGACTCTGAAATGCAATTCGGAAATGACCTTTGTTTTCTTTTCTAAGATTAAAGTAAAAGAAACTTGACTCATTGATAATCTAACACAGCTGCTATATATGGTTTCTAGATACCATGTCCAGTTACCCCGCAGACGACCCGTACGTTCAGTGCAGAACATCTCTGTGTGCGTGTGACAGCGATGCTGCTGTGTGCTTCAGTCGATCCAAGTACATCCTGGCACATCAGAAATACGACAATAACAAATGTACATGAAGTTTGACTTCTTAAAACAAGAAAATAAACACATGGTTTGTCTAATGTATCAGTGATCATATGTTCATAAGCTTCAGCAGAGCTAGCTGTTAGTGATCTTGTGAATTATTTGTTTGTATAGATTTGTTCTCGATCAGCGGCCGTTCAAAGTTTCCTGAAGAAAATACCTTTCTATATATCTATATATGTATACTCCGCAACACCTTGTGGGTAACACACAAAGATAAACGTACGAATTAAATAAAGAATGCTCTTACACTAAAAGGATAAAAAGAAACACTTAAAAATAATAGGGCAAATGTTAATTTACACTAATGAAATAAAATCACATATTCACAGCTTCAAGATTCTCTTTCATAGGCAAGATCGTGGCTAACCTCAAGTGTGTTAAAGCATGGGTCATTGACCGAAAATAGGAAAATCACATTTTTCATGATTATGAGCTAGAAACGTGACAAAAATACGTGAAACGTGCATCAATCACGTGACAAAGAACCTTCGAGAGTTTCTGAATTGTGGGTGATCACGTGACCTGTTAACACGAATATTTGAGGGGAAACGCCTTCTAGTGGGGTAACGAGTTTTCATCAAGTAAACAAGCTAGTATATCCAGAGTGTGTTGATTACTTTTTTCTACTAAGAGAACTTGACTATCGTTTACTGTTAAGGGGATATGCAGCAAAACAGGTCACGTGACCACATTTCCTCTCTAATCAATAAAAACAAGATTATATTTGGCTTGTTAAAGCAATCTTATTTTCATGATTATTTTTCTCAGATGTATAAAGCTCACGGCCCCGTCCTTTGTCTTTCTTAGCTATGACCTGACCTAGATTAACTATTGATGGTTATTTTAGGTACTCTAATGCTACTGTCGCTGTTACTATTATTATAGATGTATCTACTTATATGTGAGAGTATTATAATAAAGTTGTCACTGATCACGTGATCACCCTAAGAAGCAGTATAAATGCTGAGGAAGTTAAACCCAACAAAACAGTAAATTATAATTGAAAAATAGCAACTATCAGTGAACGTTAAATCTTTGCTGGGGGTCCGGCAACACGGTAATACCCAGGCCTTCACGTTCTTGACAACAACAACAACAACAATTTAGTATGAAAGAAACACTTACAAAGAATTAAGATACTTGCCAACCCGCAAATTAGCAAAAACAATACTATTCGAGGCGGGGGCAGGGGAAAGATAATTAAACTAGAAATGCTGCGAGGGGATGCGCATAGAGCTACTGTCTAGTGATTTTAGTTCGAGTGTGAGTTGGGAAAACTAAAACTCTCTCTGTCTTTATGTTGTTTCCTCTTTGTTTATATTGTAACCTTTTTTCATTTTTTAATCGAAAATTATCAACTATATTGGTGTACAATCATATTCAAATTTGTCCAACGCACTTACCATAATCTATAATTACTCCTAGTTGATTAAAACTACAGAAACTTGCAAAGTCATACAATGTACTTTGCTTAATCAGGGACTGATGGGTTGGGTTATTAGACAATGTGCATTTTGGACAGAAAATAACACAACATCGATAACGAAAACAAAAACAACGAGTAAATTAGTATAGATTAGTATTGTTTTTATTTGTCTCTTGTTTGATTTGGATTTTACTTCGCTGGGGGGTCAACAAGTGCACCCAACGAAGTTTTCGGTTAAAAAGCTGTTCGGGAGAGTAAGTTAGCCTAAAACTTTCGGATTTGAAAAAAATGACCCTAGAAAATTGTTTTCTGAAATACTGGCTAGAAAATTTGTTTTCAATCCCTAGAAAATTATAGAAGAAAAGGGAGACTAAAAGTTTCCCCTAAAATATTCGTACGTCCCAATTCGTCTAATCAATAGTCAGAACAACACATTTTCATTCCCTAAGAATTGCCTAAAGGAAAAAAGAATCCCTAAAAAAATCGTACCTAGCCTCCACAAAACTTTGCAACATGAAGTTACTTGGGCAAGAAAATTCTTGTTTCTGTTCTAGACTACTAACAAATTCGTAGGCCGGGAATATTTTGCCATAGTATTTTCGGTTGACGCGATTTCCACCAAGAAAATCCGAACAGCTAATAGATTTCTAGAATACGTCAAAAGACATAGTAGGCGCCTTAAAATGGCTAGATAAGTTGCAGACAACTGGTTTCAAACGAATTTCAAAAAGTACTCGTTGGGTGCCCTTGGGTCAAATTCCAAGGGCACACATAGCACTACAGCTTACCACTTTACATCAAATTCCAAGAAACAGCCGGCCTGAAATAGACGATTACAAATCACTATTCTTGGAAGATCCTACTTCATCAGTTTTGATATAATATAGCTAAAATATCAATGAACAGCTGAGATATTCCAGATAAGCAGAATGAAAAAGGTGAGTTTTACGTCTTCGAAGAAGCTAAAACTGAAACTAATATACAATATATAGGAAAGCTGAGAAAATAATGAAGTCGAATACGGGTAGGGTTGTGTGGTTGTGACGTTTTGTGGTCTGTTGACGATGAAACCGCCGAACCATGCAGTAACCACTGTCATAGCATTAGAAGCAATATTTTTCAGTCAGACTGATAAACTAGAAACGGATCCGTCTTTTCATGGGTAGCTTTTTAACCACGAGGAGACCAATACTCCCGGATTTCACTCCGGACTACGTTTGTAAATGGTCGGCGTAGATTGCTACTGCTCAAATGTCTTGCCTAAAGCTTAAAGTGCTCCAAAAAACATAAAACCCAAACAGTATACTTCAATTAAAGTTTATTTAAATTTACTTCCACTCTGGGGGAACTAAGATTCCGCGTTTATAGCTTCTCTAGTGAGAGCACGCAGGACAACCCTGTTCGCACTAACCCGACGAATTTTGCCAGCTAATCGAAAGATTTCTTACAATGTTGGCCTCTACCAAACCTGCTGTTTGGTAAACGAGTTCGCAATAAACATTATGCACTTTTTAAATGCTGAGGAAGTTAAACCCAACAAAACATTAAGTTATAATTGAAAAATAGCAACTATCAGTGAAGTAAGACAACAAAACGTTAAATATTTGCTGGGGGTCCGACAATAGAGTCAAACCCATGCCTTCAAGTACTTGAAAATTCCTGGTTTAGATTTATATCAATAACACTGAGAAACAAAACTTTCAAAAACGGCACAGTCCCCGTTCAATTACTTGAGTTTCTTGGTTTCACAACAGCTCTCTTTTGTTCGATTTGGTTTTTACTTCGTTGGGGGTCAAGCCTATGCATGGCAATTCAAAGAAACAGGCCCAAAATAGACGATTACAAATCACTATTTTTGGAAACTAAAGAGCCTAACTTCAGCATTTTTGATTTAATACAGCTAGGCCGTAAACAAGTCTATACAAACCATGCAAGACTGGGACATTCCAAGAAATGGGCCCGAAATAGACGATTACAAAGCACTATTCTTGGAAAATGAAAGGTCCTACTTCATCAGCTTTGATATAATATAGCTAAAATGTCAATGAACAGCTACATGTAGCTGAGATATTCTAGATAAGTGGAATGAAAAAGGTGAGTTTTATGTCTTCGAAGACGATAAAGCTGAAACTAATATGTAATATATAGGAAAGCTGAGAAAATAATGAAGTCGAATACGGGTAGGTTTGTGTGGTTGTGGAGTTTTGTGGTCTGTGTTGACGAAGAAAACGCCGAACCAGTATAAACCGCTGCCATAGCATTAGAAGCAACCTTTTTAGTTATAAACTAGAAATCTCATCTTAGTATCGTTTTGGTGAAGATAGTTTTTTAACCACGAGGAGACCCAGAGTTCCCGGATTTCTCTTGTACTCCTAACAAGTAGGTTCATTTGTGCACATTACGCTAACATTATTTTGTAAAGCATTGAGAACAATGCCAGCATTTTGGCTGTTGAGGTACGTGAAGAAGAATTACATTTGGGATATGGTCAGTCCAAAAGTTAATTTCAAAAGTACTAAATAAGGGACCATTCATTATTTATGCCTGGGGGGGGGGCTGGCAAGATTCGTTCTAAACAACAACAAAATGTCTTGACCCCCCTCCAAACAAAACAAAAATGTCATAATCCCCCCGCACACAATTCTGAAAAATATAGAGCCCCCCCCTCCCCCTCCCTCCCTCACACTGTTCACAGTTTTACATTTACAGAGGACTAAACACGGACTGAACATTATGTGGATCGGGTCTACCAAGGGGGTCCAGGGAAAATTTTTTGAAATTAAGGTTTCTGAGATCGCTGGAAATGCACCCAAACCTACCTTTAATTAATTTCAGATGGATCTAGATGATATTTTTTTACTAATGGAGTTTCAAAATTAAGATGAGGCAAACAAAATATTAGGCAAGACAATTGAATGGTGGTTGCATTAGGTGTTCTGTATGTTTCTCATTGGATTGGCTGATTACTATTTAATAAAGCAAGGTATTTCTCTGGGGGGGTCCGGGGATGCTCCCATGGGGGAAAATTTTGAAAATTGCGGCCCCTTAGATGCCTGGAAATGCACCCAAAAATATAGACAGCCCCCCCCCTTCTATGCTTATTTTTTTCTGTGACCCCCCCTCTCATGCTCTTGAATTTTTGATGACCCCCCCCCCCTCATTCTTGCCAGCCCCCCCCAAGGCATAAATAATGAATGGTCCCTAACTGGAGAACTAAGTCGTGTACTCAGTACTGTTGACAGTACCTGCTTCGCACAGCTGGGTGAATTCGCTATTATCGCACTTCGGCCATCTTGGATTGAAAGCGAGGCTTCCGGGTTGTCGGTTATGTAGCGCTTACTATTTGCTCTGTTGTTGGTCGCGAATTTGGATGAAAAAGCTACTTCATCTCCACTTCTGTAATTCCAATTGTACAAATAATAGTCAGAAAAGAAGATCTAGGGATTCTTTTCACATATTTGATTCCAATAAACAGCTCAGAAAGCGATGGAGTTTGAAAATACGCGGAGATGTCGACCCACACTTCAGACTTCGATAAATATCCAGAGGTAAACTTAGAGTGAGGAAAAAAAGTGTCACAGGTTCCCTCAGACTCACAGCTAGCACCGGTCTCTACAGGTAAAATAAGAAGAGAGAAACCTCACCTAGCAGGGCGAATGGAACATGTTAAGTTATTGTTCTCAATAAATATATATACACGTGCACCAGCCACCCTCTATTATTATATTTTGATAATTTTTAGTGCACATGGGACTATTTTCACGTTGATCGTTATTTTTCATTTTACGAATAAGACTTGTGTACTTTGCACACCACTAATAATAAATTGGCACTAATTTTGAAAGTGTCGTGACCATCATATTAATGTTTTAATGTGTGAATAATAATTTTTATGTAAAATATATTATATATCATGTATTTGTACTGAATCAAAGGGAAATATTTTGGGAGGTTTTATTAGAATGGTCATGGGTGTTGTGCAATGATATTTATCACTGTCAAATTTCTGGTATGAAATGAAGGTTTATTTATTAGTTAATCTGGGATTTTCATGTGTGATTTTCTCACCTCAGCTTTCTTTGTTTGTTCAGGGACATTTAAACTCTAAATTCCCTCATCAGCATGGATACTTGTTCTAATTTTCTCTCATTGACATGCAAGAATGAAAATTAGAAGGGCATGCATGCTGATGAGGGTTATGGCAGGTCATTATAAAAAATAGTCCCTAGCAGAGTGCATGAATGCCTGTCAACCCTGTACCCTACCTATTTTATGGCTCAAGAAAGGTCTTCTCTTCATTTGTCAAACCCGCTTCTTCCATACATGTGAGATAATTATACTTAAAACCACAAACATCACATGATTAAACTCTATGCGTGCTCCTGGAATATTTAGTCAGCCACATATTACATTTTATTTTTACATTTTACTTGACATTTTATTTATTCTTCACAAAATCAACACACTTGCAGGGTCCAGTTCAACCAATGGTGCTCAATCAAGCATAACAAAACGTTAAACAAAAAACTATGGTAACTTTAGTTTAGGCAGAGAAAAACTAAAGTCCTCTGAGATTAGTTTCATTAGTCAGTGATAATAGTATTACAAAGTAATAGCATGAAATTAGCTAGTGATTAAATTTCCCCTTGACCCTTGGGAGGATTTATGCAAATTCTCCCTAGTCCCCCTCAGCCATAAATCCTCCCTCAGCTCTCGGGGGAAATTTGATAACTAATTTACCTTATGCCATGCCATTACTTATAATAATAATATTTTGGAGTTTGGACTGAGTTTACTTATCAGTAACCTGACTGTTAGGTCTATTCGATTTTATTAAACAGAGTTAAAAAAATCTGCTCTATCTGTGAATAAATTCAAATCAAGCTATCCTCCATAATTTCTGTGGCTTGGCTTGGGAAAGAAATAATATTAATTATAATAAATTGATAAAAAGGATGTAAATGATGCTGGAGTACCCATCCAGCTAGCAGCTACATATAGGTTAGAAAAAAACATAGTTGAATCATTGCAATGATTATGGCAGAAGAAAATATATTGTACAAAATGTTGTAATATACCAAAACAGACGACTGAGACAGTGTTGGGGTCTGGCAGTATTTAACATAATATAAATTATTATTACAATATATTTTAATATGTTACAATTTATTTACATGATTGAAATATAATATTAATAGTGATACAAAAGCTGGATGGTATATTATTAGTATGGCTGCTCCCCTAAAGCATGAGATAGTTGGTTTACAAAATAGTTACTACCGAGACATACAAGGCCTAACCCATTGGCTATATCCAGCCTGATGATAATTTTACAGTATTGCTCAACTAAAAGTAGGCTGTACCCTGCCAGACTCCAACCTGATCAGCTGATTCTGAATATCTACATTAATATTCACTTCAATTATAAATTATGGAAATTAAAATAATTGTACAAAGTTTGAAAACTAAAGTTAGGTGATTTAAAAACAACAAGAGCCCATCTGGGCTTTCACTCGGGCCACATGAGATTGAAGATGAAATACACTTTCATTTGAAATCCTCTTAGTAATAACCAAAGGGAAGAATTATTAGCAGTCTTTAGGAGTGGCCGGTAGCGCGGTGACTTTCATTCTCTGCTCCCCTAGTATCAGTATATACATGTATGTAATTTAATATTTTTGTTTTCTCGTATGTAAATTAAAGTAGTTGATCTTTTATTGAAAACACTACTTATTCATGTGTGTATGTATGTTCAGACTACTATCGTGCAGCTAGCTAGAGTCTTGAGATATCTGTCAGCAACTCGCAGCTAGTTAATAAATTAGTACTGCTCAGACCTAGTAACTTAGTAGGTTTTACTTTTTGTTTTTCCCTCTTCTGGTTTGTTTCTATCTCTAAAGAGGGCATGAATGGGGTTAACTGACTACTGACAAACAGCCTTAAAAATAACTGACAACTGACAAATGACGATTTTTTTACTGACAACTGACAACCGAAAAATAACTGACAACTGACAAATTTGGTTTTTGTGGGTCAAACATTGTAAATTTTCTCTAGTAATGATTAACTAGGGCTAACTGACAACTGACAAATGGCCAAAATTTTAACTGACAACTGACATGTAGACCCCCCATTCAGACCCTCTCTAAAAGATAGAAATTTGGTCTATAACTGCCCTTGGCGCAAGTGTTTCGTAATCGCAAATAATTGACCGCCAAAGTGCTCAATTGAAATTTCAACCAAAATATTAAAACTGTGCGAAAAACTGCTACTGACTGGTGTTTGGCGATCCTCGTTATCCATGATGGCTCAATTGACGTACAATACACCCGGTAGTTGTCGTGGTAAAGAAAAATTACCTTGGAGCGAGTAGTGAACGTGGTCGTAGCGAGAGCTAGAAGTCGGCTAGATCGGATGATAACACTGACTTGACATTTGTGTACATTTCAAAACCTTAAAATAACTAAAATCTGTCATCGATGGGCTTTTAGCGCGCTAGATTCTATTCAAGCTACCTCGCTAGGTAGCTTGGAACTTCAAAGTATTCCACCGACCACTAGCTAGCTAATCACCAGAGCAGAAAAACTGTTCAGACTAAAGAAGCTCGCTACCTCCTGTGGTTAGTTAGCTAGATTTACTAGCCTGAACACGGCCACACGTTTACAATTTAGTCTGCAGGTCCGATAAAACTGCAGGTTCCAGTCGTAAACAGTCCGAGTTTGACCAAAGTGAAACGATCGAGCTGCTCGCGTCCGTAGATATATATTTCTTCGTTTGCACTTTTGACATGATATAATTCTTCAAATGGCACCATTGTTTTATTTCTTATGTTTAATAATACAGTTATCAGCTGTAAAAAAAATAGAACATTCTATGGAAGATTTCTTGTCCTAAAGTTTGGAAACGTAACACATGCATTTGACGCTAGAAAGTTCAGTACTCGCGGAAGTACGCAAGGTCAATTTACTAGTGGCAGTTTACTAGTTTGCACTATCGGCTGTTATGGAATGGAAACATACTTTCACAGCTTAATATGTATGTCGATTGGTCAGAAGGATATCTTGTTTAAATGCTGCGGTCCTTTCGGCATCAGGAATTTTTTAAACGGGAGTTTTCGTACAGTATTTCAAGCTATGCTGTAGTGCGAGTTCAGTTACGCCACAAATGTCGGTGAAACTAATACCGTGTTCATTATTATCGGTTTTCTCTATGGGTTCTCATGTATTCAATAATTACTTCTGGAGCTTGATATTTATGTCGATTGGTCACAATGATTTCCTCTTTCAGTTTTTCCCTTTAGTTTGGACATTAGGGATATATCCTTGGAGATTTCGTACATTTTAGCGACCGTTGTGTCGAAAGTAGAAACGTTCGTTTGTCATGAAAGTGCGTAAACAAACTGTCACAAGCGGTTTCATAGCAGCTCGATGTTTGACTCCCATATAGTCGATGATAACTTATATAGCTTCATATGTACGTCGATTTCTCACAAGGATTTCCTCTTTCAGTTTTTCCCGTTAGTTTGGACATTAGGGATTTATTCTTGGAGATTTCGTACAGTTTAGCGACTGTGTGTTGAAAGTAGAAAAGAGCCCATCTGGCCTTTCACTCGGGCCACATGAGATAATTTGAAGATGAAATACACTTTCATTTGAATTTGATTGAAAATAGATCAAAAACTCGGGGAAATGTCCGGCTAAAACTGTATGAATAAATGTGAAATGAAACATAAATTTCATAGCAAGAAAAACATGTAATTCCTAATTAGAAAGCTCTTCTAAGTCCGCTTCTCAAATTCACAGACTGTTTTACAAAAACATTTGGGCTTATCGACACAAGAGTTCAGTTGACCTTTCAAATAATTTATTCTGAGGTACGCATACTCTAAATCACAGAGATGTTAAATAGAGCGATAATTAGAAGAAAAAGTACATTAACAGACAAACTGAGAGGAAATGTATTCAAATCTAAAAGAGTTTACTTACAGTACTTACGTAACTGAATCTTTCGTTTTGGTTCTTTTGTTAGTGTTGTTGAAAGCATTCCACCTTCGTGCACATATGCACTGAATCGGAATGAAAGTCGAAGCCTACCTCGAACTTAACTTTCAGCTAACCTGTTTCCTTTCATTCCACAATGAATAATAATCTCATAAAGTATATAAGCCCGTAGCTTTCAATAAATTTGCCAGTGTCTGAATGAAACAGCTAGATCTTTTCCAATTTCTCTCACGAGTCACGGCAGAAGACAGTCTCAAAGAACTTGAATTTTGATCTGATCCTCTTCACAGTAACGTAATTTAACGTCTCTTCTTGTTCGTGTAGTTGCCCCACTGAGCCGTAACTAGAAAACGAGCACAGCATTTCAGTTGGCATACACTGCGTACATCTGCTTAACTAATTAGATTTGTAAAAATCTTAGCGGATCATGTAAATATTCCGCTTGGCTCAAATATGAGGGTTTCTGCCGTCAAAGTTCATTTTTTGTTTCAGTTTTTCCCATATTAGCAGACTTGTATAATGTCTCGAGCTCTCCGAATCCAGTAGAAAGACTCTGGTTATTCTGTCGTAAAACATGGACCTGACCCAAATTTAGGTTGTATTGCATAATTGCCCACGATGGAATAGATTTCTGACAATGACTATTTGAAATTGATATCTCCTTGTCTCGCCTAGTCTGAGCTTTGAACTTTCTTATCTGAGCGCGCCTGAGGAAATCTAACCTTTGTTTGCGTGACCAGCACAGTGCAATCTGATTGGTTCGAATTTGACCTTTAACGCATGCGCAGAAGCCGTCTGACATGAAATAAAAATAATAATAATAATAATAACGACTTGCATTTTAAGACTCGGTGCTGCCACAGGCAGCCCGAGTAATTAGGTAGTCATTGTTGCAATTTTTATTGCCATTATTAGCACTGTCATCAACATCAATATTGTTTTGCATTAATACCATCACCAGTACCATTTCCATTGTCACTATCATCATTGTACATGGTCAAATGACCCATATCTCAGTTTCTCTACAGGTAATTTTGGTCAATTTCCAAGTAGCCATTTGTTGATAATGGCCCAACATTGCAAGTCAGTAATACTGTCATTATCATCATCTTAACATACACTACCTGGTATACATATGATATATGTATCAGGAGCCATATTATGTATATATGATATAGTTACAGTACCAATGCAATGTTATCAGCCATCCATGCAAGTGAACCATTTTGGTTCATTGATAATGCATTTTTTCAAATCCTCATACAAACCTTCTAAAAACCTAACCCAAAATTTGCCAAAAACCCTAACCATTTCCAACCCAAATCATTCCTAGAACGAGTACACCCAAGGCCATTGCCCGGGGGGGGACTCCCTTATGTGAGGGGTACATGGATGCTCGTACCTTTTAGGGGTCAAAATCAGGAGTTTGGTACCACTTAGGGTATCCACCATCAAACACACACATTTCTATGTAAAGCGGTACCTTTTAGGGGTCGGGTGTCAATTGAACAAAAAAGCTGTTATCAATTTACATTTTTATTATCTTTTAGGGGTCAAAATAAGCTTGAGCCACGCCCATTTTAGTACCTCTTAGGGGTCAAATCGAAAATGTCCGACGAGCATCCCTACCCATTTTATATGGGAGTCCCCCCCCCACCCCCCCACCCCGGGGTCCAAGCTATAAAATTATGAAGGATTTTTCACAGGTTTTCAAGTGATCATTTGAAGTGGCAGGGGACACTGCAGTGAGGTTTCTCTCTTGTTTTTACGTGTAGAAAATGGACTTCTGCTATCTGTTAGTCTGGGGGAACCTGTCACACTTATTTAAGCGAAGAAGTATTTTATAATCAGCTGTTTTGTACTCACTGGATATTTTATCGATGTCTGAAGTAAGGATCGACATCTCCGCGTATTTTCAAACTCCATCGCTTTTAGAGCTGTTCATTGGAATCAAATATGTGAAAAGAATCCCTAGATCTTCTTTTCTGACTATTATTTGTACAATTGGAATTACAGAAGTGGAGATGAAGTAGCTTTTTCATCCAAACTCGCGACCAACAACAGAGCAAATAGTAAGCGCTACGTAACCGACAACCCGGAAGCCTCGCTTTCAATCCAAGATGGCCGAAGTGCGATAATAGCCCATGTTTTATGTACCTAGCAAAAATATAATATTTAACAAAATGTTGTCAGGGCATAGGGCAAGCTGTCTGATTTGTACTAGGTGACAAACTGACAGCTTTGTCAATTCTCATTTTTGCGAGCCTGCTAATAGTGCGAACCAGGGTTGTCCTGCGTGCTCTCACTACAGAAGCTAACGAGGAATATTTTGTTCCCCCAAAGTGGAAGTGAATTGAAATAAACTTTAATTGAAGTATAATGTTTGGATTTTAGATTTTTCTGGACATTTTTGGAGTACTTTAAGCTAACAGTAGCACTCTATAGATGGGTTGCAGTCAATCCCCAGAGATTGAAATGACAAAGGGCATGACGGCCATGTTGGTGTACAGAACAAAAGAAGCTAACGAGGAATCTATTGTTAAAGGTACACCAACATGGCCGCCGTGACGTTATGTGCAACCCATCTATACCATTTACAAACAGGCCGGAGTACAAGAGTTATACAGCTCCTGACATGTGGATAAATAAAGTATTGTATTGTATTGACAACAAATGTTTTGCTTAAAGTGCATATAAGCCCTAGCCAGTTATCTTTGATATCGATTTTACATGAAGTGAATAGTCCAACGATAGAATATTTCTTGATTTGGTTGTTACGTCTACGAGATATGAATGTTTATATTTCCAATATGCTAATGAAGTGATGTCATCACCGACTTATTATACAAAAGTATACTGGTAGAGAAAAATTACCTATTTTTAAATTCTAAGTTATATTTGAAGCTTATCAAATTGATTTTACAAATAAAAAATTAGAAATTAGAAAATTGCTTAATTCAGAAGCACAATGAAATTCAGCAAAAGTCGGTGATGACATCACATCATTAGCATATTGGAAATATAAACCTTTATATTTCGTAGACGCTACACCCAGTTCAAGAACTATTCTACCGTTGGACTATCCACTTCATGTACAATCGATATCAAAGGTAACTGGCTAGGGCTTATATGCACTTTAAGTTGAAAGTACAAGCATGATGATCGCTGATAAAAGGTCACCAGTTTAGAAATACTTAATCCTAAGTTTTCCTTATGCTTTTTCACCAGTCACGTAACCAAAGCTGCATAGGAAAATGCGACAGTGAAGATCGACAGTTAGAGATGGCTCAACGCAATTTCTTTCCAAGAAAAGGTGAATTTTGTGCTGCGTTTTACCACACGCCGATGTCAAGACATGCTGATACAAAATATCACTGCCTAGATGAAAATGGCTGTGATATCGGTACAAGAAAACGTAGTTTTGGTAATAATTATAGTCATCCCAGGAAAGTGTTTGGCGTGGTTAAACTTGAAGTTCATCAACCGTCTAAAAAAAAACACCGTACGAAGAAGGGAAAGGTTTATGGACAGGCATGTATTCGTAAAGTGATACCGCACATGAATATGTACTCTAATTGCGAGAGGCGCGCACTTCACGCAGAATATTTCTTTGTAACCGACGCCAGATCTTTTGGTCAGCCAGGTTCTCTTGGGGCAGAGATATTAAAGCTAAACCCTAATCATCCAACAAAGTTAGTGTTGTACTTAACCTATCAGCCCTGCCATCATTCCTCGAACAATACACCAGAGAAGAGCTGCACAGAAGAGCTGATAAAGCTTTACCAGGAAGTGCTCAAGCCTAGAGGGATAGTGTTTGTGGTCAAGGTTGCATTTATCTACAAGGCACTGAATAGGAACTCCACTCCTGACAGCTTTGCCAAAAGAATCCTAGCTGAAAGTGCCAGACTGGGAATACACTTACTTTTCAAGGAAGGCATAATGTTGTGTGGAATGGAAAAGGAAGACTGGATTTTTTTGTTATCTTTGAGTGCCGAAAATGTAAAGAGAAGTGTTCCTCCCTACGAATTAAGCAACAGGAGAACTATGGATGAATATGTGAACAGGAGCTTAACAGATTTGTTGTTTCAGCACAAGACTTGTTTACGTGTACTACAAGAGGTTGGCCTAGAGGACTCTGCATTACATCAAGGGAACTGGTTGTTGTTGTTTAGCAGTGAAAATGAAAACATCGCCAGAGCATATCTATGGGGGCTGAAGACTGAATTAGTTCATCACATTTTAGCCGAAATTGGCCTGCAGATAACTCTGATGCGCTATCAAGACTGGCAGTGCGTTTTCAATTGCATGGGTATTGCAAACGTTAGAACTTATATTTGGAAGCTCAAGCTAATTTACAACAAGATAGCTAGCCAAGCTTTGCTCTTAGTCAGTTAGACTGGAAGTATCTGCTGTTTGCTAGCGAGGAGAGTGAAGTGACACGGTACTTGGTTCATTTAGGTTTGTCTTATCGAAGGTAGACACTAACCAGATATCTACCAGACGTCCGTGACAAACAGTTTTCAAAGCATATACATGTATACTGCCTCAAGGTCCCTCCACCGCTTTACTCACAAAGATCTTTAACATCAACACAATTATTAATGCAATACTTAAATTCTACTCTTCAAAGAGCCGACTATTTTAGGAGCAAAGCAGGAAAAAGAACATTGAACCGTAGTGTAGTTCAGAAAATCATCATAAACTTACAAGTCCAAAATATATACATTGAAAAATAGATATTTCAGTAACCAAAGCTGAGAAAAAAGATTTGAAATACGACTGGAAAGGATTTTTTAAACATTTTTAATGTGTGAATAAAAACTAAGTGTGTAGGTCTTATAGGTCTTTCCTTCGTCTTGAGAAACTAATTTTATGTACTGTTTAAAGGGGAACTGAACCCTAAAATCAACCCAACGTCTTTACAAAGATGTATTCTAAAGAAATAAGTTCTGCTATTTTATTTTTCTGTGTTGCGCGTCTATGAGGAGAAAATTAGTCTCCAAGTTCGATTTTCCGCTGAAAAATCTATATTGTGTGGCGGCTCAATTCAGTGTAAATTTCCCCATAACGTACGTCACACATACCAAGGAAGAACGATCACACCTCCAGCACAAAGAAATTACAATGGTCCGCAATTAGAAGCCGTTAGTCCTGCTATTCAATGTCGGGGACAGCATGGCAAAACTAATTTATTCCCCATATACTACGTCACAAATTACGAGACTTGAGCCGTCTGTACATACCGGAGGCTGAGTAAGGTTTCGGATTTTCTCTTCCTAGACGCGCAACACAGAAAAATTAAATAGCAGAACCTATTTATTTCGAATATATGTTTGTATAGACATTGGGTTGATTTATGGTTCAGTTCCCCTTTAATAAAAGAGCAGCAGTGTTTTATCAGGTTTAAAACTCGAGGGCGCAGCCCGAGAGTTTTAGACCTGATAAAACACGTGCTGCGAGTTTATTAAACGGCTTCAAAAACTTATAATGGTTACTTAATGAACCATTGAACCTTTGTATTCACAACACCATACAAAATATTCGAGTAATCACCGCCTGCGATTACGAACATCTCAAGGGAATGACATGAAGAAATTACCATACTATGTTGTTTGAAGCGGCGTTTCGCATGCTGAATGCATTGTGCGGCAAAGAACAAGCTTGGGCAAAAAGTTACACTTGAAGGATTTGGTGTCGTGGTTTACATCGATAAAGTTCTAGACCTGGAAAGCGATGTGACTGACATGACGGCAGACTAAATTTTTGACTCTGGCACAAAATATGAAGAGGATGTTTGTAAGTTTAATGCACGTTTTTATTATTTTACGGCTTTGAGGTTGGTTTAATATTTGGAACTAAACAGTGGCTCGGTAAACAAGTAATGGTAGTTGATAACTTCATTTAAAAAATATTATTTGTGTATGTCGGTAGTCTGCTGATATTAGTAAATTTAGTGCAAAATGTATTATCTAGGTACCTTATATATGTTCCTTGTACTTTTTTGCTATCTTTGGGTCTTTATCAGTGAATTCTTAATTAGGATGAACCTTTATATAACATTTCATGTTCATTAGACTAGTATTCTTTATATAAAACGTTCATCCTAATTAGCAATTCAATGAGAAAGCTGAAACATCAATAGAAATTCCAAGAGTTGCAAGGTGCTTATCCATTGTCTCAATCATTAACCCCGTTTCCCCCTTGGACAGAATTCAAATCCCTCCGCCGACTTTTTAGAATGATGAGATTTTATCAGGTATAAAGGAGCATGCACGTGACTGATTTGCTTCATCTGATTGGACAAAATGCTCATTAATTATTCATGGCTTTTTGAAATATATTTAATTTCTTCTTATTTTTATTATTCTATTGTGGTTAAATCGATCCCGCCTTAGTTCAGTACACCGCAGTTTACAGAAGTGTGAAACTGAAAGTTTATTATATACTTGACTATACCTAGTACATTTGCAAACTATTTAACACCAGGAGATTAATGAAGGATGGTAGTGTTATTAGGATACATGTGGTGCGTTTTCAATAATTTCTGTATAATTTTGCTTATCAAAACCTAGAAAACTCACGTTAAGAATACTAGACAAGTGACGGCCAGTTATTGGCCACTCAATGCTTAGTCATTGCCAGTAACAAGAATAAACAAGTTCACTGTAACTTCAAGTCTTGTTGAGCCCTGGTAGAAGTTCCGCTTAAGCTAGTCTTATCAAACTCAATAATAATTCATGAAGCAAAAACAAAGAAAATCAATGTGCGATAAGTGATCTGTAAATCTGATTCAGATTTCGTCCTGATTTACATAAACATCAGTTTTCTCGGTCGAAATCAGGTTGGTCACTAACCGTGTTTTGATCACTAATGCAAGTTTTCATTAATTTTGTGGATAGGACTGAGTCTAAAACGAACCTCTTGGGAGGGGTAAGGAGATGGAGAGAAGGAACAAAAGTATCAACCTCGTACCCAGGGTCTTCTCGGTCAGATCCAAGATGGCGGCTACTGGAGAAGACCCTGATAAAGGCTGAATCACGTGACCAAAAATCTCAAGAAATCCTTGGAGATTTTAATCACGTGATGTGGGCATCGAAGATGGCGGCCAAGCTAAATATGGAATATTTCATCACGTGCCTACAAACCATAGGTATCCCAATCCGACAGTGAGCAAGATCAGCGAGATGCGATTTAATAACGGTATTTCTACGCGGTGTTCGATGCAGTGAAAAGAGGTCTACATGTACTAACAGCTCGAAATGGAGTTTTCTTGGATAAAGAAACTGTGGAAGCCGGTATCACAATGCTACCAGGATGTATCTAAGCTAGAAGAAAATCCTAAAAAGCCGTTCATTTTCCGTTAGCGCTGAAGCGAAGCGATCGACAGCACATGGTCAAATTTAACTTCTCCTCGCTTTTCCACGGATGAAACTTACAAGAAAACTACACAGCAATGCACTTCATCTATTACTCTTATCTATACAATAGGATTAAGGCTATTCGATTATATAGATTCGATTGCTCAAATTTTATCAGTAAAACGATTTTACTAAAATCGTTTTACTGATAAAATTTGAACAATCGAATCTATATACAAGTTCTCTCTTGATTCAGTCCGTTACGTTGGGCCAATAAAAAGCATTGTTGAACAACCTTTGCATCACAAATGAAGAGCCAATCAGAATACGTGTTAGTTCAGCCTTTACCAGGGTCTTCTCCCGCAGTAGCCGCCATCTTGGATCTGACCGAGAAGATCCTGGTCACGAGGTTGCAAAAGTATTTTTATTTTGTTCCCTCCCTCACCTCCTACGTAAAGGAAATTTGACTCGTGCTCAATCCTTGCTGGACCATGAAAAGATATACCGATCAAAACACGGCGAGTGACGGATAAACATAAAGAGACTTGCTCACAGCGGATAGCACGCACGCCTTGACTATGACGTAATGAGCAGCCTATCCAATTAGAGCACTGAAAAGTTGTCTCGATAATTGGCTTTCCATAATATAAGCAGACTTAGGAACTTACTGTTAGGAAACCCAAGCGTGCTCGCGAAAAATGTAATTTATGCCAGTCGAGGAACGAAATTGACAAAAAAAAAAATTGCTGGCACGGAACAGAAGCCTGGGGTGAGAGGTGCAGATAATTATGGATAATGTAAGTTATAACTGAACCAGGTGATCGTTAGGAATTTGAATTAGTCTACTGTCAGCCTTGCACTCAGTTTAATTTATTTTTATTCTGATTAGTGAAGTAAAAAAAAGAAAGAAGAATCCTTAAAACCCCAAAGGTAGCAGAGGCTACATTGGTCGGGGATGCACGTTCCCAATTTAGTACTTTTCAAATAAACTTTTGGAAACCATTTCTCAAATGGGTCGAGAATGGTTTATAATCTGTTTTTCCAAACAGGTTTCTCGGCTGCAATATATATTTTTAAGTTTTGTTTTTTTACCCAGTGCTGGGGTGGGCTTAGATAACCGGCATCTGTCTTATCAAAATTTCCCTACTAGCTGCTTGAACGTATACTGTTCTTAATGTGATAGATCAAAAAAGAGAGCTAGTGTTTTCCCTGGTGAAACATGAAGCTCGAGTTTTTGATCTAACTTCTCAAGCGAAAACAATACCTGCATTCATAAATCATTAGAAAGTATTGTTGCCTGGAATTTTATTGCATGCAATTATAGACTACAAGGGTTGTGATTGTTATTTTGTCACGGTCATTTCAACAAACGCCCTGATAGCGTGGTGGGCAAGACAGCCGCGGACTAGTAGGCAAGAGCAGCCATGAGGATGATGGTTCAAGTCACACTCTGGACACCGATTTTTATTTCCCTCTTCTCCTTCACTTCTCCATGTACATGTAAAGTCATACTTATGCTGTAATCCTTGTAGCTTAATTAGGTCCAACACATGCATGAATCATGATACACAGATGAACGTCACTAGTGAGTGAGTGGGTATCAAGATTCATGCATGTGACCAAATGCAGCCCTCTGATTGACTAAAAAGCTCATGAATTATTAATGAGTTTGAGAACTAAAATTCTAATATATTAAGGAACATTTCTGTGGCGATAAATCACCTTTCCGTTTACGTTCCTTTAATGCTCTCAGAGTTCAGAAGGTTATGTTTTTTCCACATACACACAATACAATATAAAATACACTAATAAAAATACAAGTGATGGATGCAAGGGTTAACAACCATTAAAGGGTTAACACATGGCAACTACGGCTGGAGAAAAACACTAAGAGGAGAACAGGTATTTCTTGAATGTTGATTTAAACATCGCAAGTGATGTACTATTCTTTATATCTTGTGGGAGATCATTCCAGAATTCGGCAGAAGCGTACATTTAACATTAAATTTGCCCATAGTTCAACTTTAGTTTTAGGAGAGACAGATTGTAGAGTTTGGAGTATGTCAGATATCCCTTTTCCACAGATCCTTCCATGTTAAAGATTGATCGATCTTAACTCCAAGATATTTGTATGTCGCTTCTTTTTTCAAGGGTTTGTGATCTACTTCAATTTGAAACGGATATTCAAGATGTTTTACTTTATGTTGACTAGCTATCATCATGTATTTTGTTTTGACCACATTTAGACTGAGTTTATTAGCTTTTAACCATGTATGTATTTCACGAAGGTCATGGTTCATTTGTTGCTCTAGGATTTTCTCATCAGTATTTGCAATAGTTAGACTAGTATCATCTGCATACATCCGCACTTTAGAGTAAAGATCACAAGATGGAAGATCATTTATATAGATTATAAAATGTAGCGGTCCAAGGATAGATCATTGTGGTATTCCGCATTTAATTTTAATTTGCCCAGCAAATTATTAATCTCTTTCCATGTCTGTTTTATGTTCTTAGTTTTTCTCTGAAGTACAAACTATAATATTCTGTTTTAAAAGACTTAATACTATAGTTCAGGTGTTAACCAAGGGGCTGGCTTGTTTCGCACCCTTTTGCGTCTCAATGGGGCATGTTGGTTGCAGCATAGTTAATAGAGTGGAATGGTTATGAAACCCAGCGACCTTCTTTGTTATATGTCTTTGTTAGCTTTTTTCAACCGTGACCCTGCACAAAACACAATAGAAATTCCAATGTGTTAATCAATCAGCCAATAGAAACGTGCGAGTTCAGTCGTTCAGGGGACGCTAATGAACTATGACCCTGCACAATCTTTTGTCTTGCCCCCTTCCAACATAAATCGCAGCGCCTTTGTTAGCCCCTTTGAAGTTTGCCGGGTTTCATAACCATTCCACTCTATTAACTATGGTTGCAGATAGAGAGAAAGGTTTCTTTCCATATCAGCCAGGCAGAATCAGGGTCATTATAATTTTCGATATTTTGCCATGGGATCAGCATAAGATCTTCCCTAAATTTATTACAATCAAAGTTTCTATATTATCTTGATTCGACAATTTTAGGACAAGACTTCAAAGATGGTAATTTTCGTATGGCATATATCAGGTTATGATCACTGATTCCTATATTTGAGGTTCCGCAATGTGAAAAATTAGTGGCCTCATTGGTCAGAAAGAGATCTATAGTAGTAGATGTATCTTTTGTCACTCGTGTTGGTTGTTTATTAAGTTGCTGATACGATATTGGAGAACATTACATATTTCAAGTAGTCGTAATGTATGGTCAGGTCGGGAGGGGTGGCACTAACATCACAATTTAAGTCACCTAGAATATTTATTTCAATTTGTTGTGATTCTAACTTCTCTAGGAGACATTCAAATGTGTCCATCAGATTTATTGGTGAGTTAGGAGGTCTATACCATGTTGCCATGCACTAGGAAAGGTTTGGCTGTTGGCATTTTTACTTTAATACAAAGCCATTCAAGGGTTTAACCCGATACGATCGTAGTTGATAACATTTCTGATATATAGTGCCACTCCTCCTCCATTTCTGTTTCGGTCATTTCTTTCAAGCACATATCCGGGTATACACATTTCGTTGCTATTGATGCTGCTATCTAGGCGCGTTTCGTTAATAGCAAGAATGTCAACAGGCTCAGTGAGCATATAGGCTCTAAGTTGGCCAACATATTTTGGGAGACTGGTTATATTAATGGCAGCTAATTTAAAACCTCTGGTGTTTGGAAGACCAAGATTTAGATTTGAGTTAATTTCATTTGTGTCATTTGAAATTGGCAACCCCGGACATTGTACTGAATGAACTGGTTGTTGAATGAACCTGTGCGTATGAGGCCAGGGGCGGTTCTCCGGAATTACGAATAAAGTATCAATCAGACAGGAATTTAACTAAATTGCTTACCAAGATAGCCACTCCTTGATCATTGAGGTGTAATCCGCCTTCATTAAGACAGTAATATTACTATGCCGTATTAGTGTCCCTGTTTAGAAGTTTGTTTACTGTCTTAGTTTTATCTTCTGGGATTTTGTCTGACCTTGTTATAATTTCAGATAGTATAAATTCTCAGTCAGATTCTCTTTCGATCATTCTGGCCAGAGGAACTATCGGCTGATAGTTGCCCGCGGAAATTTGATGTTCTTAATTATAAAACAAATGATAAGCCCGAGAACGAAGTTCGAGGGCTTATATGCTAGTCTTAAGAACATCAAATTTCCAAGGGAAACTATCAGCCGATATAGTTCCGAGACAGACAGTCTATTTGCGTTACTTGTTCAACACAAAATTGTCTTTCGTACTCAGCGGGCACTATTATACAAATAGACTTTGTCCGTCGAGGAACTATCGACTGATAGTTGCCCGTGGAAATTTCATGTTTTTAAAACAAATATAAGCCCGAGAACGTAGTTCGAGCGCTTATATGCTAGTTTTAAGAACATCAAATTTCCAAGGGAAACTATCAGCCGATAGGTCCGAGACAGACAGTCTATTTGCGTTATTGTTCAACACAAAATTGTCTTTCGTGCTCAACGGGCACTATCGCCTGACAGTTTGCCTCCGCGGACGACAACTATCACGTCATGTGATCGCTTTTGACCAATGAGCACGCGCCAAAATTCTGTGGTGAACTATGACGCCTGATCGTTTGCATCCGTGGACGACAACTATCACATCACATGATTGCTTTTAGCCAATGAGCGCGCGCCAAAATTTTGTGGTAAACTATAACGGCGCAGCGCCCCGAGTTAAATGTCAAAGTGAATAGAAACGAAGATTGTGTTAGCCATCGTTCTATCAACTATGTGCCCGGCGATATTAGAAACATCGAGTTCGCAGTTAGTCTAATTATTAGATGATAATTCAAAGTTTCTAGCAACAAAACTTTGGGTTATGATCTTAGTACAAGAAAGTCTGTTTAGCATACGAAAGTACATCTTTGTTTCCATTGCCTTAGTCATTATGAAAAACATTTAAGTTTCAAAATGTTAATTATTCTTTTATTAAGGTTCTTAAAAGCTTTGTCAAAATTCCACCATAGCAGGATCACAAATACTGGGGAAAGTGACGAAAATAAACGTTGCGAAAAGAAAATGGCGGACGGAAAGAAGAGGGTTCCCAACCTCGTTCCCAGGGGTCTTTACGCGCCTAATCAAAGATGGCGTCGAAAGCACCCCTGGTACAGGCTGGTGGGGTTCGGCCACTGATTGGCTAGACGGTTCGCGCGCGCTGATTGGAGAATTTCGAATAGCGCGTGCATTTTTGATTTGAAAAATAAACTGGTGATGTCGTCTTTCGCATTGCGCGTTCAAAATTCGTTGAAAACAACTACAAATTCATCAGAACTTAGCGTTTTTGCCTTTTTTAATACTCACTTCGCAACTGGGTACAAGTAGAATAATGTACGATTGGAATTCATTGGATCACACTTCAACTGCTAACCGTTCTTCAGCGATGATGAATCCAAGATGGCGGATGCTCCTAAAAATATGCCCACATATCGATTATGAAGTTTTCAGCCAAATATTGCTATGATATCATTGTCTTGTTCAATGCTTGTAATACTTCTTAGTTTTGTATTTAGGTGTTTATACAGTTGTACTGTTATTACCGTACTTCCAATGTACCGTTGTTGGTATAAGGATTAAAGTTATTATTATTATTATTATTGGGCATATTTTCGGGTCACATGACCAGCCTGTACCAGGGGTACTTTCGACGCCATCTTTGCTTAGGCGCGTAAAGACACCTGGGAACGAGGTTACCCAGTACTCCTCTTCTCTTTTGTCAGATTTTTGTTTTTTTAGTATCCAAGGGCCTGAATCTACCATAGTCTTTTGTATAGCCGAAACGTTTCGTACTGCAAGCGAGGAGATCCGGTCTCTTGGAGGACCAGAATTCATGCTCTTGCGACCTATGTTTAGTCGGCGCTCTATAAACACAAGGGCTCTCTGGTATCAGTTTCGATCTTTCACACAATAAAATAGTTATTTACCTTCCTAACGTACAACTCGTTAAATCGCGCACGTAAAGTCTCCACCACCCGTAGACCGAGTTAGTTGCACCCATATAAAGTACAGCCACGGAATCATAAGGATACTGATTAATCATTAAAAGGCTTTTCATTTGCCGTCTTTCTACACTGAGATCTTAATTACCCTATATCATTATAGGGGACAGAATCGACTTGAACAATAGAATTTTGAACTAAATCTGCTCTGCTGAGGAAAATTTAACTTCGAATTGTCTGGTTTCCAGATATCAGCTGTATCAACGTAAAGTCTCCACCACCCGTAGACCGAGTTAGTTGCACCCATATAAAGTACAGCCACGGAATCATAAGGATACTGATTAATCATTAAAAGGCTTTTCATTTGCCGTCTTTCTACACTGAGATCTTAATTACCCTATATCATTATGACGTCACGGCTTGTTTCCGAGGGGGACAGAATCGACTTGAACAATAGAATTTTGAACTAAATCTGCTCTGCTGAGGAAAATTTAACTTCGAATTGTCTGGTTTCCAGATATCAGCTGTATCAATGTTTATCCCACAATATTTACCGTATTTGGTGGCTGTTACCGCTATTCTACGTTCTTCAAAATGCATTTGATAGCGATTTCCTTTGTGTTGTTGCTGTTTTGTCCCTGGTTTGTCCCCCTCCCACGACCGTGATCCTTAGCGTTTAAACAATAGATTGTTTTGATATGACGTCATAGTGATATAGGTCAATCATACTGTATTAATTTGAGGTTTCTGATTGGTCAATTTGTACCACGTGTTACCTGGCTATGCCATGACAACCACAAACTGCCGTGTAATAATGTGGTGTAATAATATTACCGAACAGCTATTACACCACAGAAACAATGGCCGAGAAATATGACGATTTGTCAGCGGAAAAGATAGAAGAATTAATAGATGAAGCCATACCGAAGAACACTAAGAAGGCAACAGCCTGGGGTGTCTCGGTTTTTAAAGGTAAACACGTAGTTCAGCTTCTTTTTGTTCGTTTTGAAGTCGGTGGCTATGCCAAGTTCGTAAACTAATTTATTTTCTCACAAAACTTCTTTGTTTTAGATTGGCTGTTCAAAAAATTTCCACAAGAAACTTTAGAAAGCCTTTCTCCAGGGCCGGGTTGTTCAAAGTCCGATTAGTGCTAAACCGGGGTTAATTTCCATGACAACCAATAGGTTCTGTGCAGAGTTAATCCAGGATTAACACTAATCGGGCTTTGAACAACCCGGCCCAGAACTTCTCTCTGAAAGATTCGTGCAGCCCTTGATAGACACCTCAACTCCCTACCAGAGTTCAACAACACTTCAATCATATTAAAGGGATCAGCTATTCAAACAGGCAAATAAATCGCTAAATGCCAAACTGAAGCTGCTCAAGGCACAAGGTCTTGGTAAAGTACAACATCATTCATCAATCTCGCCAGAAGACATAAAAAGTGCTACGAGACGAAAGTGTTTGGCGACGAAACTCCACTCAGTTTGCTTCGAGTGAATTGATTCAACATAAGCCTGAATTTCTGCCGCAGAGGCAGGTCCCTCTCAAGAGAAAGTTTTGGGATTTAACCCTTTCCCTCCTGCACCGCCCGTAACCGCCCAATATGAAGCATGTACCTGGAGAAAATTATTGCATCAAACCTAGACATGCTGGAAATACGATGTTGTGATATTATTTCAAGGGATGAATGACTTCGGAGCCACAGCTGTAACAGGGATCACTTGAGTCTCCCACTTTGGAGAAAAACTCATTTGTGTTGGGGATTGTTGTTCATTTCTTCGCTTTTCACGAATTTTGAGGAGCTGAAAATCGGCTAAAAAAAACCTTCCCATTCACACTTGAACTCAAAAGCAAATACAAAATCACCACTCAGTCGTTACAGTACCTTGTTTAATCTTTCCAACCAGCAGGTTTGTTTGCATAAAATGCACCAAACGACTGTGAACCACGCCGATATTTACACTGCGTTTCACTCGACCACATTTCCCTGCTCCCACCTCCAACTGCATGCTGGGTAATCAACAAAAAATGCACAAGGGGGACCCCCCTCTGGGACTCCAGTAGGATTTTTTTATATAAAGTCTTTTACGTACCCCTACAACCAAGAGCGGTGATTTGGACTCAAGCCGTTGCTTTAAAGTGACAAAAACACATCCTAAAAATAGTGAAGAATTATTTCATGTGTCCCAAAGCAGAAACACAACAGAAAAACCCTGTGAAACCCCTCACAAGGCCTATTAAAAGCAAACCAAGTACTTTCCAGCCGTCATCAGACTTAATGATGTCCTCAAGCTCTCCTACAGTGGCTTATTTGTACAAAATTAGAGCACATTTGGTTGGAAATCCTACTGAAGCAGCCATACCTACCGCTAACGAGTGCACAGAATTCTCCCAAATGGCATTGTGGGAAACGTTTGAGCCCTCGGCTTAAAATGTCAGTATTCAACTGCCCCGGGCTAGCCAAACTTGAACCGAGGGGGGAGGGTTGAGTTGGCACTCATTATTTCACCAACTGAGCCAAACACGTCCAGTAGGGAAAGGGTTAAAGAGACGCAAATGATGATGAATAAGTGGCGATGACAGTCAGTGAAAAAACGAAAAACCACAAAGGTGGCCTCGGAGACAAAGCCGACGAAGGGGACACAAAAATGTTCAGTTCAGGTACAGCGAGGTGCCCTGTGAAGCTTCTTGGAGTTCTAAATCCTAACCAAACCGGCAGTCTTATTCCAGAAGCCTAAAAGAAATTTCATAGCAGGTGACCGAATTTGTAAGGTCAACCACCGTTCCATTTTAGACGGAGTGAAGCTGGAATACCCATCCATATAATTATGCAGACATCTGGCCACAGAAGTGAGACAAGTGTGAAGTCCTACTGTGACAGGCAAAGTTTGGGAAAAGAAAAAGAATGCTCTAACATTCTAGCTAGAATTGGCGACGACCAACCACAGTCAGCTGTAGCCGTAGGCGAGAATACCCAGAATATAACCCAGAACCAGAATATCCAAAACAACATCGTGGCCAGCGTAAACCATTCTCCAACTTTAAGTTTCCTCGCAAAATCAGAGTTCAAGGACTGTCATTTCACTTTCAATCTCACAAAAAAGTGTGACTGAACACTGAAGTTGAGTATGCTGAACACTTTTTTTCTGAATTTTATAGTAATACTTGAAGACGTTTTAAAAGTTTATCTTTGTAGATATAAGCTTACTGTAGACTACAGCCCATACATCACAAATAAAAGGTATTGCAGGCAGAGTATTAAGGCGTAATAATGTGTTTTTTGGTATGTACATGTATGCATATGCGTTAAAAGCTCAGTGTTTGTAAGGACTCACTTCAGTGTACTCAAATTGAATATTAAAAGTTTTTACGCACTCGTGCTCGTGGGGTATCGGGATTTACCTCCACTTGTTCATGCACTAACAATGAACTCGAAAGTAAATACTGCAGTATTTAATTTCTCGTTCATTGTTAGTGAACTCGTGGAGGTAAATCCCGATAACCCACTCGCGGGAGTGCGTTAACCTCTAATTATCATAAAATGAAAACAACCAGAAGTCAAAACCATGAATTAGGAAGTTATGAAATAAATAAAGTATCACTCAGTTGTTTTGATGATAAAAGATATATATTAGATAATGGTATAAATTCATATGCTTATGGACATTATAAAATTTAAACGCACATGTATTCCAAAATCTTGTTTCTATTTATTTTTTCTATATCCATTATTTCCTAATAATTTTAATTTGGTTAGAGGAATCAAGGTCTGACGTCACGACACAGCTGTGTCGGTCATTATATTTATCCAACACCATGTGTCAGGTACTGAATACCTCGCAAGATAAAAAATAAATTTTAAATACATTAATAGAATATATAGAATTTTCAAAACAATAAGTAAAAGACATTGGTATATTATAAACATGACGTTTAATCAAAATCACACTCTAGGCGAAGACGCGCCGGTTCTAGCAACTATCAAAAACAGAATCATCATAGATCGAAAATCCTACACCGTTCACCCTACTTACGACATTTATGCTGGAAGTAGAGATGGAAAGGTCATCAATATTATAACAAAAAAAGAATTGGACTGTATGGTTTGGAAAATAACCCAAGGACAGTTCGGCATATACCCGATCCCTATATTCATATGGGAATGCTTCCATGGAGCGATCTCACACGGAAAAGTCAGCATCTACAACATTACGGGTAATAAGACTGATAAGACTTGAAAACCTACAGATTATGATACAACAAGAAAATCCCGAAAAATCAACTTACGAGCGTCCTAAGAGAGTCGTGGAGGAAGATGAAAGAAATCAACAAACGATGAAAAAATGGGTAGAAGAAAAACGCGCACGTCCTGACTGCGATGAAAGAACGAAGGCAACTAGTGAGTTCTACAACACTTCGAAGGTGACGATTGGAGGTGATGATGGAGGTTCTTGGACATTTGAATTTATATTAGGTAGGTAGTAGCACCGATACACTATAGCAAAACACCCCTCTTACATATACTGTGAAAATCGGCGTGTGCCAGGACATGTATTTCTTAATTTTGTATTTACATAAGATTGTTTCCCAATAATTTTAATTTGGTTAGAGAAATCAAGGTCTGAATACTTCCTGTTTTCTGAGAATCACGCTATAGATTAAATTCTGAGAATCACACTGGGATTGAATTCCGAGAATCATGTTATGGATTGAATTCCGAGAATGTCACACATAATATAAACGCATATGTAAAAACAAAATGTTGTATTTACATATAAGATTGTTTCCCAACAACTCCAATTTGGTTAGAGAAATCAAAGTCTGAATCATACCGTGTTTCAGAGGTTGAGGGAAAGCCCCTAATGTATTACATCATCAACTTCCTGTTTTCCGAGAATCACGCTATAGATTAAATTCTGAGAATTATGCAATAGAATCTGGTAATGTTTTTTCTTTAACAGACATAACATTTTAATATTTTATATAACATTTTTCAATAATATTTTCTATAATGATTTCTTTTTGATTCTCGGTGACTTAACACAATTTTTGATTCACAGCAACTGAACACAATTTTTGATTCACAACAACTGAATATATTAATTGAAAAAAAAACATTGATCACATTTTTTGGTAAAAAGCGCTGGTACTCCATTCACAGCAACTGAACACATTAATTGATAAAAGCGCTGGTACCCCCAACTACTATACTACTGACTTCATTGGAAAGGCGATTTCGATTCTCGCTGGAAAATCGATGGAAACAACGGGAAAGAACTTAAATGGTCAAGAAGACAATAATTAAGCTGGCGATAAAAAGAACTGAACATCTATCGAAAAAAAAGCAAAAAAGGTACAAAATATGACTGCTTGAGATATTTCTGTTTATTACTTGGTTATGCTGAGTTGCTTTACACCAAGATTATACATAACGAAAATAATAATAGATAATAATAAATAATAATATATAAACAATTATTTAATAATAAATAATGAAAATAAATGAGAATTAATAGCAATGTTAACTAAGGTTCGAAAACTGTTAACTGTATCGGCTTCAGTTGTGTGGCTAGGCAAGTCATTCCATTCAGGAACGGTACGTGGGAAAAAAGAATACTTGAAACAGTTTACAGATGGCAAGAAGACATTCAGTTTAAAGTTGTGTTTACGTCTGCTCAAAGTTTGTGAAAAAGATACATAATCTTTAGCGTCAATGGTAATATTACACTTTCTTGAGGAGGCTAAGCTAGGCCAATTTAAGTCATGCAACATTGCCGACACACTCTCCAGGCGTGAGTACCTATTAATGGTAAACCGAGCTGCACGCCTCTGGATCATTTCGAGCTTGTTTATGTTCCGGAGAGTGAATGGGTCCCAGACGGAACTAGCGTAATTGAGGGCAGATCTTACAATACTTAGGTAGGCACTAGCTTTGACCTCAAGTGAGCAATTATATAAATTGCGCCTGAGAAGATTTAAAGTACGTGAGCCCTTCTTTGATATAAAGTCAATGTGCGAGTTCCAGCGTAAATCAGTATAGAAATATGGACGCCTAGATAAGGAGGAGACACTAGTTGCAGATAGAGTGCGCAGTCGTCAGCGAATAGGCGAGTCTTTGAAGTTATGCCGTTTGGCAGGTCGTTGATGAAGAGCAGGAACAGGAGTAGCCCTAATACTGACCTTTGAGAAACACCAGATGTAACCGCATTACACTGAAGGAATTGAGAATTCACCGTCCACTACAGTCGATTGAGTTCTTCCTGTTAGGAAGTCCTTTAACCATGACAAAGTTTGGCCCCTTAATAGTGAAGAACGGAATTGTCTTGAGATGTGAATTTGAACTGTCGTGATAGCATAGTTTTTCGGTAGGAATGTTTAAACTGATATAAAGTAGGATTTATTGCCGGGCATCTTAGTTCTCGCATCGGTCTATAGTATCCGGAGGGACCGATGTGAGAGTTGTATGGCTAATAAACCAAAGAGTCGCCATAGAGATAATACGAAACGTCTCTGAAAGAATCGAGACTTAGCTCTGAATAACTGTGAGGGCAAAGAGAACAAAATAAAACCTCCAGCGAGGTATAACGCTGGTATATATTTAAAAAAAATCCCCTTGGGGTCCAGCACAGGTAGCCGAAACTTACGATTTGTATGAGCGATTACAAAGAATGTATGGAGATTTCACTATTATCGCTGTAATGCTTTTCCCTCTAATAAAATGTTTCAAAAACCTTCGCTTTCCCTTGTTGTCATTATACCTTTCATGTCCATGGCGATTCCTGGGCCGTTTAACCTTGATTTAGGGGTAGTTTTGGATTTCTCGATTTTCTCCCTCTTAGAAGAAAATTCTAAACTCAGCGGGGAGGGCTATCAACAATTCGGAATCCAGCCTACCCCAACACAACGACACGGCACGGTCCCCGTTCAATTACTTGAGTTTCTTTGGTTTCATCACAACAATATATTTTTATTTGTCTCTTTTGTTTGATTTGGGTTGTCAAGCCCATGCATGAAATTCCAAGAAACAGGCCCGAAATAGACGATTACAAATCACTATTCTTGGGGCCGTTGGAAACAAGTCTATACGAACCATGCAAGACTGGGATATTCCAAGAAATGGGCCGGAAATAGACGATTACAAATCACTATTCTTGGAAAATGAAAGATCCTACTTCATCAGCTTTGCTGAGATATTCCAGATAAGTGGAATGAAAAAGGTGAGTTTTATGTCTTCGAAGAAGCTTAAACTGAAACTAATATATAGGTAAACTAATATATAAGTCGAATACGGGTAGGGTTGGGTGGTGGTGGAGTTTTGCGGTCCATTGACGAAGAAAACGCCGAACCAGTAACCGCTGCCATAACATTAATTAGAAACAATCTTTTGCAGTCATAAACTAGAAACGGATATCTCATCTTAGTATGGATTTGCTGAAGACCGTTTTTTCATGGGTAGTTTTTTAACCACGAGGAGACCAAGAGGATTTCTCTTGCACTCCGGACTACGTTTGTAAATGGTCGGTGTAGATTGCTACTGCTCAACTGTCTTGCCTAAAGCTTAAAGTGCTCCAAGATTGTCTAGAAAAACATAAAACCCAAACAGTATTATTCAAGTTTATTTAAATTCACTTCCACTTTGGGGAACAAAATTCCTCGTTAGCTTCTCTTATGAGAGCATGCAGGACAACCCTGTTCGCACTAACCCGGCGAATTTTGCCAGTTAACTGAAAGACTTCTTACAATGTTGGCCTCTACCAAACCTACTGTTTGGTAAATGTGTTCGCAATAGAAATTATGCACTGAAACCGATTTGAAAAAAATAATGCTATTGAAGCAGGCTCGCAAAAGAATTGACAAAGTTGTCAGTTTGTCACGTGACAACATTTTGTTAGCCTTCGAGCGCTCGACACAATTTGGTAGCGCACAAAATATTATAAACTAATTGAGATTTTGAGACGCGATACCGAATTATATTGCCGGCCAGTTGGGAGAAAATATATTCCGTATTGGGTATAATTCGGTATCGCGTCTCAAAATCTCAATTAGTTTTGTATCGCGATTCAACAGTTAAGTCGGGAATTGTTAAAAGAAAGAAGAGAATGAAG
Source organism: Actinernus sp. WN-2022 (assembly GCA_030867875.1). Lineage (NCBI taxonomy): Eukaryota > Metazoa > Cnidaria > Anthozoa > Actiniaria > Actinernidae > Actinernus > Actinernus sp. WN-2022. The sequence continues at coordinate 105,207,166 of JAOWCC010000577.1, read as the reverse complement.
CACCAAACTTATTCTGATCGTAATTTCAATTCTCAAAAGGCGCCTAGTATATCTATGGCAACGGTTTCACGGCTTGAGTGGCGAAAACTTTCGCGACGTGTTTTGAAATCTCTTCAAAATTATGAAAATTGTACTTTTAGCGAATAAGAGTGTTAGATTTCTGATGGAAACTACAATGCCAACCTTACCTTTAGGATTGAGTGATGCTTATCTTGTAATTTACAGTGTTCTGAAGGTGAAATTGTAGAAATCTTGCTGTTGAACAAACGACTTTTGACCTTGACCTGGAACCCATGTAACTGCAAGGGCTCGCGCAAGAGCCAATCAGAGGCTGGTATTCTGAGACGCAATACCATGTTATATTGGCGTCTCAAAAGTAAACAAAGTGATCAGTGAATCGTGATACTATATTTGTATCACGAAGTAGCTAGAGATGAGTGATAAGTTGATGATAGGGTACAAAGGTTCATGGTATTGCATTAAACCATATATGAAGGGAGTGATATTTCAATACCGCCCCTTTTCACTGCAAACGCCTAGCGAGTGAAGTCAACAACTTAATCGTGAGCCATACCACTGAGGTGCAATTTGTTTGCGATCCCGCCTCCACCCCTTATCGCCTCCCTGGCTACTTGGTGTTTTTAATAGTAACTGATATTGAACATGTAAATGACATGTACAATGATATCATGTGTGTTGTGTTTTATTAAAAAGCCACAAGGGTGGCCATTTTAATCCAACCACATGTCCATGTATAGAATTGTTCCGTAAGGTATTACCGCGGGTACCAAATGAAGTCCAAAAACTGGTTAAATTCAGTAACTGACCTTCATGTCTCAGCATACATTATATTTTTGCTAGGTACATAAAACATTCACCCAGCTGTGCTACCGATTCTCCAGTTATTTAGTACTTTTGAAATTAACCTGAGTATCAGGCCTAATACTCAGGTTATTTTGAAATTAACTTTTGGACTAACCATTTCCCAAATGTAATTCTTCTTCACACGTACCTAAAAAAATACAACTTCGTTGCCAAAATGCTGGCATTGTTGTCAATGCTTTTCAAAATACTGTAAGCGTGCACAAACCTACTTATTAGGAACTGTGTTTGCTCTGAAAACAGTCCTTTAATAGGACTGTTTGTTTTTTCTTTTAATAGATTATCTACTTAATTAACTCATATAATTTCATAGGCTTTCAAGCCAATATCAGAGATTATGCAAGTAATTCAGATATGTTATTCCAATTTAGCGTATTAATTAAGAGGCAAATTATTATACATAACAAATATATAGTTCACTATCTATCACTTCGCTACTCACCATCTATCACAGAATAGATAGTGAGTAGCTTAGCCAATCAGATTGCAGGATTCGTGATAGAACGCTAGTTGGTTTCTACTAAATACATATATATTTTGTTGAGACCTAAACGTTAGTATCACGATTCACTGATCATTTTGTTTACTTTTGAGACGCCAATATAACATGGTATTGCGTCTCAGAATACCAGCCTCTGATTGGCTCTTGCGCGAGCCCTTGCAGTTACATGTGTTCCAGGTCAAGGTCAAAAGTCGTTTGTTCAACAGCAAGATTTCTACAATTTCACCTTCAAAACACTGTAAATTACAAGATAAGCATCATTCAATCCTAAAGGTAAGGTTGGCATTGTAGTTTCCGTCAGAAATCTAACACTCTTATTCGCTAAAAGTACAATTTTCATAATTTTTGAAGAGATTTCAAAACACGTCGCGAAAGTTTTCCCCACTCAAGCCGTGAAACCGTTGCCATAGATATACTAGGCGCCTTTTGAGAATTGAAATTACGATCAGAATAAGTTTGGTGCTTCATTCTCTTCTTTCTTTTAACAATTCCCGACTTAACTGTTGAATCGCGATACAAAACTAATTGAGATTTTGAGACGCGATACCGAATTATATTGCCGGCGTTGGAAGAAAATATATTCTTCGTATTGGGCTTCGTCGCTGCGCGACTCCGCCCAATACGGAATATATTTTCTCCCAACTGGCCGGCAATATAATTCGGTATCGCGTCTCAAAATCTCAATTAGTTTATATTGCTTCCAATGCTTGAATGGAATTACAAAGCGAACGGTCGCCATCTTCATTCTTCCCTCTCTACATAGGTCCCCGAATGTCGGGCACATATAAATGGCGCGTGGCCTGGTACCGAATAACGCGTCACATCTTTTTTTACGAGCTGCTTGTTTAAGATAACAATAACAACTTTTAACTGTCTCTCAGTCTGTCTCTTTGAAGTTCTAACCTTCAATAACGTTAACTTGCAATAATTCACAGTTCCTCATTCCCGTAATCATTTCGGGATATAGTCCATCAAGTATACTGGTCAGTGAGTGCGTTTCTCCCTCTTTGGTCTGTCGCTGTGTCTTGGTGTATCTGAGGGTTGAGTTACCGCTTGAAGTTTGTGTGACCTGCCCTCAGATTGCTGGTGTTTATCCTGATTCTGTGAAACATCTTCCTGGTGTTGGCTTTTCATCTCTGTCGATATATTGCTGTTTGTGGCATTCCTCAGTATTTCCTCTCTCCAATCCTCTGTGTTTTCTGAATTGGTATCTGGCATCTCTAATGGCCTTTCGTTGTCATGTTCCATTATTGCATTTGCCAACTTAAATTGACTCATCCCGGCATACTTCTCGACCATTTTGAATGCGGCTGACTGTAATTGATGAGCCTTGAATATTAATAATCACATACAAGGCTGGTTCAAATGGTGTACGTAGACCAATTATTGCGTTTCCTTTGCTTTATCAGAACATAGTCTCCTATAATGAAACTGCGTTCTTTCACATTGTTCTTTCTTCGTTGCCAATTTTCTCCGGCTTTGTACAAAGGGGCAATAGCAGAGACTGTTGCAGACAAACCAGCATCGACATTAAAGTCCCACATCAGCAAAATATATATGTCTCTCTCGTCCTCGACATTATCAATCTAAAGAAATGTTCGGAGTCAGTCAATCGAAGCAAAAATCCTAAACAACTGGATTATATAACTAGTTATTGGAGAAATAACGATGAGCGAGAGAGTATACTTCCTTCAAATACGGTACTCGAAGTGACTTCAATAACACATGGATATTTAACACATTTAAGTTTCTCCAACAACACGGCGCTATTCGGAATCATACATATCCGTCTTACAGCCAAAGAATCTACGAAACTAAAATGACAATAAAGCCCTTTCATTGTTAAAAACGGTAAACTGGGTACTGTGACTTCAAATTTAAAAAATAAAGCGCAACAGTGCAAGTAAACGAGGTTGCTTGTTTGAAACACGGCCGCGTTGCCACCACTGTCCTCTATGGAATCCATCTTGAATTGAATGATTACGTGACTCGGACGGTTGATAATATACTTTGACGCGAAGCATCATGGGAAGCATGCACAATCCTCCTTTTATTTGTACTGTTTAGTCACGTTCATTGATCATCTGGTCTTGGTTGCTCTGCTCATTGCCGCTTGGTGCTGTGTAGTCTGATCTAGTCGATTGAGCATAGCTTGGTATGGGCTCTAAACATGGTGGCCACGCATTTTTTAGCTCCGCTATTTCTCGCTTTTTTTTGCAATTATACTAAACCAGAAAGCAAATGATGTATCTCGCTTTACATCTGGGATTGATGGCTTTGGTTTAAACATTACTCTGGCGAGCAACCAGCCGATTACAGTCGGACTGGAAGCGATTCATCGCAAACTTAACTGAAAAGGCTCTATGACTATGGCCAAGAGCCACTACACGTGCTTTGAGCGACTCTTGCTTTCAATTCTTCTCCTTGGTGGTGCATGTGCATGGTATCCAAATTGACCCTGGACCGAAATGGAAATATCCGTGTATGATCTGCACGAAACCTGTTAAGTCAAACCAGAAGGGTATCCAATGTGCTAATTGTGATCTTTCAGATCTTTGGTGCCACTCCAACTGCTGCATGCTCTATCGGTGATGAGAAGTATAACTCGCTCGTCAATTCATCTTGTGTCTGTATGTGCCCATAATGTGATATATCTGCCGAATTTCTCCGAGGAGGGCCGGTTGATCATTTTTCCCTGGAAAAAAAGGGGGGGGGGGGGGTTTGCCATTGGGTGATTCTTTCCACATTATGGAATTATGCTTTAACGTTAATAATTAAGGAAGAATCGTCAGAGGGTTTTTCTTTTTTTTGGGAAGTGGTTGCAATACAGGAGGGGATACTTTTCACATTAATGGGTAATAACGTTTCAATAGTAAGAGTTAGGGTAGAGTAATGGGATAGTTGTTCGAGGGGTGCTTGTTTTATTGTAACCTACATTAATAGGTCTATAAATTTTATTAGATTATTCATACACATAATTACTATTGTAAGTTGTTATTTATTTTTACCAATTTTAAGTTCACATTCAAGTTTTAACGAGTTATACAGCTCCTAGTTGACATGTGGATAAACAAAGTATTGTATTCTACAAGAAATGTTTTGCTTAAGTTGAAAGTACAAGCATGATGATCGCTGATAAAAGGTCACCAGTTTAGAAATACTTAATCCTAAGTTTTCCTTATGTTTTTTCACCAGTCACGTAACCAAAGCTGCATAGGAAAATGCGACAGTGAAGATCGACAGTTAGAGATGGCTCAACGCAGTTTCTTTCCAAGAAAAGGTGAATTTTGTGCTGCGTTTTACCACACGCCGATGTCAAGATATGCTGGTACAAAATATCACTGCCTAGATGAAAATGGCTGTGATATCGGTACAAGAAAACGTAGCTTTGGTAATAATTATAGTCATCCCAGGAAAGTGTTTGGCGTGGTTAAACTTGAAGTTCATCAACCGGATAAAACAAAACACCGTACGAAGAAGGGAAAGGTTTACGGACAGGCGTGTATTAGGAAAGTGATACCGTACATGAATATGTACTCTAGTTGTGAGAGGCGCGCACTTCACGCAGAATATTTCTTTGTGACCGACGCCAGATCTTTTGGCCAGCCAGGTTCTCTTGGGGCAGAGATATTAAAGCTGAACCCTAATCATCCAACAAAGTTAGTGTTGTACTTAACCTATCAGCCCTGCCATCATTCCTCGAACCGTACACCAGAGAAGAGCTGCACAGAAGAGCTGATAAATCTTTACCGGGAAGTGCTCAAGCCGAGAGGGATAGTGTTTGTGGTAAAGGTTGCATTTATGTACAAGGTAAATTGGAATGTTCCTATGACATGGAACTCCACTCCTGACAGCTTTGCCAAAAGAATCCTAGCTGAAAGTACAAGACTGGGAATACACTTACTATTCAAGGAAGGCATAATGTTGTGTGGAATGGAAAAGGAAGACTGGTTTTTTTTGTTATCTTTGAGTGACGAAAATGTAAAGAGAAATGTTCCTCGCTACAGATTAAGCAACAGGAGAACTATGGATGAATATGTGAACAGGAGCTTAACAGGTTTGTTGTTTCAGCACGAAACTTGTTTACATGTACTACAAGAAGTTGGCCTAGAGGACTCTGCCTTACATCAAGGGAACTGGTTGTTGTTGTTTAGCAGTGAAAATGAAAACATCGCCAGAGCATACTTAAGGGAGCTGAAGACCGACAGAATTAGTTATGTCAACGCATTTTAGCCGAAATTGGCCTGCACATAACTCTGATACGCTATCAAGACTGACAGTGCGTTTTCAATTGCATGGGTATTGCAAACGTTAGAACTTATATTTGGAAGCGCAAGCTAATTTACAACATGCTAGCCAAGCTTGGCATAGACAGGTTTGCTCTTAGTCAGTTAGACTGGAAGTATCTGATGTGTGCTAACGAGGAGAGTGAAGTGACACGGTACTTGGTTCATTTAAGAGGATGGTTGATGGAGTTACAGTTAGGTTTGTCTTATCGAAGGTAGACACTAACCAGATATCTACCAGACGTCCGTGACAAACAGTTTTCAAAGAAGCCTTGCCTCAAGATCCCTCCACCGCTTCACTCACGAAGATCTTTAACACCAACACACCTGCCAACACAATTAATGCAATACTTAAATTCTACTCTACAAAGAGCCGACTATTTTAGGAGCAAAACAGGAAATAAAGAACATTGAACCGTAGTTCAGAAAATCATCATAAACTTACAAGTCTGTCTTCCAAAATATATACATTGAAAAAAATGTTTTCAGTAACCAAAGCTGAGAAAAAGGTTTGAAATATGACTGGAAAGGATTTTTTAAACATGTTTAATGTGTGAATAACAACAACAACAACTTTATTCGTAATCTTATAGCAATGATTTACATGTAAATATATAGAAAATTAAATAGCAAGAGTACTGGGAGTCTGGGACACCTGAAATGGTAATACGAGCTAATCGAGTCAGGCATCCCAGGAATGTATAGATTAAAATTATTGAATTGGGTCAAGCACACATTCACAGAGCACTACATCATAATAATAATAATACTTTATTACACCTTATATTTTGTAAAATTATACTAGATAACAAATACTTGTAAGCACTTACAGAGTCATTACAGCAATAATTATACAACTATTAATGCTTTTGCTAATTCCAAAACATCATACAAATATTTTGAAGATATATCAATAACAGAATCATCCTTCATTGAAAACAAATACAAAAATAGAGTCCTCTTATTTAATACACGAAAAACATCATTGACGCAATATAACTTTTGAAGAAAATCCTTTCTCAAGTTGACAAAATCATGATTGTTGCATTCAAATATATAATGTAACTCATCGCCAACCCTGTTATCATTACAAATAGTCAGTACAGATTCGAGAATCGTATGGTATTTTTTGTATCGCCCAGTTTCAACCGGCAACCTGTGTGCCGAGATTCGTAATCGGGCAACAGCTTGTCGATGTTTTACATTTGAGATACTACTTAAATACTTCTCAAAACACACATCAGATTTAACAAGTCCAAATGTCCGTAATTTACCCCGCTTTACTTCATGAGAGTCAGAATGCCCTCCGAAAACCTCATTGTTCCAAAAACTTTAATGGAACACGGAGATTTGAAACATTATCAAGACCACATATCTTTAAGATATAATTCGCAAATATAACACTTTGAGAATTGGAATTAATACATACGCGTGAAGCCTTGCCAACGATAGTTTCACTAAGAATGGCGTCATTCAGACGTAACCGATATTTCACAATAAGAGCAGATACCTGTAAAATAAGATGTACCCTACCTAACTCAGCATACACGGCTAGATTTGATGCTTTAGCGTGAACACCTAAAATACGTTTACAAAATTTCAAATTACGAGAATTATTGTTAAAAAAAGTCAAGAGACCATCACAAGTTTATTCTTAAAAATATCAAAACCAGAAAGCTTACCATATAATAAAATCGGAATTACCATTGAAGAAAACAATTTCAAAAGAACTTTTACTGATACATTGTCTATAGAGGAAAAGCAATTAAAAAGACTATGCTAAGCACGCAAAGCCTTGTTATAAAGGAACTTTTGTGCAGTTTTAAAGCCACCTGAATAATGAAACGTAATACCTAAATACGTATATTCGTCGACCCGTTCTAACATGTCGTTACCATAAAACCATCAAGGGTACCCAACGAAGTTTTCGGTTAAAAAGCTGTTCGGGAGAGTAAGTTAGCCTAAAACTTTCGGATTTGAAAAAATTGTCCTAGGAAATTGTTTTCTGAAACTGACTGGCTAGAAAATTTGTTTTCAATCCCTAGAAAATTATAGAAGAAAAGGGAGACTAAGTGGTTTCCCCTAAAATATTCGTACGTATTCGTCTCATGATCAATAGAGTCAGAACGATCCGGAAAAAAACATTGGTTGGAATGGAAAAAGCGCCACCTAAAGTTTTCGAGAACACATTTTCATTTCCGAAGAAATTCTGACATCTAAAAATCGAAAGAATAAACCTTTAGCAAAAGGAGGTCACCGAAAAGAATTGCCTAAAGGAAAAAAGAACCCCTAAAAAATTCGTCCCTCCACAAAACTTTGCAACATAAAGTTACCTGGGCTAGAACATTCTTGTTTCTGTTCTAGACTACTAACAAATTCGTAGGCCGGGAACATTTTGCCCTAGAATTTTCGGTTGACGAGATTTTCACCTAGAAAATCCGAACAGCTAATAGCTTTCTAGAATACGTCAAAAGACATAGTAGGCGCCTTAAAATGGCTAGATGAGCTGCAGACAACTGGTTTCAAACGAATTTCAAAAAGTACTCGTTGGGTGCCCTTGAACCATTGACGTAATATTAGTTTTAGTCTCTGAGAAGCCGTTGCAAAAACCACTACCTTTGACTTTTTTAAATTAACTTTCAACTTCCACTTGTATGTATAAGAATCAAGTCTACGAAGACAGGTTTGCAAGCCAGTTGCCGATTCAGATAGAATAACCAGGTCATCCGCATAAAGTAGAGAGCTCAGTTTAGTGTCTCCTAAATGAACTTTGTCGCAGCCATCGTTAAAAATCTCAGGTATATCGTTAATAAAAACATTCAGTAAAAAGCGAAGGACTAAGATTGCAACCCTGTTTAACACCTATATCAGATTGGAAAAATGCAGTCACGCCTTGACTACAACCATATCTTATCAACTTGAAAAACAGACCCTCTCTCCAAACACTATCGTAAGCTTTCCTGAAATCAACAAAACAAGCAAATAAAGGCTTTTGTTTTGATCTATACAAATCTATTAATGTCTTTAGCACCAGTACATGATCAGCCGTCCTAAAACTTTGTCTGAAACCAATTAGTTGAAACGAATTAAAAATATTGTTCTCATTCAAGAACTTGTTGAAACGATTATTCAGAATAAGCGTGAAAAATTTTCCTAAACAACTACTAATAGATATGCCTCTATAATTACCAGGATCAGCCCTACACCCAGACTTATGTAGTGCTACAATCAATCCCTCGGACCAGCCCTGCGGGAAAACTCGGCGAGATAAAACTGTGTTAAACAGTTTGACGAAAAACGGTGCTAAACTTGGAATTGAATTCTTGATTATTTCGTTGCTTACTGACTGCACATGCACTAGCCTTTTTGCTCTTCAATTTCTTGGAAAGATCACATACTTCCCCAATGGTTATAGGGTTGTCCAAAATTCCATTACTACTCGTAGCCCATATCTGATAATTGTTAACAATCTGTGCCTCACTACTATCACTTTCCGTTGTAAAACTAACCTTGTTCAAGTCTTTAAAATACTCAAACCACTCCTCGGGAGAAATATCATTCGAGGCGTCTGAACACTTATTGGACTTTAAAAGATTAACGAGCTTCCAAAATTCACTGGGATTTCTACATTCCAAATCTCGAATTTTATCAAGCAGAGAGTTCCTGAACTGAGCTTTCGTCCTTTTAATTAGCCGCTTTTGACTGAAAAAACTTGTGCCTTAAATAAAGGTCATTCGGGTATTTTGATAATAAGATACCCAAATGTTTTACTTCCTTCTTAAGATCATAACAACTTTTGTCGAACCATATTTGCTTCTGAACCGTATTATGTTTGTTCCTTTTGATCCTTTTTCTGTTCTTAACAGGAATCACCTTTTTGGAAGCACAAACTACAATTTTAGTGAAATCGGAGACCAAAGAATCTATATCAATTTCTTCCTCCGAACCGTCTAAATTGTCGAATAGGCTACGTAGTTGAGACTGAACCTCCTCAGAACTAATAGTTTCGATAAATTCATTTTTTAAATTGTCATTCCACAAAAAAGCTAAAGGAGGGGGGTGGGTTTCCATGCCCCCCTTCTTAGATATGGACACTTTGGCCTCCAAAACAAAAGAAAGAAAACAGTGATGAGAAAATTCTGTCATTTGTGAAACTGTAAAATGATTTATACGCGGAAACAAACTATGAGAAACAATCGCATAATCAACAACACTCGCCCCGTTGTAGGTGTGACAGGAAAACTGGCCGATATAATCACCCTTTGTTCTTCCATTTAACGTAACTAAGTTATTACCAAAACATAACTCAGAGAGTGACCTGCCATACGCATTAATCTGAACATCCCTAGAGATTCGCGGCTCTAAGATCCCAGCAACTGGACCAAAAATAGAATTATCTTTATCTACATAATCTGTCAAATTACCCAATCTTGCATTGAAATCACCACATATATTACAAGTACAATATACAGAACAATAGCCCATCTGGGCTTTCACTCGGACCACATGAGATTGAAGATGAAATACACTTTCATTTGAAATCCTCTTAGTAATAACCAAAGGGAAGAATTATCAGCTGAATTTAGCAGTCTTTAGGAGTGGCCGCTAGCGCGGTGACTTTCATTCTCTGCTCCCCTAGTATATATGTAATTTAATATTTGTGTTTTTCTCGTATGTTGACCTTGTAATTTAAACACTACTTATTCGTTTAACACACTGCATTTGAGCAGGCATATTATTCATTGTTTTGAACCCGAGAATTAACCGTACTACCGTACTTCATGGTCCCTTTCTTTAGTAGTGGGTTGTCGGTCAGGTGATTGTAAACTCTCGTCATTTAGCACAGAAAATGTATTCTGATGAATAGGGATCGGGTTGTCATGTAAGAAAGATGGCTCTTGAACAAACTGATAAGCTTCAGTAGGTTGGGTAGTCTCGGAACACTGGAGACCTTGGTCTTTCGTTGTCTTCTCTTTTGTATTCTTGATTTTGTTTTTAAAGTTTGAAAGTCGGATCTTAGCTTTATTATATCCGCTTTCAACTCGCCATTTTCAACTTCTAGGTCAATAATACGTGATGACAGCATCTTGATTTCGGTCTTGTTTATATTATCTTGCTGCACTAATTTGTCTTCCAAATGACTGAGTTTCGTTTCTTGATTCGTATTTTGATGTGACGAGAGTAATAATTAATTACGCATACGGGAGTCAGTTAGGTCAGCCTCCATGTTACAAATCAAGGTCATTAAATCAGCGAGAGAGTTCTTATTGCGGGCTAACAATCCTCGTAGAGAATCTAAAGAATTCCGTCTCTTCCGGTTTGAATTTGACTCATGTGTATGTTGCTTTTGGAGTTTCAAGGATATGTTGATCCAAAACTACAGGCCTTGGGGTTTTTCATTGACTTGTGAACTTGCAGGCTCTGTATATGTAACTTGTTTTGTTTTCTTGTATAACATAAAGTGTTGAACATGTTCTCAAGCATATCGCGCGTGACCTCTGTTTCTTCATTCATTAAGTTCTCTACTTTCATCTGTAATCTTTGCCCATGCCTTGACACATAACTATTCCTGTTGTTAAGTATACGTAGACGTGGATGGTTATAAGTAAAATCCTTCGACAGCTTGTACCGTTTCCGCTAGGTCAATATCCTCGCTGGAACGAAATAACTTGATCTCAATACTCTCTATCCAACTTACGGTAAATTTAAATCTCTGACAGTTTTTAAGAGACTCATAATATTGGTCTTGAAGTGCCTTCAAATGCAGCACAGCGAGCCGATGGCTTATAGATTCCAATATCTATTTCTTCGAATTTTAGCTTTCCGGATCCTGGCCCCTTCACTGGCTTCAGGTCGTCGTACGTGTCGTATATCAAATCACTGGCCATCTGGATAAAAAACGCGGTCCTTCGGCTCCGACAAGAGCGCCAGTTGAAATATCCTGAAAGGAAGGCTTTCGCACGAGTGAAGTTAAATAAAACATTAAACTGCTTACATTTGAGAGATGGGACTCCAAATGAGAGAGAAAGTTCCTCGCGGGCCCTCCACCATCTTGCTTTACTGTATTAAATTATGTAAATAAATTAACCTGGCGATTGTTGCGTGACCAGCACAGTGCAATCTGATTGGTGTGAACTTGACCTTTAACGCATGCGCAGAAATTTTGCGACACCCAACAAAAAAAAAAAAAAACGGCTTACATTTTAAGACCCACAGGCAGCCCGAGTAATAATCAGACAAGTCTTACTCGTAGAAAAAAAGAAAAATTATAATAAAAATAGAAATCAATATTTAGAAATAAGTTTTTGTTTAATTTCATTTTAAAAGTCTTTTTTTTGGAGGTGAGATTTCTAAGATTTTCACTAATATCATTCCATATGATGACGCCTTTATATCGTAAACTAAATTTACCATAATTTGTTGGAACTTGTGGAACATAGTAGGCAGCCTTAGATGCTAATCTGGTGTTATGATGGTGAATTTCAGAAATTAAAGTAAAAAAATCAAGTTATTGAATGATTGAGGAAGATTGTTATGATGATAATCAAACATGAATATCGCAAATTGTAAATAAATCAGGTCAAGAAGGTTTATAATCTTAAGTTTATTAAATAGAGGATCAGTGTGGGCATCAAAGTTAGAAAATGTGATGATACGTAAGGCTTTCTTTTGCATGATTACAAGATTATTAAGTGTAGTAAGATATGTGTTGCCCCATGACAAGAGAGCATATCTAAGATGAGGAAATATCATTGAATAGTAAATCTTTACTAATATGTCAGTATTGACATAATATCTGATCTTTGAAAGTATGCCATTACCTTTAGATACCTTTTTGATATTTCATGCACATGATGTTTCCAATTGAAATTGGCGTCAATTAAGACTCCTAGATATTTAATATAGGGTTTATAGGGTAAGATTTGATAATTTATCAGGAGCTTAATTGCATGAAATGTTTTTTCTGTGATGGATGAAAGATAATAAAATTAGATTTGCCGATATTTAATGAGAGTTTATTAGTATTAAGCCAAACCTGAATATTGATTAACTCATTATTTACTGAATTTTCAAGTTTACTTAAGTTTTTATCCGCGGCAAACAAATTAGAATCATCAGCAAATAAATGAAAATCAAATAGGGTGGAACATTTGAGAAAGTCATTAATATAAATTAGGAATAACAAAGGGCCAAGTACTGAGCCTGTGGGACACCACAGGTTATAGAATAAAAACTACGTGTGTTGGTCTTATAGCTCTTTCCTTCGTCTTGAGAAACTAATTTTATATATTTAATTTCTTACATACATACATACAAACATATCTTTAATATAAGTTCCCAGAAGGGCTTTTCAACATATATTTACAAATGAATTAAAATAAGTTAAACTAAGAGAAACTATAAATTTGTTAAAATACTTATCGATAAAATTGCGTAAAAACTATATATGATCTAAAAACTATCTAAGATTAATAACTATTACATTGGATTCAGTCGTAATAAGAAGCTAATAATTTGGACTTAAGAGCTCTCTTAAATTGAGGAAATGAAGTCGACGCTTTAAGTGTGCTATCTAAGGCATTCCAAATCTTAACACCTCTGTAACTAAAGGACCTCTGACCGGATGCTGAGTTACATTTAGGAATGTTAAGGTCGCCGCAATTTCGAGTATTGCGCTGGTGTATACTGGATCTCTTGCAAAACTTATCCGATAAGTAGGATGGCGAAAGGTCAATAAAATGTCTCTGAGATTAACAGTTTCTTTAACCGGTAGCCATTGAAGGTGGCGCAATATAGGTGTGATATGGTCAAATTTGCGTGCGCCAATTATTATTCTGGCTGAGAAATTATGCACAAGTTGCAGTTTCTTGAAGTTCTTATCGGAGGTATTAGCCCAAACCGATGAACAATAAAATAGTTTGCTTAGAACAAGGGCATTAACAATCGTATTTAGAGTTTCGGAATTGAATAGGTGTTTTACTCTGTTGATTTGACACAAACTCGCCATACATGATGAGACAAGTTTTGTGACATGGGCATCATAAGTTAGATTGGTGTCAATAATCACGCCTAAGTCTTTAGCTGAAGATACTGGAGTTAACTGCTTTCCTAAGAGTTCTACATGTATATCTTATTTTTATCATTCTGTTGTGGTTAAATCGAGCCCGCCTTAGTTCAGTACACCGCAGTTTACAGAAGTGTGAAACTGAAAGTTTATTTTATACTCGACTATACCTAGTACATTTGCAAACTATTTAACACCAGGAGATTAATGAAGGATGGTAGTGTTATTAGGATACATGTGGTACGTTTTCAATAATTTCTGTATAATTTTGCTTATGAAAACTTAGAAAACCCATGTCAAGAATACGAGACAAGTGACGGCCAGTTATTGGCCGCTCAATGCTTAGTCATTGCCAGTAACAACAATAAACGAGTTGTAATTCCAAGTCTTGTTGAGGCCTGGTACCTAGAAGTTCTGCTTAAGCTAGTCTTATCTGTAACTCAATAATAATTCATGAATCAAAAACAAAGAAAATCAATGTACATTATCTGATACAGATTTCGTCATGATTTGCATAAACTTTTGCTTCGATTTTCTCGGCCGAAATAGGTCGTATCGCCAAAACACGACTGTTGGTCACTAACCGTATTTTGATTACTAATACGAGTTTTCATTAACTTTGTGAATAGGACCGAGTCTAAAACGAACCCCTGGGGAGGGGTAAGGAGATGGAGAGTATTTTTATTTTGTCCCCTCCCTCACCCTCACCCCCTACGTAAAGCAAATATCTTTGTTCGACCATGAAAAGATATAGCGATGAAAACAGGCGCGGTCAGTGACCGATAAACATAAAGAGACTTGGTCACAGCGATAGCGGATAACACGCATACCTTGACTATGACGTAATGACGATAGGTAACTAGTTCTTGTAAAAACTAGTGTTGGTCTGCGTCGGCGGGGAAGATAAACACTGGTATATAATCAACTAAAGTCGATTGAGGTATGCTAACCGCCGTGGATAGCGAGTAGCTAGCCCTTCGTCAGAGCAAAAGAGGGAATTGTGGGTGGGGAAACGGTTTGCAGAGTGTTGTACTCGGATTAATTGCGCGTAATGAGCAGACTATCCAATCAGAGCACTAAAAAGTTGTCTCGATAATTGACTTTCCATAATAAGTGGGATACTATAACATGTCAACAGATTGGTTAGATTTCCTCAGATAATTTCCACACTAACTTTGTACATATAAGCTTACTGTTAGGATCTTACTGTTAGGAAACCCAAGCGTGCTCGCGAAAAATGCAATTTATGCCAGTCGAGGAACGAAATTGGCAAAATTTATTATTTTGCTGGCACGGAACAGAAGCCTGGGGAGAGAGGTGCAGAGAATTATGGATAATGTAAGTTATAATAAACTGGTGACCGTTAGGCTCCTGTAGAAATTCGTTTTTCTTAAAGTAAGGAATTTGAATCAGTCTACAGTCAGCCTTGCACTCAGTTTAAATTATTTTTATTCTGATTAGTGAAGTAAAAAAAAGAAATAAGAATCCTTAAAACCCCAAAGGTAGCAGAGGCTACTTTGGTCGGGGATGCACGTTCCCAATTTAGTACTTTTGAAATAAACTTTTGGAAACCATTTATCAAATGTAATTCTGGGGTCGAGAATGGTTTATAATCTGTTTTTCTAAACCAGTTTCTCGGCTGCAATATATATTTTTAATTTATGAAAATTACTCGCTTAATTAATGTTTTTTTAACCAGTGGGTGGGCTTAGAATAACCGGCATCTGTCTTAGGAGAATATCAGTTTAAACTCGTAATTATCAAAATTTCCCTACTTGCTGCTTGAACGTATATTTCTTGATCTAAAATTCTAATATATTAAGGAACATTTCTGTGGCGATAAATCACCTTTCCGTTACGTTCCACAGTAGGCGTCTTAAGCCTTTAATGCTCTCAGACTTCAAAAGGTTTCAGAAGGTTATATTTTTTCCACATACACACAATCAATCTCGTACCCAGACCCCATTTGTTACTTACTGCGCATGCTCGACGAAAAAATAGGGCTCTGGAAGAATCCGATTTTTGTGTATTCTGATTGGCTGTTCTGAACAATGCAATTTCACCGGAAGTCAAACATAAAACATTTCTGGAGGGTTGATTTATTTGGACAAAGGCATTGGAAATTAGGGCCGGGTTATCTAAACGCCAAAAACCGTTGGATTTTACCTAAATGGATGCCGCTAAAAATCTTCAGGGATTCTTAGACATTTGCTTGTATCCAGTCGGGAGTTCATATCACTTCATCGCCAACACGCATCGCACACAGTACACGTATTCTCAGAATTCGAAAATCGAACTCAACTGGATATAGCCGAGGGATTTACCGTAACAGATAGGTAATACTATACTTTCCCATATTAACAACAATGTTCGTAAGTGCTCTATAGGCAGAAGAGGCGTTTTCCGATTTCGTAAACTTGTGAACAGGCGCTGATCGCTTAAATATAAGCGTTTGTATGGGAATGTAACGAACTCCAGCTTTCAATTCAGGGAGCTAAAATACGAGAGAATCGTAAGTATAAATGCCTTGACTTGCTTCTACCGTGTATTCAGTTGCTGTTTCTGTGATCATCTGGCTCAGGTAATGCGATTTCAGCGGGTTTTCGATCCCCATGAATCCTCTTGTGTACTCAGGAATCTGTGATGTCGCACGATAAAGAAACACGAGCCAAATGCATGAAAATAAAGCCTTAAAACCCAGAAGATGAAAGAGACTCCCTAAGGCTTGCCCTGACACTAGCAAGCAAAAGATCACTATCAAGATACCGGGTGAACGTCCTAATCAGTCCAAACCAAAACCTAGGCCTGAGGCGCTGAGCGAGAATCGAACCCGAAGAAACGACTTCTCAGTGTGACGTAATGTTAAGGATGCGCAGAGTCAACGGAAGTCCGTGATTCGCGGAGTTCCGGAATCGGATTCTTCCAGAGCCTATTTTTTCGTCGAGCATGCGCAGTAAGAAACAAATGGGGTCTGGGTACGAGATTGACACACAATGCAATAGAAAAATACATTAATAAAAATACAAGTGATAGATGCAAAGGTTAACAACCATTAAAGGGTTAACACATGTCCATAGCAATAGCAAGCACTACGGCTGGAGAAAAACACTAAGAGGAGAACAGGTATTTCTCAGTTGAATTTTGATTTAAAAATCGTAAGTGATGTACTATTCTTTATATCTTGTTGGAGATCATTCCAGAATTCGGCAGAAGCGTACATTTAACATTAAATTTGCCATTTTACTTTTGGGAGGGACAGATTGTTGTTAGTTTTTATTTCTGTACAAAATACACGCCTCTTCGATTGAATGGTCTTCAAGACTACGAAACTTTGAAGTTCGAGGGCTTATATGCTAGTTTTAAGAACATCAAATTTCCTAGGGAAACTATCAGCCGATATAGTTCCGATATAGTTCCGTTACTTGTTCAACACAAAATTGTCTTCCGTGCTCAGCGGGCACTATCGCCTATTAGTATAAACCAACTAGTGGACTATTACAAATCCTGCATTCTGATTGGCTACCCTACTATAGGTCTATTTGTGATAGCCCATGGTAGAGAAAAACCGCACGCATTTTCATGAAATAATAATATTTCTTCAACTTCAATTTGTTTCTTTCTGTTATTTCTACTGTCCGACTAGTTAGTTTATACTAAAACAATTAGACCTCTCGCCCTCATGAGCTACGAGTTAAATAGCCCATTCGGCTGCGCCTCATGGGCTATTGACTCGTAGCCCATTCGGGCTGCGGGTCTAATTGTTAAATAGTTTGCCTCCGCGGACGACAACTATCACATCACGTGATCGCTTTTAGCCAATGAGCGCGCGCCAAAATTTTGGGCGCAGACCCGAGTTAAATGTCAAAGTGAATAGAAACGAAGATTGTGTCAGCCACCGTTCTACCAACTATCTGCCCGGCGATATTAGAAACATCGAGTTCGCAGCAAGAGACCATCTAGCAACAAAACTTTGGGTTATGATCTTAGTACAAGAAAGTCTGGTTAGCATACGAAAGTATATCTTTGTTTCCATTGCCTTAGTCCGATTATGAAAGGAAGTGAGCGGACGACCTCGTACCGTCTGATAATCAGGCTAGATCCCTAATAGCCTGTGGAAAATGACGAAAAGAAACGTTGCGAAAAGAAAATGGCGGACGGAAAGAAGAGGGTTCCCCCTCCCTTCCTCCCTCTCTACCAGTCCTCCTCTTCTCTTTTGTCCGATTTTTGTTTTTTTAGTATCCAAGGGCCTGTGAACAGGCTAGATCCCTAATAATGACAGTTTCGAATGACGTCGATTGTGAAAATTGGTTCTAGAAAATTGAGATAGCGTATTTATCCTAAAGGTTTTTCAATTCATCTTCTTTTTTGGATTAGATCAATCCCTTGACCTCGTACTGGCAACTGAATAATGTGTTCCACTACAAACAATATTATGTTTATTCTATCATACAGTTACAAATACATTTACTGAACATTTCTACAACAATATATGGTTATTCCAATCAATATTATTTTCTACAATTTAATGTTAAAACAAATTGAAATTTTCCGGTTTTCCTAGTGCTGTGAACCGAAAAAGAAATTACTTACGAGCCAGCTGTTGTATACGCAATCACTTTTGCACTCAAAAGGCGGACATAGAAATGTTACATTTTATCCTAAGATACCGCTTATATAATTTTTTGCCGGTTTGACAAACTGATTGTCATTTATTTGCTCGTATTTACCGAATAGCAATTAGCAAACTAGCTCTAAAGCTTTACAGTATATGGAGCGAACTAAGCGAGTCTATATAACTTGATTGATGTTTCTCGAGTGTTCTAGAAGGCTATTTAGGCTTTATCCAGTTTGAGTTCTTTCAGTATTAGAATAATGCATATATAGTCTTTATTTCAAGTAGTTCTAAAAGGAAGCTTAGTAATATCGATATTCTTTTGTCAGTATCACGCTGTATTTACTTCACAGATATTCGTGCAGCCGGTTATTGTAATATGTCAAATCATAATATTTTTCCGGTTTAACTGTTAAAAACCGGCTCTCATATTGGCTCCAATAAATTCAAAGAGCGCCTAGTTTTGGTCACTTTAACTGCATTATTCTCAGATGGGAACAAAGAATCAAGCTTCAAGGGGATTCCAACCACGAATCCATCTTTTGTTTGTCTATGGAAATGAACTTTCTCAGGGCAACATCGAAATATCTTCTTCGAGATATGCTGAAATCCTATGCGAAAATTCTCATTGAAAACCGTGTAAATCAACGGGTTTAACGCACTGTTGGAATAAGACAGGAAAATAGCGATAAAAACAAAATTGTCGCTACAGATTGTATCGCTGTAGTAATAAGAACAGAAGATCCAGCCAATCCAATATGGCAAAAAACACATATAAAACACTGTAATGATGATGGCTACCATCTTTAGAACTCGTAAATTTAATCGTTCAGTTCTTCGGCTTCTAAACGTGAGCCTGGTCCCAGGAGTTTTCCGTCGCAAAAGTCGCACTGCAATTGCCGAGTAAAGACTAATCACTAGAATAAAAGTACCAAAGAGAAGGATGAGAAAAAATATATACCAGATTTTCCAATTGGTGAAAAACGTCCGTACTTTGCAAAAGGACTTGTCATGTTCGACGTTAATTCCTCCGTAGTACAGAATAGGTACACAATATCCGGTTGATAACAGCCAAATGATTCCTACCACACGATGCGATGTTCTCCTGGTGATAATTTTTTTGCGGGGATAAAATACAACGAGAAAACGATCAACTGCAATAACTGCTAGATGCATCACGCACACGTTCAGAGAGAGCTTCTCGATAAAGTTAACGATCTTGCACAGTAAAACGCCCAAAGTACTTGGTACCAACCACTCCTCGTTTGCTAAAATTCGTGTGATGCGCTCCGGAACACTTCCAATCGTTATCAAAAAATCTGCGCAGGCCATCGAAACGATAAGGTTATTACTAACCGTCCGCAGCTTCCCGTTAGTGTTGAGTTTGTAGGCAAGAATAACCATACAATTTCCAACGAGAGAAGCTACAATCATAATGGAATAAGCGGTCGTTTTCGATCCGATAGCTAATGGTGAATCTACCATAGTCTTTTGTATAGCCGAAACGTTTCGTACTGCAAGCGAGGAGATCCGGTCTCTTGGAGGACCAGAATTCATGCTCTTGCGACCTATGTTTAGCGGTCGGCGCTCTATAAACACAAGGGCCCTCTGGTATCGGTTTCGATCTTCCACACAATACAATAGCTATTTACCTTCCTAACGTACAACTCGTTAAATTGCGCACGTAAAGTCTCCACCTGACCACCCGTAGACCGAGTTAGTTGCACCCATATAAAAGCACAGCTACGGAATCAATAAGGATACCGATTGATCATTAAAAGGCGTTTCATTTGCCGTCTGTGACTACCAAACTTTCTACACTGAGATCTTAAAGCCCAGAAAAGACTCGAGTGTATAATATTTTGGTATCGAATTAGTCTGAAAGTCATTATTGAGTCATTATTTTTCTTGCAAATTACACCCAATGAAAAACACTGCCACTGTATTTTACCTTTCAAATTCAAATTCTTTAGACACCTATATCTACCATCTTGATTCGAGCAGACGACCGAGTTTAATAGGTAACCACAACAATGTGAAGTTTCTTACTGGCTTTCTTCTTTGACATTCTACCCAAATGCATGAAACCTTAATTTCCGATCAAAACTTCAATATTTAAAATTAAACTCTTAGTAACACAAGGTGAGATTATTTCTTTGGATGGTCAGTGTTTGGTCAGTTGAGCAGTTTGTTTTGTAAAATATGACGTTTTAGATTCTCTAGCGCAGGTTTACTCTTGAAATTACAATTTTGGCATTGTCATGACTGAATAAAGAAATGTTTCAATCTACAGTATTTGTATATAACGTTTGCAAATTTGGTCATTTTAAAATGTTGCACTTTAGTCGAGCAACGCATATAACTTTTTCTGGAAGGTCCTCACATTTCATGTTTATTTTTGCCCCATTGGCTAATTGAAGCCAGAAAAATCAGGTTTTCGGCTTTTTCAGCCTCGGCTTTTTGCAGGAATTCAATTAGATAACAAGGTTCGATTCTCATCGTCGTCGTATAATTTACCCACATAGTAAGACTTTGGAACTTCAAGTAGCTCGTTTTATGCGTACACGTGCTTCCCGAGATCGAATTGGAATTTAGGTTGATAAGGGAGGAAAACCGGAGAACCTGGAGAAAAAGCCTCGAAGCAAGAGCCGAGATACCAACACACTCAACTCACATGACTGTGACGTCAAGTCCGGGAATAGAACCCAGGCCACAGAGGTGAAAGGCGAACACCACTCGACCCCCTTTCTAAGAATCGAAATAGAAATTAGGGTTTCATTAAACTGGGCACCACCTTGAAAAGCTACAATGGTTTTCACAGGCTCGGCTTCGCTTTGAATAGGCTTAAAGTATGACTTAATAATCGGGGAACTGTTTTTACTCTTTCACAATCCAAAGCAAACTGAGGTGAGTGTCGAAAGTAAACTCTCTTAGAATAACCATTTTCTTAATTTGCAAATTCCATATTCACATTGTTCTTTCTGTTGACAACAAAGCATATAATACAGCATTTATCACAAGTCTAACTTTTCTGTGACCCCAAAATTTACTATAACATCGACGAAAAAAATCATTGAAAGTAAAATAGTTTTTTTTCGACGAAGTACTCTTTTTAAAGATAGAAACTTTTATTTACTTAGACAATTTAATAATACTCCCGACTGCAATTTCCTTAGCAGTGATAGAGAAGTCGCTGTTGTTTATTGAATGGCTTAATATGTATGTTTTACTATCTTCATCGAATCTTCTTGTCTTACGATATTGACCCAGTGATTTCTTAATGGTAGATGCTACTTTCTTAAAATCCAGTTACAATCGGCCTTATTCAAATATTCAGAGCTGAAATTTGCAATTTGTTTGACATTCAGTACGCCTGATTCCAGCTATAAATGAAGAACGCTTGAAAAGGAGTAGGCTTTGCCGCACATTGTCGTTTTCCTAAGTAAAATACTAATGCTCTCCACAACACAGCACAAGGTTCCAAAATGCTTGTTTTACGTTAACAAGAGCCCAACTTGGCTTTCACTCGGGCCACTATATATTCATCAATGCAGCCAGACACTCTTTAAGGTGAGCACACGCCATGCAGGAGACATTTTGCATGTCCCCTAGTGTGTTTCCACAGTGTGTTTCCACAGTTATTTCGAGTTCTTCCAAACTTCCACAAGTGTTTCTACTGATAGAAACAAGGGGAAACAAGAAACAAGGGGAAAATGTTTTCTATTTCCTTTATGAAATAACCCACAGAAAATAAGTACAACAATGGAAAATCACGCATTTATTAGTATCACGCAATCAAAACTGAGAGCGCGCTCAGCTCAGTTTCTATGAGGGTCTCAATGGGGTGGTGGCTTTTACGGTTAACGGTTAAAATTTGGGCTTTTTTACGACTAACGGTTAGTTTTTTCCCGTTACGGTCTGAACAGTCTTAAAATACAGTCATACTGCTTCTAAGAGTCCGCCATTTTGAAAATGCGCTAGAAAAACCACTTTGCATGATGGGAAACTGACCGAGTAGTAGCCTGGGGACGAAGCTGCACCGGTGTATTACCGACAGGACGCGCACAAAATCACAAAAGCGGCTTATTGAGACTATTGACAACTGCCAAGTGTAGCCGGCCGCATCAGCCACGGGAGACAGAAACGCACAACAAGACACACAACAGTCATAGGTCTCATAGGCCATGTTAGAATATTTCAGTTTACGGTTAATTTTTTTTACGACTAACGGTTAAAATTATGTAATTTTACGCCTAACGACTAGTTTTTTTGCCGATTTACGGCTAACGGTTAACCCCATTGAGACCCTCATCTATGTTTCTATAGAGTTATAGAAACACGGCTTTCAGCCAATCAGAGCGCGCGTACTATCGAATCTATTTTATAAACCAAGATAGAAACATTATATAATTACATTATAAGACACTAGCAGGGACCCGTGGGAACTCACAGGAAATCAACAAATATGATAAATTATAGTAACATAGTCTAGCCGGCTGACTGACTCCTGGCACAATGTTTTTAGCGTGTGGATATTTTCAAGGTTGTATTTTGATCGTTTGCATTGACGTCACAAAAAAAATTACCTCAAGAAAAAACTTATATTAGTAAAATATTTTTAATGCTGTGTATAGAGCAGGTAAAAATAGAGAAATGACCGAAATTTTGGAGCAATAGAGTACTTCGTAACCGAGCTGTCGGCCAAATAATATTCGAACAATTTAGTGTAATTAGTATGCGGCGGCCATGTTGGTGTACAGCTTTAGTACACCAAGATGGCGGCCAAAAGCGTACTATACAAATAAAGCTGTTTTCCCCATCAATATGATTAGCATTCACTTCAAAACACCTTAGGTATCACTTTTAAAGGTTTATCAAGTCTAAAATTTGAAATTGGCCGAAATATATGGATTTCCTTGACATTTAGGAAACACGCTGACCTGGGCTGTCACAAAATTCAAAGTACTGTAACTCAAAAACAAATCACCGTATCGACGTAATTTTTTCGGAGAATACTGAGAATACCGATATCTAAATCATATTAAAAGAACAGCTTCATATATCTCATAGTTTAGATTTTAGCATTTTGATGACGTCACATGCAAAGGGTCTATAATATCTTACGGATCTCAGTTAATTTCTGAAACCGATGAGCACAATTATTGTCAAAAAGTGCCAAAACTGACGGTCACAGGCTCGAGACATGAATTCGTGTGACGAAAACAAATCTGGCCGCCGAAACAGTTGGTTTTATATCTAAGAACACAGGAAACTGGATACAGAAAACAGACATGGACAAAATATCTTACTATTAGACACATCATAGAGTTGTAAGATAAACAAAATAACAGCCTTTTCCACGGACAACATTTCTAACTGTGTTTGAATACCTGGTCTTACCTCGTTCGGTCGTTTGACTTCGGCCGCTTCGCTTGGCGATAGGTTTTCCCTAAACTCTAACTAAAACATTCGCGTAAACTCGATGGCTTGCTCGCCCAGGTTTTCCCTAAAACAGATTCCTGTAAGCTCGATGGCTCGCTCGCCCAAGTAAGTGTAGAACTTGAGAAAACTCATTTCTTTTTAACATTCTTTCCTCAAATGCAACCAAGACCAAGACAGAAAGCAACTTTTCGCATGATTCGTCGTCTTCGTTGGAATACCTGTGGCCGTCACTTTTTGGCGCCATTTTCGGACGTGAGCGCGCGCGCGTCCTCCATATTAGGAAATCGATCGAGGGACCCTGGGAAAGAGCGTTACACACACACACACTGACACACACACTTAGCGTATTATTATATAAGATAATAGATAATTATTTAACTACTCAAAAAAGGAGTATCACATTATTGGGAAGATATGAGAAAGATTCAATACAATATAAACACGTACTATAGGTTTAGAATTAGACAATTAAAAACATATATATAAACGTAAGGTGGTTACAGATATTAAAAAAGAGATCTAGAAACATCGTATACGCGTTAGACATCACAGTCAGTAAAGCCTAGTCCTCTTCAACTCATTAGCATTACCGAGTCTAATTTTTAAATATGTCCTACAAAATCTATTAAAGCTTGGTAATGTATCATATTTAGGACATGCCCTGGGGGGTGGGGGGGGGGGGGGGCATGGTGACGGTATACATTATTCACAGTTAGAATATCTAAGAGGTTGAGCAGGGACAGAGCACTTTCTGTGTACTTCACGTGCGTAATGGCAAAGAATATTAATCTTAAAACGTGATTTTGTTTCACTTGTATTTTTTGTATATGCATTGATAGACGCTGCCCCAGGAAACAATCTCGTTCTCGAACTGCAAAATGGTTAGACCTTCACGAAGTGTGAGGAACGGTCTAGGGAGGAGGGAGAAACGGCTAAAAATACTAGGAAGGAGGGAGAAATGTCAAAAAAATTAGGGAGGAGGGAGAATTTTTAGCATACAGGGAGGAGGGAGAAATGTTTAAAACTCACTAGGGAGGAGGGAGAAATATTTTTAAAAAACTAGAGAGGAAGGAGATTTCACTACCAGTTCCTCTCCACTCCTTCACGTCTTCTCCGATAAGGACGTAAAATCGTAGGTCTTCCGTCGGCCTCAAGTTTAACAGTGTCACCAGACTGTCACGAGTTACCGACGTTGAATAAAGGGCCTCTCTGTAAAACACTTCGGTGACGAGAGCACCTTGTTTAAACATTTCTATTATTATTAAAGTTACTTTACTTTACTTTGTTGTTGTTGTTACTTTTGTTCCACTGACCATTCAACATGAGACGGATCTTAGACAGTTATTTACTGTTGCACTGTAACATAAATAAAGATGGCAGTTTGTACTTTACTCACAATCCTTTGCAGGCAAAAAACTTTAAATCTGTTATAAAATCGCGGCAATCCCTTTATGTAGGACGACACGATTTTTTACCAAAAATACAATAGAATGCAACACAATACAATTCAATACAACAATAGAACGTAACACAATACAATAGAATACAATTTGGTAGCAATTCGTGTCGTCCTACATGAAGGGATGGCCACAATCGCGGTAGAGAGGTTTTAAATCTTAAAAACAAGCGAGTACAAATGCTGCTGCTAATCCACTGTTATTGAAGAGGATAGATGATTTCTACGTGTTATCTTAATAACAAGCCAGTACAAATGCTGCTGCTAATCCACTGTTATTGAAGAGGATAGATGATTTCTACGTGTTATCTTAATAACAAGCCAGTACAAATGCTGCTGCTAATCCACTGTTATTGAAGAGGATAGATGATTTCTACGTATTATTTTGACCGTGTTAGGTTCGCAATGAATTGTGGTCAATATTCAGCTGCTATCTTTTTCAGTATACAGGTGGATTAACGAATATCACGTACATACTAGTCGCCTGGTCTTGAGATTGAATAATTGATTGTGCAAAAGCCTACAAAGGAGAAGTCTGTTATATGGTGACTCGTCTCCCGTCGCCTAGTAATTACACGCTTATTTCTCACTGGTAGAACTTCAATGAAACCTTGACAGCTTTGATCGTTTCATAGAATTAGGTTGACTCCCAACATTCGATGAATTCAGTCTAATCTGCAGGTTAGGATGGCTTTTTGTCTCCAAAATAAAGCCCAAATCAAGCTAACAATTACAGATGAGAAGTTAATGTCAAAACGTAATTACGAAGGCCGCAAAAGTAGTTTTTATGATCTCGGCTTTGATTCTCTTTCTCTTTGTAAGTGCAAACTGCATTGCGTGTGAAAGTTCAAGGTGCGTTTGTAATAAGTATGGTCACTGGGCAAAAACAAGACGATTTCAAGTCGTGTTGATTAATACATTTATTCCTACACCTTTTCAGTTAGCTATAGTACTGCGCAAGCGCGTTTTTTTTTTAAGATCCTCTCGGACGTTCCGAATATCCAGCTATGGGACCTCGCCTTTTTATGCAACCGACACGACTCTTGAGAAGGGCACTGATCTTTTTATTGTAAATGACAAGCTTCCGTGTTCAGCTCAAACTAGATTTTCCCGGGAAATCCTGAACAAGCAAGGATTTGACGAAGTTTATAAATCCGTTTGAGGTACGTGGCGATGATAAAATTATTCACAAAAATAAGGAAATTGTAAATGTAATCATTGGGTAGCTTTACTCGGTGGTTGCGTTTGTACCAACGTCAGAGGTAGCCTGGGAAACCAGCCGACTCTTATCGCTCCTTTCCCAGGCTACGTCAGAGGAGAGTGTGGAGATTTTATTGGAAGAGTTCAGTTCTAGAGATGTAAACTGTACATTTTGTGTTCTTAAGAAACTAGTGGTAGTATATACTATAAAGTTCAGTACCGGCGAGAGATGTAAATTGTACATTTGTGTGCTTCAGAAACTAGTCGTGGTATAGACTATAAAATGTTGAGCAAACGCCATGACTGAGGACAACTCATTCAAACTCCAAACTAAACAAACTATGTGGATACCGTTATTGAAATAATAAAAACGAACTTCAGTTTTATGTTAATTATATATAACATTGAATAATTAATAGCAAGAGATAAAATAAACGATTATTGATATCTGCAAACCAAGAGAAGAGTCTGGATGGGGGATATAAATTTCAGTTGACTGTTACATTTTAGGCCGTTTGTCAGTTAACCCCATCCAGACCCTCCAAGAGGGTCGAGAAATGAGCTGGAGAGATATTTTAGAATTCAGTGAAAGCTACACATTGTTCCAGATGTGACGATTTGATTTAATAATATTAATAATCTTTTATTTGTTGTAGCATGATTATTACGGGAATTTAAAGCTGATATTGGCCTGCTTTTACTCTCACTACATTAATACATTAACTCGACTCGCATGTTGATTTTACGGAGTGAGGAAAACCTGAGAATCCGAAGAAAGCTCTTGAATACAGAAACTCACATACGGTGCCCATAATATCTACAAGGTGCTACATTAAAGCAGTGTTTTTCAAACATGTTGAACTCCCTCTGACCCCACACTCTTCTACCCCTTCGCCCTCCCTTCATCCCATCCTCTTTCTCTTCACCGCACACTTAAACACATCAGATAACCATGTATGTACCCAATCTTGGCTCATCCCCGCATCCGTGCAGGCCTCCAGATATTTGAAAAAAATTAATTGGAAAGTATGGACATATTGATGGAAACCCAGTGGCCTCTTTAAAAAACTTTTAGCTGTGTTGATTACAAACCCAGTTGGGCTGGAATCATGATTGCATTTTATTCTCTTAGCTCCGAGCTAAAAAAAAACTCACAGACGAATGTTGGCAGCCCGAAACGTCAGCAGTTTTCTACGCAAATTCAGTAATATTATTTGACCAATTTCACCTTACAGATCATATGAATAATATATAGATGAAAACAGTGGCTAGCAATGATTTGTCTAACGTTCGCTAAAAACTAATTTTGCCACTCATTTGATTTTGGAAAATAAATTGTCTTTTTAAAAAGGCGTCGAAGATTAAAGTGAAATCCGTTGACTGAATTGTCTGCGCCTACCGGAAAATCACCAAATCAAATAACAGAAAATGATTACATCAAATAATACTCTCGGTGCGTTGTCTACAATATTCGGTCCTTTTAAACATTAAGAAAAAAAAAAAAAACATTTAACCACTTGGTTCTTCCAGTCAAAAAAGGATAAACTTTCCTTAAATCTGACAATTTTGAATTATGTGAATTTTTGTCATAAAGATTGGTTATGTATTTTTGAATATTTTTAAGCTGGGAAAATATTGAATTTGTAAGCACCTAATGCACCCGTTGACAGGAAATTAAAGTCCAGTCCCTGCGGTAAGCACACACAGTTACGTCTCAGCTGATTCCAATTTCCCATTTTTTTCCATCACAGCTTGAAAATAATCAGTTTCGATTAAAATTCAGCAAATTTAAAATTCCTGACATATAACCTCTTCAAGCTTGGCATTCATTAAAAATTACCAGTGGAGAGAAAGGGTTTCGACAGAACTTGTTACCGTGATGAGACCGAAGTCTTATTCAAGCCAGCAAGACAAATATCGTAACTCTGGTTTAATATATGATCCATGATTGGAAGTTCCTACTGGAACTGGTACACATGCATGCGTAGAAGGATCACCATTTACTTCAGGTCACGTGATGGATTAGTAAAATGAATGAATCTTTATTTTAACCAGACTGAAAAACCCGGCCGTAACCTGTAAAGACTAGTGTTGGTCTGCGTCGGCGGGGAAGATAAACACAGGTATATAATCTGTTCTGACGAAGAGCTAGAGCTCGAAACGTCAGCTGCTACTCGCTTTCCACGGCGGTTAGCATACCGGCCTCAATCGACTTTAGTTGATTATTTACCAGTGATTTAATAACAGTCGAACTTTCACAGAACAAATCTTGAATAGCCAATCGATGGAACTTCATCGCTGGATCCCAATGTTTCTTTCCAGTGGACAGTGACCCCTCCTCGATCGCGAATTAGCCTGATTTTCAGACGGTCATGAAAACTGGTTATTTTTGTTCTTAAGTTTAGCGAGAGCAAAATGTAGTATTTTACATTTACGAGTAGTGTTTTTGAGCCTTCGAATTAACCTTTATGAACTGGAGGGCTTAAAATACTCATGGATCGAACCAACTGTACCGAGCCGAACCTCTGAGAAAACGCGATACATGTCACCATGTCCAATTACAATGCGCACCAACGGGCGCGACAGAAAAGATTGAAATCTCTACCGTAATTTCTCGCAAGTGAGAACAGTTTTTCTGTTGGTTTTTGTGACGTTCGTAGATGTTTTATCGAAAAAGTACTTCACAAACATCCAAATCGTATTAGTGTCTAGCCAAGTGGTAGGAAAAAGGTGGTAATTTATAGTCTAAAGCGGATTTTGAAGCCTCAGAAGAGAGATAAGAAACACAGCTAAAGCTTGAATTCAGAGTGGATCGAAAGTTTTTGAGTTTGTTTGACCAATCAAATCGCTGAACGGCGGACATTTTTCAACTAATCGGATCGCTGGAACTAACAAACGCATGAAATTTGATAGTATAGATCTTGTTGAAAAAGGAACAAATTACCATCGGCAAAGAAAATTTCAAAATAAAACAGTACAGGACAGACAAATCTGGAAGACAGACGTCCAAAGCAACGACTCCTAAAAATAATATCAGAGTAAGGGAAGAATTTGCTAATTCGTTTGGTCTTGAGGTTTAATCAGGTACATTTATTACTCGGGCCTGTGGCAGCACCGAGTCTTAAAATGCAAGTCGTAATTTTTTTTATTCCGTGTAGCAAGCTTTCTGCGCATGCGTTAAAGGTCAAATTCACACCAATCAGATTGCACTGTGCTGGTCACGCAACAATCGCCAGGTTAATTTATTTACAGAATTTAATACAGTAAAGCAAGATGGCGGAGGACCCGCGAGCAACTTTCTCTCTAACTTGCAGTCTCATCTCTCAAATGTAAGCCAGTTTAATGTTTTATTTAACTTCACTCGTGCGAAAGCCTTCCAACAGGCTCAGGATATTTCAACTGGCGCTATTGTCGGAGCCGAAGGACCGCGTTTTTTACCCAGATGGCCAGTGATTTTATATACGACACGTACGACGACCTGAAGCCAGGATCCGGAAAGCTAAAATTCGAAGAAATAGATATTGGAATCTATAAGCCATCGGCTCGCTGTGCTGCATTTAAAACATCCGAGGAGAACATTTATTTTGGGTGAAGGCACTTCAAAAAACTGTCAGAGATTTAAATTTACCGTAAGTTGGATCAGAGAGTATTGAGATCAAGTTATTTCGTTCCAGCGAGGATATTGACCTAGCGGAAACGGTACAAGGATTTTACTTATAATCATCCACGTCTACTTAACAACAGGAATAGTTATGTGCCAAGGCATGGGCAAAGATTGAGTTTCCCAGATTACAGATGAAAGTAGAGAACTTAATGAATGAAGAAACAGAGGTCACGCGCGACATGCTTGAGAAAATGAACATGTTCAACACTTTATGTTATACTAAGAAAACAAAACAAATTACAGAGCCTGCAAGTTACAAGTCAATGAAAAACCCCAAGAGCCTGTAGTTTTGGATCAACATATCCTTGAAAATCCAAAAGCAACATACACATGAGTCAAATTCAAACCGGAAGAGATGGAATTATTTAGATTCTTGACGAGGATTGTTAGCCCGCAATAAGAACTCTCTCGCTGCTTTAACGACCTTGATTTGTAACATGGAGGCTGACCTAACTGATATGTGTAATGAATTCTTACTCTCGTCACATCAAAACACGAATCAAGAAACCAAACTCAGTCATTTGGAAGACACATTAGTGCAGCAAGATAATATATACAAGACCGAAATCAAGATGCTGTCATCACGAATATATTATTGACCTAGAAGTTGAAAATGGCGAGTTGAAAGCGGATATAATAAAGCTAAGATCCGACTTTCAAACTTAAAAAAAAAATCAGGAATACAAAAAAGAAGACAATGAAAGACCAAGGTCTCCAGTGTTCCGAGACTACCCAACCTACTGAAGCTTATAATTATCAGTTTGTTCAAGAGCCATCTTTTTTACATGACAACCCGATCCCTATTCATCAGAATACATTTTCTGTGCTAAATGACGAGAGTTTACAATCACCTGACCGACAACCCACTACTAAAGAAAGGGACCATGAAGTACGGTAGTACGGTTAATTCTCGGGTTCAAAACAATGAATATATGCCTGCTCAAATGCAGTGTGTTAAACGAATAAGTAGTGTTTAAATTAAAAGGTCAACATACGAGAAAAACACAAATATTAAATTACATATATACTAGGGAGCAGAGAATGAAAGTCACCGCGCTACCGGCCACTCCTATAAAGACTGCTAAATTCAGCTAATAATTCTTCCCTTTGATTATTACTAAGAGGATTTCAAATGAAAGTGTATTTCATCTTCAATCTCATGTGGCCCGAGTGAAAGCCCAGATGGGCTCTTGTTTACAAGACTTAATCCTGAGAGATATTAATAATTTAGCAGTTTGTTCGCTTAATCAGGCGCGGCGCTGTGTCGACGGCTGTGAAGTTGGTGGGGCAATTATTTAGAGGGAACGATGTTTGCTTGTTTCTCAAAAGTTGGTGGGGCTGCCCACACGTTAGCGCCACCCATGTATGTGCATTACGTACTAAGTGTTCTTATTGAGCAGTTCGCTAAGTACAATGTTTGTTTTCTCTAACAGAAGTATTTTCTGTAGGCGGTAGTGACATACCATGTGAATGTTCTGGTGTGCTTTTCAAAATGTTTCGGACAGAAGATGGACCATATTGAAAGTAAATTACAAAAGCTCATTCTAGGAATTCGATTTCGGTTACAGTGAACCGATTTCAAGTTGCTCTAAATTTCTTTTAAAAGCAGTATATTTCATCCATATGAATCTTTGCAATCCTTCATCCAATTTGCCTAGTCTGTTAATGTGGTCAGCGATGCTTCCTTCAGCCGTCGCTTTTCAGGTCTTTGTAACTTGATACTTGATTTCAATATCAAGTATTAATGAGTATCAAATGCATTGCCCCGGTTGTTTTTAATATTGTGCTATTGCAGTTTTTTGAACACAGTTTTCTTTCTTCCCTATTCGTTACACTGTTACGACTAAATTCTCCAGCTTTTCCCAATCAAAACATCCTGAAAACGTACGCCCTAGGCTACCTGTAGCATTTGGAGACTTCTTTTCCAGAACATACTTTTCAGTGCGCGTCACACGTCTTTTCCTATTGCGAAGCCGAGAGGACCGTGCATGTTTTCATGGTCTTCAGTCTCTTCAGTCTTTGTTTCTCGGTCTTTTGTAATGTTTTCTCTCTGAAGTAATGTTATACAACACCAGGATCCCAGGACCGTGCATGTTTTCATGGTCTTCAGTCTCTTAGTCTTTGTTTCTCGGTCTTTTGTAATGTTTTCTCTCTGAGGTAATGTTATACAACACCAGGATCCCAGGACCGTGCATGTTTTCATGGTCTTCAGTCTCTTAGTCTTTGTTTCTCGGTCTTTTGTAATGTTTTCTCTCTGAGGTAATGTTATACAACACCAGGATCCCAGGACCGTGCATGTTTTCATGGTCTTCAGTCTCTTAGTCTTTGTTTCTCGGTCTTTTGTAATGTTTTCTCTCTGAAGTAATGTTATACAACACCAGGATCCCAGGACCGTGCATGTTTTCATGGTCTTCAGTCTCTTAGTCTTTGTTTCTCGGTCTTTTGTAATGTTTTCTCTCTGAGGTAATGTTATACAACACCAGGATCCCAGGACCGTGCATGTTTTCATGGTCTTCAGTCTCTTAGTCTTTGTTTCTCGGTCTTTTGTAATGTTTTCTCTCTGAGGTAATGTTATACAACACCAGGATCCCAGGACCGTGCATGTTTTCATGGTCTTCAGTCTCTTCAGTCTTTGTTTCTCGGTCTTTTGTAATGTTTTCTCTCTGAGGTAATGTTATACAACACCAGGATCCCATGGGTTCCTGACGGCAACACCTGGACGTTCTTGGAGCGTCGGATTTTCATCTTGTTCTTGTTTAACAACACCTTCACGAAAGCCAACCGATTTGAGCGCGATACCTGCAAGAACGTTCATTGGGCGAGGTCGCGTCGGATGTATTTCTGCGCCACCTCTACGACGGCTCGTGAATACCGCCTTAAACCCTTCACGAAAATGTTCACTAAACGTCACATAAATCACTGGGTTTAAAGAGATATTTGTGTATGATAGAAAAACCGAAATTGTTGTATAAGTTGTGTTGCATAACATTGGAGAGAAATGGTAAGAGCAAAAGATCCAACTTAACCAGTAGGGCAAAAAACACATATAAAACACCACTACTATTGCTGTCACCATTTTGAGAACTTTCCTATTCACTTTATCAGTCGGATTTTCGTTTTCGCCTTTTGAGGTCGGTCGCCGGCCGGGTATTTTTCTCCGCCATAGTCGAATACAAATAGCAGCATACAGAATGACAACAACGAAAAGAGAGCCAATCAAAATTACGAGAAAAGGCGAAAACCAGGCACGGAAGCTTGGAAAGAATCGTCGAGTTTTACAAAGGGTTTTACCATCATTTGAAAGTACGTTTGCATAGTACAGAATCGGCGAGCAGTATATAGCGGACAGGATCCAAATTAGACCCACTATGATAAAACATCCCTTCGTCGTGATAATCTTTCGATGCGGGAAAAAAACATTCATAAACCGATCAGCAGCGATGGCTGTGAGATTCGATATTGAAACTAATATCGCCATCTTTTCGATGAAGTTCACCGCTTTGCAAATGAGAACTCCTAGAGATCCGATGATCAGCCACTCATTCCCCGTGAATGCTCGTGTTATGCGTTCTGGTACGTTTCCAATAGCCATTGCTAAATCAGCAACAGCCATACTTACAATAAAGTAGCTACTCACTGAGCGCATTTTCCCTCCTGTATTTCGCCGGACGACTGCAACAAGAAGCGAGTTTCCGATGAGAGCCGACACAAAAATCACGATATAGCCTACTGCTAGGGGCACATCCACAGCATCCAGTTTGTAGAATTTATCTTCAGCGTTTCCGGTTGTGTTTTCTGTCATATTAGCTTGCATGTTTACCTCCATCCAACTTTTCTTAGACATTGATAATTACTTATTTGAATCGGTTTTAGCTTTCTTGGCTCCCTCTTATATGGTCTTATATATCAGCTCTCGTTCACGAGTTATAAGAATATTGCGCTTGAATTTTGAGAAGTCGGAATAGAAAGTTTAAAAGGGCGAGTGACTGGTCGATCGTCGAGTTTCTTGGCTTTTGGTAGTATACACAGGCTATGTCTGGGAGTTTTCTCGGAAGTCTCACACACCTTGTATTTACTGAACTAAGTGCCTTCATTATCTCCAGTCTTTTATCTATTTTTCAATCGCCAACCTGCATTTATTTACAAGTTTCCCTTGACAACTTTAAACGATTGTTTTCGTTTTCCTAAACACAGCAATACGGCACTGCGGCTTCACGGGGAATTTCGATACAAGGTTTCCACACCGATGAAGAAGTGACGCCAATAAAGAATCCTAAAAAGCGGAACTGAACTATTAATAATCCACACGTATTCTGCGTATTCAGATTGTGTCAATAAAGAGTCACTCACTTTCGTTTGCGGTTAGTTCAGTCACGGGTCCAAACCTCATAGCCGGACCGTTAAAATAACTGAGTAGAAGGTCCCGGTAGTACAGAGGTGCTGCCTTTGTAAATCAATTTCGTCCTCTTTCCGTGCAAATGGTTAGACCTTCACGTCTTCTCGGATAAGAATTATAAATATTAGGCCTTAAAGGGGATTTAACCCGCGTGTTGAGGTTCTCCGTCCACCTTCGAGTGGTAAAACAGAATAGGAAGGATGTCAATAAACATGCAGGGCTGACATTTCACTGATTAAATATTAATTCAATACTGGATCATTCAAGCTTTAAAGCTTCATTTCCTCAGTTCTGTGATTGATGTACCTTGATGAGCCATTTGTTACGATCACAAAGCCAACTTACTACCTCTCGTTGCTGTGTTACGATAATTGAAGTTTAAGAATTGGAAATTCTACTCCATCCAAATTATAGCAAGCTTCATTTCCTCAGTTCTGTAATTGATGTACCTTGCAAGATGAGCTATTTGTTACAATCACAAAACCAACTTACTGCCTCTCGTTGCTGTGTTACGATAATTGAAGTTTAAGAATTGGAAATTCTACTCCATCCAAATTATAGCAAGTTTAATTTATACCACTCCTCTAGACATCATCTTATTTGATGCATTTTTTGCAGGAAAGCTTTAATCAACCTGTTTAAATAGTCTTTCCATATGTAAACGGGATCAAAATTAAACCTCCATTGGTGAAATAAGGCTTTCAGAACATCCACATTTAATGTGCCTTAATTATAATTATACAATAGATATCGCTAAGGCTAGCTTCTGGTATTATGGTATATATCATGGTCCTAATGATTCAACTGAATAGTACATGCACCTGCATATCGCACAATAATAGTAGAAGGCATTTAGCCTTGTTTGTCTTTTTCTTCATCTTTTTTCTTTTGCGTGATGAATAGAAAAGCTTTAGTGGTTCAAACTATTAATTTTTAAAGACATGAAGTGACCCTTAAGCTCAACTGACGTCTGAATAATACTCACCATTCGTAGTGTACTTAGATTAGTTTAAATACTAAACACAACCAGTAATGGTTGATATCTATTGACTCCCCACTCCACGTAATGTGAAATACGTTCAGTGTCAGTACCAAACGCCTGATCTTTTTCCACATGAAATTTCGCCTGGTAATGAAATCGTAGCGGATACTGTTATCATTATTTATTTAAACTATTTGTCATCGTTAGAGCAGGTATTTTAAGCCTGTTAGTTTGACTAGCAGTCTGTACGGAACGAAACAGGCCTCGCAAAGGTTATCTATCTTGAATAGGAATGTAAAATAGAGAAAATGCATCGAATTAATTCATGGTACACTTTTGCTCTACATTAAATAGCACATCTCAAGAATGGCTTATTAATTTTTCAAAGCAGGATCATTAACATTTGTTTTATGCTCATTCTGTGCACAACAGATTATGTAACAAATAATCAACATGGAGTGTATTTACCAAGAAATTATTTTCCACAAGTCCATCAATCCAGCACTGAAACAAGCATACAGGATCTTATTGTAGTAAGATTCAAATATGTATTTACGGTTTCCGAAAAAAAGGCAGCTGGGAAAATACGACAGTGCCTTAAACTGATGTCAAAAAAACGTGAAATGACTCAGTTAACCGTTTAACTGTTTTAGGTACTACTTTTAACTACAGACCAGGCAAGAGATTACATAATTAGCGGTATTTAACAGAACATGGTAATAGCAGCACGATAACTGGCTCAATCGGAATGCGCCATCATGAATACAACGGGCAGGGCTTGCAACTGTTGCTAGTTGTCACAATGTTTTTTTACTAGAAACATAATAAAAATAATAAAAAAGACTTTATTTAGCGAGGGTAACACATAATAGCAACGCTAATAAACTTGTGGCCCTCCTAGTAGTTAAAATACAAACAGTGATAAAAAGCTCTACGTCCTACATATACAATATTAAAATCTAAAAAACTACTAATCTATAACTAGCTAAATTTAAGTATAAAAATGCAAGAATAAATAAAACTAGACTAGGCATAAAAAATAGACAACAGGAATGAGAAAACGGATAAAATTGAATTAAATAACAAAATGACGTATACATTTCTGCTCACTAAATTCGATTCCACATGTTATGTCTAAAAGAATGTAAAGAGTCTTGCTTCCTTAAATCTAATGGTAGAGAGTTCCATAATTTACAACTTGTTACAGAAAATGTTCTACCTCCTTCAGTTTCTCTAGAATAACGGGGGCAAATCACATTAATACCAGAGTATCTTGTGTTACGGGCATGTAATTGATTATTAAGCTTGATTTGCCCCATTAAGTAGGATGGAAGGTTGCCATGGATACGCTTATATACAATAGAACATTTACTTATGTTTGACTCTTCATAAAAAGGTAGCAAGCGTAGTTTATTAAACAGCTGCACCGATGGTGAAAGTGGATCTGCAAATAAAATTACTCTTGCAGCTCTTTTCTGTAATTTCAGTACTCTGCCTAAACACTCTTTATCACAAGCTGCCCATATGACGCTAACATAATTCATTACTGGTCGGATCATGGCGTTATAAAATGAATTATTTGTGGCAAAGGTAAATATGACCTTATTTTTCTTAGTAATGCTATGCGTTGGGAAAGTTTCTTATAGAGTTTGTCTACGTGATCGTTAAATGACAAATGACTATCAATCACCAGACCTAATAGGGTAGCACTGACTAGTAACGTTTGCAAGCTTCTTTCCATTAACTGTAATATTCGGATGTTCTTCAATCCTAGAGGCAAGCCGTTTACCGGTAATCAACAAGACTTTCGTTTTATCCTCATTAAGGGGAAGTTTATTAGCCGATGCCCACAGTTGGACTTCAGCAACAGATGTGTTAAGTGTCCTTTCGAGGTGTACCATAGAACCACAATCGGCAGAAGCTGTCACCGTGGTGTCATCAACATACAGGTCTGTCTGCGACGAGACATGCAACGGCAAGTCATTAATAAATATAATGAACAATAGCGGTCCCAGAATAGAGCCTGTGGCACTCCATGTTCCATAGAAACTACAGAGGACTCCTTGCCCGCCAAGCAGACAGTTTGCTTTATATTTGAGAGATATGACTGTAACCAACTGTGTTCGTGGTCTACTATGCCATAATACTTCAGCTTCTGGAGCAGGATTTGGTGATCCACCATGTCAAACGCCTTGCAATAGTCGATAAGAAGCATACCGCTGACCTTGTTCTTATCTAAATTGAATAGCAGCTCATCAATGATCTTAATGAGAGCTGTTTCAGTATTATACGAAATCCAGACTGCCTGGAATAGATTAAGTTGTTTTCACACAGAAAGGTGTATAATACGTCATGCACGTGTCGCTCTATGACCTTGGACAAAACGGGCAAAACCGAGATTGGCCGGTAATTTGATGGATCACTCGAGTCACCACTTTTAAACAAAGGTGTGACTTTAGCAGTCTTCCAGCGCTGTGGGAAAGTCCGGGATGAAATGGAATAATTTATCAGCCTTGCAACACTGGGAGCGACGACAGGGGCCGCAATACGCATCATCCGCGCACTTAATTTGTCAATACCTGCGGCCTTATTTGGACTGATCTTCTTTAAAATGCGAAGGACGTTTGCACCGGTTATATCTGGAACAGAGAATAATACCTCCGGGGCTTTCCTGGACGTAACAAAGTTCACCAACTTCGAGATGTCGAATTCAATATGCGGTAGAGTTGCCCTTAACTTATCTGCAATACTAGAAAAATGAGAATTGAATCGTTCTGCTATTTCTTCCTGATCTTCAATAACACCGCCTCAGTCCTTGAGATTTTTAACTTCACATTTATTCTTCTTAGATCGCCGGTTAAAGTCTTTATTGTCTTCCAAATCACCCTAGTATTATTCTTATTGTCCTCAAACGTTGATCGGTAAAAGTCACGCTTCGCACATCTCAACAAACTGACTGCTTCGTTCCGCCCGATAATTATCCCAGTCATCGCTACTGTTTGTGCGCCTTGCAGTTTTTAGCAAGGAGTCTCTTGTGCACAATTGTTTTATTACTGAGCTAGTTATCCACCAAGCTTGGACGGTTCGTTTCACGCGCTTTAAACGCCAAGGGCAATGGGAGTCTAATGCATTGTTGAAAATCAACTCCCAGGCATTAACCATATCATCAATGTCCTAAAAAACAAACGCTGTATCCCACCGGGCTTGTTTAAGAGTATCTTTAAATTGACCTTTGTCAAGCTGTTTCATATTACGGTATTTAATTGTTTTGTTATTCTTGCAAGAATTACCATAGGAAATTTCACGTGCATATTTACGCACAGCAAAAACGGGCAAGTGGTCAGCCAACGCTATGTTGTGACAAGAAATATTTCCTATTCGGTGAGGTTGATTTCGAATAGATGTGGTCTAAGCATGTCCCACTGACAGGGCGTGTTATGTACGGTGGCCCATTAGGGACACCAGATCTCCAAGGAAAACAACGCCTGCTCCGTACAAATATAATATTTCTCTGTACAAAAGGGAAACATTTCCGTAGAAGTGGAGCTACTCCGTAGAAATAGGGCTCTTGCGTAGAAGAAGAGCTTCTCCGTAGAAATAGAGCTGTTGCGTGGAAGTAGAGCTTCTCCGTAGAAATAGAGCTTCTCCGTAGAAATAGAGCTTCTCCGTAGAAGTAGAACTGTTGCGTAGAAAATATAGAGCTTCTCCGTAGAAAATATAGAGCTTCTCCGTAGCAATAGAGCTGCTCCGCAGAAACCGGCGACCTCTATAAATAGTGTTTGGGCTTCCTGTGCTAATGAACTCGTTTTCAGTCCTTTCCGTGATGCAAAATGGCGGCGACTCAGTTGTACATCGCTCTTGACATCATAGCAGCATACTGTAGTTCGGATACTTGGCTATTTACTATCTTCTTGTGAACGACATTTTCTAAATTTTGGGGTGATAAAACTCCGTGCACTCCGCGTAGAAATGATGCTTCTAGCTTAATACTTAAAAAAGCATGGAAACTAGGCTAGTTACCAGGTGCGGTGACGCGACAGAGTGGAAGGTTTCCCGCCAAAATAGACCTCCTTTGGCCATCCTTGTGTCTGCTTACTCGAACCAAAATGAACGTGTTTTGCCAGTCTTGGGGGCAAAACAGACCCCAGTTGCAGCGAATTATTGCTTTAATTGTGGGACTAAGCTTTCATCAGGTAAGTGGGTGCCAATTATTACTTGAAATTATTATTATTTAAATGTAATACATCTCTAAAAGTTCAGCCATAACCCATATCGACATTGACAAAGACAACAGCGTTGTGAGACTCCATGGCGCATAGATACGGATTTTATCTTCGAGTGTTGATGAAATATCTTACGAGTGAGCGCAGCGAATGAGTAAGATATTTCATCAACACGAGAAGATAAAATTCGTATCTCCAAGCGGCCATGTAATGTTCTGTTTAATATATGATTATCGATGACATACTAGTTTCAATCTCTTAGTCTTACTAAAAAGGCTAGAAATCTTTGAAAGCCAGTCATATTTTCAAAAGTGATATCTTCACGTGTGAAAATATCACTCTTTAGAAAGAAATATACACTGGTATTTCATCGATAATTATATATTAAAATTATTTACAATGCTCCTCGCCATCGTTGAATTCCAACCGATTTGAAGTATTTTATTTTACTTTTATTTTATATTTTTATTTTTTATTCTCTTTTTATTCTCTTTTTATTCTCTTCTATTCACAAAGTAGAGAATTTAGCGCAGTTGTCAAGCGATCTTTTGAGTGGAGGGGGTATTCTGCAACTAAGCCCTCGGTTCTTGTATATTACACCTATTTCAAAAAAGGTGTCACGGACGAGCGACAAGAGACAGGATTGTCATTTATACATTTAAGTTTTTATTGGCGGCATGCAGCTATAATGGAACCAGGTTTTTCTTCGGCAGACTTTTAGCAACATTAAGCTTAACATTTTATCGTTCTACTTCTATTATAACGTACTTACTCAGGTAGCTGGCTTCGCAGCCACAACTTGGGCAAAACTTGCATGACGATCCAGGCAGTTCCAACGAACATTGAGTGCATTCTATTTTTTTGCAGAGAATAATTCATTCATCCTCACAGGGAGTACTTTTGCATCACGGAAAGGACTGGAAACGAGTTCATTACCACAGGAAGCCCAAACACTTTATAGAGGTCGCACGGAGCAGCTCTAGTATTTTCTACGGAGAAGCCGTCTATATTTCTACGGAGAAGCCGTCTATATTTTCTACGGAGAAGCCGTCTATATTTTCTATGGAGAAGCTCTATATTTTCTACGGAGAAGCTCTATATTTTCTACGGAGAAGCTCTATATTTTCTACGGAGAGGCTCTATATTTTCTACGGGGAAGCTCTATATTTTCTACGCAACAGTTCTACTTCTACGGAGAAGCTCTATTTCTATGGAGAAGCTCTACTTCTACGCAACAGCCCTATTTCTACGGAGTAGCTCTTCTTCTACGGAAAAGTTTCCCTTTTGTAAAGAGAAATGTTATATTTGTACGGAGCAGGCGTGAAAAATGGGTATGTATGTGAGGCCAAGAGGCTCAAACCCTGTCCCTGTTTGACCCAATCCGAGCTCTAAAACCCTGATTGCCCCTTCTTTAAATTGTTTTCAAAACACGGTCGGATATATACCCCGGCCGGTATACCGCGTACCCGGCTTGCATGCAAAATACGGAACATTTCAAGTCGGGACGTGTCATTGGGTAAACAAATCAGCAGATGAAGTACATAGATAAGTACTGAAGTACGAATTAGCGGCGTTACGATGTATGGGAACCTCAGTGCTTGCATGTGGGCAGGCGATCAAAATGCGGCAACAGAATGTCTTTTTTTGACATCGTAGCTAAAAAAAACTGAACACTAACTGCCTAAAAAAATACTGAACCCCGACCCTGACTGCACCCAAATTATACTCAAATCCTGACCCTGATCTGCCCAAATCAGGTCAAAACCCTGACCCTACCTGCCCAAACCGAGCTCAAAACTGACCCACCCCCGCGGCACATACATAATACGTCACAAACAGGAGTACCCCCCCCCCCCCCCCCCCCCCCGAGCTCAAAACAAGTAAAATTCATTCCTGGACCCTCTTCACTGCCTCCATTCAGGTTCCGAACTGACAGGGCGCGATAAACAATTTAGCAAAGGGTACTTATCAAACTCATTAATAATTCATGAAGCAAAAACAAAGGAAATTAATCAAACATCAGTGTCTTACTAGAGATTTCGTCCTGATTTACATAAACTTTGGTTAGATTTTCTCGGCCAAAATAAGTCGTATTTCTCTAGAGTATTTCTCTAGTTAAAGATTAGAATAGTAGTTTCTGTTCATGATCTCTTCACAGTGCGCGAATGTGTATAGTTCTTGACAGGAGTTCATTACTGTACCTGATACAGAATACTACTACAGCTATAACGGACCATGGGGTCTGTATCACCGGCCATGGTGTCTGTATCACGGACCATGGTGTCTGTATCACGGACCATGGTGTCTGTATCACGGACCATGGTGTCTGTATCACGGACCATGGTGTCTGTATCACGGACCATGGTGTCTGTATCACGGACCATGGTGTCTGTATCACCGGCCATGGTGTCTGTATCACGGACCATGGTGTCTGTATCACGGACCATGGTGTCTGTATCACCGGCCATGGTGTCTGTATCACGGACCATGGTGTCTGTATCACGGACCATGGTGTCTGTATCACGGACCATGGTGTCTGTATCACGGACCATGGTGTCTGTATCGCAGACCATGGTGTCTGTATACAGAACCTGATGTTTTATTAATCAGGTTTGTACGGGGTATACAGAGGCGATCATGTGGTGTCATTCAGCACATGGGATTGGCTACTACCCTTATGAATTATTACTGAATTTTATATAATTACATGTGTGTATATATTTACATGTATGTAAGTAATTGTTAGTACTGGAATCAGTATAGAGAAAAAAATCTTTGATTTATACACGACCCCACAAGCTGTAAGCTTTAAACATTATCGCGC
This sequence comes from Actinernus sp. WN-2022, assembly GCA_030867875.1. Taxonomy (NCBI): domain Eukaryota; kingdom Metazoa; phylum Cnidaria; class Anthozoa; order Actiniaria; family Actinernidae; genus Actinernus; species Actinernus sp. WN-2022. The sequence continues at coordinate 105,164,632 of JAOWCC010000577.1, read as the reverse complement.
TGACAAGAGAAGCGCTAAATCCGACAGCCTTTAAAAAACGTTTAATCACGTTAGGATTAGGTCGGGATCTTATTATTCAGCCTAATGCAATTGTTCAATTGAGTCATTCTTTAAGGAGACAAAAATATTGGCAGAGTTTGTTTTCTAAAGCTATCAACTGCGTTCTTTGCCTTTGCAAATGAATGGAAGCCAGCACCAAAATGTCAGGTTGTTGTAATTAAAAACAAGCCATTTCCTGACTTTAGTCGAAACATATTCCGACCTGAAGATTTTTACCATCTCCGCCGGTATCCGTGACGTCATCCTATGACGTCATCATGACTCGGGAAAAAGCATGCCACAAAGTCGTGCAGTCAAAACGTATTGTTGTTCAGTTTATCATTCTTTTTGCTCGAAGCTCCCACATTTTTATCTTTATGTCTGAATTAGGACTAACGTGTTTTATAACAATGTTCTTGTTATTCCTCGATCTTTAGGTTTCTTTTATTAAAGCTAACCAGATCTCTGTATATGTATTTCAGTGATACAGGCCTTCCCCAAGGTTTGCCATTTGAAAGAAAGAACTAGAACATTTCACTTTTCAGTTTATTGTTGTCTTCAGTTTTATTAAATCAACAACAGACAAGCTTCAACTGCTATTAACTACAATGATTAACCGTTTATATTTTAATTAATCAAGCTTCACTTAGTTCGCACTAACACGACCAATTTTGTTTGGCTCTGCGATTTTTGTCTCTTCCAAATTGGTATTGGTATTGCAAGCTATTTGTAAACCACAAACGTCAATCAAAATGAAGTTTTTACGTGCGGAGTTGAGATCAAATTCGATTTAATTGAGCCGGCAGGCTCACAAAAATAATTTGTTGAGCCGATTGGCATGGCTCGTGGCCTCAGAGGCATTTGAAGTTTGGTAACTAAAATTCACCTAGTGCGGAAAGGCTCTTATGGGCTATAAAAGATGGCAAATTACTCCACTACGCGTTATGAGCGTTCACTTGTTTCCCTTTTCCTCAGTGATGAGATTGGGAGACATGTCATGGCAGTTTCTAAGTGCTATTGTATACGTTGTACAACCACTTCGTTCTGAATTCAACGTTAGACAAAAGAGGACGAGTGTACTTCACCTTTGTTATAGTGTTTAGATCTTCTTTACTTCCTCGTTCGTTGCGTACTGAGCCAGATTTAGCAGTTCTTTTAATTATTATGGTACACTCTTAATTTAGGTTATATTAAATAATTTATCAGTCCAAAGATAGAAGAGTGGCTGGTCAACTTATCAAGGCTGTCCAGTCAACAGTCAGCATCACATATAAAATGCTGTTATTTTTTTCATGCCATCCCAGCTTTTGCCACGACTGAGTAGCTAATACGATTTTGTACATAGCTGCTTAAAAACGAATATAACAGTTTTATAAACACTTTGGATTCCGTGAATTTAGCCGAGCCAGTTTAATTTCTGAGAGCCAACCTCGTAATGTATTTTTCACTCTGCCATCAAGCTAAACCTATTCTTTCAAAATATCAGTTCTTTTTCAAATACTTATCTTTTATTCTGCCCAATGAGGAGCTGACAAATACTTCTGTTTTAGTCTTATATTGGCTAAGTCAGTCTAGTTAAAATATACATATGAAGCATGTTAAGAAGAAAAGGGTATTCCTATCGAAAGCCCTTTGGCATGTTAACGTGCGTCATCTTGTGTAACCTAACTGCAAAGTGGCGCCATTTCTAGAGGTTTCAATCGATTTCAATGTGCTACACGGCAAAACAACCTTCTATTCATTTTAATTCATATGAGCATGGATAACGGCTACTTATTTTGAACAGAAATAGCCGAAAATGCCGGTGTTTCTAACCTAACCTCAAGCTCTCAAATAAAAACATTATGGGATAGAACTCAGACAAAGGCATTATGCATGGGATAGAACGGCCAGAAAAGTCGGAGACTGTCATTTGCTCTTTAAATAAAATACTGTAAAGTGCGTTATTACCTCGTAAAGCGAACAAGCACACAAGATGAAGCATGTTAACACGAAAGGAGTCTTCCTATCGAAAGCTCTTTTCATTTTAACGTGGATATATATATATATAGATAGATATAGATAAATAAATGTTTCGATTAATTCTATCAAACAGTGCTCGATTCGGAGTATTTAAATTCTTGGTTGATTCATATTTCGCTCTACAATACTGTTTCGTGGGGACCAAAGTCCTCACTCATCAGGAGTATATCAGTATAACTTTGTGTATGAAATATTTGAACAGGAGCAACTCATGACCGTTGTTAAAAAATTAATCAAAATGTTTCGGCCTTCGTCAGTTGATAAAAAGTAAAACTAAAAATACATTCTCAAGTTGCAATGTACCTTATATATATAGTACAGGCTAAGTGTCAAATTCCTATGTGCTGAGAATAGCTAAGCTATTGTACATAGGTAGTTCAAGGAAACAAAGTATTTTTAATGCTAAAAAGGCAATTATAGAAAGGCGCATCTAAAAGGGTGACTCATTAATGCTATAATTAGCTATTGTACTGAATGCGATTCTATGCTTTGAACTCCGGTCGTTTGTTTAGCAAAAGCTGCGCAATCCAGTAAGCTTTTCTGCTGATTAAAATATCATTCAGTCTACTACTATCCGTGCAAAGCATAGCCTCTATACAAACAAAATACAAATCATCTAGTAGATGTAGAGACTTGTTGAAGTGCGTGGCCACTTCGTTTTCTTGGATGATTTGTGGTTGCGAAATTCGTTGGAAGTAGATCCAACGTACTGAAGATTGCATTTTTTGCATGTAACTAACAATATAACGCCCCTAGATGTACAAGAAAGATGCTGTCAAATGCGATAGCTCTTGCCTGTTGCACAACTAGTAAAGTGGTTAGATTCCACAAAATAATTGGTGCACATGCAGATCGCATCTCTCATTGCACCTGAAACAGCCAATAGGCGCCTCGTCTTGGTTATTGATCTCAATGATTGGCTGATTAGCCTTGAATTTAGAAGGCGCCTGTAATTCTTTAAGATTTTTAGGCGCCTTCTAAATGCCGCCGAAATTATATTTCTGTCCGGGAAAATCTCTCCATACACATACGTGTACGTGGCTGTGTATGCATGTGCCTGTTGCCAGATCATATATACTGGCTTAAATAATACAGTATTCTCAAATCAAATTAAAATATTACTGTTGTTACCTCTTTGGCCAGTTTAATAAAGGCATTTAATAAATTGCGTCATATTTCTATCGCTGCCTCGTGGACTGGAAAATTAGGCGCGAATTATAGACGCGCTGTGCACTCAACTTCCCGCCTTTTCTGTTAGCAATCTTTAAATCAGAGGCAGTTCATACGCTTTCCTATTTCCTACACTAAACACGGGAAGTCAATTAGCACTGTCGCTAGCTTCTTAGACGCTAAAATTATCCAGGCAAATGAATCAGTTGGAGCACCGCTCCCTAATCCAGGACTATTTTTGTCCAAGCTCTGAAAATTTCAGTCGTTGCCGCTTCCTTGATGATCGGATCTTTGTGGGATTTCTTGTTTTTTCCCCTTCACTTTCCTGTTGCTATAATACACTATTAGAATGCGAACAGCACTAAAGGCAAAAACTTGGTGGATGTTTATCAGTCTCATCTTTGTGTTAAGTTTCTTGCCGCCGTTGTTTTAGTGTCCTTCTAGAAAACACCCCAAGCTTCTTATCTCAAATGTTCTTGTTTTGAATCCAAACGCCTCAGCGCAAAGGGGTTTTGCCGAGTTCTCCGGTATTCCTTCCTCCACTAAAACCCACATGTTAAATTCTAATTCGATGTATGGTTTAGCAAGTCCTGGGTTAGATAACCGATTTTGTTTTCAAGTGTCCCGTTAAAATCCTCGTTTCTTTTCGAATAATGTTCGGAGGTTCTTCTATTCTTTTTAATTTCGTACCCAAGAAATCATGCATGCAGTGTTTATTACATCATTCAGTGTTTGTTATATCAGCTTTGCCAATTATCGTCTAACTTCAGTTACGTTGATTTGTCCAAGCCTTCAAAGTTCCACCAAGTAATTCGGACAAACTCCTTGCATTTAGCATTTTCTTCTGTCTCATATTCAATCAACCTTTGATAAGGCGTACAGTGCGTTTTCATTTTACTTCTTGCCTCATATCTATCGTCAGTGCTAACTAGTACGCCACTGTTCTTCAGATTTTCGTCCCATGTTTTGGGATCGCCGAATATTGTAGCCAGATCAAGGTCTCAAAGTGCTCAGGTTGTTCGGGTACTCAAGTAGCAAGGCACGTTCAAAATGATACGAGGTTTTTTTTCTGCTTTTATTTCTTCATAATTTCTTCATAATTTTGAAGGTCTAATCACTGAAGCAGACTCGCCTTCACTACTGGTCTGCTTAAAACTCACTCGGGTAGTAGCCGCCCCAGACCGAACACTTGAGCTTCGGCTGTGGCCGTGTCCTACTGGAAGGGAGAACACAGCGCGCGGTTTCTCGTACCATGGCAACAGCCCTTTGAGACCATTGCGATAATTTTCATTGAAGATGAAATAGATGTAAGGCGTGATGGCGTTGTTAGAGAACGCTAGGATATAAACTGCTATTTCAAGAGGTAAAGGCACGCTACACGGCTTGTTCCACTTCCAGTGATAGATAACCAGGATGGCGTACACCTTGGAAGGCGTCCAACAGATGAAGAAAGCCAGCACGACGGTCATCACCATTCGAAACGTATTCACGATGCGCTTTTGACGGTTAATAATCATGTTTCCATAGCGTGTGCCGGGGATCTTTTGTCGTTTCAGTTTTAGTATGATTATGAAGTAGAGTAGGGTGATTGACAGAAGCGGGAAGGCATAGAATAGGATGAACATTGAGATGAAGGATCTTTCTACGACTTTCTTGGTGTTAAAAGCAGGCTCCCACCTAAAGATACAGAGATTTTTGCCCTGGAATTTCACCACCTCGAAACAATAAAAATAGAACGCATGATAAGACAATGAGAGTAGCCACGTTGTAATGATAATCGCAACACATCTTTTCGTATTTCTGATTGCGGCTCTCATGGGGCGAACAACGGCGTAGAATCGCTCAAAAGCCACCAGCACTAGACTGTGAATTGATACCATCAAGCAGACATCATACACAAACGGCGTTAACTTACACAGAAAGAGTCCGAATTTACCTCCAATAAGCCAAACCATGTCGCCCTGGAAGATTTGTACGAGTGTCTTTGGTACAAGAAAAACAGGGACGAAGAGATCAGCAAAGGCCATGTTAGCAATGAAATAGTTTGCTGGCGTCCGCATTGAACTGTTTCTGTAGACGATGGCCATAACCAGGGAGTTCCCCAGCACGCTGAAGAACAAGACTAGTGAGTATCCAATAGTCAGTCCAGCTTTGATAGATGCGGAAGGTATTTCGACAGGGCAATGTTGCGGTGGTGACGTGGCGTTGGTGCTGTTCGTGTAGTTTGAAAACCAATACATCTTTACGAAAAACTTTGAACTGAGCCTTCTATCGGCTATAGGCCTTTAGTTTGAAGCTCTTTTCACAACCTGAAAAAACGAGAAACGGTTTACCAGTTTAAGCATGAGAGGGATACTGAAGAACTTTCTTTCTTTGATTTGTGATTAGAAATTATCAGTAAACTCAAGTCGTTGTCGTCCTCCGAGTCAGATAGATTGAGGACGGTTGAATGACAGCACGACCTTTTTATAGTTTACCGGCCGCATAATACGCAAGACATTAGCTCTTCAAACATCGTAAGTAACTCTCTGATTGCAATGATTTAAATGGTATTTTGAAAAACATTAATTGAGTTCAGCAAAACAACCCCAGACTTCCCGCCGGCCGCTGGCACCTTTTCGCTATCTGGTTGTCCTTTTGACTTCCCAGCAATTTACCTCTGATGCTCAAACTTTCGCCGTGAGAGCACTTTATTTGACGTATACACGTCATAGCACTCTCAAAAACGGGGGATGGGCTTATTGGGAGAAATTCGTGGTGGTATACACGTAGTTTAGTGCCGTATCTATAGATCCTCTCTTTTGAATGAATATCAAGAAATACTTAGCTACAAGAACTACAATGTTTAACCTTCACAACCCTCCAAGCCGGTTATTTTGGGATTTTGGACTGATTTTTTCCATCAATTCTTGTCACATTTTCCGCTCCATGATAAGCGATTCCGAGCAAGTAGAATGATCTCCTGATCATGAGATATGAACAGTGATATTTAATTGCAGATACAATTAAGATAAAAACGTTTGTCGATGGGTTGTTCTTTATGCCATATGCCGACACCCAGAGGGGCAGCAACAAGTTCATTCCTACAGCACTTCTTAAAACAGAACAAGCTAGGAATATAGTCTCATTTGATTGCTGGCTTTCAGCTCACAATCCACGCCTTAATTATTTCCCCAGCGGTTGGCAATCATAGCAAATCCATAAATCAAATATTAACTTCAGCAATTTTGTATCTTGCTGAACAGATATCAATAATCACATAGAAAAAGTAATTAACCGTGCAGCAAGATGTGATTAATTTCCCCAGTTTTAACACTGGGCTACCCTGGTTCCAGAGGTTTTCTAGAGAGAGAACAGCCGCTTTGCGGCTCTTTCTCCGCCACTGTTCTCTCTCTAGAAAACCTCTGGAACCAAGGTAACACTGGCCAAAACAACTTTCGCTTTTGGGCAACTTGACATGTAGTTCATCAAACAAATACTCGAATAAAAGCTGTTTTTTCTCTCGAGAGTATCACTCCCATTTCTGCGTGTTATTGAATCGAACTTGATTATTGGAATATTTAATCTTGTGAGTAGAATCGTAATTTAGAGATTATCGGATGAGAGAACACAGTTTTGCTCAATATGTATTTGTTCTTCCTATCATCACAAACTAATCCTTTTTGTTAGGATCGCCATTGATTTTGTTTTCTTTTCTAGTCTGTTTTATAACGTTCACAAAGTAAATTTTATATTGACTCTGAGACTTTTGCTATACAATAAGACATATCAATTGTTCTAATGTCTACTTTAGTACCAGAACAGTCAGAGTTCTCTCGTGATCATGAAAGGAACATTATTTCGTTTCGGTAAACCCATACACAACTAAAACAACACTGAAGAAAACTAAAGGAAAACAAAACACCTTTAGCTAGTCACGGTGTTATAGCGTGGGCGAGGGACAAAACCATCGCATAGTCTGGCTGGCTTGCAATTTCTTTAATTGTATTCCTTTCCAGATTTTAAAAGAGATTCACTTTTAGACTGGTATCTCTGTAGTCGGAAGAGAAAGGACTTAAATTAATCCTGCGCTTTATTTGACGCAAGGAGGTGGTTTTGTTTCCGCTTGTTGTGAAGTAAGCCAAGAACTACCGTATCTTCTCTTCATTTTATCGCCTGTATTCACGGCTTGTGTTTATTCTTTGTTATTCGTTGGGTCAAGTGCGTTTAATTCTAGTTTATTCTTCAATAACTCAGTCGAAAGCTTTATTACTCTTTTTTGTATAACATCATTGATATGAGTAACGCCATGGGAGGCCAAAAATATATCTTATATGCCCAAAAGCACCGGCATTACCGGACTTGGATTAGAAAGTTTGGTTTTGATTTTGTTCCCATTGAATATCCAATTTTATGCTGGCTGTTAGAGATAAATCTATTTTCTTTATTCCAGTCCATTATCAATTGTCATGAATTTATAACGTTTCCCATTTCATACATTGGCCATTCATGTATCGATATTATTCCTATTCGATATTCCATGCACTAACTGAAAAAGTGCAGTAAATTCTATACCGCAGGCTTCAAAGATGAAAAAAGTTATCGTCAGTCTTCAAATTCGCTTTTCTTATTCTTTCAGTTGTAAAGATGCATTAGTTTAAGCTTTCTAGCAAACTGGGAGACAATATTTAAAGAGATTACATCGCAATATACGCTTATCTATTTTTTCATAGACATATATGCACTCAGAAACGATAATTGATATGTCACGCATGTTAGGCCGTCATTTGTTCATGCATTTTGTGGATTAAATAACAACAAATAAAGAAAGGGTTCTGACCATCGTACTGAAGCTATATAAGTGCATAGCACTGGCTACATGGTTTAATGCTTCACGAAGGAGAAATGCTAAGTAATTTCTGGAATACGAAGACCTATAGTCAAGTAGCGCCATGTTGTGTATCACTTTATCTCGCATACTCCTACCGGAGTCCGGTAGAACCGGACGTATTAATCAAGATCGGATCTTAGTTTTTCTATTTCAGTAATTGGTCTCAGCATGGTACTTTACTATAATAGCCGTTAAATCAGGTTGTGAATAACGAGTTCTCGATCTCCGCAGAATCACTCCAAACTTTATCTTAATAGTTCCTAAAACTGACAGTGTCCGCCATCTCGACAGATTCGATCATTCGTTATTTGTACTCGTAATTCTCGGCAAGCAACATTGATGTATACTTTCTGCTCTTATACTGAATCAACTGTTTTATCAACGTGTTGTAGTTAATTCATTCACTTTTTTAACGCTCGCCTCTCATCTCTGTGACCCGGGCTCGACTCCCGGATGTGACGTCATATGTGAGTTCTCATTCATGTTTCGAGGGTTCTGTTTTCCTTCCTCAACATATGCATTGAGGGTTGAGTACAGAGAATATATGAATGTAGTACGGTGTGTCACGCTTGGCACAAATGAACTTAAAATCTATCACTTTGCTATATTTTCAAAAGTTTCCAACATAGAAGATTGATTTTTTGTGGGATGATGAAGACCGACGACCTAAACAAAATCCGATGATTTGATCTACCGTAGACATCTTGATGACGTCACAGTTACGTCATGTATCCATTTATAATAGGTTTCTCGATGTTTTCAATTACCTTGAACATCAGTAAATTTTATATTTTCGATTTCCCATCATGTCGACAACAAAGAAACCGAAAACCCGAGTTCGATTGGTTAAGAGGAAGAAAAGTTATTAAATTTTGAATTTTGACAATTTTCCCGCCAAAGTTTGGCGGGAAATATTCAACACAGAACCATTTACAAAATAACTTCTTCATTCATCTTTTAGAGTTTAAAATATTTGTTTACGATAATCTAGCAATCAAAAGAGTAAATCGGTACCCACAACCGTATGTTTTTAGAATTTTCGATTTTTTAGAGGAAATACTTTAAAATTCCCAGTGAAAAAGAGGAAACGTCATTATGACGTCATATATTTTTGAAAACGTCTTTTAAAAATAATAATGTAATGTACTGAATGCAAGGACCAATTCGGACGAAGTGCAGGAACCGGATCACCTTGGATGGGATCTAATCAGCAAAAATATACGAATATCAAGACAAAATGAAAGGCTGATTGTACGGTACTGGGAATATATATAATTATTACCGATATTTCGGTTGGCACGGCCAACCTTCCTCAGGGTACACAAGTATATGGCAAGAAACCGTTAGTTACAAATTTTGAAAACATGAATGTGAGACTAGGAGATAAAATTACAAGTGATGAGTGGTCGTGATAGAGAACTAAGCTAAATACAATTCCATAATAGAGACTAAGTGGTATAAAATTACATTTCTTCCTTTCTGTTCATGCCTTTAGGTTCTAGTGTTTGTCCTTTATCAATAAGAAATGCCTCGCGAGCCTTGCGTACGCCATCTCTATTAGAGTGGATGAGTTCTAAGGGAATTAATTGCATGTCATTAGGGCAATGGTTGTTAGTAAGAAAATGATCCGAGACAGCAGTAGCTTTAGATTTGTTAGTAGGTTTGTCAACAGGGCGACGGTGTTCATTAAAGCGATCTTTAAGGCGACGCTTAGTTTCTCCTATGTATTGTAATAACATATAACCCTGCTTTACCATCCGTATCATCCATCATCCGTAAACACGTTAACATTCTTTCTTCATCTAACCGATGCATAAACGTATTCCAAACTTCACCGTTTGCAGCTTTTCGACGCAGTAAAAACTTACACGACGTTTTAGTCAAATCCAAACTCCACACTGATACACTTGATCCTCTTAACGACCCCCATGGCTCATTTCGCTGTGGTAATAATTGTCTAACTTGTAATTACATTAATCACGGCCAAACTAATTATACATTTCATTCGACTGGCGAGATCAGGCCCATCAAACATCACATTGACTGTAATTCTAAAAATCTCATATACATGGTTCATTGTAAACGCTGTAATGCTCAATACATAGGAGAAACTAAGCGTCGCCTTAAAGATCGCTTTAATGAACACCGTCGCCCTGTTGACAAACCTACTAACAAATCTAAAGCTACTGCTGTCTCGGATCATTTTCTTACTAACAACCATTGCCCTAATGACATGCAATTAATTCCCTTAGAACTCATCCACTCTAATAGAGATGGCGTACGCAAGGCTCGCGAGGCATTTCTTATTGATAAAGGACAAACACTAGAACCTAAAGGCATGAACAGAAAGGAAGAAATGTAATTTTATACCACTTAGTCTCTATTATGGAATTGTATTTAGCTTAGTTCTCTATCACGACCACTCATCACTTGTAATTTTATCTCCTAGTCTCACATTCATGTTTTCAAAATTTGTAACTAACGGTTTCTTGCCATATACTTGTGTACCCTGAGGGCCAACCGAAATATCGGTAATAATTATATATATTCCCAGTACCGTACAATCAGCCTTTCATTTTGTCTTGATATTTTAAAAATAACTATTCAAGTATTTTTCGGGTTTTAAAGAGGAACTGTACTTACTGTACACTGAATAGCCGCAATATGGTCTTTTTATGTTTATTCAATTTAGAAAGCATGACTGATGTCAGACCCATGACGTCAGAAAATGTGACGTCACAGGAAACTTCAGTTCTTAATAACTCAGCAAATATTTATCGTAGAGACTTTAAAATTGCGGCAATCAAAAACACATATTTATGTTGTTGTGATAACATGCTTTATTTCAAACGACATGCTTTATTTCAAACGACTCCTTAAAAGGAGTCGTTCGTTATGACGTCACACCAACGTCAATATACAAACGTGTTTGATCCTGAAGACGTTATTTCATTTTAATATTAACATACGAAAATTTTGTTAAATTTGACAGCGAATTAAACAAGATGTGCTGGTTTATATATTTTTGGCTCGCTTTTAAGTGATCGATTTTGAGGTAACTTATGCCAGGCGTGTGTGGAGAATTCTTGGACCATTAGCAGGATCTGCTAGAGGCCTAATAAGCCTTATTATCCGAGGGTAAACAAAAGAGTTCAAAATCAGCTGTCATGCCTGCTATAACTGAGATTAATGCAGGTAACTAATAGACCCTTTCACGGTTTAAAAAAAACTTTTGATATATACGTATAACAGCAAAACCGTCGATACTGCTGAAAAGAGCACCTCGAAGTTAGGGAATTGGGAATTTTGACTAACTTCGAGGTGCTCTTTTCAGCAGTATCGACGGTTTTGCTGTTATACGTATATATCAAAAGTTCGAAAAAACCGTGGAAGGGTCTATTATTTGCGCAGGCAGCATATGTACACTTAGCACATGTGGGTTATTAAGGCACTTGACACTAGCACAAGTGTGGTTCTTAACAACCTATAAGTGCTATTATTCAGTCCCATATGGATAACTATTATTCATCAATTTACTTATAAACTCCCAGTATTAGTGATCTAAGATCTAAAAGTTGATAACATTGTGCTAACCTCTATGGGAAAAAGAGATACGTTGGGCTGATGTTTCTGTGTTTTGTCTGCTATTCCACTGATAACCGCTTGATAGTGCAGGCTCAAAGGTCAGGTTACCATAGAAACTGGAACAGGAATGTGTTTTGACTCGTAAACTGAACTGACCAATTGGAGTTAATATATGGATGAAAATGAAAAGTTGGCTTCATTAATCCTCGTAAACAGAAATATGTGTCTTATATATAGTTAGTATTTGTTGTTAGTTTTATAGGAATAATTAATGAGTCATTAATGGCCATTGAATGGATTGATGGTCTACTCGATAAAGGAGCCAGGATGGCGCAAGTGGAACTGAACACTTTGCATCTCACCACTTTGGCCAAGGCTTAAGCCCCAGTAACATATGTGTTGATATCTCCCCCTTGCTCCGAGCGTTGGCCTTTTTTTATCCGTGTTATAAGTTTCACACCAAAAAAATGAGTGAGTGATTATGGAAAGTGGATGGCTGTAGAAACTGGAAGGAAGGAGGCACGAAAGTGCTTTCTGAACGCGTGAGGTGCGCAGTGGTAAACGCGAACCCACGAGTTCACTCAAGCTCTTCACTGGCTCCAGCATTGGCAGTTTGTCACGTACTAATGACTTAAACGAAACCCATTAGCGAGAAGGAACATCGATTTGTTGACTTTATCCCTGATCATGTTTTGACTTATAAACCAGAAGTTTAAAAAAAATAATGAAGTAACAGGGTGTCGTCCAAGAAGATAATACTGAGTCATTTCCGGCTATAATTAAATTCAGTGAAGTTTTCGAAAGATTGAGGAAATAGAAGTTGAAAAAGACATAATAAAAAACGACAAAGGAATAAATATTTTAGTTTGGGATAAAAAAAACGAAAATAAAAACAAGTTATATTTACCTCAGCATCTAAACTGAACCTTTTGCCCCAGCAACAACAACAACAACAATTTTTTTTATTTGTACTTACAGTGGCAGATTACATGGGTCGTATTAAAGTAAACAAGTTATAAAGTAAACGGGCACCCGAAATAACTATAAGGAGCTAATCTAGTCGGGTGCCCATTAAATGATAGAGTTAATTTTGCAAGTCAGAAAAAGGCGAAAAATCAGCAAGCACATAACATTAAATACGTTGAATAACTAATTAAGGTGATAATAAATACACACGCAACACACAATATACACACTAACAAACAAAGTATACTATTAGTAAGCAGGATGTGGGTCAAAACAGTTATTTAGATTATTAATAAAGATTTAGAAGTTTGTCTTTAAACTTTCGCTTGAACCAACGTTCTGGTGACGGTTCGCCCGGTCAAATCTCAGTAGTTGAAAGAGAGAAAGTTTTACGTGAGATTCAAGGGGCTGCACTGTCAAGAAGAAGTGAACCTTCAAGTTTCTTTAAAACGAAACTACAAAAACACCCTGAGATAGAAGAGAAATACCATGTCAAGACAAGAACAACAATGTTTAACTGAGCTACAGTACATAAGTATTATAAAACTACAAAATTAAGATGGCAATAGGGAGGTAGGAAGCTAATAATTCTGATAGTTAATTAAAATACATTGTAGTAATGGCAATGGAAGGACATTCATCAATAATTCATTATAAAGGAGTCTCTGAGAAGCTTTGCAAAACATTTCCGACTTTTGGATTTTGGGTTTTCATCAATTGAGTTCCAAACTTTAACACCTGTGTAGCGTATACTAAATTTGCCATAATTTGTTCTTATTTTTGGGAGATAAAATGCCTTTTTGCTAGCTAGTCTAGTATTGTATTGATGAATGTTACAAACAAGGCTAAAATAATCATTAAATGCAACAGGGAGTCTATTGTGGTGAAAATCATACATAAATAAGGCATTGTGAGTGAAAACTAAATCAAGAAATTTAAGTATACCTAATCGTTTAAACAGTGGACTAGAATGATCGTTATACTTGGAAAAAGTGATAATACGCATTGCTTTTTTCTGAAGTGTGATTAGGGGCCTAAGAGTAGAGGGGTATGTATTTCCCCATGTACATGTGACATATGATAAAAAAGGATAAATTAGAGTATAGTATAATTGAGTCAAAATAGACAAACTGACATAATGTCGAATTTTACACATGATACCAACACATCGATTTACTTTCTTAGATATATGTAAGATATGATGTTTCCAACTCAAATTTGAGTCAATGAATACACCTAGGTACTTAATACTCTTTTCTTGTTTAATTTCTCTATTGTTTATGCATAATTTGACTTTATAGCTCACTGCTTTTTGAGGAGGATGGAATATGATAAAGTTCGTTTTGTCAATATTCATGTGAATGCATGTATGCCTGATATGCTTTTCAAACTTTTTCGATCAACGGCAAAGATTAAAATGGATTACAAAAGCAGCAAAAGTTTATTCTAGAAACTTGATTTCGGTAACAGTGAACCGATTTCAAATTAATTGCTTTAAATTTCCGGCTTAAAAGCAGTATTTTTCATCCACTAGAACTATGCCATCCTTAATCAAAATTGTCTCACAATTCAGTTCTCCGGTATACCTGGAAAACATACTTTGCTAATCTGAGTAGTTATTTGTGTATTTCGTCATGCGAAATTTGGGGGTTTACTCCCGGGGGGGGGGGGGGGGGGGGGGGTACTTACATGAAAAATGGGTATGTATGTGAGGCCAAGAGGCTCAAACCCTGACCCTGTTTGACCCAATCCGAGCTCCAAAACCCTGATTGCCCCCTTTTTGGGGAAAAAAAACCCTGATTGCCCCTTCTTTAATTTGTTTTCAAAACACGGTCGGATATATACCCCGGCTGGTATACCGCGTACCGGGATTGCATGCAAAATACGGAACATTTCAAGTCGGGACGTGTCATTGGGTAAACAAATCAGCAGATGGAGTACATAGATAAGTACTGAAGTACGAATTAGCGGCGTCACGATGTATGGGAACCTCAGTGCTTGCATGTGGGCAGGCGATCAAAATGCGGCAACAAGAATGTCTTTTTTTGACATAGTAGCTAAAAAAAACTGAACCCTAACTGCCTAGAAAAACCTGAACCCCGACCCTGACTGAACCCAAATTATACTCAAATCCGGACCCTGATCTGCCCAAATCAGGTCAAAACCCTGACCCTACCTGCCCAAACCAAGCTCAAAACCCTGACCCACCCGGGCGGCACATACATAATACGTCACAAACAGGAGTACCCCCCCCCCCCCCCCCCCCCCGGGGGGTTTACTGTGTCCTGTTAAAGTCAACAAAACCTTCACTAACCTTCTTTCACTTTCTCTCCATCTAGAATTCAGTCTTTCTGCTGAGTTCCGACAGTCTGAATACAACAAACCTTTATTATTAAATATATTTTTTTGTTTGGAAATTCAGTATTCTTCGTGCTTTTACACTTAATTTTGACAACAAACTCATTAGTTGAAAAACCATATGCCTGCGCAAGTTCTTTTTCGGATCAAAGAAGTTTGAAGATTACAATTCATCGAATGTTTTAATGCTATTAGTAGCTATCCCAGCTATTTTTAGGAGTTCATTTATTTTCTATTTTTAACCTTGCTGTACTAATTTGAAACATCTGATGTTTTTTTAAGATTTAATGATTTCATTTTCTCCGTGATTTGACGGTATATTTGTTTCCTCGATTTGTCTTGATTATGTTTTCTTCACCATAATAATTATCATTTTATTTCTGTTTTAATTGATAGTTCACTCTTTTTTACATAATACACACATAATACGACGTTAACTAACTTGGAAGTGAAAAGAAAACTAAATTGATAATAAAACGTTTGTATTGATCGGAACACGTTTCACATCGATCTTATGAAGGAAACTGTCAAATGGATAATTAATTTATCATGATACTTTGAGGTGTGAGTCAAAATAACATTATATGTATATAATTTCTAAAATAGATATAAGTATATATATAAATATATATATATATATATATAGAGAGAGAGAGAGGCACTAGTTTGCAACAACTCGACTTTATTACCAAAAACTGAACTTAATTACATGTACTATAGTATCAGTATAGACTAAGAAATGATGGTAAAAGTTGCTCAGAATAGCAGAGCTAATCTAGCTGAGTAACTAACATGATAAAATTATAAATAATAAATGGTCGTGGAAATAATAGATATTAAAACAATCGCAGGAATTTATCAATCATTTGGTAATTAAGTACATACAAAAGAATAGAGAGAGAAGAGGCAAATCAGATGGGTGGTACCATATTTCATTCAATCATAATTTTATTATGTGTGAACTGAAATGACAAATTATATATATCTGATCATGAGAACTAAGATCCCGTCCTCGCGTATCCGTTTCCGTAGCACCCTCGTACTGTTTCAGGTAATTCGACCAATGTTTTCTATTCCCTTGAGGACGGAGAACAATACAAAAATGATACGAAAACGGATACGTGTGGAGGAGGTCTAAGTGTAAGACTGGATGAGGTCTAAGTGTAAGACTGGATGAGATCAGATTTAATCTTCCCACAGGGCAGCATCCTGGGTCCGATACTTTTCCTTTTATATGTAAACGATCTTCCCAGTGTAACCTCGGCTAGTACTAGGTCAGTCATGTTCGCTGACGATACCAAATGTTACCGCTCTCAGAAATCTCAGCAAGACCATTTGGCTCTCCAGTATGACCTAAACGGTTTGGTCAGCTGGAGTGTCAAATGGGACTTAGCTTTCAATTCCAGTAAATGCGAGGTTCTTAAAATCTCTAGAAGACGCAATCCACTGGTGCGTCTCTATAACATCGACCACGACGCCTTAAAAGAGAGTAGCTCTCAAAAAGATTTAGGTATTATCTTTTCAAATGATATGCGCTGGCACAACCAAGTAGTGTCGGTGGTAGCTAAGTCAAATAAGGTTTTGGGTTTCCTGAGACGTAATACCCCTAACTCTTTAGGGGTAACGCTGCGTCGTACCCTTTATCTTACGCTAGTGCGTTCCATTCTGTGCTACGGTAGTCAGGTTTGGGCCCCGCAGTCAAGCTCTAGAGATATCCAACTTCTCGAACGTATTCAGCGCCGCGCAACCAAATTCATGTTAAAAGTAGACTTACCCTATAAAGATAGGCTACTTAAACTTAATCTACTGCCACTTTCATACTGGCTAGAATATCTAGACCTCATATATTTGTTTAAGTGTCGCCTTAAGCTTAACAATACTGATCTATCTAGTTATGTAACTCCATGCTCGCTTTCATCAAGATCTACAAGAAGCACTACTGGTTCAGACTACAAGCTTAACCCAAGCAAAACATCTACTTATAGGGATTCTTTCTTTAATCGCATAGTTATTCTATGGAACTCGCTGCCTTTAAATATTAAGTCCTGTAGTTCAATTTCGTCTTTCAAAACATTGCTACGAGCTCACTATCTTGCGCTTTTGCTTTCCACTTTTGACCCTGATCGCATTAGAACCTATAAAACTATCTGTTCTAAATGCCGATCTACTAACATATCTACTATTTGTTGCCGCTAACTTTTTTCTGCGCTTATTTACTTGTACTTGGCCGGCCGACCAAATGTACAAATGTACACTATTTTTTTTTTTTTTTTTTGCACCATATATTTTACATTTCATGCTTAATACATTATTCATAGTTCTATCTGTAATGTACTGTCAGTGTATTTGTATTTGTCTCAGGCTGAGCTCGTTTGGACCTAGAGTCTGTTTCTCAGCCTGAGTTAAGCTATTAAATAAAAAAAATAAAAAATAAAATAATTTTAAGGATTGTTTTTTCATATCTTCATTGAGATTATTCCAGATAGATGGTCCAATAAATTGCATAACATCAGATGCATTAGGAAGTTTTTATCAACTGAATCAACT
This sequence comes from Actinernus sp. WN-2022, assembly GCA_030867875.1. Classification (NCBI taxonomy): domain Eukaryota; kingdom Metazoa; phylum Cnidaria; class Anthozoa; order Actiniaria; family Actinernidae; genus Actinernus; species Actinernus sp. WN-2022. Next base: position 105,147,075 of record JAOWCC010000577.1, on the reverse strand, counting down.
AAAAAGTTAGTGCATGCTTTAGTTACTAGTAGAATTGACTACTGCAATAGTTTATTATATGGTTTGCCGCAAACACAGTTGTCTAAGTTACAGCGTGTCCAGAACACACTGCGCGCCTTATTTGCAATGTTTCCCGCTTTGATCGTATATCGCCTGTGCTCTTTAAGCTTCACTGGTTGCCAGTGCAATTTAGAATTAAATTTAAGATACTAGTAATTACATTTAATGGTGCATCGCGTTATTCTTTAAGATCAAATAATGAACTTCTCCTTCAGTTGCCAAGAGAGCGAACAAAGAGGACATTGGGGGACAGGGCCTTTTGTGCTGCTGCCCCTAAACTATGGAACTCGCTACCATGTAGTATTCGTAACTGTAGAGCCTTGGATAATTTTAAGAATGTGTTGAAAACGCATTTATTTAAGTTAGCTTTTTATAACTAAGATCTATTAGAATTATTTTATTATTCTTTTAATTTTATCTTATTATAGTTTTACTGTGGTTTTAGCTCAATTCTTATATTATTGTATATTTCTGTTTTTAATAGTTAACTTTGTGATGCGCAGGCGATCATATATTCATGCAGCCTGCGCACTATAAATGTTAATTATTATTATTAATATGCTAATGTGTTCGTTTGTAGTGTCGACGTTTTCATAATTAATAAAACCTTAGGAAACAAACTTTTACTTCAGAAATAACATTTGAACCTTCTCGGATGATAAAGTGGGAAAGCACGGCTTTATTTACATGTATTCTCATCTACGCGCTCATAACTGCAGAGCTTTGGACATGACTCTTGCAATACTAATCCTTTAATTGTTATGGACCAGAAGCAGCGGAAAAAAGTGACCAAACCAGTACGAAAGTTTATCCAACATTGAAATGAGGGGGTGCGGGGGACATGTTCCAACTATTCATGTCCAAAGCTGTGGGTTATAAAACTGAATAAACTGATAGTTGTGTAGAAATTGGCGCTCGATCGCATCCCCACTCGACGTTTTTTGGCGTCGGTGGATGAAAAACACCCTAAAATGGTTCCAAGAGAAGAAACACCACAAAGGACACAACATGGAAGCGAAAAGGTATACCACTGAGGAGCCGATATTACACAGGAGTGTTCCTGTGCGCTTGTGTTGGCCCCTAACACAGTAGATGGTGTGTCTTTTTATAGTCGCGAAGTTCTGCTATGCGATTACGTTGTCTTTTGGTCTCTTGCGCTTTAGTATTTTTTAGCAGTTTGAACCGTGTTAATTACAATTTTTCAGTGCATTCTGATTGGTTAAAAGTGACAATATAATGTGGGAAGAGGAACACTCCTCTGTAATATACTCCTGGGTATATTTATTAGGCATTATACACGATTTGAACAACAACAAGAAACTTTTTTAATTTTACAAACATATAAAATTACAATTACACTGACCCGCAAATAGTTAAAACTAATCGTGGCGGGCCGTGAATAATTAAACAGAAGAAACAATTAATACATTTTAGCAACCTTAATCGACTTTAGTAGTTGATTATATCAACATTATCATAAATGATTGATTTAATGTTGTCATCTGATGGCGATCTGCCCCATTCTCCCACGCTATAGCTCTCCCAGGGTCCTGGGCACTAGTCATTGCTGAGGCTGAAGAAGAAGACTCGATCGACATTGCTTTCTTGCAGGCTCGACTCTTCCGCTTTTAACATGTCTTTTAAGTGCTTACTTTCAGTTCTTTTTGTTACTACAGGTAAGTATTTATGCTCTGTGTTATATTTAAATGCAATTTTCCGTGTAATTTGGTCTTGTAAAGGAACTGATAATGTTGGAAGTGACTTACAATGTATACTTGTCTATTATAAACACCAAATTATTCCTGACCAAGTCCCGCTATCGATTCAGCTTTGAAACAGAACGTTCGACGCTTTTATGTAGCTATTTCGTTCAGATGACTACAAACCATTACTGGGTGGACTTCAGTAAATGCAGAAATGCTATTTACAACTACAGTGCAGTAGTTTAAGGCGTTGATCGAAAATATATACATAGAAACATACTTCTACCTGCATGTTTACATACAACTGAATCGATCCGTGAAGCAGATGGTGCTGAAGTTTTTATTTGCATTTTACGACTGTTTACGTCATTCATTCAGTTCACAAATCACACAATGCAACACTGATTTGCACAATATTATTGTACAGGACAGAAATACATGTAGATGTAGGTATAGGTCAGACCTTATATTAATAAAGTAATCTACGTTTAAATAATATAAGGGACACTGGGCATCATACAGTATGTGTTATACTGTATGTCAGCCTGTAGCTGAGTCTGTTAGCTCAGGTGTTTCAACAGTTTCTTAGTCTAAACTCTGCATTAACTAAATATACGGCAGAAGGCAGAATTCCATTACAATAGCTAGTCGGGAAAAAAGAGAATTTGTAATATTTAGTCTTTATTGGTAGAGATTACATTTAATTTATATGCATGAATGTTTCTAGTTAATTGCCTGTTTCTTTGGAGGAGGTTGAGACAGGAAGTCATGTCCACCAGACCATGTATGATCTGTACAACATAATGAGGCAGGCAGCCTTTTGTCGCACTTCCAGTGTTAGCCATCTGAGTGATTTACGCATCTCATTAATGCTGGATTCCCACTGGTAGTTACTGCAACAAATTCTGGCAGCATTGCCATAAACTTAGTTTATTTGGTGAAGTTAATACCACCATTTATTATATGGAGGAGAGTGTCTTACCAGGAACTAAACCATTAATTTTGTAGAATCCATATCTCACTCGCTGGAGTAAGATATAGAAAATATGGCACTCAATCTCGTGGATGTCACATGAGACTACAAATTAAAGATGGAGGCAGGTTTGTGAAAATCACAGAGGAAGCAGCCTAAATGGGCTGCAAGAAAATTAACATTCCAGGCAGAAAAAGCAAAATATGATCTAAAACTCTATGGATAAATTTCTCGACTGCAATGGAGAGATGAGAACCTTATGAAATTCTTGCAGTAGAGCTTTTAAAGATTGCAAAGAAGTTTGTAGTGACAGTAAGTAAATTTTGAATAGAGAAGAGTTCTTAGAGCAGTTTAATTGTCCATATAATAAAAAGAAAATGACATAGACCCTATGCATAAGTCCTGGTAACTAGCATGTCAACGAGGCCTATAGGTCCTCTGGAATGTTGAAATTGAAGCGCCCGGGGAGATTGTGAAATGCACTGAACGAATGTTCAGTGAAACAATGCCGTTAATTTGCTATGCGCCTGGCTGGTTGTACTATAAAGAAAAATATAGGATAAATGAGGACAGATTAGCAACATTTTTCAACTAAACAATCATGTTCAACACGTTTCACACCTCCTGCTAGTATTTCAACTTCAACATTCCAGAGGACCTAGACCAGCCTCTTTTTCGTGTTGTGACTGCGCGAGTTATGTATAGTGTGTATGGTGATTTGAAGATATGAAGATCCTCTTGAGTCCAAAATATTTTACTTGTTTGCTGCACTCACTCAGGAAATATTTTGACTCTCTATCTAGGTAAACTTTGTATCTTCACACATACGTTTCGGTGGGAAATAGCTTACCGCTTACAATTGGAATCTCAAATGGACTTTTGCTCTCTCTGGAGTTAGACAGCAAGCTGAAGAGATGGTTGAAACATTGAAGATTCTTGTTGGAAAGATGGAGTAACTTTCCGAAAAAGCAACTTGTAAAGTGCCATTGGACATTCTAAAGTCGCTGGTACATGTAGCTCATGGTTGAATGAAGAACTGTTTGACTAAAAGGTGGTTTGTTATCACTGGAGATTTACACAGTCATGCATGTCTTCAGGTGAAGCAATCTTTAATATTTTGGAGCTAAGGTCATATTGGTAACTTTAATGGTGTGAGTTTTCCAACGATACTCATGTTTGTGCTTTGCCTGGGGATCGACTTATAAAAGATTATTAAAAAGGAACATTATCGGATTCTCCTATCGAAAATTTGCTGTGTACCCACAATTCTTTAAACTTAAGTACTTTTTATAAACAACATTTCTTAATTGTGAAGTGCACTATAGTGTGAAACAAACATTTTGATGAGTCAAACGGCTAATGCATTCAAATTTGAAACAAAAAAATGGCAATGAAAGGCAAAATAAACAAACAAAATTACAAACAGCCCTTAATGAAAGACTTGAAAAACCCAAAAGAAGCCAAAACAGAATTACATTGTAAGTAAACTGAAACTAAAAAAAACTGTTTGGCCTGTACTGAAACTGTTTGATCAGGATTAGGCTTGCCTTCGTGTATATTAATTGATACTTAATAATAACTGAAACTGAGTATTGTGTGTGTAAATTTCATGATTCTCATGAAAGAAAAACAAAATTGGGCAAACATGCTACTTACAGTAGGTCTTCAATTATATTGGTCATATTTAATTTCATTTTCTGCATAAGGGTTAGATAATGGCACAAGCATTTAGATAGAAAACCATGAGCACGCTAGCACAAGTGGTTTTCTATCTAAAATGTGAGGTACGTACTCTAAATCACATAGAACTCGAGTGTTCATTATCTAACCGTCTTAGAATTTGGTCACATCCACGAGACATTTTTCCTGAAATTATTGGCAACTACTGTAAGAAACTCTGAACATTTTGAAATAATGTACAGAGTCTAGACTAAGGGAGTAATTAGTATTCTCTATATAGAGAATACTAATAAGGCTATTGATTTCTATTGTTTCATAGCCTTATTAGTATTCTCTATATAGAGTATGCTAATTACTTAACTATGGGATTTAGACAGCTGAAATGGGGAACGCTGATTGGTCTAGTGGGTGTGACCATGTTCTAAAATTACTTATTTCACCAGTGAGTGCAAAAGCACCATTCTTGATTGGAAGTGAGAAATGCACCTGGGGCCCATCATACTGGTGCCAAGACCTCAAACATGCCACAGAATGTGATGCCATACAGCACTGCCAGGAGAGCGTCTGGAAGGGAACTGTGAAGGTAAATGTAGTAGTTTTAACTTATAACCAGACTATAGTTATGTAATATATTCACACTCAGAACCTCGCTTCACAACTGTTACAGCCTGAGGGCAATGTTAAGTTATGGGAGGTTTGAGTCTGCAGGCGGATCAGAGGAAGTGGGGCTCGCAGACAACTGCTGGACATCACCAAGGGGAGGCCGGAGGGGTGAATAACGAACCCAAACGCAGACTGCATAATCAACTTCGCTATGTCTTAATTGCTATTCTGTGGCCTGGGATGTTTCAAAAAGGTGAAACCTGGTTATATCAAGGCAGCAACCTTTATGCATAATTATATGGATGATAATTGATCAAGTGGTGAAGTGTACTGTTACTGCCTCAGTTCATCTTGTTATCATGCTTACTGCTAACTGACAACTGACTTTTCCTGAGCGATTTCATTTCATACAATACCCAAGAGAGTAGATGCCATGCTAACCATGCAGCATGCATTCCCTGTGGGTAAGGGTAATTTATAGGGTAATTTATATACACCGTATTGTTTGCTATGGCTCCTCCCCATTAATATTGAATATGTGGTTTGCTGCCACAATGAATGTACAATGTATTGCTTCCTGGGAGACAATGATGTTTAAATTGCTGTTCCTTTATTAAGCATTAATTAACAAACTAAAGTACATGTACTTCTGTGATTCTGGCATGTGTCGTCATGCAATCGATATTGCATGAGCGATCACATAATCTACCATGGGTGCCCTTTTATTTCCAATGGCAATCAGCCAATCCAAAAATGAGAATCTGAAGAGTTGTTCTAAAAATGCATTTTAAGATACTCAATGAATGTGTATTTCAAGACTGAGCAGAGCGGAGGGACACCATGGAACCATGATATTTATTAATAATATTATTGATGTTAAGAAAATGTTTTTGATTTGTTGACATTATGCAGGTGCCACAGTGTTAATATACATGTATGTCAGTAGTATTTTAAAAGCACATGCATTATTATATTTATTCCAACTGTCTCTAGGAGAAGGGAATGCCATGTGACATCTGTAAAGATATTATTGGCAAAATCAAGGCTTTTGCTGAAGACAAGTCCAAACAGGTGCGTCACATGTAATATTAACATGTGTACCATCTTCCAGTTAATTAGCTCGGTAGCTAGAGTCTCGTCTTGTGTGTGGGAGGGTGTGGGTTTGAATCCTTGGGCTGTTGGCCTTGTCTCCTTTGGTGTCCCCCTAAATTATAAGAGGAAATAACATGTGTTATTTTGTGAAAGAGTAGGGGATTGTCTCTCGGCACAACAGCATGTATAGGCACTTGCTGACATCATTGTTTACATTTTTGCCTCGATCATTAGCATAAATTAAAGTTCAAGTTGCAAATAAACATACTACATCAGTTGAAAGAGAATTTTAAACTTAGCAATCACCGAAAATTTGAGATTGATATGTTAAATATTTACAGAGAAATTGACTTTTCAAAACTGTAAAATGGATTGGGTGGCAAGAGTTGCTGACTGCAACCATACATGTACATTTGTACATGTATTCTTTGTAAATTTTGAGATTTTTAAATGCTCATTTCCTCATAATATATTTATTAAGCCAATATGCTGTGGCTCGAGCAGTACAGGCTGGCTCAACTGTAGAGAACACACAAGTGCACGCATGAACATAATATAATATACATACAGTTCATTGAGTGCCATATATGTATCAGTTCAAATTTCATCTCAGTTCAATTTTTTAACTAGGGAAAAACATTTTTCAACTAAATGTGGGAACAAATTTTTGAACTGGGGATTTTTTTTTAACTTGTCTAGGGAATTTTTGTGGAATAAAAATAAATCCACCCTCCCCCTCTGTTAAAGTAATTAAGTATTTTTAAAGTAAAGCAACTTAATTTAATGCCGGTGGCAGTCTGGTGAGACTGTTAAACTTGAGGCTGACGGCAGACCTACGATTTTACTTCCTTAGCTGAGATGATGTGAAGGTCTAACCATTTGCAGTTGTTTCACAAAGGCAGCACCTTCTCCTCAGACTCTGAGTATTGGTCCGGCCGGGTTTTGGACCTGTGACCTTCCACTCAACAGGCCGCAGCTTAACCACTGCTAATTTGGAGGCAGTCTGTTTTCCTACCCCTCCCCCCCCCCCTGTGTTTTCGTACCCCCTTATCATATCCTTTTCCTACCCCGCTCCCTGTCTTCTTACAGTACTATATTGTATCCAATCATATAATCAACTATACTAAGTACCTAGTATTTATGTTACCTTCACTGTCACATTAGATCTGTTGGTCAGAGCCTTAACCACTATGCCACTGAAGTGATTGATGTGAAGCACCATACTCATTTACTATAAATGATGCTGCTAGTCTAGTACCCAGTCCACCACGGTCTAGTCCAAATTTGTATTATATGTGCAGTAAAACCTTGTAATAGCTTGGAATTTCAGCACAGAAATTGATAACACAAACCCATTACCCCATTGAACATGAAACACAAGTAAAAAAACATTTTTGGCAAGCACTCTTGTCAAAAAAATACTAAGTGAATCCCAAAAAAATCCTAGTTAAAAAAAAATCAATTTGTTCTAGTCCAAAACAAATTACCTTAGTTAGAATGTCCCTAGTTAAAAACAATTAACAGAGATGAAATTTGAACTGTAACATATACATGCATATGTATATGTTACAGGTCTGTTATAATATTTACTAAGTGTGACTTGGGAACCCTGTGGTGGGCCCTGTGGTTATGAAGGGACACCCCGAGGAACACGAGGAGCTTTTACAAGAACTTGTTGTAGTTTGGTTTAATAATGTTTTAGGTCTAGAAATACTAGTTGACTCATATCATAACATGGTGTCAGAACGGACACGGACCTCGTAACGATATATGTGGCGTAGCAATTAGTCGGAAGAGAGTAAAGAACAAGAATACCGGCCTGAAAGGAGCCACAGCGACGAGTCGACAAAATGGCTGACAGAGACTTACCTCCACTGGAAGCTGGAGAGAAGGTGCGAATACGCCTGAACCGGGACCAAGAGTGGCGCAAGGCTTTAAAGTACTGCCCCGATCATATTTAGTAGGAGATGAACAAGGGCGAGTCTACCGGAGAAACAGAAGGCAGATTATTGCTGTTCCAAAAGAGGAAAGGATGGTTCCACAAGTGGCAGCAACTCTGAAACCAGAACAGGAGTCTGTTGGGAAACTCAAACAACCTACAGTAACACCTGAACAACAGCCTATCTCAACACGTCGTTCTGGGAGGGATGTCAAGAGGCCTCAAAGACTAATTGAAAACTGTTAGGAGAGAGATGTTATAATATTTACTAAGTGTGACTTGGGAACCCTGTGGTGGGCCCTGTGGTTATGAAGGGACACCCCGAGGAACACAAGGAGCTTTTACAAGAACTTGTTGTAGTTTGGTTTAATAATGTTTTAGGTCTAGAAATACTAGTTGACTCATATCATAACAAGGTCAAAATTAACATCAGGTCATTTTTTTCAACCTAGGTCATTTTCTTTCAACCTAGGTCATTTTTTCTCAACCTAGGTAAAAAAAAATTCAACCTAGGTCATTTTTAAGGTACCTATCAATCATTCTAAAAAGGGATTTTTTTATTTTTTTGGGATTCATAAAAAAAAAGGGTTTAGGTTTTTTGGGGGGGATTTAAAAAGAGAACCTACCCACCCCTCCCCCCTGTAAAATATTTTGACCACTCTCCCCTCCCTCTACGGTACTCACCGTTCCCCCTCTCTAACCGCTTTTCCCTTCTCTAACCCTCACAACCAACTTAGTAAATTCATTAATGACACCTCAATAACTACTTACTTTTATTTCACTTTTTCGTTCGCCGGTAGTGAGACTCGAACCTGCAATCCTTCGCTTGGAAGGATGCCTTGGAAGACCAGAGCTTTACCAACTGCGCCACAGAGACTTGCGTTGGAAATCCAGTCACGTTTTTGGAATAATATAGCTTTCCTTGTGGAAATTAGTTACTAGTTCCCTCTCTGCCTCTTAATTTTATTCAACGCATGCGCACTACTAACAAAATCGGACTTGAAAACATCGCCGAGTTGCATGATTAGAAGCGGGATATTGTGAACCAAACAGACTTTAAAAGCGAACTAAAAGAAAGCCAGAGAATAGGATTTCACCTCTCACTTTATATTTAGAAGAAAGTTTCTATGGAAGAGTGAAGCGATATCTGTAAAAAGCGATGAAAGAAGAAAATCTCCGACACTGTTTATAGACTGCAGAACTCTCGTCTCGATGACGAGTCAGGGTTTGACAAGAACATTACGGAAGTAAACCATCTTCTCTTAAACCTGACAAAGAAGTTATGCAGAAAAGGAATGATTTTCAAACTGGGAGCAACTGTAGAATACCGCCCATTTGTGTCATTAATAACTAATTTTCTCCAATTTCCATACACACCTATAAACGTAACTCACCAAAAATATTTTAAAAAACCTTAACCATTTTCGACCCCAAAATCATTCATAGAACGACTACATACACCTGCACTATAATAGAGAATTTACCACAGTTTTCAAGTGAGAGTGGCTGGAGAAAAGGGATCTACCACATGAAGGACAAGAAAAAGTTCCAAAAATGGTCGTGAATGAAATCTGTACTCAAAACGTTATCAACTGTCAAGCATAATACTATTATAGTAAAGAAACAGTTCACCGGTAAGCACCATAATGTCCCTAAATAACATTGATAATGTTCAGTGGAATTAAGTGGTCTTACAGATTTCCGCAACATAAAAAAACTTGTCAATAATTACGTGAACAAAAACATGAGTGAACTGTACACCTACTACACGATTTTTTCCCCAGCACAAGACTTATTTTTCATTAAGTACGATAAAATTAAAGTAACAAAAATATTGGGGCAACTGCAGAATACCCTACGCAAGCACTATATATATGCTTCAATTGTCCTGTGAACTGATACAAACCCTACCCCTACATTTAAAAACACCCTAACCGTCACAACGCCGGGTGCTCTAATTTAGGGTGTTTAGAGCTAGTCACTAAATAACAGGGACTGTAATCTTCTTTAATGGTCCGGCATGAGAACTAATCCAAATCCTAACCCTACATTTAAAAACACCCTAACCGTCCACAACGGGTGCTTGCTAATTTAGGGTGTTTAATTAGATCTAGTCACTAAATAACAGAGACTGTAATCCTTCTTTAATAGTCCTGCATGAGAACAAATACAAATCCTATACCCTACATTTAAAAAATACCCTAACCATCAGTAAACATAAGTTCCTGGGTAAGCCAAACCAAACCACTAAAGAAATGAACAACACAGACAAGGTATATAAGTTACATGTATTTTTATTGCAAAATATTTCTGACAGAACTTGATATCTTCTTAAATTACTGCAATGCCATCCTCAACCTAAACACAAGGAACTATGAAAAGTCATACTTGTTTAGGAATTTTGAAAGGTTGAGTTTGATTTGACCTAAGTTGATTCAATTTGACCTAGGTTGAATCAATTTGACCTAGGTTGAAAAAATATGACCTAGGTTGAAAAAATTGACCTAGGTTAAAAAATATGACCTAGGTTAAAATAAATTTGACCTGAAACTAAATTTGACCTGTAACATATATATTGCAGTTGAAATTGACCATTCAGTTTAATTTGACCATGAGTCAAAACAAACTAGTTCAATTTGACCATTGGTCATATTCAACTAGTTCAATTTGACCTGGTCAAACCAACCTTGGTCAAATTGACCCAGGTTTCGCTATCAATGATTCTAAAAAAAAATCACCCTCCCCTCCCTTCCTTCCATCCCTTCCCTCCTCTCTCTCCTCTCTCTCCCCTCCCATATACTTACACTTACCTTTCATTCAGATGTAATACCATGTACTGAACTCAGAGGGATTTGAACTCAGCAGCTCTGCCTTGACACACCCAGTTTTCCACTGACTTAACACACTGCACCACACAAGCGCTTGTTGATTTGGAAGCAACATTTATTATATAAGTAACTTAAACCAGAACCCAGATCCTCTCGGGTCAACAAGTCAACACTTGAAGTAGTAACCCACATGATATGGAATCTGGCACGAAACTCCAAAGATTTTTTTTTGCTCTTGTTTGCTTCAAACAAGCAATAATCATGTGAACTAATCCAAATTCTACCCCTACATTAAAAAAAAACACAAAGTCAACAATGTGTGCTCACTAATTTGTTTGAGTCAAATTAAACTAGTTTGTTTTGACCAGGTCTAATCGACCTAGTTTGAATTGACTGGATCAAATTGAACTAGTTTGTTTTGACCCATGGTCAAATTGAACTGAATGGTCAATTTCAACTACAACATATATGCATGTATCTGTTATTCCACTATTTAAAGTAAAAATTAAAATTCCTTCTTAAACACATTAAAATAATATTTATTATATCTTATCAGGATAAACTAATCAGCTACCTTGATGGACTCTGTGAAAAATTACCTGGTCAGGCTGCCAAGGAATGCAAAGGTGCTGTGGATAAAAACATCCCAAAGATGTTTGCTCAACTGGACAAGTGTGTGGTGAGTCCCATTTTGCAATTCAAACATTTAACCACTGAATATGTGATGACTACCGTTGCATTTGCTCAGTGCTAGTCTCATTCTGAAGTCAAATATTTGTAAATACATTAGCGAGAAGGTGTAAAACTGAAAATTTCAACAGTTATATATGCAGAGTTGTGAATATTCATTGCTGGATAAAGCTATTTTTAAAAGTGAGCTTATAATACATGTATATAAAAATTGGTATATTTAACACCAAGATATTAGGTGCACTATGAATGTGTCTAATAAAAATGGTATGCAATGTACATGGATTGTGTATATAGTCATCACATTAGCAGCAGTAGAAATATGCAACTGGACTTTTGTGTGGTAATCCTTTGTTATGGTCACAGTGATTTTACATGATTTTATTTCTGATTCTGATCGATTGTAGATTGATCTCTCAAACTTGTGTAGTCTGATAAGTACAGGTACTAATTATTAAAATACATTTCTTATCCATGCACCTTAATTTATGCAGAAAGATCCTCAGAAGTTTTGCCAGAAGATGGGTCTGTGTGGTGCAAAGAGTGAGAGAGAAGTTATTCAAGCTCTTTTGAAGCATTTAACACCTCCAAAGAAACAACTTTCCTCACTGTTAATGCCAGGTCCTGTGATTCTTGCAAACAAGAATTTCCTTAAGTCTGGCCCTAAGGCATCATCTGAAACTTGTGTCCTTTGTGAGTTTGTCATGAATGAGCTGGTGGATATTCTGAAGAAAAAATCAAGTCAGGTGCGTTCTTGCACAGTTTCTAAGTTTTCTGGACATGTGCATGAGTCTCATTATCATATTGCATGATTGCATTTAAATACCAGTATGCCTACATTATATATAGTGCTGGCCTGGCCTGGTCGAGTCTCTTTCTACCTCTCTGGTCTGTGGAGCAGTCGGAAGAGAGGCCAGGTCAAGAACCTTCACTGAAAAACAAAGTTGGCAGACAAATGTTTGTTATGGATACCTAAATCTACGTGTACATGTAATGTTGTATATTTGTGTTTGTTTCCTGTAAATTGTACACTAGACATCAGTTATTGACCGATTTTCCTGTCTATAAAACTCATTTGAATTTCCTGGGTTGTGCCATTGTCAGAAAACAATACAATGTAGCTCTTTTGTTGTGTAAAAGTGAAAAGGGCATCTACATGTACATTATTTTGTATGTATACTGTCGGATCAATATTAAATACAGTATAAATAAATATTATTTTAATGGCAAACATAAAAATTAGAGTTCAGTTCAGTCTGTACCTGCATGTACATATGTAGTTTCAGCATTACAGACATGTGCAGTGTAAACAAAAATAAGTTCCATACTTGTGAGACAGTCACTATGCATCAATACAGGCATTTTATCTTCACATTGTCACCCAACCGGGATAGGGGAAGTCAATGATCGGTTGTGAGACCTCCCCTCAACATGCAGACACTAGCATGTAGTGCTTGTTGGATACAGAACTGATGATTAATATTGATGTTTTATTAATTGGTATCTGTATATCTGATCAATACAACACTGATGTTTTAAAAATCAGGTCTGTATCAAATGAACGATAGTGTTTGTCTAAGTATGGACTGAATATTATACATGTATGTAATCAGTTCTGTATGTGGTATCCATATGACACAAAATAATGCTGCATTGGAATTGGTTAGCACCTTTATGAATTTTAATAAATTTTACAAGGTTTCTTATTGATCATTACATTGAATTCAGAACAGCTAGTACATACAAGTACATGCAGACTGTATATAAGGGAGCAAAACACATGCCATCTCAACGGACCTACTTTGGGGTAGGGGGTAGGGGCTGCTGCCAGCCATCTCCTCTGAGAGAAAACTCAATATTAAAAATATTTTGTTCTTAAATATCTTCAAAACTAAAAGGCATAATCTAGAAACAAATGCACTGCATGTTTTGTCGTATATGTTATCATTTCATTTTCTGTGTTAAAATTACCGCTAGGCCCCCCAGAATGGAATTAAATAGATGGTTAAAAATGGGGGATGGGGGTAGTACCCTGCGCTGAGAGCTGCATCTGTTGAAAAATATGGGTCCCTATCTGGGGCATGTGTTTTGACCTGCTCCCTCAGTGGGTTATTATTTGTATTGTAATTTGTATTATAATGACTGTACACCTGGGTTAGATATATCATCATAAAGCCAGCAACATTTAAATTGGTTTACCTCCACCAGCAAGAAGTAGAGGCAGCTTTGAAGAAGGTTTGTTCTTTGATGCCAGAGACCATCCAGGCTGAGGTAATTAAGCATGATCAGTTAGAATTAAAGTGGACAATACACACCTCTTATTAACCGAGTGAGAGGTCTGTACCTTAAGTTATAGACCAAGTTTCCCCCCTTTTTATGGCCCAAGCACAAAGCATGCAGGCCATAAAAAAGGGGGATGAGAATCCATAACTTATGGTATGGACGAGCAAACAATGTTAAGTAATAGATAAAGAATGAGTGGCCGATCTTTATCTGATTTACAAACTCGAGCTGAAAGCGAGAGTTTGTAAATCGGATAAAGATTGGACACAAATTCTTTATCTTACTTATCAAACATCTAGATGTAGAGAGTCATGGTTTCAGTTATTTTGCTGATACAACTTATTTTGGTCGAGAAAATCGAAGCCAAAGTTTACGTAAATCAGGAGCGCTTCCCGAAAACTTTCAATTGCGCACATTAAATTCAAGAAAACCCTACAAAGTATATATTTTCTGAAAGCTTAATAAACATAGATTCTAGAAAACAGCTTGACTTTCCTCATTAGTAAATACTCTTTTATTTATTGTGATTTTAATCCAATTTGACCATACCTTATACCTGGAGCTCCTGTCCCTCGGGAATTTGACGGAAATCCGCGCTGAAACGACCTTCATAAAGTAGATATATTGATCTAAAAAAGGTGTCTCAGTTTTCTGATATCTTATTCCGTCGCAAAAATAATCAACTGCAAAGATCCCAGAACACCTTTTTTAGGGGTTGAAGAACGAAACATGAAAGTATCTCAAGAACAAAACAACGCATAAAAAAACTGAGACACCCATTTTTTGTCAACATATTGATCTAGCCATATGCCAATTTTCAATCCGATCTATTAAAATCTAGAGGGACAGGAGCTTTGAATACATGCTACAAAACCTGGATTTATAACACCATAAAAATGGTTTAAAAGTTTTCTGGCATCCCACTGAGGTTTGTTGACACAATTAACTTATCTGTCATTAAGAATGTCATTTTTCCAGTATTTGATGTTGAGCAGTAGGTATAGGGGAACACAATACCATGTTGTTCATGAAAGGCCGCATGCGATTTTGCACGCTTCTGTGAAGGACTATGCAGACCATGATAAGTTAGCTCTTCGGTGCGATATCTTCGGTTTGAATATCGCAGTAGACAAGTTCAATTTTAGCGTTACCATTGTCATGCTATTTCACAGAAATCATGAGTGCACAGAGAAGACAAAGAAGAAGAAAGCGTAGAGAAACAGCCAAACCAGTACAGTAACTGTTACGGAAGATCGTGTTAGGTTTCTGTTCTTCTTCGGCTATTGAAGGCGAAGTTACAGTCGAGTTTATGGGCACTTGCACTCTTTCAACTTGGAATTGACTTTGCAGAATCTGCAACTTCTGCCCACTGATTATCTTGGTTATAATATGAGCCAAGATTGCTTTCCGTCAGTGTCGACTTTCGTTTCTTCACGGAAGAAAATGAACATAAGCCCTCCCTAGGCAGCTAGCTTCAAATTACGAATTGAGCTATATATATCATGTATATATATTATAAAACTATATTTTAGATATGATTTCTGTGTGAAACGTAAATGAATATTTGTAACTCAACGGCTTCAAGATGAGCTAGACGAGTGAGCATGTTTCGTGTATATTTATAAAAGTTCACATGTTTTTTTCGCGGTTTCCATGAGAACGCTTCACAATTAAGTGCTAATAAGCCGTTGACAGCCTGCTTTCCCGTCCATATTTCTTTTCGCCGTAATTTCTCGTTGAAAATAAAAAAATTATTTTCACTAAACTGTAGAATTCACTTTGAACATTCTAAAAAATCAATAATATTTTTTTCACAAAAATTATGGCATTGTAAATGTATCTACTGCATGGTCTGTAGAGCAATTCCTGTAGTTAGTTAACTGCTTCTTAATTTCCACTGGGAAGGCACTCAGTATAGGCTCTTTAGTTGAAAATGGAATCCTACAGCCTGCGATACACATATCTACATAATTTATATATTGATGTAGAGTGCTATGCAATGGATGTGTATGTCGTATTCACATTCATGTAGCCTTTTGTTCATGCCATGTTTGTTTATTAGTTATACTCACACTTTAAAAATATGTTTTTTTTTAGTGTGACGACTTTGTGAAGCGGTATGGCCCCATCATCATACAATTAATTGTCCAGGAGATACAGCCCAGCCAGATATGCAAGGAACTGAAGCTCTGCAAGGCAGACAGCCATTTGTATAAACACGGTATTTGTACATGTTTGTTATTTTGATTGCAATGTAATATCGTATTTACAATAGATCATAACATGCTATTCATATTACCTTTGGTTTACCACAAATATTTGTATGAAGTTTGCTGTAACTGTTCAAATTCCAATAGATTTTATATGTTTTCCATTTTGTATTGAATGTAGCAGTGACATTACTCCAGCTTAGGTTGCCTGCCAGCAACGAGTCCTGCGAGGTTTGTATTCAAGTGGTAAAGGAAATCAAGGCATTCTTGAGGGACAATGCCACTGTTGTAAGCATAATTTTATTATATAGCTTCGATTTAGTGTTCTTTATATTTATGACATTGTAGTCTTTACAAGACATTAGCCAGTGTTGCCTGTATAGAATACTGTATATTATACATACAATACACGAAGGACTGCCATATATAACTACTGCTAGCTGTTGTATAGCATACATGTACATGTACACATGCAGTGTATGATAGTTATTAATAGTGTCCTTCATATTAATTATTACACTGTAGTCTACAAGACATTATTTTAGCCAGTGTTACCCGACTTGTATTGTATGTATAAATTACTGCATGTACATGTATACTTAAGATATACATGTACATACATGTACATTATGACTACTTGTTCATGGACACCTATGTATTTCAGAAAAGGTTTGTCCAATCAAAAGCAACAAGCTAAGATCAAAAAGGGCTCTTGTTCTTATCAATACAAAGAGTTTTAATATTTAAACAGTTTATAATCATAACCACAAACCTAAATTCACAAACTTTGCTCTGCAGTCTTCCATTTTGTAAGAATACACTGACCACATCTGACATACACATCTTCCACAATGAATTCCTGTACTTCAAGCACAATTAAGGTTCGAATATAACATCCAAAAAATGGTTCATTCACCATTACTATAGCTGTCTCAATCAAAACTTGTTGAGTTCAATTTCTTCAAATTAAAACGTCTGCATGACAAGTTTCAAATGTGCTGGGATTTGCCTTTTTTCTAAAAAAAAGCCAGTTGCTAGAATAGTCAATAGTAGTGGTACATGTAGTCCATTATTAGTGTATAGTAGTGGTACATGTAGTCCATTATTAGTGTATAGTAGTGGTACATGTAGTCCATTATTAGTGTATAGTAGTGGTACATGTAGTCCATTATTAGTGTATAGTAGTGGGACATGTAGTCCATTATTAGTGTATAGTAGTGGGACATGTAGTCCATTATTAGTGTATAGTAGTGGGACATGTAGTCCATTATTAGTGTATAGTAGTGGTGCATGTAGTCCATTATTAGTGTATAGTAGTGGTACATGTAGTCCATTATTAGTGTATAGTAGTGGTACATGTAGTCCATTATTAGTGTATAGTAGTGGTACATGTAGTCCATTATTAGTGTATAGTAGTGGTGCATGTAGTCCATTATTAGTGTATAGTAGTGGTACATGTAGTCCATTATTAGTGTATAGTAGTGGTACATGTAGTCCATTATTTCTCTGTGGTTCAGGATTGCACTATTTTTTATCTAGTATTAAATTGCATTGTATGGTAAAAGTTGTCCTTCCTCGTAACTGTTTAGGAGGAGTTTGAAGAGCTGTTGAAGATGATCTGTTCCTACATTCCTGTGCAAACCATCGCCCAGCAGGTTTGTGTGCTGGCAGATTGATAATCACGCTTTATAGTAACTGATAATTAATGCAACCAACAACTTAGCTATGTATATGTTTTAGAAAGTTGCCTAGACCAGATGTGACTAAAATTAATGTAGTTTAGAAACGCTTGGTCAGGAGAGTGAACATCTCATGCAGGTACATTTCACCTTGCTCTGCAGTGGCTCATCAGTTGCTGCTTGCTGCATATACATGTATGTACACCTATTTCATATACATGTACATTGTATGTACACCTATTTCATATACATGTATGTACACCTATTTCATATACATGTATGTACACCTATTTCATATACATGTATGTACACCTATTTCATATACATGTATGTACACCTATTTCATATACATGTATGTACACCTATTTCATATACATGTATGTACACCTATTTCATATACATGTATGTACACCTATTTCATATACATGTATGTACACCTATTTCATATACATGTATGTACACCTATTTCATATACATGTATGTACACCTATTTCATATACATGTATGTACACCTATTTCATATACATGTATGTACACCTATTTCATATACATGTATGTACACCTATTTCATATACATGTATGTACACCTATTTCATATACATGTATGTACACCTATTTCATATACATGTATGTACACCTATTTCATATACATGTAGGTACACCTATTTCATATACATGTAGGTACACCTATTTCATATACATGTAGGTACACCTATTTCATATACATGTAGGTACACCTATTTCATATACATGTAGGTACACCTATTTCATATACATGTAGGTACACCTATTTCATATACATGTAGGTACACCTATTTCATATACATGTAGGTACACCTATTTCATATACATGTAGGTACACCTATTTCATATACATGTAGGTACACCTATTTCATATACATGTAGGTACACCTATTTCATATACATGTAGGTACACCTATTTCATATACATGTACATGTAGGTACACCTATTTCAAAGATGGTTGTCCTGATCAAATGACAAGCAACATTCCCAGACCAAAATGGATTCTGGTTATAACTATCCAACTATTTAGTTATTATTATTTTACTGCACCGCGTCTTTGGAAATCAGCAAAAGCTGAAAAGATTACTGTGATACCTGAAAGAACCAACCCCTGGAGTATCCCTTACCAAAATTTTAGTATGGGTATAATATGGGTTTTATACATGGGTTATATGGGCCATATATGGAAAATATGTGGCCTTTATATGGGTCTCATAAATTCTACTGAATTTGGATATGTGGGTTTAATGTGGCCACATAATATCCATATAATATCCATATTTTGCGCATATTTTGTTCCATATTATTTCCATATTTGGCCCATATATGGCCATATTAAAATTTTGGTAAGGGATGTTAATCTAAGAGGGTTTTGTCTTTAAACAGTACTCACGCATGTTCTGCCTTTGTTGTAGTGCAAGGCCCTCATTGATACTTACATACCAGAAGTGATTAAATACATCATCAGTCAAGACCCAAAAGCCATTTGCACTGTAAGGAACTTTGAAATGTTGCAGCTAGTACACATGTAGCTAGTTTAATAATAATATTGTTACCAGGGATTTTGTTGTAATTTTATACTATATCCTAGCTAGAGGTTAGATCAATAGGACAATAATTTAATACACTCAGACTTCTATGAAATCTTTAAAAAATCAAATATGTGTGGTAAAATTAATTTTTTAGATTGTTCTAGTAAGTAATGTACAATTGGGGAAATTACTGAATTATTATGGTTAGTATTGTTATCAGTATCCTTGCTAGTAGTATCTAGTCTAGCATCTTTATAGTAATCCTTATTGTAAAAATGCCAACTTTTCTTTTTCACTTACCATAAAGTTCCCAAAGTAACAACATACCGAAAGTAACGACCCCCCAAAAGTAACGATAAAATTTGGGGCTGCTAAGAAATCCTGAAAGTAGCGACCCCCCGAAAGTAACGACCTATACGAAAGTAACGACCTTTTACTGTAAAGTGTTTTTAAGCATTTATTACTGAATCACCGACAGCTGTTGCTATGTACATGTACATCAATGTCACTGGCATGCAATACAAGTCTATAATGTAACGCCTGTGCACGAACTGCGACGCATATATACTAAAACCGGAATTTTTATCTTTATACCGTTTGTTGGCCTGTTAAGTTCTGCAATTACCGTGTAATTGCCTTGATTCAAATGCAATGTCCCAGCCGTTTTCATAGAGTCTGTAAGTCCTGTAGTAAGCTCGTAGTTTAACGTTTTTTTGACCCCAAAAGTAACGACCTCTCAAAAGTAGCGATGAAGGCTTCTAAATCCGAAAGTGACGAGGTCGTTACTTTCGGAACTTTGCGGTATAGTGTACCAACTATGCTTACTAGTTTTACTCGGCTAATTAGCATATGTATTTGCTAGAGGCCTAGCCAGCCTCATCCACCCGAGAATAAATAAAGTTATCTATCTATCTACATGTATCTAATATTCAGCACTTTTTACAAAAACGGAATGGAAATGGAAATGTCAACATGTCTAAAAGTATACTTGATGACCCTAAGGGCACAAATCAGAAAAACTAGCTGTTACACTTAGTTCTAAAAGGAAAACAATGGTAAAAGAATTTGTGAAACCGAATAAGAATCTCTTCGATTGCTAATGAAAATGCTATAATGACCATTTTGTCTCTGAAATTTCCCGCATTTTTTGTCTTTGTGGGTCCTTGGACACCAAGCTACAAAATTCTGGTGAGAATACTGCTTAAAGATGTCAAGTAGGCTCTCAAAAAAAGTTGTGATACACCTGTTATCATGGCGGGATGACTCAGGTCCCTGTGAAAGCTTTGTATTGAGTGTTAAAGGTGTCCTGGCCCCTACGCAGATGAATTCCTTTGTGAAATACTTTATGAATGACATTTGGGCTTTGTTTGTAGGAGATTGGTGAGTGTTCATCTGCCGACAAGTGTTACCTTGGGGCCTCATTCTGGTGCGCAAACAAGAGAAATGCAAAGAAATGCAAGGTAAGTAAAACAGCTTAATTATATTCAGATTTATGTGCATAGCAATTCTGATATCCTTTTTAAATAGAGAACTAAAACATAGATGACTGGTTAAAAACAAATAAACTTACTGTCAATATAAAGAAAACCAATTATATCCTTTTCAAACCTAGACAAAAGCACATTTCGTGCAATGTTCCCCTCCTGTTTAATGACCACCAGCTAGAACAAAAGCAAGTTACAAAATTCCTAGGAGTATTTATTGTTGAAAACTTCACTTGGAAAACTCAAATAAGCCATGTTTGTAAGAAAATGTCCAAATCTATAGGTATTATTTACAGATCTCGATTTTATCTGTCTTCTAAATCTAAAGTATCTCTTTACTATACATTAGTTTACCCATACCTCTCCTACTGTAATATTGTCTGGTCAAACACATATCCCTCAAACTTAAACAGAGTATTTCTTCTTCAAAAGCGTGCTGTACGAATTCTCGCCTCTGTCGATTATCGTGCCCATACTGCACCAATTTTTGACAGCTTAAAAATACTAGACATTTTTACCTTGAACAGTTTCAACAATGCTAAATTTATGTTCTCCTATCATAATCAACTACTTCCCCCTCTATTCTCAAACTTATTTCCTAGAAATAATCAGATACACAGTTATAGTACCAGAATTGCAACTAATTACCGATCACATTCTTGTCGTACTAATATCAAATAATTTACTATTCTTCATCAAGGACCAAAAATATGGAACTCTCTGCCCCTCTACATAACTAAGTCTTCAACACTACCCTAATTCAAAAAAATATTTTTCCACATTGCTACTAACAAATGAAACCTCATTCTTTACACTTTCACATCTCTAATTATCTTTAATTACATTGTTGTTCGCAATTGCTAACTCATTTTATTATATGAATCTTATGAGGAGGTCTCTACTCTATAAGCCCTGTGGTTTCCAGAGGCCTCCTTGCCATAATTGCTTAAGCTTCCACTTATTTAACTTATAACTAATAGTAACTGTTCGTTGTATTTAGCACAATATTCTTAGTCAAATCAATTGTTAATACTAGTTAGTTAATTTCTCTGTATAGGAAATCTATTGTAACTATTCAAATACCTTGATTATTACTTTCTCCTGTCAATAATGTTCCTGTACAAATCACACCACTAGGCCGCTTTGTATTGTAGTCAGTATTACTATTGTTATTGATATTAAAAAAAAAAATGGCGAATAAAAAATATGTAAAAAAATGTAAATGTAAATGAAGCTTCCCATAAAGTAATAATACTTACCTCAATCATTAGAGTATATCTGCCATTTTGATTTTGTTAAATCATTATTTAAAACTCTAAGAATGTTTTGAAGGCATGTTTGGATCGAATAACGATAAACGTTATAAAAATCCCTGTTGCAGTGGGAATACTGTAAGCACTTTGACAACGAGAACTAAACACATTGCAAAACAACACTATAGCATTCTGAAGTATAAATCCTTGCATATCCAGGCGATTTTCTTCATTCGAAAGACATTGACTTCAGAACTAGTCGATTGAAATTCGCCTTTTCGAGCAAGTCGAAATGCTATTGTCTTGTAATCGATACTGATTGGCTCAAGTATAACCGTAAGTTGTATGGAATGCTTCGTTTTCATTCTGCAATGTGATTGGTTCTCGTTGTCTAAGTGGCCCCGGTTTCAACATTAGTACATGTACCGTATTAAATAAGGAACTTCTGTCCATTTCAGCTAAAAGAAGGCGCAGGGCTCTTACATAACTGACTTTTGATCAAGTTCCAAATTCTCCCTTAGAAAACAAACAACACGAAGGAGAATTAAGATTGATCATATCAGGAGTCACTTATGCTGTTCTTACTTTGACCCCTTCAAATATACATGCTCTTTAGCAGCCAAGGGCTATTTAATATTGAGTGTCCCAGGCCTCCTAATGTACGTCACTCATAGCACAACAATTACACTTGGCTGGCTCTAAACGTTTAGATAATAGTCATCTTATCATTTCCTTTCATTGTTTCAGGCTACCTCCTTCTGCAAAAAACACGCCTGGAACAACTAAGTACTGTATAAACACAGCACAAGACATCAACAGTTTGCAGTTTTAATTACATTTAGGGGTGTGTTTTTCGTTTTTTTTTTTTTTATATACTCGTGCACAAATAAGTTTATAAATTAAAAGGAAATAGAATTTTGCGACTTGAGAATCACAAAAAAAACTTGTAACACGCAGCCAAAAACAATAAGATTAGCATCAACAATAACTTTATTATGATACCATAAAAAAACGGAACCGGAACGATTGCAGAATACCCCACCACTTGGTTCATTAATAATGCATTTTCTCAAATTCTCATACAAACCCTCTAAAAACCTAACCCTGAAATTCAAATAAATCTTACCCATTTTCAACTCCAAATCATTCATAGAATGAGTCTAAATACACCTGAGCTAAATGGATAATTTTGAACAATTTGTAAGGGCTTTTCAAGTGATCTTTCGAAGTGGTGGGGTATTCTGCAATCAGGAACGAAACGGGAACCATAGACTCGATTAGGAATTGGTATCTACGAATTTACTTCCTTATCAGAGACGATTAGTGAAGGTCTAACCATTTGTAGTTCGAGAACGAGATTCAGAGTTTTAAAAGCAGCCACAACGGCAACGTCTAGAACGACGGTATAAAACAAAATACAATAACTGCAAGTGAAAATGCATGCAGTCGAGTGCATCAATTTTGACACAACGTGAAATCCCCAAGTTTTACGTTACCAGGAGAACGCCAACGTAAGAAAGTAAATCACTGCGGTTTTTCTTTCGGCATGAACGATATTTTTCGAAGATATGGATGTGAAAAGTAATTAAAGGCGAATAAAGGAAATCATTAAACAAATATTTCGGGAGTAAACACTTTTTTACGTCCCGTCCGATCACAGCCTCGCCGTCGTTGTTGCTTAAGCTCACTCTTGTTTCACAAAGGAAGCACCTATAAGTAGAATACCGTGATTATCAGGTAAAAAAGTGTTATGACAAGCTTAAAGTTGTGTTTTTTTTTATACATTTATCACAGGCATTTTTCTATTTAAGTTTTAGCTCATAAGATATTTATAATATTTATAGCCATTGCTGCAGTAGTTGTAAAAAGTTATCAAGTAACAATAAAATTGCTTTGACAAACTCAACTTGTATAATTCTCCTTAGGCCATCCCAATGAAACGTTTCGTTTAACATCGACTTCTCTCGTAATGGTGTGTCATCGGTCGGGCCAAAAAAAGTTGGAAAAAGAATCCGTCGACGTTACGAAGTCAGCTTGAAGACTCGTTTAAAAACTTTAATCTATGAATTCCCAAACTACTTTTTCCTCTACTAATAATTGTGGTTGTCAATTCGCATCGGAGAAAAGCAAGAAACTAAAACGTAGAGAGCTCGGAAATGAGGTGTATTATGAAATTATTCGTGATTTTTTGGGGTTACTTTTTCAAAAAAGTGGGTCGGTCGGGATGTGCTTATAAATTCGTAACATTTGGTTTGCTCAAGAATGATCATAGCAAAAGACAAAGGCTGCGGCAGTGATTATATCCTTACATACGAATTTGCTTGATTCTTGAAAAATGTTCCACAGTGGGCTATCGATCTTTACTCGAATGGGTCGGACGGTCGGTTTGTCGGCTCAGTTTGGCCCGACCAGCCGAGTACTTGAACGGTAGACCGAGCGTCGGCTTATCCGATCCGACCGTCCCCTTGTGGCAAGGTGTGCAGTATGGTTTTGTTTAGGGGGTGGGGTAAGGTTTTGGTCGATCCTGGGCCGGTTGCTAAATATTTGTTTATATATAGTTGAGGGTAAGGCGTAGTGCAACCCTACTTCAGTACAGTGCGATCTAGGAGTTGACCGCCATGTTGAAGTTGTATTCCTGTTAATTTGAAGCTTCCCTTCTTGAGTGTCTTTCCGCGAGTATGGCCTATATGGCTCGGCGGTGTGGTCACGTGACACAATGCTGCTCACTGATTGGGCCGCTGCACCGACTTTTGCCTCCCGAGCGGAGAAGCGGCGGCCACACCAGACCGATCCGAGCAGAAATGGCCTGGTCGTAGCTTCAATCGGGCCCGAGCAGGTCGTACATCGCTCGTAAGCTGCTCGGATGATTGCTAACCAACCGACCAAGTGGCCACACCAACCGACTGATCCTACACACTACATGATTGAACTGTCACTGTACATAACTGTTAAAGCGATACCTGGGTGGCGCAGTGGTTAAGCGCTTCGCCTCTCGCCTCTCAGCTGGCCCAGGTTCGGTTCCCGGACGTGAGTTGAGTTTGCTGGTATCTCGCCCTTGCTCCGAGGGATTTTCTCCGGGTTCTCCGGTTTTCCTCCCTCCATCTCGTTTCAGAGATATGCGTGTTTTACAATATGCAAATGAGTTGATCTATGACGTCAGTTGATTTTATAAACTTCTGCAAGTAGTTGGTAAAAATAATTGAAACTGCACATGTATGGCAATAAGGCCATGCAGGTTATCAAGGGCACCCAACGAGTACTTTTTGAAATTCGTTTGAAACCAGTTGTCTGCAGCTTATCTAGCCATTTTAAGGCGCCTACTATGTCTTTTGACGTATTCTAGAAAGCTATTAGCTGTTCGGATTTTCTAGGTGGAAATCGCGTCAACCGAAAATACTATGGCAAAATATTCCCGGCCTACGAATTTGTTAGTAGTCTAGAACATAACAAGAATTTTCTAGCCCAAGTAACTTCGTGTTGCAAAGTTTTGTGGAGGTACAAATTTTTTAGGGATTCTTTTTTCCTGCTCTGACTCTATTGATCAGACGAATTGGGACGTACGAATATTTTAGGGGAAACCTTTTAGTCTCCCTTTCTTCTATAATTTTCTAGGGATTGAAAACAAATTTTCTAGCCAGTCAGTTTCAGAAAACAATTTTCTAGGGACAATTTTTTTAAATCCGAAAGTTTTAGGCTAACTTACTCTCCCGAACAGCTTTTTAACCGAAAACTTCGTTGGGTGCCCTTGAGGTTATGCTGTTGCTCAATGTTGTTCAAATCAACTGACGCCATAATCATGTCCTTTGTATGTTTACAAGAAAAAATAATATATCTGCAACGAGATGAGTTATTGGCACACGGAAAAGGCCACCCTTAATCAATTCTAAAGAGCTTTCCAATGAGATCAACTTAAAAAATATATATATTTGGATTTTGAGGAAAGTTTAACAAATTTAAACTGTCCTGAAAACAGAAATCGCTTTCTTTTGCAATGCAAACAATTTTGAATGGATTTTTTGAAAGTGTATTGAGCAATAGTTCTGATGACATCATTTAGTTCTCTATCAAAGCAATAAAAGTGTAAGAAACATGATTTAGACAATTACATAAGAAAATGACTGAGCAGTGACGACGATATGTGATCTCTACAACTAAGTGACATCATCAAAATTATTTCACCCTTGCAGCACAAAAGAAATTGTTTTTATTACAATTTCAGTTTTCAGGACAAAATGTCATTTTGAGATCATAATTGTCCTGTCTGTACTAACTCTGAATTTCTAACGCGACCTGAAACAGAAACAACCATTAGGGGCTGATCAAAGTTTAGCTATATATCAGGCCCCACACCACCGGAAGTAGCCCTTGCCCCTCCCCTCCCCCTCCCCACTTAATGAGCATGTGACCCTCACTTGAATGACTTTCTCGAGTTCTGATTGGTCATTTCTACATAGCCTGACAGTGAACAAAAGCGTGTTCAAACGAGCGTCCGTCCATTTTCTCTTGGAATTGACAGCGTCGAGAAGTAGAAGGCGTTTTCCCTACAAAACAACCATGAGAATCTTCATCCTAGCCCTTTTGGCTGCAGCAGGTAAAGGCTTAATTCCTAAATAACATAGTTTGGTATTTGTATTTTAACATTGGATAATCTGAGGCAGGTTATTGCGTTCTGCATTTTGTTGTGCAATTATAAATAATTCAGGAATGGAAAAGCCGCATGACGGTCACGAGATTCGAGTTAAAGAAATTACGCAAAATATGCGAATAGACTGTCTAAAAGTTACTTAATGGAGTGAGGTTATGTGTTTTGATAGATATCTAAATCTATAATACTACAGTCACTCTCTGGCCTTCATAATTTTAGTGTAATGTCCAAAACTCAGGTCTAGTAAAACTTAAATTTTCTTTGAAATCTGAAGATCATGGGCATCGCTGCAAAATACATACTCCAGATGCTGTCAAGTTATTATTCATTTGCTTCAGTTCAGAGATCTCGTTTCATATTCTGGTTTACTTTTCCTTTCAAGTTCAAATTGTTTGCTCAATGGAAAATTAATGTAACCAATATCCAAGCTTAATATTTATGTTAACTTAAGGACGGTGGCCCCTAATACAAGAGTTTTTTCTTCTTTTTATAACCATATGGGCATTTTAGGTCACGTACAGGGCTATCAAAATCTCACAAAAAAATAGGGGGTAACCGTGCATTTTTCAGAGATAATCAAGGTTAAATGTCGTAAAAAAAATGCTGACTCAGCACTTTTTAATAAATGAAAAAATATTTTTTATTTTCCAAGAATGAAGCGTGATTTATCTAAATATGAGTCAGAAGACTCGAAATGGGGGTGTCCTCACTATAGGTAACAGCTTAATTACTTAAGGCCACGTTAATGGATTATTTAAATAAATATTAATTGTGTCAGTACCATAATCGACTTTGACAGGTATCCAATTTTGGTTAAAAATTCGATGATAATCAGATTTCTCTCTAAAATAAAATATATCCAAACGCTAAACTGTCTTTCTGCTTTAATTTTATAACATAAATAACGGGGGTCACCGTGCGTTTTAAAAAGTTACAAAGGCCGGAGTCTTATTTTTGCCGCCTATTTCTGACGACCTTGACAATTTTATACTAAGCCCTCCCTGGCGAGTTTAACATTTGTCTTATTGAGTGTTGCATGGTGGGATCTTCAATATGGCGGCAAACTCGCTTCGTTCAAAATCGCAGGATTTGCGTGTAGATCGCGAGTTGATTCCGCCTCCGGCTCCGAAATACGTTGCTTCAGCCAAGTTCGCTGAGAGAATTTACCGTTCTGCTTTCTTTTTGTCCTTTGAGAGATGTACTCATTTTATCCAGGCAGGATAATGTAAAAAAAAAAAAACGTGGAAAAAAATGAGGTCAACACATTTCCCAAGCCACTGACAAAATGTTGCGATTTTTATTCTATTTCCACAATGAAGCTTACGTGACTACGGGTCGATTCGCGGGACACCCGTACTGAGGCTTATGCGCAGAAAATATGCGCACTAGCAATAGGGGCCACCGTCCTTAAACACTTTTTTTGTGACTATAATAGAATTGATCTGAATCTAAAAATATCTAAATAAGGGACACTAACGTGCATCATGCCTATCAGATCTTAAGATATCATGTGCTAATTCTTTTAAAGACCTGTCCAAACACAAACCATACCTATTGTTCAGGCACTCAAATCTGCATTTGTCCTGGGAGTAGTTGCATAATACCCCCTCCAATGATTTCATGAACAATATTTATTTCACAAACTTTTCATACAAACCTTCTAAAAACCTAACCCCAAAATAAATAAATAAAAAAACATGTTTGATTGCAAATCACTCATTGAACCACAGGTAGCACACCCCTGTTCTGTTTCTGAGGAAAACGAGAATGAAGGCGGAGCTATGGAATGCGAGCACGGAGTCCCAGCAAGATGCGGTGCACATTTGTTGGGCACCTGTAGTGCTAGCTTCTGCCTTTGTATTTTTACTCTTGTCCCTCGTTCTCCCCGCCCCTGCACAACAATATGTACAAAGTCTCTGTGCTCACACTCTACATGTTTGTTTTCATTTTTCTCAGAAACAGAATGGGGTGGGGTCCCATGATAGAACAAGTCTAAATACACTTGAACTACAATGTACAATGGATACTTTTGGTCTAGTTTTTAAGTGATATTTTGAATGGAGGGGGTATTCTGCAACTAAGCCTTGTCCTGTACTCGAGTGCTCCAGTTGGATTGTTGGATTGCATTTGAAATCTGACAGTGTCTCTCCTTGCCATGTTCTGGCATGAGTAACCTTTTTAGCCACTGTAATGCCATAATACATCTCATGGTTTCAAAGTTCAAAAACATATCTTAGACACTGAATTTAGGAATCATGCTTCACAAAATACCTGCAGCATGATATGTATTTCAGTATATTATTAATTCTTTTCTGATTGGCTGATAGAGGACATACCACAGTAGATTATATGAACGCTAATGCAAGATTTATTGCATGTGAGTGCATTATAGAATCACTCTCCCCCACAATTTTCCTTGACTGTATTTTTGGCCCTGCTCGTTTCACTATTTTTGGTTTGTTGTTGTAAAAAATACACATATACGATAGTTTACTGTGGTATGTCCTTATTTACCACATTTTGCAATATTGCATGATAAAAGTTGTTGTGGATTTCTTGAGGCACTAGACAAGTGAATCCACAACATATTTAACCATGCAATGATGCAGAATATGGCAAATAAGAGAACATACATGTACATGTACCATATGGTAAACTAGCATAAATTTGTAGTGTAAATAACTCTGTCAATGCAAGGGGTTAATGTTGTTACAGAGTTATATTGTATCTGTATTGTAATGAATATTGTTAGTTAATAATGTGGAGTTATTTTCATATTTGAATGAAGAGTGGTAATTCATTTTCTTTTTATGCACTTATTTAAAACAGTATGTGCAAGTCCTGTCATCCAAAGCAAAGGAAAAATGGCTCCAGAGGTAACATGGTACAACTGCAGAATACTCCTACATGTACATTAGGAGATTCCACTTGTATTGGGATACATGTATCAGGTGTATCTAAGATACATTCTAAGAATCGTGTGCTATATACAAGATTGCTTTTTTTGGTTATAGACATGATGACAGTGAGAACACTAAGTTTAATTTTGGTATTTGGTATCAGGGTATTTGTCATTTTATCATAAATATTTATTTGTAGTTAATTTTCCCACATTCCATATGAAATTCCTTACCTGAGGAACATAGACATTTAATACTAAAATGAAGTGGTATATACCGGTAATCAATATTTCCAACAATGTCAAAATTTCAAACCAGGGTGGAGTTGCTGTTGTCAATCCATGTGTATCCCAGTAATTATTCAAAAAGTTTTTTTGAAGACATACACAATTTCCGTAGGGAACACTGCATGGTTCTGGAAAAGGCTGCACCTTGTACCACTGGCATAACATTGCTGCAACAGTTTCAGAAATGAGCCATTATCACAAAATATTTGAGGCCATAGGCACACTCTTGTATCACAAACAGGGACCCATATGAACAAAGGGTTACATAGAAAGAGATGGTCATTTGACACATTGAGCAAAATTCCTATCCAGAACACAGGGTGTTGGTTACAGGATGTAGGGTAGAGGGTGTAGTGAACAGGGTATAAGGTGGAGGGTACAGTTTTGAGGGTGGAGGGTGCAGTGTTGAGGGTACAGTGTTGAGGGTACAGTGTTGAGGGTACAGTGTTGAGGGTACAGTGTTGAGGGTACAGTGTTGAGGGTATAGCAGGGGTTTCAATAGAAGGTGGCTACCAGCGATAAACCGCCGGTTACTTTGC
This sequence comes from Actinernus sp. WN-2022, assembly GCA_030867875.1. NCBI lineage: Eukaryota > Metazoa > Cnidaria > Anthozoa > Actiniaria > Actinernidae > Actinernus > Actinernus sp. WN-2022. Next base: position 105,116,670 of record JAOWCC010000577.1, on the reverse strand, counting down.
TTTTTACCGCCGGCTACTTCACATGATCATTGTGTTGAGTAAAGTTTACTAGGTAAACCTCCACCTCGAGCGACAGGACCGCCAGTTGCCTAAAAAGTTATTGAAAGTTATTAAAAAGTTGTGTATTGTATAAGACGCAAACTTTGTCATGAGCGGAAAGGCAATTGCTGTTAATGAACAGCAATTGCTGTTTTAGAAAACAGCAATCAGCAATATCGTTTTGCCGGCAATCAGCAATAATTTATCGATTTTTGAAAAACGAAATATAGTTTTTGTAAGTAAAACAGCAATTGCTGATTTACAGCAATATCTCGTTTGTACAAAATCGATGTTTTCCGTAGTCGTATGCCAAATGTTTGTTTTTGTTGATGTAGAGGGAGCCGTTATGGGGCCTTCCCAAGACAGGGCCATTGAATAAACCAGGCCCGAATTGGAATTTAGGATTTTTTATAGCATAAAGAAAGAAGTTTGACCCTTGGCGAAACCCGAGCACAATTTCAACTCACATGTACATGTATATGGCCGGCCCCAGGCAAAAAGGGCCCAGACGACATTCAAGTTAAATAATTCCTACAATGGTGTTCCTAATAACAGGTTGAAAATTGTGTTATATTCTTGACGAGAAGTGCTACATTTCATTCCTAACAATAAATGTCAGTTTCAAGAAATTGACAACAAAAATCAGGGGTGAAATTTACGTGATTTTGATTTTAAACTTGCAATGATTTATTATTTCTGCCGATATTGGTGCAGAACTTTTTTTTCGTGCAGTTTCCAAAATTACTAATGAGAGATTTATCTGAACAAGTGACCAACAATGAAAGCACAAGTTTCTAGGGGGACTGGGGCATGCTCCCCCGAACAATTTTGAATTTCAGTTTCTTGGATGTGCATTTCCTGCACTTTCTGGCGCAATTTAATACATTGTAGATGCGATAATATGTGTGTACGATTTTAAATCCATTTTGAACAGCTGGGTTTTGGTATACATGTGCATTCATAAGGGTTTCCTTAATAATCATATACTCAACAAAAAATTTTGATTCTGATTGACTGATAGCAGTGCAATTTATACCAAATTGCACTGTTTGGTTGAAATTGCATGCCAAATCAGGAATTCTATATTCTATAAATCGAAAACAAAAGCTCCAGAAGGAAATCGAAGTACACTTAACAAATTGCACACATTTTGCCATTGTCTGAACTCGTATTGATCATAGAAATGACATCATAAAATGTTCAAAACTCAAGTGGAACAATGAGCATAGCAAGTTGTTTCACTGAAAGTTTTGGACATTTTATGGCGTCATTTCTATATATGATCAATACGAGTTCAGACAATGGCAAAATGTGTGTGATTTGTTTTTTACAACGACGAAGCACTTATAGCTTCAAATGAGTGTGTAATAAACTCCTTTCGAGTCGAAAAAGGCCATTGAAAGTCAAAATGTAAACACTTCTAATTACCGTTGCTGAGAGAAAGCTTTCTTAGACAAATGGCAATTTGGTTCAGTGATTAACTTCTGTAATTGATGGAATGCATGTGAAATCCTTTCTTGTTTTTTTCTGGATCAGAAAAGTTGTTATATAATTCAAAACTTCTGAGCTCTGAGAGAACTAGTCTAGTCACAAAGTCTGACTACAAATTCGCCAAAACTTTCTCCACTCAAGAGAAAACTCTCATTTTGCCAAATGGCACACTACAAAGAAGTTTGACTCACCGATTAACTTCTCCTAGCAATAAAATGCTTGTGAAATCCTCACTTTCTTGTTTTTGGAAGCGAAGTTAACAGCCATTTGAATTCACAAACCTTGCGCGCCGTGAAAGCACTTTGCAAAGCTACCACGGCTTGCGAGTGATGTCATTTTCATTGTATGTACTTATTTTGCATATAGCGGAGAGCCAATCGGAAAGCGAGAAAATTGGATGTTGTTGTAAAAAAAGTTGTTCACAGTCCTGTTTTGGTAAAGGAATTTTTTCCGAAGTGTTTCTGAACATTTCCAAATGCTTAAAACTGACTATGCTGCGCTGTGGTTATGGCAAAAACACGTCTAACTTAACCATTTAAATTCATTTGACATTAACATTTCAGATGCTGTAGCATTACTTCATAAACGGTGCTTTAATTGTTCCAATATTTCCGAAGATTGAAGTAAATTTGTAGAGAATATGATTAAATGAAATCATATGGTATTCTCGTGCAATTCGGGATAAATTTGAACTTGCGAGTTTTCAAAGAGCTCAAATTTTGTGATACTCTTTGAAAACTCACTTGTTCAAATTTATCCAGAATTGCACTCGAAACCATATGATTTCCTATATATACATACACTCGGGAGAGTAGGGAGTCAGAGCATTTGGCTTAAAATCTGCTTTTCTCTCAAGTCTGGCTAGGCACTAATAATTGAAGACCTGGATGTTTCAAGTATTTCTCGATAAAACATCAAAACAAGCAGAATTGAAAGCTGTTCTAACGTGAGAAATTACGGGTGAAATTTCAAGTATGTAATCAGTAATTACCTGCCAATCACTTTCAAACGTAATGTCCAAACTCCCCACCCCCTTTATTTTTCTAATGGTCCAACCTGAAAAGATGGGTTATCGCTAAGTTAATCTAAACTTATTGACTTAGTTGACAGCTTGTCATCTATTTTGATGTTTGAGGTAATTAAATCCTACTTTGTGCTTTCCAAACTGTCAACATATGTCATTATCAGATGCCTCTCAGACAGGTGTCTGGTTTTCTCTAGGCTCTATAGTTTGGCTGGTTTACTATAGTTTCAATTATTTAAAACAAAGAAAAATATAGTTTCAATAAATTTTCACTCGTGTTCACCTTTTATTCACTTGTAGTCACCTGTTTTACCATCTTTTTCACTCGTGTTCACTCATGTGTAGTTTTAGTCAACATCAACCAAATAACATGTAAGCAATTAATAAACACTGCCACAAACAAAATCAACTTTGTGCAGGTTCTTTCGATGTTCAAGTTAAACTAAAACAAGAGCCCATCTGGGCTTTCACTCGGGCCACATGAGATTGAAGATGAAATACACTTTCATTTGAAATCCTCTTAGTATCAAGTCGTGCTTTAATTCGCCAGTGAGAACGTCAAAAAAACAGACTGGTCTATTAATCGCTTTTATGGCATGACTATGATAACGCAGGATTCGAACAACAGAATACTGGCAAATTCAAGTGTATAAATGCAATACAATGACATATTCAGACTTTGAATTTGATTGAAAATAGATCAAAAACTCGGAAATGTCCGGCTAAAACTGTATGAATAAATGTGAAATGAAACATAAATTTCATAGCAAGAAAAACAATTGTAATTCCTATAAATGAGAAAGCTCTTCTATTAAGCCGCTTCTCATATACACAGACTGTTTCACAAAAAACATTTGCGCTTATCGACACAAGAATTCAGTTGACCTTTCAAATAATTTATTCTGAGGTACGCATACTCTAAATCAGATGTTAAATAAAGCGATAATTAGAAGGAAAAGTACATTAACAGACAAACTGAGAGGAAATTTATTCAAATCAAAAAGAGTTTACTTACAGTACTTACGTAACTGACACCTTCGTGCACATATGCACTGAATCGGAATGAAAGTCGAAGCCTACCTCAAACTTAACTTTCAGCTAACCTGTTTCCTTTCATTCCACAATGAATAATAATCTCATAAAGTAAGCCCGTAGCTTTCAATAAATTTGCCAGTGTCTGAATGAAACAGCTAGATCTTTTCCAATTTCTCTCACGAGTCACGGCAGAAGACAGTCTCAAGCTACAAAACTTGAATTTTGATCCTCTTCACAGTAACGTAATTTAACGTCTCCGATCAATTCCTCTCTCTTTGCTGGCAGTTCATGCTTCTTGTTCGTGTAGTTGCCCCACTGAGCCGTAACCACAAAACGAGCACAGCATTTCAGTTGGCATACACTGCGTACATCTGCTTAACTAATTAGATTTGTAAAAATCTTAGCGGATCATGTAAATATTCCGCTTGGCTCAAATATGAGGGTTTCTGCCGTCAAAGTTCATGTTTTGTTTCAGTTTTCCCCATATTAGCAGACTTGTATAATGTCTCGAGCTCTCCGAATCCAGTAGAAAGACTCTGGTTATTCTGTCGTAAAACATGGACCTGACCCAAATTTAGGTTGTATTGCATCATTGCCCACGATGGAATAGATTTCTGACAATGACTATTTGAAATTGATATCTCCTTGTCTCGCCTAGTCTGAGCTTTGAATTTTCTTATCTGAGCGCGCCTGAGGAAATCTAACCTTTGTTTGCATGACCAGCATAGTGCAATCTGATTGGTTCGAATTTGACCTTTAACGCATGCGCAGAAGCCGTCTGACACTAATTAAAAAAATAAAATAATAACCACTTGCATTTTAAAACTCGGCGCTGCCACAGGCAGCCCGAGTAATAATAATTATGAATCAGGTTTTTGTACAATCAAATCAGCAATTGTTGTGCCGATATCGTTTGAAAAAAGGCAAAAGGCAATATTGTTTTTTAGAAACAGCAATAACATTTTTGAAAACAGCAATATCGCCGAGCAATTGCTGCTCAGCAATATCAGGGCAATAGCATGAAGAAGTTTGCATCTTAGGTACAGTGTATAGGTAAATGTACAGGGTAGAGTGTACAGGGAATAGGGAATAGTGGACAGGGTATAGTGGACAGTGCAGAGATTGAGCTAGAAATTGAGCCAGAAGGGACAGTTTGGCTCAATTTGGCCCTTTTGCCATTTCATTTACATTGTACCTTGGAAGCCAGACAATTTGACCCTTATCATATTTGTTCAAGGGACGAACATGTTTTTAAAGTGGAAATGGTGCAATGGCACAGCCTGGCTCATTCCCTGACAGTGTAATAGGGTACAGGGTATAGTGTACAGGGTGTAGTAAACATGTCAGTTTAGTTTGTTGCTACATGTATTTCTCCCTTGCTACAATGTTTTTTTTTTTGGCTAGACTGCAGAGAATGCAGGGCCACTTTTGAAGGTCTAGCTACTCCCAAACTGGCTTGGTAGTTGCTGCCAAGCCAAATGAGCCACCGAACCACCAAAAACATAGGTGCCACTACCATATTTATTCATGAATGCGGACCACTGCCTAGCCAAACGCTCCACCAAAAACATGCCACTTCAATATTTACCTCAGGGCCTTGTGTTTCATTATAATTCAGTGATATTTCGTTATTTTAACAACCAGATACGCAGACTGCCGAGCCACCGAGCAAAATATAACAAGCTTCAAAAGTGGCCCTGCATTTTGTTGTAGCTCTGGATTTTCTCTTCCCGAGTTCTTCAGTTTTCCTCTCCAAAAACCAACATGCTAAATTCCAATTCGATCTGTGATTCAATTAGCAGGGTCCTGACTTTGGATATATCGGCCTGTACAAATGGTTGTTTCAGGTCACATTAGAATTTAGTGTTTATTTTATTTTACATTGACCTGTTGTCATTTGCTGTGGTGAAAGCAAGCATGTATATGTACATGTAGATCATCATAGTGTTGTCAGCTGTTAACAGGGTATTCATTAGGGATTGGAGAATTCTCAGGTTACTGAGCAAAATTCTCTGGCTACTTTTGCATTCGTAATGCATTTTCTGTATGCTTTAGGACACACTCTCCTGCTATTTCATTTCAATCTCCTGCTATTTCAAATGTTAATGAATACCCTGACTGTACCATATATGGCAGTTAAGATACCTTGTGCATCACTCTTAAGAACGGCTTTTAGATAGATAACCAAGTATCTCCCTCCCGTGCTGGCACAGAACCGCACAGAACTGCACAGACTTTTTGACAACCAATTTCAGTGTTACATGCGTAGAACATCATTCGATGTAAGTAACATATATAGACCCATTGCATAAGTGGCATCCAATTTGAATACTCTAACCATTGTTTAGGAATGTTTAGTCTTGCATTCATGTGAACATGCTTTTGTGTGGCAATATGAACACAAGGCTAAAGTCTCAGGACAATTTAAATTGACTGTATGCAATAGGTGTGTGCTGGACACAATCAATAATTGACATGTTTTTCATGGTTTGAGGTACTGAATCAAATCATATTGAGGGTCTCTCAGGGGTTTCGGGGAACATGCCAAAAAATCTGTTGGGAACAGGGAACAAACTATTGTAAAAATATATCTGGGAACAAGGGAACATGAATAGAGGTTTTAGGGAACAATGGAAAAATTGACTGTTTCCCTGAAAAAAATTAATTGAGAACAAGGGAACAAGGACCCCCCTGGGAGACCCTCCATATTCAGAGTACTCACCAGACTTTTGCCAACGTGCATTGCTGATATCAAAATTTGTGTGTAATGATTGTCACATGATTGTCTCAAACACTTGAAACATCACCTACACTGTATACATGATTGTAACAGTGAAAGACATTGTAGGTTGTACCGTAAATACCCGCATATACATGTACATTTTGTAGGCTGCAGCCCAACCTTAGATGCCCTTCAAAAAAGTCAGTGGGTTCATAAATGCTTGTACTTGAAGCAAAACCTCTTCAGAAGAGATTGTGGTCATTCCAAGTCATGCCAACTGCTATATGGCACAACTTCAAAATATGGTTACAACTTTCCTTGCTATCTCTTGTCTGCATTTTAACCTTTCTGTCTTTAAAGGGATCCCTGAGTGAAAAACACATTTCTGCTCAAAAGCATCTATCAGATGTACTTTGTTCAGAAAATTTATTAAGATTTGATCAAATTTTGTTAGTATATTAAGAACAAGCACCTCAAAGTTGGCCCCACAAAGACCTGGGCACTGCCATCTTATTTTCATAGATATGGCAGAGCCATTTCGTACGAGAACAAAAATATGATGAAGACAACATTGTAATAGAAATTCAGAAGACAGAGAGAATGAAGAAAAGCATTTGGAAGGTGAGGATATCAGACGAAAAACATGATTGATCAAAGATTGTAGCTTGAAACCCAGACTCTAAACAAATTAACAACCGACTATCTAATGCTACATGTATACTAGTGTTTGCTACAATGTAAAGTGTCGCTGTGTATGTTTATTGTATGGAACTTGTGTGCCTTAAACATAAGACCTAAAGGTAGATCATGACAATATTGATATTGGCATTTCATTCGAAACTTATGTATTATTGGAGCTATAATTTGCGCATTGATCGGGTTCGATCTGAACTGCATGGCTTTGTGCTACTGAAATGAAACACCTGAAAAGTTAAAACCTCCCTGTAAAAACCAATCATAACTACATTGTAGCTAGCCCAATATACAATGTAACAGAGAACAGGCAATGACACAAGAATGAGACACGTGCAAAATAATTCCATTCCCTTAATTTATTGTGTGAATTAAAGCATTGGCATCAACCCGGCATATTTGTGGTGAAACTTGGCGTGTGCTGTTCACCATACATTGGGAATACATCAGTCTGCAACTCTGTTTAGGTAAACAAAATTAAAAAGTATGTGGCTTGCTACACCCTGATTATCAGAGTAATAAGAAAGAAGTGCCACATATTACTTATAGTCTTCCCTTTATTCGAAAATATTTATGAATCTGAAATGCCAAATTACAATCACTTGCTCTAAGATCCGTGGTGTACCTAATTGCTAATAATCAAAACTAATTGGGTCAAATTAAACTAGTTTTGAATGCAGTGCAAATATCAATATTGTCATAATCTGTACCTTTAGTCTTGTGTTTAAGGCTGACAAGTTCCATACAATAAACACAACACAGCGACACTTTAAATTGTAGCATAACACTAGTATAGAACTCTATAGTTGGTTGCTAATTTGTATAGAGCCTGCATGGTTTCGAGCTACAATCTTTGACCGATCATGTTGTTCGTCTGATATTCTCCCCTTCCAGATGCTTTAAATTTATTCATCCTCCCAGTCTTCTGAACTTCTCTCGCAATGTCGTCTTCATCATATTTTTGTTCTAGTGTGAAATGGCTCTGCCATATTGATGAAAATCTACTTTTAATTAATTCCAAGCATGTGAAATTTCTACAAAGAAATCAAGTCACCACAAGTAGCAAAGTGACAAAGTGACGAAAAAAACGTCAATTCCGTTAATGCAAACAATATGGCGGTGCCCAGGTCTTTGCAGGGCCAACTTTGAGGTGCTTGTTCTCAATGTACATCCAATAAATGCTTTTGAGCCAAAATGTGTTTTCACTTAAATTACTCTGGAATAATTTCTTTTTTTTCCGTCATTGACACAATTTTCAAGGAACCTTATTTCTTTAAGCAGAAGAGAAAGCGAGGTTTTCTGACAAAACTATACATGCATAAGTCTCCATGTGCATTTTCCAGCATACATATGTAAGCTGCACCCTCAACTTTGGCCCTTATTTTCCTTAAAAAAAGTGTGGCCTAAATTGCTTCCAAGGGTATTTACAGTTATACTAGTACCTGTTAAAATCCATTGTACCTGTATCTGCTTCTTTAGTGTTAAGACATTTTATCCTCATTCTACAGGATGAATGTACCACATGTCAAGAAGTGTTAGGTGTGATTAAGATGGCAATTGATAATCCTGACTTTGATGTAAGTGCACTAATATATTATATATGGTTGAATCCCAATAACTATAACCCTCAGGGAAACAAAAAACAGTTATTGAATGTGGGTCGAAATTTCAGAACATTTCCGAAACTGCAAGGACAATGATCATTCAAGGGGATTGAAGAGCAGTAATGTGGATGTCAGTCTGCCAATACAAAGCTAATAAACCTATCACTAATGCATATTTACTTTTAATTATCTTGATTCATATTACAGCGATTTGAAAACTTGATCAAAAGTTTTAACTCCATTGTATCTATTGGGTACTTACTACAGTTACAATGTACATTGATTTGGCCATTGGAATATTTGATTCTATTAAAATAATTAATTTGGCTTGGATGCATGGCCTGTGATGACAGATCTTGAATAGAAATTTGACATCCACTGTAGCATCCAGCTAGGCATGTTACATGTAGGTTGTCATGCCAATCAGTTGGTATCGATAGTATGTATACATTTATTCACTCTGGGTTTGTTCACTTACATGTATTACTTAAAGTGCCCCTACGATCAAATTTTGACATATCAATGTTTTTGCATATTCATAAAGTAGAGTTCATATATTATTACCAGTTCAAATTGTTTTTCGATACAACGACAGGAAGTCTTATTTCTTTAGCTCCGAATATTGAATCTACACGTCCGCCATTACTGGAAGCCGTGCCCTTTGTTCAGCTTTAAACAAAGGTTTATTCACCGGAAATGATGTCATACACTTAACGCTCGCCTGCAGAACACAACGCCTGGAGGCATATTTGTACTAAAAACGTCTTCACGTACATAAGAAGAAAGTTATATTTATATTTGCGAGGTTGGCTACTTTTTTATGCACGCTATTTCGCGCCACGAGGTTGTCGTGTTAAGTGTATGACATCACTTCCGGTGAATAAACCTTTGTTTAAAGCTGAACAAAGGGCACGGCTTCCAGCAATGGCGGACAGGATTTTACCGGTAAACTCTCCTAAAATTTGTGGTTTAAGATGCCCATTTGGGAATATTTTTTACTATTTCGGATATTTCTAATACTGATTGACCTATAGACACTGAAAAAGTGGCAAATCGAAATGGTAAATTTTCGTCGTAGTGGCACTTTAAGGAGTGAAATATGGTATTCCTGCTGCTATTAGAAACCGTAAGTCAATCAACAGTTTTAGGCACTCACTTCATTGTTATTCACAGCCCTCTTAGTCTGTATTACGTGTTGGTGAGCCTAAAACAACAATTTGAGTTACTATTTCTACTACATGTATGTTATTTTATGCTACAAAGTTTTTATTCTTCCTTCATGATAGTGTTTTTTTAAATATGTGTGTTATTTATTTTTATGTATTGCTACATGTGTATATATATATATGAGGCATGTTAACACGAATGGAGCCTTCTTGTCTAAGACTGTTTTTGTGTAAACGTGCCTCATGTTGTGTACCCTAAACTCTTCAAAGTGGCGCCATTGCTCGAGCTTTTAATGGATTTCGACGTACTACACGTCAAAACGACGGTCTCTTCCAGTACTTTAATCCTAGCGTGCCAGTTTTGCCGTATTTGGAGTAGAAATACCAGAAAATGGCGTTTTTTCTAACCTCTAGCTCTCAAATAAAGAAATTATGGGATAGATCTGAGACAAAGGCATTATGGGATCGAAAAGCCAGAAAAGTCAGATACTGTCATTTGCTCTTAAAATAAAACACTGGAAAGCGCGTTATTGCCTCTTAAAGTGAAGAAGCACACAACATGAGGCATGTTAACATGAATTGGAGCCTTCTTGTCTAAGACTGTTTTTGTGTAAACGTGCCTCATATATATATTATTATTATGATGATTATGATAATTATTTTGATTATTATTATTATTATTATTATGATGATGATGATTATTATGATGGTGATGATTATTATGATGATGATGATTATGATGTTGATCGTTGTCATCGTCCTCGTCATCGTTGTTGTTGTCGTCATCATAATATGTGTGTTTACTTACAGAAAGAACTGATTGCTGGACTGGAGCAAGTTTGCACTGAACTTGCTTCCTTTGCTGCTGAGTGTAAAAGTCTAGTTGACCAGTACGGCCCTCAGCTGATCCAAATCATCAAGGCACTGCTGGTACGTCCTGTTTACCAGTGTACAGTTCCTCCCAGCTGCTTGCCTCACTGTCCCCAACAAATTCCTTTTGTTTTTATTCTAGACTAAATGCAATTTAGACATGGTTAAATATGGCAGTGCATTTTTGGTTTTCCTGTGGAACAGCATGCAGGACCTGGGTCAGCATCTCATACATGTGTTTTCGTATTTCTTTTGCTTATATTTCATGTAGTTTGGCGAGTTGTTCACAGTTGCTTATCGCATTGATTGCAAGTGCTGTGTTTTTGGATTACATTTACCTTGCATACTTCAAATGTAGAATTGTTTCTCATTAAAAAATATATTTTATCCAACTCATTAATAATTCATGACAATGTGCAATAAGTGATCTGCCATATACATGTACATAATTTGTGTTTCTGTATCTATTACTTAATTACAGGCAGATCCCAAGCAGGTTTGCACAGAACTTGGTTTGTGTGGAGCTTCAAAAGAAAAGATCATGGCTGCCCTAATCCAAAAGGCACTTCCCTCCAAACACCGCCTGACATTCCTGCTGAAAGCTAATCCTGCTTTTTTGCCAAAGAAGCACATCCTGAAGGCTACCTACCCTGTGAAGGCTTCTGCTGAATGTATTTTATGTGAATTTATTGCCAATAAGCTGGATTCACTTCTATCCAAAAATGCAACCCAGGTAATTGCTGTGAATGGTTTTGGGTGCCAGGGCTAGTGTGTATTGGCCCAGCTGTAACAGTAAAAGATAGTGTAATACCCACATATTATAGGCAGCACTTCTTGGGGAAAAAACGGGTCAAAGTTGGGGGTGTGGCTTATACATGGGAACAAGCATGATTGTACATCATCCCAGGCCTTGAAAATCCAAGATGGCACACTCGTGTGTGTGTTCGTCAGAACACCTCACTGTGGAAGTCATGATGTTGCCATGGAAACACTCTTGGCCCCAGGCTCCTTTCACCTTGAACATAAAATAATTTGTAGTTTTTATCTGTTACAGAAAATAATTTACTTTAAGCCACTCACATACAATATAAATGCCTTCACTGTTCCAAACCTTCTGATATGCCAACAGTACAAAAATGTGTTTGGCAAAGGAGAAATTAGGGCCTAGAGTGTTACCATGGTAACATCTTAATTTGCATAATGATGTGTATTTTCCTTCATACCATACATTGTACATGTGCAAAGTGTTAATTGTTTTTACACACTATTTGCAGAGATATTCTTCATTTTGTGATTTGTCTTCATGGCTGTGTCAACCTATGACGTCACAGACCATCTAATTTGCATATTCTAAAAACCTTAATATCTCTGGAACGAGATGAGATATCGACAAACAGAAAATGCTATTCATTGTGAGATCTTAATTTTAATGATGAAATTTTGCTTCAGTAGCACTTTAAAGGAGTTTACTTGAAAATGTTATCTGACAGTTAATTGGGAGAATAAGACAAGAAGAATTATGTAGTGATTTAAAAACAGCAGTTTAACATATACATGTACATAACCGATAAGTAAAGTTGTAACCATATAATATTATATATTCGAAATTGTGATAGCAGTTGCCATGACTTGGAATTGGCAAAAACCTGGATCTTGAAGTTTTGCTTCAATTTTTGTTTGAGCATTTTGAACCTTCTAAAAAGATGTTCTGCATGTAAGTAATATTTCAAAGCCAATTAAGTGATTGTTTTAGACAGGGTTTTCTAGGTTTCTAGAAACCAGGTCTAAAACAGTCGTGCAGCTTTGAAATGGCTTCTTGCACATCATTAGATATTCATGCCACAGAGGACAACGATCAATATAAAAATAACACAACTAATTAAACAATATAAACAGAGGAAAAACATTGAAAGCGAGAATTCCACCAGATTTATTCAAATTAGAGTTCACTGAGGTTCGAATAATCAAATCATAGTTCAGTGAGAGTGAGAATGGCAGGTGTTGAAACTGCTGGATGAAGAGAAGCGAAATCGCACATTTTTAGAGAGCCCTATAAAATGGATGAAGACTCTGAACCTGTTTGACTGAACTTAACTGTGCCAAGGATTAGAATACTTGTTTGGGCATGTGTAAATTGGAAGATTGGAAGCCTGGATGGCAGATCAGAGTAAGTCTTTGTAATAGAGGTAATCGGCTAATGCTGTTGCCACCCAATTCAGATCATGTGATGTAAACAGATGCTACTCTGGGGAATTGTTCCTTTTTCATTCTAATCATAATGCAGTCATGCCTATCTGAATAAAATTTATTTTCAAAGAGTTAATTCTCCAGAGTAATGTGTGTTTACATCACATAATCTAAATTGGGTGACAACAGAGTTAGCCGATTACCTCTAATGGAAGAGAAATGTTTGGAGATATGATGGCAGAAAGCTTAATTTATACAAGTATTTGTAGACAAAAATGTAAGTAGACTTCTCTAGGTGTTAAAATTTAAATGTTTTCTGTTTCATATTTCTTTCATGTAGTAGTTGAATGACTTATTTTTATAACTGTAATCTACATGAACATATTTGCTGTTTCCGAATATGCAAATTTATTGTACTATCCCTGGTTTCCATGTGTATTACCATGTGACCTAAAACAAGTCTTCTCATTGGCCAATGTGTCATGGATATCTAATGTGTGAGAAGTTTGGGATATGGCCTATACATGGGTACATGTATTTACGGTATGTTTCCATTTCTGTTTTTGTTGCAGCAAGAAATCATTGGTGCCCTGGAAAAAGTGTGCAGCATATTGCCTTCCACCCTCTCGTCAGATGTATGAGCTAGTTCATAGTTTGTATTTGTATATGTAATCCTCTGTTTTTTTTCAACCAATCAACAGTGTAACTGGTATATACCTGGCACTCTAGTAATCTACATATTCATAACTCTAAATATGTCACTTGGAATTAACTATTGGATGACATCCTACTGTACATTTGTAGCTTTACATAAGGAGAAGTAAAGGAAAATATAGAAATAAAATTCAGCATACAGAGTATGACTCGAACCGCCGACCTCATGAATACCCTCTACTTGTAGTCCTCTGACATGTCCACTTCACTATAGGAATGCTTGTTGAAATGAACTAGAGCAAATAACAATGACAAGCCTTATAATCAATATCTGCATGCAGTAAAATACCAGAGAAACAATACTCCCTAATGATCTATGAATACAGGTATTGTTTCAGTTGGAGATTGAAGCAATTTCCAAAACTAGAGCTAGTTTTTCATCAGGGACCTCCAAACACCTCGAAACAATAAAAGCACTTGGCCAATGCGGCCTCGTGCTTTCATTGTTCTCGGTGTTTATGGAACCCCTGATGAAAAACTAGCTCTAGTTTTGGAAATAGTACTTCTAATGCTGTGTAACCAAAATATAAGTTAGAACTCCCTGTGTTGTCAAAGCTTTGTATACAGTATCAAAGCTCTTTTTGACCATGGACTGGGCACTTGAAGAGAGTGTGAGATCTGCATGTAGCGGAGCGAGAAGTCACTGTGCCATAGTCAGAACATTTAGAAAAGCAATTGAGAAGTAAAGCAACAAAATAAGACCTCAATGATCCGTGAAGGAGGAGAGGAGTAAAAAAGGATATGTACAGAAGCTCTGATGCACATGTGCTCTCCAATCTTGCACCGGTGTAAACAAGCTACTTTGTATACTGCTTTTGGCTTTGTTGTTCAATCCTTTTCCAGGGAATACTAAAGGAGTAGCCATTTCAGGGAATACTAAAGGAGGATTTCTATAAAAAGCTGCTTTGAAGAGTAGTTAATGTTCTTGTTCTCTGGTAGCAATTTAATACAGCAATTTTGACTAATTTTAACCCCCTGTTTCCCCATCTTTTCCTCTAGATCGACCACACAGTAGAATGACCCACACGTTTCCTGAGCAGTGTTAAATCTGATTGGTTGACCCTGACATGAAAAATAAAAAATCGACACTAATGCCCAGGCCTTTGAATGTTGTGTAAGCTCCCTAGATGAGCACCTGCTCCTGGAGTTAACAATTATTTTTCTGTACTTTTGTTCCATTGGATAAAACAAGAGAGCAGAGTGTGCACCATATTTATGACGACAACGACTATGTTTGAACAACCACAATGATAACAACATTAAACAACAACAACAATGTTTAAACAACAACATTAAAACAATTAACAATTATTCACCAGTGTGGAAGTGAATAGTGGTGGATATTTACCGAGCCGCTGAGGCGAGGTAAATGTCCATCACTATTCACCAACACTGAGGTGAATACTTGTTTTAGTATATACCACACTGCAGGTGAATAGCCAGCACCAAATAGTTATTTTATTTTCTGTCAAATGAACAACAACTCGTACAAGGTGATCGCTGCTTGGCTCGGAGGTGAATATGAAATCATATTCACTGTTTGAGTAGCTAATCAGAGCGTGCAAAAAGTGATATTCACTGGTGTGGTATATACTAATAACATTTAAACAGGGTGCTCTTTACACCGAAGTATGTTTCAGAGAAGCCCTGTAAAAAGAAACTAGCTAAATGGAATAAGTAAATATAAAAGTTACACATAGAATAATGTTTGAACATTAAATATAACACTGAAGTCTTCAGATTAAAATGTAGAGTGTGCAGCATAGTTATATTGCTCTTATTGTATTATATTGCAGTGTGATAAGTTCATCAAGGAGTACGGACCTGCCATTATTGAAATTCTGTCTCAGGAACTTAACCCAAAGCTCATATGCACAACCCTTGGTCTCTGCAAGCCTACTGAATACAGAATTGGTGAGAGAACTTAATGTTTAGATGAACCAACATGTACAATGTAGTACTGCAAACAGTTTTTTTTAACTATACAGTCATAGCTAATGTTAGACAGTTTAGTGTGTACATTTGTAGTATGACCAGATATTGTTACGAGTCGTGCAGTATTTTGTAGTCTAAATACCAATTGGAGTAAAAATATCAGCCATACTTCACACTAAACTGTCTTATACATTGTACAGTATGTAAGAGATTTACTATAATTTACTACAACTTTCTCTCTCTAAATAAACAAGGTGAGTTTTCTAGAGTACAAATAACTAGTGTGTAATATTGAGCCCGGGTGGTGCAGTAGTTAAGCGCTTCGCCTCTCACCTCTGTGGCCCAGGTTCGATTCCCAGATGCAGCGCCATATGTGAGTCCAGTTTGTTGGTATCTCGCCCTTGCTCCAAGAGTTTTTCTCTGGGGCCTCCAGTTTTCCTCCCTCCGCAAAAACCAACACGCTAAATTCCAATTCGATCTGTGGATTAGGCGGGACCTGGCTTTGATCAGTCCCCATGGTTGTTTCAGGTCTCGTTAGAAATTCATAGTTTCATAGTTTTTTTTATATAATATCACAGCTGATATCTGTACTCTTCCCATGTTCTCTTGGTTGGGGTTAGATATTGTTAATGAGTCATGCAGTATTTTGTGGTCATGAAAATAACAATTGGAGTAAATATATCAGGCATACTACACACTAAACTGTCTAATAAGCGATTTACTATAATCCAATACTATACTATCCAATACTATCCAATATTATAATGCACTAGATATTGTTATGAGTCCTGCAGTATTTTGTAGTCAAGAGAGGCCAATGGAATCCCAGGATTCATTGAAACTTTCCAAATACAGTGTCATTTTGCCCGGTTGTTTTGGGAAACTCAATTTTTTTTCTGGTCGACTAAGATTAGACTGGTTGCCTTGTGGGCAACCTCTTGAAAAAGTTAAGTGTAAGCCCTGTTAAATGTGTTTAGTAATATGATATTCTTATGCAATGTACATGTAGTATTATGGTTGTGTGACTGAAAGTTTTGAAATTAATTACTTGTTGAAACTCCTTCATCTCCTGTTCTTCAGCCATGGTGAAGCAACACAAGCTCGTTATTGGAAGTAATGAGACATGTGAGATTTGTATTGTTGTGATGACGTACGTGAAGAGCCTGCTGAAGGATAACAGCACAGAAGTAAGTGGCCCTCCCACCCAATCAGTAATGTTGTTTTTAATAACCGGTAGTATAATTTCTGAATTGAATATCAGGGAAACTTAAAACAAGACTAATCTACTAAGTTTTTTATTTATTTGCGGACATGTGGTGCATCATTCAAAGATGCTCATAAACATCTATTTTTACTTTGTATTCCGACAATTTTAGTATGCTTAGGAATTGCTTTGATTTTCATTTAATTGATGTCTCCCAGACCTCCAACATTAGAGAAAATATGCTGGCACATAGCCTCCTCCACAGCAAACTCCTAATAATTATAATAGAAAAACAAAACGAGGAAAAAAGTGAAACCGGGCTTCCTGTGGTAAGACAGGGACGAGCAAGGGTCTGTGGACGAAAGAAATGTGGGGGGAGGGGGACGTCTGGCTTCGCCGGTTGCCGGATATAAAAAATATTAAGAGTTGCCTGTGGAGGAGGCTAGCTGGCACAGATTTTAAACTGGAATCGGCAGATGTCAATCACTATGCTATGCAGTGAATATAGTGACATACATGTACTGTAGTTATCTAACCTTTCAACCAATCAGAATGCTGAAATCTCATTGAAATTATAATTAACAAATCGCATACATTTTTCCATTGTCTGTACTCATATTGATTGTAGAAATGACATCATAAAATGTTCAAAACTCAAGACGTGCAAAGTTTTGGACATTTTATGTTTTACAATGACGAAGCACTTACATGTAGCTTCAAATACATGCGTAATAAACTGCTTTAGAGTCGAAAAAGGTCATTGAAAGTCAAAACGTAAAGTTACACTTATAATTACCGGTGCCGAGAGAAAGCTTTCTTTGACAAATGGCATTTGGTTCACCAATTAACTTCTGTCATTGTTGGAATGCTTGTGAAATCCTTTCTTGCTTTTTTTCAGGATCAGAAACGTTTTTGTTATAATTTAAGACTTCTGAGCTCTGAGAGAACTATAGTCACAAAGTCTGAACCACAAATTTGCTGAAACTTTCTCCACTCAAGAGAAAACTCATATTTTGCCAAATGGCACACTACAAAGAAGTTTGACTCACCGATTAACTTCTCCTAGTAATGAAATGCTAATGTGAAATCCTCTTTTTCTTGTTTTTGGAAGCGAAGAACAGCCATTTGAATTCACAAACCTCGTTGTGAAAGCACTTTGCAAAGCTACCATGGCTTGCTAGTGACGTCATTTTCATTGTCCATACTTAAATTGCATATATTGGAAAGCCAATCAGAAAGCGAGAAAATTGGATGTTTTCGTAAATTTAAATAATAATTATCATAACAGCAGTATAGTGATAATGAATTCATTTGCGGGGTTTAATGATTCTAAGAATTGGCTCGGAAGCCCAGGGGAGTCTGTAATTTTAGGGGCCAATTTTTAGGATGAAAGGGCAAAGATCACTTTAAAAGCAAAACAGTCTTGGGACTCCCAATCTAATTGTAAGCATTTTTAATCGAGTTCACCAAAAAAATTGACATTTTACAAAGAGACATCCCAAACAAACATATGAAAATGTTGGCACAGACAACCCAAACAAGCTCGTACCCAAACAAGCTCGTACCCAACTTAACGCATTGGTGGTGAAATTTTAGTGTGCTACTTTTGACGCACCAAATATTGTGGCAATATTTTTTGGAAACAGGAATCCAGCGATGTCATGCTCTACATTAACATTGGCCAATTGCAAGACCTAAGAAAGCTCACATGAGTCAACACTATGCAGAATGTAGATCTTTTTACTCTCAAACCAAATATGTAATTCTCTTTAACTTTGGGTTCTTATTGTCAGTTTTTGTTATCGACATTGAGAACTGATAAACCACATATGGCAAATGTTTCATTATTGTATTATTGTATTATTGTTGATTGGACAAATGTGTTGTTGTCACAGGAGGAAATCATAAAATTGTTGGAGACGGTGTGCAACTACCTACCAGCACAGCTTGCTAGCGAGGTAGGTCTTACATCATTTAACAAATAGATTAAGTGCCATATTACATTGATTCTTTAACAAAATAGAAGATAGTTCTCCATGTTCTAATTAAGAAATAGAAATGTATTTCGCTTGTAATGGACAAACGAAGTATGAGTTTGGGAATGAGAGAGAAATAGTTTCCTTAGTAGGACGATGGGTCCTGGCACTAGTAATGTACTATTGTTATGGTAATAGTGTTATTATATAAATACTGTCAAGGGCAGAGTCAGTTCATTGTGGTTCTGGCTCAACATTGTAACAGTTTGAAATTTTAATTCCTCCTGGACTGGCAGTCATATGTACCCCTTTGTGTGAGTTGGTCCATATTCCAACATGCTGATTTTACACCTACATGTATAGCCAAAGAAGTAGTTAAGTAACAGTCCGCACAAGAGGTAGGCAGATGGTTCAGATGCAGTTTGCTTTCCCCACTTTAGTATTTTCTGTTTTTCATACTCATCAACCTTAAATGATAAATTTCTAAAATTAAATCCACTAAAACTGCATTTTAAAAGTACATTACTTTTGTGGGAAAACATTTCGTCCTATCAGAAGAGTCCAAAACAATAACCAAGGAAACGTTCAATTTTAAAATGTTCCCACATTGAAAGTTCGTCATATTAAAAGTTATGAGTGTTTTCACTAGATGCAATTCAAATCTGTTTACCAAATGAGAAAAAATAATAGATAGATTTAGATAGATAATAGATAGATTTAGATAGATTTAGATAGATTTTAATGTCAAAACCAATGAGGTGGAAGATTGCAACAATACCACAATCAGCACCTTTTCACATTACATATGCCTACCTCTTGAGCTGACCATTGAGGTTCTACTAATCTGAAGGTGTTTTTCCCCTCGTTAGTGCAATGCCATTGTTAGTGAGTATGGTAAAGAGATTCTGATGTTAATTGCCAACAGTGATCCCACCACCTTATGCAAGGTACAGTGCATGTACGGTATCAACACCATACCGCGGCAAAACGCCTAGGTACTTCATATATCGTTAAATGAAATGCCCCAAGCACTAATATCTTATATTCTTGGTTTGTATACGTTATATTAGTGCTTATTTAACGATGTATGAAGTATATCGTTAAATGAAATGTCCCAAGCACTAATATCTTATATTCTTGGTTTGTATACGGCTTATTTAACGATACATGAAGTACCTACCGCAAAACGTTGTGCTCCGCTGACCGAAAGAACGAAATACAAGTTTCCGAGGTCTTAAACATTTTTAGTAAATCATTTTATAACTTAGTAAACTCACAGTGAATTACAAATTAAGAAACCTTCAACCTGTTTAGCTTTTAAGTAGTTTTCTTGTTTATCGCGAAATATTTCAAGTAAATACGCGTACGTACTGAAGATTAGAAACAAGGGTGATTGCCTCTGTTTTCTTTTAGTTTTGGCGGGAAACTGATGACGTTTCGCGGCCAGGATCTGATGGCTAGTATACCTAATTATCACATAAAAGCCAATCAAATGACGCGACCAGATCCTGGCCGCGAAACGTCATCAGTATGGAATTTTCCGTCTCAAGACGCAGACGTCTCTCTCGGGGGCCACGTTTTGATTGTGGTTCCCGATACGAGACGGCTGTATTCGCAGGCTAGAACTGGGGAGACGCGCCCGCGACCGGCTCGTCAAAAGTGCATACGCTTGACATTTTGCCGTGGTGTGTATTAACACTGACTAGTGGCAAACTCACAATGTGATTGGCTACACAGGTACCATCGATTGATTGACAGCAATTTTGAAGAACGAGCACACGCAGACAAAAAATAACTAGAAAATTGCTTATTTTCCAAAAATATGTACAGGCTTTTCTCAATAAATTATAAACCAACAGCTAAGCTGGGAAGAACCGTAGCTTAAAATGGTTGTGCTAAAACAATACAACTTCTTGGTTTCCATTGACTTTGGTAGTTAATATAGACCACTCCAATGAGCACACTACTAATTAATAAGGGAACCGGGACCAGGCCCCCCAGGGAAACATGGAATCACGGAACTAACTTGTTTGATCTTCCGCCTCGTATTACATAACTAATAAGTTGTCAAAGCTCTTGACTAAAAAAGCCTCCAGCCCTGATAACATTCCTAACTTTGTCCTTAACTCTTTACCGTCCGAGCCTGTAAATAGGAGACGCATGAGTCCGTTACTAGAAAAAAATATTGCATCACGTCTAGACATGCTGGAAAGACGATGTTGCGATATTATGCGAAGGGATGTATGGCTTCAAAGTCAGAGCTATAACAGGGATTGCTGGACTCTTTCACTATGGAGAAAAGGCCATTTGTTTTGGCGATTTCGAGGAGCTGAAAATCGGCTAAAAAAAACACAAAATAACCACTCAGTCGTTACAGTACCTTGTTTAATCTTTCCAACCCGCAGGTTTGTTTTCACAAAACACACCAAGCGACGGTGAACCACGCCGATGTTTGCACTACATTTCACTCGACCCCATTTTCCTGCTCCCACCTCCGATTGCATGCTGGGTAATGGACAAAAAATCCACAAGGGGTCCCCCCCCTCTGGGACTCCGGTAGGGTAGCCCCCACAACCAAGAGCGGTGATTTGGACTCAAGCCGTTGTTTTAAAGTGCATATAAGCCCTAGCCAGTTATCTTCGATATCGATTGTACATGAAGTGGATAGTCCAACGGTAGAATATTTCTTGATTTGGGTGTTGCGTTTACGAGATATAAAGGTTTATATTTCCAATATGCTAATGATGTGATGTCATCACCGACATCACTTATTATACAAAAGCATGTTGGTAGAGACAAATTACGTATTTTTAAATTCTAAGTTATATTTGAAGCTTAACAAAGTGATTTTACACACAAAAATATCTAAATTAGAAAATAGCTTAATTCACAAGCACAAAGAAATTCAGCAAATGTCGGTGATGACATCATCATTAGCATATTGGAAATATAAATCTTTATATCTCGTAGACGCAACACCCAAATCAAGAAATATTCTACCATTGGACTATCCACTTCATGTGCAATCGATATCGAAGATAACTGGCTAGGGCTTATATGCACTTTAAAGTGACAAAAACGCATCCTAATAGGTTGAGCAGGGGTTAAAGGATGCCAACTGCAGGATTTCAAGGATTTCATTGAAGAATTTTTTCCTGTGTCTGAAAGCACAAACACAACGGAAAAACCCTGTGAAATCCCCTCACAAGGCCTACTAAAAGCAAACCAAGTAATTTTCAGCCGTCCTCAGACTTAATGATGTCCTCAAGCTCTGACAGTGGCAGTTTTCTCCGAAATTAGAGCACATTTCATTGGAAACCCTACAGAAGTTGCAATACCTACCGTCGACCAGTTCGTAGAATTCACCCGAATGGCATTGTGGAGAAAGTTTGAGCCCTCGGCTTAAAAAGTCAGCAGTATTTAACTACCCAGGGCTAGCCAAACTTGAACTGAGGGGGGAGGGTTGAGTTAGCACTCAGGATTTCACCAATTGAGCTCACACACGATCGGACCACAAAGAGTTAAACTCTGAATTTCTAACGAGACCTGAAACAACCATGGGGGCTGATCAAAGCCAGGTCTCGGCTAATCCACAGATCGCATTGTACATAAGCTATACAGGTATGTGCCGCCCCAAACGGTGTAGTTTTCGAGCTGTTTTAGTCTGAAATAGGGTTTATAAATTTTGCGTTTTTAGTCTAGAATAGTGTATGATTTTGACATGGAAATATCAGATAACTTGATTAAAGGCAGCTTTAATTGTCGCATGAAATAAATTATGGAAAATATATTCTGATCTGAAATTGGGTGAGGGGTTTTGATGCCTGGGCGGCAGCACGAATATATGACATATGGACGCTCCGGGTAATGTACTCCTGTGATCGCGTAATACAGGTTTGAATATGTTAACATGTCAACTGATTGTTGTAGGAGATTGGTTTGTGCACAGCTTCCCACAAGCTGAAGGCAACAGGTCATCAGTGCTTCTTTGGTGCATCCTACTGGTGTGCCAGCCCTGTGAATGCCGTCAAGTGCAATGTGAGTAATAGAGCAAAAAAACTACGGCACGGTTACTGTACGCCACGGTTACTGTACGCCATGCCGTGACATTGAAATGATTTCCCCAATTGGTTTTGTCCTGCTGATCCAATCAAATTACAGAGTTACGGTACGGTAAGTTACGGTACGGCTACGGGCGTGCCGTAGTTTGCCCCACACATGGAATCTGCTCATTGCATTAATACGTAATATCGCGCAACACATACACGCGAGTTTCTTTACAAAAACAAACCAGTACGTTGCCCGAAATCGCCTCGCTTCCATGTATATCCACAGGGTGACCGTCGTGATGTATCAGCCGTTTAATGCACACCACAGGAAACCTGAAATAAACATTTCCAAAGTAAAGAGTTGCTATCAGGCTAAATGATGTCCATAGTTACTCATGTCAATGTCTTTATGTTGCTTAGCAATGAAGATAAAAATACATTGGCGACATTTGTCGTTATAGATATGCTAATCACATGCGAGAAATTTGTGGTTTGCACATATATATATATGAGCAACGTTAACACACAAGGAGAATTCACGTCTAACACAACCGGTTAAGGACTGAGAAAACGAGAAAAGCCGGGAGACCAAAAACTGCGTGCATGCCAGCCAAGTATGGTGGGTAGTAGTAGCCTTTTTGTGATAACTACGCTCATATATATATATATATATATATACTTAGTATATACCACACCAGTGAATATCACTTTTCGCGCGCTCTGATTGGCTACTCGAGCAGTGAATATGATTTCATATTCACCTCCGCGCGAAGCAGTGATCACCTCGCGCGAGTTTTTGTCCATTTCACATAAAATAAAATTAGTATTTGGTGCTGGCTATTCACCTGCAGTGTGGTATATACTAAAACAATTATTCACCTCAGTGTCGGTGAATAGTGATGGCTATTTACCGAGCCGCTTACCTCCACTTCGGTGAATAATTGTTAAATATTTACAAAAGTAAAAATATGGCCGACGGCAAGGCTACTTTGAGAAAAAATATGAGAGATGGCAAGGCCCCTCAAGTAAGAAATATTTAGAATGAGAATTAGTCAAATAAACGCACTGTATTTTGTATTATTTACGAAGACGAATATAGATGTGCAAGCCACTGACGTCACGCATGTAATTAGCATATCATTAACGACACAACAGATCTTTTCCGATTGGCTCAATGTTGTCCCATTTCATATCACTGACGTCACGCATGTAATTAGCATATCATTAACGACAACAGATCTTTTTCGATTGGCTCAATGTTGTCCCATTTCATATCACTGACGTCACGCATGTAATTAGCATATCATTAACGACACAACAGATCTTTTCCGATTGGCTCAATGTTGTCCCATTTCATATCACTGACGTCACGCATGTAATTAGCATATTAACGACACAACAGATCTTTTCCGATTGGCTCAATGTTGTCCCATTTCATATCACTGACGTCACGCATGTAATTAGCATATCATTAACGACACAACAGATCTTTTCCGATTGGCTCAATGTTGTCCCATTTCATATCACGTGACCATCCCTTGTGTATTGTTTTTTTTATTTCTGGTTAACACACGAGGAGATACATTGATGTGGAAATACTTCGGACAAAGATTATTATTCCCGAAAGATTTGCAATGGACACCATTGAGCCAAGCGTAAAAGGTCTATTGTCGGGTGATTTATGCATGACTTCGACACGGAAAAAATAGTATCATTCAAATTATTCTTCCGTCGTTTTGATTGGCCGAGAGAACTGCAAATAACTGCCTACAAATAACGGTCTGCTCATGCGTATTACGGTGCAAAGCCGTTTTGCTGCAAATAATGGTCCGCTCATGCGCAGTAACATTGCATTTGTCAACATGGCTCGCTTTCCTGAGCTGTCGGTAAATGACTTGGCATGTTTGATAGAAAGTAAAAACAGCGAAAACACATAAAAAGCGACTAAATTTGCTCTGAATGCTGTGAATGCTAAAACAATTATTGGACTCTGTTATCGCAAAATATCGTGATTTGTTATTGCTCGCAATCAATGATTTGCCTTCGGCATCGGCAAATAATTGATTGCTCGCTACTAACAAATCACAATATTTTGCTCAACCTCAATAATTGCTTAATGTTCGCCCTCACCAAATTTATTAATTTCACAAAATGACTTAAGGGAAGACAAATTGAATGAAATAAAATAAAACGGCGTCGATGTTTTCACTTCATAGGCACTTTAAATGACTTGTGATTATTGCATGTTATTTCAGGCACTGTCTTTCTGCAAGAAACACGCATGGCATTGAATCTGTCATGGTACCGAGTCGCAAGAGAGCTACCTTGAACGACTATCCGTCCGCACCCATGACAAGATTTTACTATTGATGACTGAATGTACCTTTTATAGACCGAAATCATAATGGCCGCTTGCAGGAGTTCATTAGCCAGGAGCGTCCATCTCCCATACTTAGTCTGTGAGTCAGCACATTACCAGATCAGGTAATGTTTAGAACACCCGAGGTGAATGAATCCCATATCCCCTAGCGGAAGGCCGATAAATGCTTATTTTTTTACAATGGCGAAGTTTTCTCATTGTATATGCAATAACAATATCTCTTCATAAATCAATAGGAAACATTGTTTGCCTCGTACATTGGGTCATTGTTTCATAAAATTGTTTTTCACAAGGCTTCTCGTTGTTTTGTTTTCGCGGCAACCTGATTTTTAAAATAGCCTGATCTGGGAACATGGATCTTCCTGGTAATGGACTCGTCGGTCCCACTGCGAACTTCAATGGCCTCCAGCGCGGAATTGATTAAAGCGAGGCTAGAAAGGCCACCGATGTAAATTCAATTTCGCAAGATCACGAAGTTTCGTATGAGTGATACAAACTACGGTAATGAACAACGGCACGGTTACTGAACGGCATGCCGTGACATTGAAATGGTTTCCTATTGTTTTTGTCCTGCTGATCCAATCAAATTACAGAGATACGGTACGGCACGGTTACGGACATGCTGTAGTTTGTCTCACTCATACGAAATTTGCTCTTTTCTCTTTCACATGATAATAATCAGGTTTTCAACACATGGATAAACTATTGCAACCGAAATACGCATTTACGAATTTGGTGTATTACTGAATAAAATCACAGGCGTTTTGATTGTGTAATGACTATATTAGGCCAAGTACATGTACCACACTCGAGAAAAGTACATGTATGAGATCTATATACCATATGACCACCATCGAGAGTCGACACTGGAATTTGCACTGCACTAATCTTTCTGTTAAAGAAGCCGTCTTATATCTTGAAGTCGTATTTGTTTTGTTTTCTGTTTTTATTATATTATATTATGATGATGTTAATAAAACAATTCCTGTTGATTATTTCAGCTCGTCTGTGTATTAAATGCAGTGTAATGATTATCCCTGTTACTGTGCAACGTTCAGACTAATGTTCAGACTAACGTTCAGTCCTAACCCTGAAAATCTACACTACGTGTATTTCAAAAAAATTCGCCGTGGTTGATCAATGTCAAAATAACAAAACTAAGAAATAAATTATTGGCTTACCCGACAATACAAAACACCCTAACCTTAAAAGGGGAACTGAATCCTAAAATCAACCCAAAGTCTACACAAAGATGTATGTTCTGATATTGTATTTTTCTGTGTTGTGCGTCTATGCATGAAGAGAAATTAGTCTTCAAGTTCGATTTCTGTGTGGCGGCTCAATTCAGTGCAAATTTCCCCGTATCGTACGTCGCACATACCAAGGGAAAACAATCTCACCTCCAGCACAAACAAAACACAATGGTCCGCAATTAGAAGCCAATGGCCAAACTAATGTATTCCCTGTACTTGACGTCACAAATAGCCCACTTCCGCGATATGCTTTACTTGTCACACACAAAGGTTTCAATACGAGGCCCCGTGCTAAATTAGATTGTGCGTGACAAGTAAAGCATATCGCGGAAGTGGCCTATTACAAGACTTTATCCGTCTGTACATAGCGGAGGTTGTGAGGGAGGTTTTCGGATTTTCTCTTCAATACATGTTTGAATAGACGTTGGGACATGCCCACCTGATCAGGGTTTTATTTCACCCAACCTGGAAATGATAACAAGCGAATTAATTGACAGTTTTAGATTATCTTGTTTCGTTTGTTCTTTTTGGTGATTTCTCAACTCTGTGAAAAGGTAGTATATATTTGAAAAGATTTGGCCTCTGATCTTTCGATACTTGGTCTTTCCAGTTTGGGCTAAATAATATAATTGTTTTCTCGATCGACTCGTTGCGATACTCTTGAAGCATGTGGCCCACCGTCGATCGGCTCCAGGACGCGTACCCAGTCGGTATAATCTTAATATATAGAGCGGAGCTCACAATCGCCAAATACGTTTAGCAATCTGGGGTCAGGCAGCCCAAAAAATCCTCAAAATCCTACTTCTTCAAAAACATGTCTTACGACTTGTGTATTTTGCGACAAATAGAGAACATGCTACACCAATATCCTTCCAATTAATGTTCTATTATAAAACACACTCAGTCTTAATGACTAATGTATGAAATTAACAATAACGCGGCTCCTCTTAACATAATTAATTAATTTAAACCCTGTCCAATGATACTAGATCAACAACAGGAAAAAATTTTTTTAAAATATTCTAGAACTAAACATCGATTTCGATCCTTCTCGCATTGGTGTAAAAATATGGAACGGGATTCCTGATCACTTACGACGAAAACAGTCTAAAACATTTTTAAGGCAAGCATCCATAGAACTCGAGACCTGTACAAGTTTTGAAACAGGAGGAGATCTATGTTGATGTCACGGTATTGATTGAAAAAGTCTCTAAAACGTCCTCAATGTCGTGAAAACTATAATTATATATATATATATATACACTTATTTATTCATAGTTGTTGTATAATTGTTAGTTATTGCAAAATATATTGCATGTAAATAAGAAATAGCACTACCCGTTATCTGCGGGTGCGCTTAATTCGTAAAATCTAATAGATGCTTGTCAATAAACTTGAAGAGATGCACGCGCATATAGCTAGTGTACGAGTTGTTGAGTTGCACGCGCATATGTAATGTAATGCGTGTGCGCAGATATGATGTAATTGATCATTTACTCGACAAAAATTGGCTGAGAGCAACTCTATTTCCGATAAATTCAGTGCAAAGTTGAAATTCAGTGCAATTTCAGGGTTACTATGGCAACCGAAACAAAGATTTTCAGAAAGTATCCCAAAACCAAAGTTTTTTCTCGAGATTCTGACGTAAGTGTACTCCGGCATCGACTTCGTGTATTTTTATCAAATATATTATAATAAAAGCCTCATCTAAAGTCTTTCAATACTGTATCAATTACTATCAATGAATGCCCTCTTGGACGTGTAAACTCATTCAAATATTTAGGAGTAATCTTAAGCGAGGATCTAACTTGGAGCGATAATGTTGAAAATCGAGATAAACCAGCGCATTGGTCTCT
The DNA here is from genome assembly GCA_030867875.1 of Actinernus sp. WN-2022. Classification (NCBI taxonomy): domain Eukaryota; kingdom Metazoa; phylum Cnidaria; class Anthozoa; order Actiniaria; family Actinernidae; genus Actinernus; species Actinernus sp. WN-2022. Next base: position 105,088,472 of record JAOWCC010000577.1, on the reverse strand, counting down.
TAAGAAGAGTCGAGCACCTATTACCAATCGATGCTTACCTGATATTATATAACACACTTATCCTCCCTCTATTTCATTATGCAGACGTTGTATGGGGAGACAAGAACAATGTAACTTTATGAACGCCCTTCAGATCCACCAAAACAAGGCCTCTTCTGCCACTCGAGGCTTGTGAACTTGTCTATGTGAACGACGCCATGCGTATCGATGTATCTTCATTTTTAAATGCCAGTGCCTAATAGCAATTTCCACCAATATAATACCAGCAATAGGACCAGAATACATCTATCCAGAGCTGAGACAAATTGGGAGAAACATAACTAACTCCATGTTAATAACTTAGATTCAGATTTTTGTAACATCAAGTCACTCTTGCTGTTAAAACTTAAACAAGAGCCCATCTGGGCTTTCACTCGGGCCACATGAGATTGAAGATGAAATACACTTTCATTTGAAATCCTTTTAGTAATAACCGAAGGGAAGAATTATTAGCTGAATTTAGCAGTCTTTAGGAGTGGCCGGTAGCGCGGTGACATTCATTCTCTGCTCCCCTAGTATATATATATATGTAATTTAATATTTTTGTTTTTCTCGTGTATGTAAATAAAAGTTGACCTACTTATTCATGTAACGCACGCTTACAATTTAGTCTGCTGTTCTCCAGGTTCAGAGTACTAATAGATGAGTGTCTCAAATGTATGTTTATATTTGTCCCATATTATAAGTTGTATCCTGACCACCTACGATGGAGCTATCACTATTTCTCTACTGTTCATTCTACCCTGCGGCTCTTTATCGCAGCTCGCGTCCATATTGCTATTTATTAACTGAAATGCCTGTTGATTATCTATATTTAAAAGCTTTTACCCTCCTTCCCTAAACTGCAGTCTGCTCATTATATTACAGAACTATAAAGGGAACTGTTGGAAGCCTTTAATTTCTCGAACTAAAACCTCAGCCGTGAGAGGATTCTTGTTTAAGTTTACCTTGAGAGTTGAATATTGCTTCGCTCATCATAAATTATTCTGTGCTGAGTGTTTATTTCTCCGGGGTATTTCTGGCTTAGCCAAAAACACGCTCAAAATTATTTTTGTGTTGGCCTACAGATCACGGTGTTGCGCTGGTATGTATTATGACCGAGAGTAAAATGAAATGTGGCATAAAACCTACGAAACGTACCTCAAACAAGAATACCGTCCGATGGCAAAATCTATCAGCGCCACGAGGTCAACAAATCGACAAAGAAATGCAGATATAAATACGCAATTATTTCAACCTCACCGTACCTTAATTCATGACCTGACAAGACACTGTTCAGTTTCACTTTCCCTCTCAGCTTTGCTCTTGAGTTGAAGTTGAGTTTGGCTTTGTTAAAGACTTCTTATTCAGTTGCATGTATGGTATTGTGCAGTATATTTGAGTATGCCAATCCACAGAGATTCAAATAACAAAGCCGTGGCGAAAGATAAGCTTAAACGAGAAAAATGTTGTCCTCCTAGAAAAACACAACATCTTGCCATTTCTATCGAAGAAGCCTTTGGTTTCAGCAGCAAAGCAACACGCTAAATTCCAATTCGATATGTGTGGATTAGCTGGCTTTGAGTTTGATCATGCAGCCCCTTCAGGTCCGGCGTCGTGTCGTATATAAAATCACTGGCCATCTGGGTAAAAAACGCGGTCCTTCGGCTCCGACAAGAGCGCCAGTTTATCCTGAGCCTGTTGGAAGGCTTTCGCACGGTGAAGTTAAATAAAACATTAAACTGCTTACATTTGAGAGATGGGACTCCAAATTAGAGAGAAATTTCCTCGCGGGTCGACCATCTTGATTTTCTGTATTAAATTGTGTAAATAAATTAACCTGGAGAGTGTCACGTGACCAGCACAGTTCAATCTGATTGGTGGTGAACTTGAAATTTAATACATGGGAACAAAGAAAAAATTACCGCATGGGTCAAAAGTGCAAATTTTGTTGCATGAAACCAAAAAAAACGCTTGCATTAAAAGACTCGGTGCTGCCACAGGCAGCCCGAGTAATTAGGAAAATTATCTTCCGCTGAACTTTTAAAGTGCCACTACGATCAAATTTTGACATATCAATGTTCTTGTATATTCATAAAGTAGAGTTGATATATTATTACCAGTTCAAATTGTTTATCGATACAACAAAAGGAAGTCCTATTTTTTTAGCTCCGAATATTGAATCTAAACGTCCGCCATTACTGGAGGCCGTTCCCTTCGGTTCAGCTTTAAACAAAAGTTTATTCAGTGGAAGTGATGTCATACACTTAACGCTCGCCTGCAGAACACAACGCCTGGAGGCATATTTCTACTAAAAACGTCTTCAGTACATAGGAAGAAAGTTGTATTTATTCCAGTAATGGCGGAGAAGATTTCACCGGTAAACTCTCCTAAAATATTGTGGTTTAACATGCCCATTTGGGAATATTTTTTACTATTTCGGATATTTCTAATACTGATTGACCTATTGACACTGAAAAAGTGGCAAATCGAATTGGTAAATTTTCGTCATAGTGGCACTTTAACTGTAATCCTATACATATATATATTATCTTTTTTACATTGATATACTCCACTATAGATCGTATTGGATTGATAGCAGACAAATTAAAACGCACTAAATTACTTTGATATCCACTTGAGATCATATCGGATTGATAGCAAATATTTCAGTACCACAGAAATGCAGTTCTCAGTGCTATGTAGATGATACAAAGCTTCCACTTACGAAACAAGCTAACTACTATTGCTGACATGAATCAAGACCTACTTAATATACGTAACTGGTGTTTCGACAATTTCCTGCTTCTTAACCCAGACAAGACAAAGCTTATGGTGTTTGGTAGCAGACAGATGGTGACTAAACTACAAGACTTCAGTTTAGAGCACTACTAGGAAAGGACCTTGTGCCGGACCAGGCCAAGTGGCCGAAGACTAGCCAGTTTGGGACAAATAAATCGTGCGAAACATGCATTCGACAGACAAACGTTGCTAACAGGCATTAATGCTTTAGTTTTTAGCAAACTATTTTATTGTTCAAATGACTCTAATATCAATAAACTGCAGGCTGTACAGAAATTTGCATGCCGCATCGTTAGTGGTGCACGGAAGTTCGACACGTCATAACACCGATTTAATTTACTATGAAGGAACTACACTGGCTGCCAGTTTCAAGCCAGCTCCATTATCGTAGTGCCATAATGGTTTTAAGTGCATGACTGACTGTGTCCCTGATTACCTCTCTTCTCAATTTATTAAGCGTAAAGAAATCAGTACTGAATCGCAATACCAGGAGCTCCCAAAAACTGAATATTCCTCTATTGAAAACTGCTAGCTGTCAGCGAACCTTCTACTACAGAACTACTCACTAGATCCGTCCTTGAAACGTTGCCTCTAAGATATAAATTACTAGACAATTTTATTGATTAATATTTTCCATATACATTAGTCTCCTTTATTATGCGTACATAATCATTGTATATAGTTTATATAGATAACATTAGTTAATTAGATATTTAATTGTAATTATCTCTGAAAAAGCCACACGGGGGAGTGTCTTAAAAAATTACGCGGCCACTGTATTTTGCATCTGTATCGTGCTTGATGAACGTTAGCGGTTTCGACTTGTGTAATATAATATATATAATAAAATGAATAATAACAACTAATAAAGAAACAAAGTTTATATTGTCTGAAGTAGTTTTTGCAGTATTTGTACATCATTTTGTTGACAAGTTTAATCCACAGGGAAGGACATATTTTCTAGCCCTATCTTCATTAAATCATATTAAATCATGTGATTATCGTTAGCGGTACCCACTCGTAATAATAATAATAATATAATATATTTATTTAGCGCTATTTCTACTATATATATATCCAATAGCGCTTTACAATGCTTACAAGTTAATTTAAAAAGAGCTAAAATAGAACCTATGAAAACTAAAAATTACATATGATTGAACAAAAATAATATCAAATCTATATATAATAATACAATAATAAATTCAATAGGCAGTCACTGCAAGCTGATTTGAATAACTGAGAAATGGTCCTCGGTCGACTGGCAAATTGATTTTAACGTACCATCTTCTACCAATTTCCAACAAACGCAGTCCAAGTGAGTTTACGTACAACATTGCACAGCCTTTATCACACAAGTACAGTCTTATGATTATATCTGACTGCTCCAAAGATCTACGATGGGGTGATTACTGCAATAAGATTGCAAGTAAGGCCAATAAGACTTTTGTCCTTGTACGGAGAACCCTAAAACCTGTAAAACCTTGCGACAAAGTCGTTAAGGAAAGCTAGGGCCTATCGGTCTCTTGTTAGGTTCACGCACCCTCGAGTATGCAGGCCCCGTATGGAATCCACATATCAACTCCCATGAAAAAAGAACGCTGTACGCTTTGTATCAAATGACTATAAGCGCACTATTAGTACATCCCAATTAGGCTGAGATACACTGGAACAGAGAAGACTTTTATAGAAGGCTATACTTTTCTATAAGATCCAAAATAACCCAGTGCGTTATACCTTATGCCCGCAGTACAAGACATGCATGATCCCTCATTCATACATGTATCGTCATCTCCAGTCCTATGTATTACCTTTTATAGTGGAGCTCGCCGCGAGGGCCGAAGCGCGAGCGGATCTCACACTGATACCATGAGAGTGAAATTTTAGCGAGATGTAACCGGAGTATCAGGCTCTCAAGAAGAGAAGACGGGATAGAGAAAAAGAAGTTTAAAGTCTTAGCCGGATTGAGCTGGTTTTTAGTAGGAAGGGCTTGAAGTCATCTGGTATAAATATAAGTACCTTCTCGATATGATGGGAAAAACTTGGTTTTATTCTGGCCGCAGCCATTACGCTTCAAGTGGTCATGCACAGATCGTGACAATTGAAATTACGTGCTCATAACTGTGAGGTGGATGATGTTCCTTTAGGTATCTCGGAAATACTAAAGTAGGAACAATTTATTTTGGTAACTTCCTCCAAAACCCTTAGATGTACGCTAAGCGTAGCCATTATTGCGTCGGTCTCGTGTGCGGGTCAACGGGTTAGAGTAGTCGAGTGACGAGTAATCCTTCCCACAATGCACCCGATATATTGATATAGTGATATAGTTGGGTTTGACAGAATTTTTGCAATTCGCTGCATATATATATATATATTTGTTACTCCTTTTTCCCCAGCTCAATAAGGGTATGGAACCTGCTAACCTACAAGGCTGTCACAGCTGGTGACTTGCAGGCCGCCATGCCTGCTATAAGAACAATACGTACTGGCACCTTGTAGTTATCAGACACTAGACCGGCAGTATATGCACATTTAGCACTTGCACCCCGGAAGGGGGGGGGGGGGGGGGGGGGGGGGGTACTTACATGAAAAATGGGTACGTATGTGAGGCCAAGAGGCTCAAACCCTGACCCTGTTTGACCCAAAATCCGAGCTCCAAAACCCTGATTGCCCCCTTTATTGGGGAAAAAACCCTGATGCCTAAAAAATACTGAACCCCGACCCTGACTGCACCCACATTAAACTCAAATCCTGACCCTGATGTGCCCAAATCAGGTCAAAACCCTGACCCTACCTGCCCAAACTGAGCTCAAAACCCTGACCCACCCCCGCGGCACATACATAATACGTCACAAACAGGAGTACCCCCCCCCCCCCCCCCCCCCGGCCCCCGGGCCTTGCACCTTTACATTATTATTACATATTGAGAGGAAGATTGCACCTGACAGCACTGTTATGGATGTCAAGCTGAATAACATCAAAATTGATCAAGTGCCCAGTCAAAAACTCCTTGGAGTCATCATCGATAAAAGTTTAGACAATCTTTGTAAGCAAATATCTAAACGACTGGGACTTTTCCGTCACATAAGCCGTTATTTAAAGCAAAAGCAGAGGGAGATATATTATAATGGCGTTATAAAGCCAACGCTAATGTTTGGAAGCGCTATTTGGTCTGGCAGTAATAATTCGAACTTAACTAGGATTCTAAAACTCCAAAAAAAGAGCTGCCAGGATAATTCTCAAAGCTGATCGAACTGCCTCATCTGTTACTCTTTTTAATAATTTGAATTGGCTGCCATTCTCGAATGAATCACTAATTAGAAGAAATACTCTAGCCTATACACGTATAAACGTAAATAATTCCACACCAGCTTATATCAAATCGCTGCTACTAAGAAACTCTGACATACACGATAGAAATACACGTTTCTCAAAGTTGAACTTATCATGCCCTCCTTTCAAACGGATTACAGAGGGAGGAAGAACATTCACAGTAAGAACTATAAAGGACTGGAATTCCATTGACACCGAAAGAGTTCATCTGTAAATAGTAATCTCCGCAAACATTTTTTAACTCGCCAGAAAGCAACTTTACAATTTTTATCTTACAATTTTTATCTTATCATTAAGTCGATCTGTTTGAAATAATAACATAATTTCTCGATATTAAAATAGGCGTAGACATATCTTTGTGTCAAGTCAACGTTTTTATCATCTTTCGATTTATAAGTTCTTAGCATCGTAATATAGTGTTTATTATTGTCATTGATCCTGGATTCGCACACAGTATTATATAATTCACATTGTAAATATTTTTATTTTTTATTTTTTTTATTTTGAGGGCCACGAATTTATCAGTTTTATCTACTGTCAAGTGCTTACCCTCGTTAAATAAAGCCTATTGTATTGTATTGTATTGTTTGTACATTATTATTACACCATCATCATCATTATTATTATTATTATTATTATTATCATTATTATTATTATTATTATTATGATGATGATTATGCAGTAGCACAATTGACAGTATACAGTTTTATGAGCCTTTTAAAAGTACTATTACCTATACCATATGGAGAACTACTACTTATTAATTAATGTATGTATTTATTCTTTAATTATTATCTATAATATTATTTAAACGGCCCAGTATTATTGAAAACTATTTGGGAGCAAATTCATCTAACGGTATCTAAAGCCTGGTTCACACTAGCTAGCGACATAAGCATACGGCACAAGTACCGATACGATACGCATGCAGACGTAGCTAGTAATCACATCTGTGAGCTAATGGTCATGCATTGCATTCACTGCGGTGCTTATGCTTGTGTCGATGTCTGAAAAAATAACTCTTAATTTCTAATGGTACCTGAAACAACCAGGGGCTGATCAAAGCCAGATCACGAATTGGTATTTAGCGTGTTGGTTTTTGCTAGTGATTATGTCGCTAGGGTTTAATAGTATCCAAATAAAAGTGTTGGTGGTGGTGATTGTTCACGAACCTTACCGTATGAGCGTCGATGTATGTGAACTGAGCGAGAAGAACCTCTAGCACCAGGGTAATACAGAAGTGATACAAAACATAATAAGACTGAATCGTCATGCGAGATGCGTTATTTCCGGGGTTACGTCCATCATGAAACTTCCTGCGGGGCGTGCGCGCAATTCAACATTAATTTGGCCTGCACATTTTGCCAAATCATTTATTTATTTCAAGATTCGCCCTGTTGCGAGGGGCTAGCTATCAGATACCTAAATGACCCATCCCCTTATATAGACCTGAAGAAACCAACCCAGAATACAAAGAAGAATTAGCAAAGATAAATAATAAGTAGAAGAAATAAAGTAAATCAAGATAAGCCATCATAGAATATCAATGCCCGGGGGTATTTATGTGAGGCCAAGAGGCTCAAACCCTGACCCTGTTTGACCCAAAATCCGAGCTCCAAAACCCTGGTTGCCCCCTTTTTGAAAAAAAACAACCTGATTGCCCCTTCTTTAAATCCCCCCCCCCCGGGGTCAATGCTAGGCTCATACACGAACTATTGTGTTTGATTGGATTGGATTGGATAACTTTATTTTGTCACGGTTGTTCCATCAGGTAATTTACAAATGAATAATCTAAAATTATGCCTAAATAAAAAACCAATAACTTACAATTCACTACATGATATAATTGAGGGGCATTCATATATACATTCATATATACATTCATATTAACGCCGTCGTTTTGTTTTCTTTTCCACGAAATTGCACGTTCCGTGTACTCATTAATTATTCTTGTGGAACATCTGACATGAGTATTCATACTAATTTATATTTGGCAAAGACAGGCTGACTGGGACGGAATCAGAACTGCATAATAAGTCCATTGTGCGAGTGGTAATTTAGAAAATGCGATTTAATTGCACGCATTTTAAACATTGCGTGAGTGAATTAGAAAGTCACACAACACAATTTCCACATACCGCTTCCCATGTATTGATGTATCCGGACTCCCTTTCCTAAGATAAACTAATTGAATTACTCCTTGCTTTCATGTCTTTTAAAACGTAAGTAAGCTTACTGTGGGGGCTTATTTCGAACAACCATGACTCGAGCTTTCGATAGCAACATTGTGCAGGTTTAACTTCCGGTTGCTAAGCACATTATCACTTCCGCACTTTGCATAGCTTTGTACAGCCGCGCGCGGCCATTCATAGACGCGGGAAGATCACGAAATGACATTTCTAGAGTAGTGAAATGACTAGATTTAAGAAATTCACATATGTAAAAGAAAACTAACTGCATGTGGAAATAACTGATAAAATACTATTCTAAGGTTACGTATGCTGTGTCTATGTAATACCAACTGATTTTAATAAAACATCTATATAAAGATTTTTTTCAAACGTAAAGTAAATTTCCCACTCTTTTAAGAAAAGTACGTTTCTGTGAGTAATTTATGTAATTAATTGGCCAAAAACCCCGAAACTTTCAATATTCAAGAAAAGTTAAGTTGAGTCTTAGGGTGCGTTTCTTTGGGAGAATCCAAAATTGGATTCATGCTCCGGATCATACGGATTTTGTGGCGCCCAAAGAAACGATGATCTGAAAACGGATTATTTTGCCATGGCAACTCCCGTTGGAATGCATATACACGGCCCACAAAAACCACAAAGATGGCAGCCGCCAGTAATTTTGTTTGGTATGCCGCTAGCCACAAGTATTCTTTTCGAATCCTTTCCCAAAGAAACGCTTCGGATCATGAATCCAAGAATCCGGATTTGGATTTGATCCTTCGAATCCATTCTGAGTATGGATTCAACGGATTCAAAATCCGTTTTCGGATTTGGGTAAAGAAACGCAAAATCCATTTTTGGATTCAAGAATCCGGATTCGGATTCTCCCAAAGAAACGCACCCTCAGCTTGTCGGGTACGCATTACCTTGACCCCCCTCTAACGGCGAATAGTAAATTGCAAATATGGTAATAAGAATCTTCATGTTGATCATTCGAAAGCTAAAAACCTCAGAATAAAGAAGTTATTGGTATTAAAACGTATCGTAACATACCTCTAACTTTAGCTCTACTTTCTATGCCGTAAAGAGGTCTAGTCGAAAGAGTTGGAGTTTAAGGCTTGTTTTGTAAGATTTGGGTATTATTTTTGATGGCGGTAAATGATTAGAATACAGATTCTCTCAATATACCCTCACCTTTTCTGGGGGATCTCGTGTTGAAGAGAAATTTTGTCCACCGATCGTTTATGAATGCAACGATTTATACTCATTTATATGGGAATTTTTTGGGACGAACGGAGAGCTTTCTAACCTGGAAACTTCATCACTAGGAGTCAAAATATAACAGGAAGCCACTGTATTCTTCAATTTCCTAAGGGATTTGCAGAATCGTCGTAAAAAGACCTTCAAAATCGGCTACCGCGTTATCCTGACTCGTGCCTCTCGTGGCAGCTCAATTCGGTTTGCCTTTTCTAATTTTTTACGCGTTTTATCCGGAATTCCCGGTCGTCGTCGTGTTTGGACAGAATTGTGTATTTTTATGGGACTTTATTTGGTCAGCGATTTAACTTCCTTGTAGTTTTGCCTTTATTTATAATGCTTTACTGGTTCGCTCTGAGGTAATGCAGTCAGGAACAATAATGGCCGCGCTCCCAGCCAAGTCTCAATTCTGGCCCTGGTTTTGAAGAAAATTGAAACTGTTACCGCTTCAAATCCTCAAACTACAGCAGAATAACACATCATTGGGATTACTGGAGTGTGTAGGGATCGACAAGCAGTGAAGTTCTGGGTTTATTAGGGTATTTTGACACTGTTATGCGGAGACGCCAAAAACCGTGATTGGTGGACGGGACTGAAAAGAGTAGAAATTCAAAACTCCCACCTTTTTTGCAACTGCGTTCATAACTTTTGTATTTGCAAAGAGGGAATTTGGATTACCTGGAAATAGAGTTCAGTCATCGCATTATCAGAAAATGGCCAAGGAGCTAGGCATGGAACCTTTTGCGTATGAGACGGAGTACAACGCATTTTTGGCCAAATTGAAGAAGTTCCACGATTCCAAAGGGTAGGTTCGTTGCTTGGGCCTAAAAAAATAGGGTTTCTCGCTTCATAAGTTTGAATTTCCAATCACAAATCTGGTCATATAACCTCGTTTTCTCATTTAGGACCCCGTTTAGAAGGCTACCCTGGTTAGGGGGCCAGTTTCTGGACTTGTTTCTGCTCTATAAGAAAGTAACATACTATGGGGGCTGGATAAAGGTGAGTCTCGAATAAAACTCATTCATGGCAAATAATAATACTTTTTGGAAACGTTTTTAATAAACTCCCGATTGCCCTTTTATAGGTGACCGAGGATAAGAAATGGAGAGATATTGCCGAGGTTTTCAATTTGCCATCGACGTGCACAAATGCAGCGTTTGCACTGAGACAACATTACTCGAGGTACGTGTTTCACTTTTTCCTTAGAAAAGCAGATTTTCTTTCGCTTTTATGTTTCTCAGCAGCTTAATCCACACTGTTCTTAAACTCCTATCTCCTTACATCCGAATCTAATTGAGATACGGTTGTTTAAAAACCCTTTTTGCCCATACGATGCTGATCTTCTGCCTTGAGCAATTCATAGACTTTTCTATTTTCATTCATTAGTCGATAACACGACAGGGAATTCACTTGACTTGTACATAACTCTTTTCGCCGGTTAAGGTTGAGGTCAGATTTAAGTAAAACATTTTATGAAATTACATAATAAACACTGTAGTAAATTCCTGTTTAGGTCTTTTCCGTTCTTTTATTAAAACCTCCAAATGAACAACTTGGGTGAATTTTTGGAGATGTTTTAGCCTGTCAGATCAAATGTCTTGAAAAATGTTTTGTGTTCATTACTATTATTGAGGCTGTCTTTTGTTGTGTAATTTGCTACAATTCAAAAAATCCCCGCTTAGACCGGTTTGATGTTATTCTTTCATCTATCTCGGGGAAATAAACTATTCCTTCTCATATTCTTTTGGATGGTTAAAGGTATCAGTTGAACGTAGACTTGAAAAAGTTTCTTTTGTGTCAAGAATTTACGACCTCGAATCCGGCCCTATTTATATGCTCATCAAAACAAAGAACTGGAAACTTGATCATCAATTGCAAAAGAGATTTAATCCCGCTCTCTGTCGTTAAAAGGACGGTCAGAATTACCTCCCAGTTAGTATGGAGTTGTAGCTATAAATGAAGCAAGCATGCAAAATTTATGGCATTTTTTTGTTGTGTTTTATGCTAATGAAACGTGTTCTGTGAGCACTTTCATTGTGTTTGAACATCCCTTTTTTTGTTAGAAAAGTTTCAAACTGAAATGGAATCTTCTCAATACCCAGTTGTCTCCTTGGTTACTGAAACTTCCTTCCCAAATCCTTTGGGGTTTCTTCTTTCCCTTAAGATGTTGAAATTGTTACCAGACCTGATTTATAACAATAACTTCCAATGTATAAGGTGTTTGGGCCAGAAGTTCCAACTTGCCTTGATTCTGTTGATTCCTCGTTGACTGTTACAACTTATTTTCCCAATTCGTTTTTCCTCTTTTGTCCTGCAATTGCCCTCAGGAAATTTGTTTCTTGAAAATTGGATTTTGTTTGAAAAGAGTGAAGAAAACAAGTCATATTTGTCAACCATTAGCCAAACCATTTATTATCTCTGTACGTACATGTACATCTGGAGATATAGATGCATTTTTTATTTTCCAAACAAGAACTTAAAAGAACTGGATATACCCTTTCTTAAAAGCCCTCTGATTTCAACATTTACATTACTTAGGATAATCCTCTGGTTAATCCAACAGCTATTTTCCTCCCAGTTTATATTTTTGACTCCATTAAAAACTCATAAAATTGTTTATCAAGGCAAGGTGACATCAAATCCTAACAATTTAAAAATTGCTGATGGTTAAGTGCTTATAAACATATGCTAACAGGCAGAAATCAATTCTCTTTTTGGATGAATGTCAGAAAAGGTGAAAAGCTTCTAGAATATAATATCATACACATGCAAAGTCTTAAACATTGCTATCTTTTCTCATTCATGTACAACCTTGTATAATCATGTTTTACTTGGTCTGATAATTTTGCAATAAATGTATTATTAAAGTTTGGTATTCCAAGCCCAGTACCAGTAAGTAAATTACTGTATATATGTATTTACACTACATAGATGTATGTACATATATTTTCTATGTCATAGCAAAAGTTAGTTGATACGATTGATACTTACATTTATAAGCATCATGTATTGTTATAAGGTTATTTTATTAAGTGCTTACCAAAAGTGCCCTTCACTCCCCCCTACAAGTTTGTGAATTAGAAAGTTCCAGTTTCAGAGTGAGTGCCAATGGTTTATTTTTCACTATAGATTCCTTGAATCATATGAACGAATCAATTTCTTTGGTGAGGATGCTGAAGACGTCTTGGTACCAGGACGACCTAATACTCCTATTGGTATAACACCATATTCTGGTCCATCAGGTTCGTACAAACACAATATTGTTATCAAAACAATTAAAATAGATCTACTACTGACAACTACAACCTGTATTAAGAACAACAATAGCACTATTAGTTTAGTTTAATGTATTAATAACAACATAAAATACTATGGGGAAGTGAAGTGAAAGAGTGTGGCATGTGAAACATGCATTTTACATTTTGGAGCTCTTTACTTCATTGTACACATAATTTAAAATATTTTTTTCCACTAGCCAATTCCACATACATGTACATGTAGTTCTCTAATAGGAAAGACTAATATAATTTGCAATAAACATCTGCAACTAGGAATGCGTAGATTGTCAGTACTAATGTATAATGTTATATACATATATATGGATGTCATGAATCCAATCTATTGAAGTCTTGATAAGATCATTAGTATTGTATAGCATTATTTCTGACCATCTGATCCCTACTAATTACCAAGTAATTATCCTGTAAACTTTAGCATGTGAATTATCCTATTAAAGTAAGGTTTGTATTAATGTCTTGTACATGGTTTTGTGTTCAAAGGTGCCCTAATACTTCCTTTTCCTGTTACCATTTTATGTATAGTTTACTCTAAATGTTACTCCACATTGATATGTTGACCTTTGAACCATCAAGTACTGTAACTGGATTACTAACAGCAATAATTACGCATTTCTGTTACAGAGTACACAACGTCAGTTACGGCAAGAGGTAAGTAGCTTTGTCTGTGATGGTACTGCGTATGTCATGCCCAGGAAAAAGCTAATTTGTGTTGGGTTTAAAAAGAAAAAATACAATTATTGCCAGTGTGGGACAGTTGTAACAAAAAGGCATAAATGTACCAGGGATCCAGAGAGGAAATTTGGTCAGTAATTCAAAAATGATTTTCTTTGTTTTTCAACTTTAGTGGACATGAACTTTAACTGATAAGAATAACGAGTGTCCATATAAATACATCTACTGTGGTGTAAATCATCTTTTTGGGTATAAGGTGCTTTAACAAGAACCTTTAACACCTTATATTAGTATTACTAAGTATGTCTTCTGTTTCCTTATTAGGTATTAAATGGTTTTATTCCTTTCTGCAATACTGTCTTCATAAATTTAAAGTTGTTTACTTGGAAGAAAAACCCAAAAAAGATGGCAAAATTTGTGAATTGGTGTTTCAAAACTAAATGAACAAGTCGCTGCAATACAGAACTCTTTACTTTGTGACATATATTCTACTTTGGGTCACTTAAATGAACATTCATTTAATAGTGTTCTTATTGACATGTATTTACCTTCACAGATGATGCAAGGAATTTTGAGAAGCTCGTACTATCATTACAGTGTGGTCTCCCAAATGAAGTTGATTTTGGCATCAATATCTGCATGCTGTTGTCGAATGTCAGCAATTCAGTCTTCAATTTGACCAAAGTAAGCAGTCTTCAACACTTACTAATGTCTGGTGCTAGCTCACTGCCTCCATTAAAAGAGAAAAAATGTAACATTTATTTGTGTAAAGTGGGCACATGTATACTAAAGCAAGACCTGATGTGTTCATGTCTGAGTAAAACCTACAGTTGGTAAGGTGTACATTGATTGGCTATTTTACAAAATTAAGTGCACAAGGATTCAAACTCACTCTCTGATGTGAATCCACTGTATTTCTCCCTCAGCCTCTAACTGGTTTCTTCTGATCATCTAACTATTTTGTTGGTTTTATTTTGATCAAGCAACATTCTTTGATTTGTTCTGTTCTATCTGTGTCCAAGCTCTGTCTTCCAATAGCTCTCTTTGTCCTTTTCCCATTCAGGCCCCAGCTGTTATAGATATGCTGCTAGCACATGTAGGTGTGTTTGGGGAGGCCATGCATAGCCTCAATGATGTGTACAAGGAGTGGTACCAGAAGACTGACCGTGATTTTATTAAGGTAGAGATTAAAGAACATGCCATATGTTACAAGGGTAATAGTTAACAATCACGTACCAAATTTGCGGGTGTTAGGTTGTCGGTAGGATGTTGGTAGATTGTCGGTAGGCTGTCGGCAGGTTGTTGGTAGGTTGTCGGTAGGTTGTTGGCAGGTTGTTGGTAGATTGTCGGTAGGTTGTTGGTGTGTTGTTGGCCGACAATCTACTGACAACAAATTTGGTACATGATTATTCACTATTACTTGTTACAAGTATACATTACTTTAATGCTGCACTTCTTATGGCAGTTAGCATACCTTAATAAACTTTTAGTTGATTCTACCAGTGTTTAATTTCCCTGCCGATGCAGACCCATGCTGGTTTATACAGGGACTAGTTATCCATTGAAACTTTAATCAAGATCTTACTTGAGCAAGCACAAAGTTTACAATATTCTTTTTCTAGTGTTGTTATCATTTTGTAAAGTTGTTGTTTTTGTCATTTAATTTTTTTTTAACTTTTGCAAGTTATTGGAACTTTTAGTGTTTCCTTAAGACACAGGTGGGATATGTAGAGCATTTACTATGTAGTTCACAAAGAGCTTTACCTAGTTAAACCCTAAAATCCTGCAGTAAGGCATGATCACTTTTACATTCAAGCACAAGATAGACACAGCAGCTAATTTGATTGGTTTACAAGCGTTCCACAATGAACACTATGCCCTGTTTAATGTAATTCTTCTGGAAAAATTCCAATTTTTTTTGTTGATCAAACACAATCTTAGACTGATTTCAGAATTCATCCCTCATATATGACTGTCTTGCTTTCTTGTAGTTTTGGAGAGAAACTCTAGAAGTTGAAGATTTCAGGGAGATTTTCTGTGGAATCAAAGGTCAGTCATGTTTGTACCATTTTCATGCAGTTCAGTACTAAAGCAGCCTGTTGTATTTATAACAGATTTTTAAATACATCTCACTAATTTAGGTAGCCTGTAGACTGAAAACTTTTCAAACCTTTGAGGTTTATTGTTGTGCAATTCCCTATAACATTATTGTTATTTGTTGGTTTAATATTTGTTTATGTTGCAGTAAATTTTTGTTTTCAGTTATTTTTTTTCTAACTAGGAATTTTGTTTGGGTACTAAAAATATATTCATCCTCCCCTCCCCCTGTTTTTTCCTACCTCTCTCTTCCTTTATCCCTTCCTTCCCCTACCCCTCTCCCCATAAGTCCCCACACATGCAGTGCTACATTGCTTTAATTAACTATACTAATTACCATATTGAATTACCATACTGGATCTGTTGGTCCAAGCCTTAACCACTGCACCACCAAGTGATCGATGTGAAATCCCTCTACTTATTTACTATATATGATAGTGCTACTAGTACCCAGTCCCTCGCAATCTCATCAAAATTTGCATATATGCAGTAAGATACTAAGTCAATCAAAAAAATCCCTAGTTAATTTTTTTAACCATTTTCTTTTTTTCTTCCTTTTTCTTTTTTTCTTTCTATTTCTCCTTTTTTTTTTTTTTCTTCTGGTGATTTTGGGTTTTAGGGCTAACTCACTACAGTAACCAACAGAGAAACATAACACTTCTTCAATGATCCTGTGAACTAATTCAAAGCCTAACCCTACATTTAAAAAAACCCTAACCATCAATAATGGGTGCTCACTAATTTAGGGTTGTTAGAGTTAAGTCACTAATTTAGGGTTCACAGGTAAACAATGAGTTTTCACTGGCCTAGGGCTAGGGTTCACCTGGTAATAAGGATAAGAAGGGCTCTAAACCTAGTTAAAAAATTAACTAGTTAGAAAAGAATTCACTAGTTAGAAAAAAATAACTAGTTAGAAATAAAAATTAACTGAAAACAAAAATTAACTGCAACATTTACATTTCTACAGACAAATGTTAAAGGTTATTTTGTGTAAATTTAGTCCAAACAAAAACACACTTTGGTCCTCTTACGTCAGAATCTGTAATTCATCAGATGTTTTCTCTCCCATACATGTATGTGATTGGTTGACCTTTATGCCAGGGCTTCTGGTAAAATAATAACATATTGGATAATACGGTATATCTTTCTTGATAGGTGAAGTAGAAGCAGTCGATGAGAGACTATTCAACCCAGGGAAAAAATATGGCATAAGCAGTGTAGAGGCACAGAGAGTGGCGCAAGTAAGTTACACATGTATTACACTTGTAGATGTTTTCATTATTTCCCTTTCAAAATGTTAACCTCCTATGAAACTGCTACCATGTATTTTACCGTAAATACAGAGTATGGTACATGTACTTGAAGTACGGTAACATTTGCCATTATGATAACACTTCTGCAGATCTGGGGAATTTTAATACAATTGCACATTGAGATTATTAGTCAGCTAAGCATCTAATATGGCTGTGTAATTTTATGAGTCATTCTTATATTGGCAAGCCTTTAGGTGAGCCAAAATAGGAATGTAGAGTATAATTAGATGCTTAGCCGACTAATAAATTGTTTATTAATATATAACTTCTGCCAAGAAACACAATTTTCTTTCCATAATAACCAAAAACCTTCCATACTCGCTTGAGAATTGGGATCAGGGTTTGTACTACTCCTGGGCCCTGGAAAACTCCTGGAAGATTATTTCTTCTCCATGTACATTGTACTCCTGGAATGTTATACAATGTAGGTCTACTGTACATATGAGGTGAATGTAACATGGCATACAATAGTGGTTGTTAATTTTATAGGTCTACTGTACATACAGTATGAGGTGAATGTAACATGACATACATTTATGTACAATAGGGGTTGTTAATTCTATAGGTCTACTGTACATATGAGGTGAATGTAACATGGCATACAATAGGGGTTGTTAGTTTTATAGGTCTACTGTACATATGAGGTGAATGTAACATGGCATACAATAGGGGTTGTTAGTTTTATAGGTCTACTGTACATATGAGGTGAATGTAACATGGCATACAATAGGGGTTGTTAGTTTTATAGGTCTACTGTACATATGAGGTGAATGTAACATGGCATACAATAGGGGTTGTTAATTTAATAGGTCTACTATATGGGAAGACATTTGACTACCTGAAACAAATTGGTCATCATATTTGGTGTGTTCTTGTGTATATTTGTGTGTTCTTGGCAAACTTATATAATGTTAATTAGTATTTTCCCTTCTACAAGTTCATGATTGTATTTTGTTCTCTTTCAGGTGTGCATGATTTTATACAATTTCTCTTTTGATGCCACTAATGCTGAAATCTTGGCCAGTCACTCAATATGTCTGAGGTAGGTGCAGTTCAAACTTAGCTTGTAATACAGGCATTCTATTTGGGAAACTGCTATATTTGAACAAGGGGAGAATGGGGCGAGAACACAAAAAGAAGTAAGGGGGAGGGGAGGAGGGGAGGAGAAGGGAAGGGAATGCCTGCCAGCAAGGACTGTGTTTTTGAAAAATGCCTTCTAATATTAGTTATGCATGATCTGTCAAAAGTTACCAGTACAATTTTCAGCACATATTGTAGGCCTCAGAAAATGTATGTTTCCACAAAAATTAATTTAAATAATTTTATTATAAATGTAACTTTCATGATATCAAGCAATTTGAATTTTTATTACTGTTCTTGTATCAAGTCGGGCCACTAGCAAGATTTCAATTTGGTGAGCAATATGAACCGATCAGTAACCACACCCTTCACGCACTTTAAATAAGATGGGAATATAACTCGAAAGAATCTGAAAACAGCACTTTACTTTAGAAATAAATTCAGCATCGAAGGGCTGTGTGCAAAAACTGATCAAGTGATGATTTGAGTCGCTCGATTTCGTTTTTTCTTTTATGGTCGCTTTTAGGTTTTTAAACACAGAAATAAGTCTAATTTTACAAAGTTTGTGTATGCGAAAACAATTTTTTTTCCGGGCATGACAAGGATTAGACCCAAGACCCATTGGCTCCCCTTCGGATTTAACACGGGCCAAAAGGAATTGTGGGTACACAGGAAAGTTTTGACAGTGAGCATCCATGGCATTTCCTCTCAATAATTTTCCCAGGCAAAGCACGAACAAGGCCTGACACGACTATTTTTTGGAAAACTCAGACCATGAAACTTACCGAAATGGCCTTCTTAGCTCCAAAATATTCAGTTTGCTTTGCCTGGAGACGTGACTGTGTGAATCTCCAGCGTTAATGAATCGCCTTTTAGTCCAACAGTTCTTCGTTCGACCATGAGCTAAGCCGGCAACTTAATTATGTCCAACGGCACTTTACAAAAAAAGTCACTCTTTCCAAACATTAGTCCACCATTCCAACAAGAACCTCCACTGGTTTCAACCATCTCTCCAGCTTGGCGGCTAGTGAAAGTCCGATTGTGATTCAGTTTGTAAACGGTTAGCAACTTCCCGCCCAATATACAACGAATGAGTAAATGCACGACAATTTTGTTTTTCTAAACTCCCTCCACCCCCAATAATGCAATAATTGGATAAACGAATGATTAGTGCCAATCAATATTGTCAGTACCACACCAATACATACATACATATATTTTATTTAAAACTCTGATTTACAGAGTAGCTTGTAACTTAGGGTGCGTTCGATTGACCGTATTCTGGAATAAGAATAAACAGAATGATCACTACAAATCACTTATACTGGATTGTTTTAGCCACTGGAATACTAAATGTATCCTCAATATCATATGTCACTAAGCATCTGTAGCTTACAGTGCAAAATGTGCCTGAACCAATGATTTCCAGAGACTATTCCATCTATTCCTATTCCAGAATACGATCAATCGAACGCACCCTTAGCTAATATTTCCTAGAAAATAATAATAATGAAATGAAATAATTTTTTAAATAATATTAAATTATATGGCTATTAATATTAAGTTAAAATTTACAATAATCATTTCTAATGATATATGGAGCACTACAAAATAATATCATAACAGGGTTAAGGGCTGTTCAGTGACTTGCTCCTGGGACAACTAGACACTAATTTATTAATTCCAAATCCTGCTTGATATACCTCCTATTAACTGAGTGTGAAGTCTGTATGGAGAAAAACTTTGCCCTCAGTCTTGAAAACGGTTCTCGGCCTTATGCCATCTTCAAGACCGAGGGCAAAGTTTTTATGAGATTTAATAATCATAGTTAACTGGGAGATTGGCCAGCATATTGTTCTCATAATTGCATGCTTAATGGGGTTGTCTTGTGTGACGAATTTGCCCCCATGGTGAGTTATTTTGGGATTGCTTTGCAAATAGCTATTAGCCAGCAGACAGTGCTCATTTGGCGCATGCTCAACGAGGTCGTCAAATGTAACAAGTTTGCCCTCGTGCTCAGTTCTAGCTTGCTTGCTTCGCATTTGCTTGCTGGATTGCCCCACCCACCCATCCCTACTATGGAAGGTCTAAGACCTAGGTAAGTATCTTTTTCCACTGTGAAACCAGTGTGACAGGTTGACCTGTGGCTTGGTTGCCATGGTTCCCTCCTTAGAAGCGCATTGCTTGTCTATTGCAAGTACTTGCATTGCAAATGGCACCTACCCTCCATCCTTTCCTATATTGACAAGTTAACTCCATATGAACTGATTAAGGACAGTAAATAAGTTTTTTTCTTTTCAACTTATTTTATTTAGTTTCCTTAATTCAGCCACATGCTTGAGTATGTGCTCTTTTTTCATTCAAATCACTGGCAATTTTCTGCTGTTTTTCCACTTTTCCCAAGGCTTTCAATACAAGAAGTAAGTTTTCCTAAGAATCTCCTTGAAAACTTTAATTTTGAATATTTTTTGGATCAGCCAGTCTAGATGAGAAAAACGGCTAAAGTGAACAATCTGCACCGTAAAAAAGTGGTCGGTAAGTTATCGGTCGACCACTTACCAACCACTTACCAACCAATTCAGGATTGCTGTGATTTGAGTTACTTTCCTATAGTTCCCTCGAGTCCCTGAAATATACCACAGCAACACTTTGCGGTGACGGGTCCAGGCCCACAACCTCCATTATTATTATTACCACCATCAATCCATAGTTACACACTTGACTTAAGCACTTACTTAAAGTATTTACGTAAGGGACCAAGCCCCTAATATAATTATGCATGTACCAGTACATGCATGTATATTGATGTGAAATACATCCAGGATGAATAAATACACTTGAATATATAACTGGACTCGCCTAGCTATTTATACATGTATAGTAAATTGTCATAAAATTAAACACTGAACTGTTTGTGAGCCAGAACCACAATGAACTGACTCTGTCTCTTGACAGTTTATATAACCCTAATTATCATAACACTGGCCCTCCTGGCCCTCTCGTCCACGTAGGAAATTATTTCTCTTTGCACTACCAATTCATTGCATTCCTTGTCCATTACAAGAGAAATACATTTCTTTTAAGTTTTTAATGTCCAAGGGTTCCATGTCCAAGTTCTGGGAGTGGGAGTCCTCTGAAGTTCACCAAATAGTTTGCCAACAAAGTTGATGTTTTCCTTGAAAGTACTGATGAATTCAGCGGCTTCTGAAGTTCAGGAAGATGTGCTGCCTGACCAGACTACTTCAGGATTGCTTTCATTTAAGTTTCTTTCAGGTTTTCGACATTCGAGTCCAAGTTCCAAGTATTAAAATCTAACGACTCGACCATGTTACGTTTCACAGCCGCCATTTTGTTTTTATTTTTCGCTTTTGTGAACCCGAGGACTGGTAACAAGTGATGCCATGTGGTCAAAACAAAATGGCGTCAGGTTAACGCTCGTGATCGATTGTGAATTACATTCTATCAATAATACTAAGGGGTTATTGTTCCCAGAACGTTGGAAAACCACACTAAGATGTTGTGAAACTATTGTAAGAAGGTATTAAGTGCTCTTAAATGGTATTTTGGTCCAGCGAAGAAAAGGCAGAAACGTAGTGATCGAGTCAACAGGTTACCGACCACTTACCAACCAGTTACTGACCACTAACCAACCAGTTACCGACCACTTACAGACCACTTACCGACCACTTACCGACCACTTACCGACCACTTACCGACCAGTTACCGACCACTTACCGACCACTTACCGACCACTTACCGACCACTTACCGACCACGTACCGACCACGTACCGACCACGTACCGACCACGTACCGACCACGTACCGACCACGTACCGACCACGTACCGACCACTTACCGACCACTTTTTTACGGTAGTACCATCCAACAGCTATAACCATGATTTCATTGGATTCCAGAACAAAACAATTTATATGTCAAGACTGTGACTTAAAAAATAGTTGTGTTATTGGGACAAACTACTTGATTTGTTGTCTTGATTCTCTTGTCAATGTATTTTGAGTAGGCTAAAGTAAGCAATCTGCACCGTAAAAAGTGGTTGGCAAGTGGTCAGTTACCGACCACTTTTTTATGGTGCATATTGTTCACTAAATAGCCTTTTGAGTATTATCAATAATTATTGCCCTTTATTTTACATTCCTGTTCTTCTGTTATGCATAATTATGTACATGTTTGTTTCTGAATATCTGTTATGTAAATTTAATTCTCCTTGTGTCATAGGTTTCTGATGATGTGTATATGTAGTCGACTGGGGTTTATACAGAGTTTAGCATGGAACACATTATCAAATCTTTGTGAAAAGGTACAGTCTGAAGAAGCATGGCTTAAAAAAGCTGACTCATTTATTCAACTGCGACTAGTTATTGTTGAGTTTAATCAAAAGTTTGCTGAGTTATATTTTTGTACTTTATATTTCAGACAAAGTTGGATCCTGTAGAGTCACAAAACACTCAGATATTTTTCCAGATCCTTCATTACTTCCTAAATGATAAAGACCGCTTTAGAGTCATAAAAGGTACAGTATACTTCCTAGTACAGTACAGCCGTAAAATAATGCATGCGCAAGAACTTCTTTTTGCGTCCGCAAGCCAACAGGTTCTTGCGGGCAGCTTGCGCTTGAAATTACTGAACTAACGCAAGAACTTAAGACCCGCAAGAAGTTCTTTCCGCAAGAGGATCAACCCGCAAGAAGTTCTTTCCGCAAGAAGATCAACCCGCAAGCAGGTAAACTTTAAGAAGACCCGCAAGAACGCTGAAGAACATACAAGACATGGCATATGAGAACATGTTTGTGTTTTTTGTGAGATCGCTAATAAGAAACGCTTTGAGAACAATGAAAGTTTACTTGAATATCTTAAACTGAAGTAGAGATTAGCTGGATACCCGCAGACTTGAATGTTTTATTAACTCGTCACAAAGAAGCTGAAATCAAAACTCCAGAAGATTCGGTACGATCTCATGCAAATTTTTATATTAATCAGACAACAAATTAAAATATCCAAAAAACTTTTTCACCAGTGTATCGATTTGACAGAATAGACTCAAACCAGTTTTCACATCAGGTAGAAACTATTCAGATCCGTAAGTAAAACAAAACTTTCAAAACATTTGCTTTGGTAGGAAGAAAATTTTTGGTGCGATCTCAAAGCAAAACAAATACTGCGAAGCTCATTGATTATTCAAATCAGTTCGCGGAAAATGTCACACATTCAAGACTCGGACTTTGAAAACGGAGCCACATTAAATAAAATAATAAACTCCAGAATATTTATTTGCTAGAATTTATTGTTTTCCAGTAAAGCTGAGAAGCTTGTGGTGCATTTTAAACTCCAACGAAATAAAATCACACTTTCCGCAAAGTCCGCGGTACTCTTGTGTCAAAAACCAGACAATCATGCAGTCTCCACTGCTGAAAGCACATGTGAACTCAGAGAATCATTGAATCACCGAAAAGCTGGCTTCTTGAATTGAAAACATATCCAATAGATGACTTTAAAAAATACTGAATGATTGACGGATCTATTAAGTATTAATCTACAAAAGCTAAAGTTAAAATCAGATGAAATAAAAACACCGAACTAACGACAGGACGGTGTTTAGTAATGCAATCCCACGCAATCTTTCTTTTGGTGACCCTTCGATAATTATTAATGTGGTCAATGGCGAGCCACCATTATAACGTTTTGGTGGCCATTAGATAGCCAAGACCATCAAGGAACATTCATTATGGATTTGAAGATTGTCAGCTTCAAAAGCTTAGTTTAAAAATACCACCGTTTCATTGCTACGCGATAGAGCGAGACACACATTCCCGCCGGGCCAGATGTTTGCCACTCATCGTGATTTAAGTCTTTAATACTATCACTAACTAATATCCTGGAACTCGCGGTTAATCTCAAACTTACAATTTTTCACTTCTCTCGAGTGTATCAATATTTATTCTACTTGCCTGCTAAAACAGCCGAGTGCTTGAGATACATATATTCGCTTTTCAATTATCTTACTCTAAAAGTCAAACGTCGAAACCCGAGCTCAAAGAAGCGACCAGTTCTTGCGTTAAGACTTCAACTTCTTGCGTTTCATCTTGTTGCGGATAAGCTCAAAATATTTAGTTCTTGCGCTTCAGCCTGAACTTCTTGCGGTTCAGTAGTTCTTGCGTCTAAAGCGCAAAAAGTTGGTTTAGACCTTCTTGCGGCAGCTTGCGTGTTCTTGCGTCGCAAGAAGTTACTTGCGCCACTTCTTGCGCGTGCATTATTTTACGGCTGTACTGTATATGGCTAAACAGATGCTAGCCATATGACCTAATAAAGTGCTTACAAATCTAAAATTATGTCAATCACATTTGAAAATCCTTTCAAAGTGAGGAAGGGTGGCATTTTCTGTTTGTCAATATCTCTTCTCGTTCCAGAGACATTCAGGTTGTAGCCTGCATGGCAAGGGGAGGGGGAATGGGGAGAGGCCAGAAGGGAAGGGAGCACTTGCAGCAAAGCCCCTGTATTTTTCTTTATGCCCCCAAATTATAATTCATTTTCAGTGGTGTCTGACATTTTGTCATCTGCCAAAATCAACCAATCAACTTCTTTGTTTCTGTCTGTTACTTGACCTTACCAAGAACAATTAATATAGCTCGAGCAAACTCAAATGTCAAAACATAACATAATATTAAGCGTGGATGAAAGCAAAACGAAAATAATCCAAATGAAGCCGTGTTGACTGTGTAGGACAAGTTTAAGGTTAAATACGGGTTTGACACCTTCAAAAGTTGTTTGAATGTGTTTAAGCCTTCGAAAAGAGAGGGGTTTCGAGAAGCTTTGGTTGAGTATTTGTCCGTTCACTGGTATAACTTTGATTTTCGAGTGATTGTCATTGATAGGAAATTTTCAATTGGAGTCATAAAACCAGGGGGTTCTCTGTAACTGCTGACCACAAGATTTGAAGACTCCAACATGGTGGACAAGGTGGTGGTTTTCGCGAGTTTTGGAGCACATTTTCAAATATTTGTAGAAAGTGCTTGGTTATAAGCCTTGTGCCTAACTTTGGGAATGTTTTTCAAACAGTTTTCAAAATTTTGTGGCAAAATGCTGTAGCTTATACAATGTAAGTGATCAACTGCGGTATATTAAAACAGTGTGGAGTCATCCATGGCTACATGCCAACAGACAGCGGCAGAACATTGAATCTTCTTTGTGATGTCAAGGAGGGACTTCGGATCAGCTGCAACCTTTGCTGAGGCAAAATTATACAATAATTATATTTATTATATTTTGTCAATGGCTTCAGATTTATCTACAATGTAGAAGTTCCACCAGTTAAAATTATCGACACTTAATTGATCTATTGGTTACAAGCTTTAAGTCCTATAAGTCATGCTTAGCTTCTTGAATCTGGTCATTTATTATCCCCAAAGTTACAGCTGCTGAAGCTTATCACTGTACTTCTACTAATAGCTCCATAAACTACAAGAAGTTTGAAAGATACTTTTGCCAAATCTGGTGGGTCAAATGGCCATTAAGTCCTTCATGTCACAGAGTTACCTGACAGTTCGGCTCTGTTTGGCCTTTAAGCAAAATCGAGTGGAAAACCTTTCTGTCCTGTGAAGAAAATGCTTGTTCTAAAATTCAATAGCGCTGCGCACAGTTTCTAAAAATAGATAGTCTGGCAAGAGACCCCCTGCAAGGGTCAGACAAACAAATGCTGCTGTTACAGTATTTCAGTGCCTTTGAGAGTCGTGTTTAGACATAATTCATAGTTTTTTGGATTAAAAAAAAGAAGAAATACCTTAAATAAGATTCCCAGTCATATCAGTAATGGTGACTACCAATCACTGTTGCTGGGGGAGATGTGAAGAGCGACTCTAGATGTGTAAAAACTTTCATAAATCGCTCAGAGATATCCTCTCAGATGGGAGCATCGATTTGTACACCGCTAGCAGAGTTTCTCATCTTTTCTCAGTGCTTTTCCATTCCAAAACTCAGTGAGAAATGTCAGCGTTGGATAAATGTTTGTACAGGAGACCTCAAAAGCACAGAATAATAACGAGACAAGTGCAATGAAATGCAAGCGAGAGTTTATCTGAACTACACTACCCGCCAGTAAACATAACGAGAAGGAATTACAGTTCAACCATAGTTTACTTGAATTTATGGATTTGAAATAATTTTTTGAAGCGAACTGACTCATGTACATCTACAATGCTTTCATTTATTTTACGTACACAAATGTAGTTTTACATTTTTGTCGGAGATGTCGCGCGGAGTGGCTTGGCGGTAGCTTGCAGGTAATTTGAAAACTCGACAAATGCAAAACATAATATAATAGCTTGAAAGAGCACACCAAAATATAAAGCAAGACTGCCGAATTTTAGGGTAATATTTTTTTCTTACAAAGCTATAAATTTGCAAACAAAAATATTACAGAGAAATGTATGGTGGTGGGCACATTTGCCTGTAAAATTTGTCGAACCATAAATTATTAGCTTGTACCTTTGTATGTACAGTCTATATCTAAAATATGTTCAAAACCTTGCACAGTTGGTAATTTTCCAGCCATTACATTGGCTTTGGTCTCCGATGAGTTTTAAAGAATTTCAAAATTAAATTACCTGCATGCTGGCTACAATATCCGCCATTCGCCGATGAATCTCTTACGGAAAACCTGACTTTTCAACGTGTAGGTGAAGTCTTACAACGATATTCAATGGGAAAAGATAGGTTTGGGATTCAGTTAGAGATTGACTATATTAAACATGGTTTGCGGCAACGAATAGGCCAGTCCAAGATAATTTCCACCACTTTTTGTAGGAGCCGGGGAAACACGGCACGAAATACAGTGTTTGTATGGGAATCAGATGCCAAATAATCTCCGTAAAATCGAGTTTCTGAAATATTCACTGTCAGCAAACTTAAGATACCAGGTAAAAGATTAACTGATCAAAATTTGAGGGATGTAGCTGTGCTGGGAAGCATGCAATCATGTTTTCAGTTTTTTATACCTTTCGTCCTTTGTCTGTAAATTTTCCTGCGGACCGAGACTTTGACTCATTGTTTTAAACAGCCGAAATGTATGGGAAACTGAAAACACGATTGCACGCTTCCCAGTACAACTACATCCCTCAAATTTTGATCAGTTAATCTCTTACCTGGTATCTAAAGTTTGCAGGCAGTGAATGTTTCAGAAACTCGATTTTACAGAAATTATTTGGCATCGGATTTCCATACAAACACTGTATTTCGCGCCATCTTTGCACCCCCAGACGCGAAACTTGCTTGATAAGATCGCTGTTTGTCGCTTTGTTTCAATCCTCTGTATTTTAGCCAACGTTTAAGCTGTTCGACAGTACAATCATCAGGTTCTCTTTCGAAGTATAATGCAGGAAAGCCATCATTTCTGGTAGAATAGTCAGACGACAAACTGAAGTGCTAGTCAATTCTTGTAAGTTCTAATGCGAAAAGTGATAAATTTGACTGAGTCATGCAGGGGGTCTTAATTTTCGTGACGTCACTCACGCGCAGCGCTATTGAGCACTTTTTCATTGTGCCATATCGGCTATTTTTATTAAAAGTGTCAATCATGTCATTCAACACCATTTAGCCAATCGGAATTTTGCGTCAAAAAAAATGAATATTAAAGGGGCAAAACAGGATTTGTTACAAGTGCTCCCTTTCTTCTCCCCATTCCCCTCCCCTCGTATTTCTCTCTCCTCGTTCCCCCTCCCCCCGGGCACACTTGCCATGCAGGCTATTCAGGTTGTTGCAATAATGAAATGTCGAGATGTACTGTGACATCATAAGATTCACACTGCCTGGAGACAAATCACAAAATAAAGAATGTCTGCAAAGAAAAGCAATATTATTGAAACTTTGCACAGGTGTGGTCGTAAGGACACATCAATGTGCTAATTATAATGTTGCCATGGAAACACTCTGGAAAAACTTGAATATATGTGGAACAAGATGAGATATTGACAAACAGAAACACCCCCCTTCTTAATTTCAAAAGGACTTTCAAATGAGATAACTGAATTTTCCATTTATAGGCACTTTAAGATACAGAGATGGCTGTGCATTTCATATTGCAATTTCCAGAATCAATATTGCCTATTACAATAATTATTATTCATCTTGGGGTATTTTTTACATTATTTCCCAGCCATGGATATTCTAGGTAAACTGTGCACCAGAGAGGATAATGACGAGGTTATGGAATCAGCTCTAGAGATGCAAGGCTATCAGTCTCTTATTAAAATACTTATCATCCCAGATGTACAGGTAACAGTGCTTTTATATGACTTGTTACTGTGCAACTACATGTACTGTAACTATGATCACGCCAGGCACAAATGACTGTAAAAAGGCAGGAGTTTCTATATTTTAAAGTGTTTGCCGTAGAGGAATTAATTTTGGTATGTGTATAAAGGAGTGTCAACAAAACATAACCTGATAAGTTAAGCTAATGTAGCCATCATTATGACGTCACAACAACGTCGTTTGCCCATTTCTAATAGATTTCTTATAAATTTTTATTACGTCTAAAAACGTTTTATTATATCTTTTTAAAATCTCTTGTTTGTGAGAATGAAGGAATCGAAAACCTGTTCTCGATTGGTTGAGGTAAACAAAAGTTATTAAGTTTTGGCAATTTTCCCGCCAAAAATATAACATAAATATAAATATAACATAAAACCATTTATGAAAATATCCCTTGTTTTAACTTTTAGAGTTCAAAATATTGGTGCATCATATTTTGCACAATAATAACACTCTTTATTAATAACAAT
Organism: Actinernus sp. WN-2022; assembly: GCA_030867875.1. Lineage (NCBI taxonomy): Eukaryota > Metazoa > Cnidaria > Anthozoa > Actiniaria > Actinernidae > Actinernus > Actinernus sp. WN-2022. Next base: position 105,059,635 of record JAOWCC010000577.1, on the reverse strand, counting down.
GGGTTCTTTTTAGTATTTTGATATTTTGAGTATAACAGCTTAGAATTGAGGCTTTTTTTTGTATACGTTATTATGACGTCATAAATATATTTGGATGTCCTCAGAAAATAGCCAGTTCAGAATTTATTTTATTTTATCGACGGAATACCTTTGTCTAACACTCAGAAGTCATAGTATTTTCTTTAGTGATATTTTTATAGTAGGCAGTCTGATTTATGCTTGAAGCCTGACTTCACTGATAATGACATCATAGAAATAGTGAATCATCCATAACTTGGGATATATTGATCATAGAGAGTTCAAATTTTTGCCAAATGAATATATTTCATGAAGGCATTTTGATTACATAATCTGTTTGCAACATGTTTAAAGGTTAGGTTTCACCAAAAAAGGAGACATGATGTCACAACAACCGCAGAATACATAACCTGAGCATCAGTCCCTCTCCCCATTCCTTTTCATCACCCCTCCCCCCTAGAAAGGAAGGGAAAGAGGGCCTGACACAATTCTTTGCATGGCCGCTTTCTACCTCTTGCACCATTTTAAGAAAAAAATCCAGACATGTGATTGACTTTTTTGTCTAATTTGTTTGAATGTTAATTAAAATCCAGACATGTGATTGATGTTTTTGTCAAATTTGTTAAATCCAGAAATATGATTGACATTTATATCAAAAGTGTTTCTTTTGTTTTTCTGACCAATGAAGGAAAAGTCCAGAATATGGCTTTTTAGCAAGCGGCCAGGAAAAGAATTGTGTCGGGCCCTCTTTCCCTTCCTTCCTTAGGGGGGAGGGGTGGTGAAAAGGAAGGGTTTAATAATGTAAATCTTGCTGTAATTCCAGCAGTCTGCACTTCAAGGCATACTAGATCGAATAGCAATCCTACATGTAGCACTGTCCAATTTCTCACTCGTAAATGTAAAACCACAACATTTCAGAAATCTTTCTTTAATAGAATAAGTAGAATATGGAACACCTTAGTCAAAGATCTTGAGTTGTCTACACTGGAACTGGCCTTATTTAGAGCTGTCGTTACTTATTAAAGTACTATTTTAGCACACTCGCCAACTCATATGATCTCAAGGACCCTCGCTCATGGAAAACTATATGCCCTACATGCAACTCTTCGCGTAGTCTCCAATAATATTACATGCTGTTTTTAGTGTTATATCAAATATTTGTAATCTATTAAATGGGCAGTTCCATATGAGAGAGGGGGTTACGGTAAATTTGAAAATGGAAGTTATAAGGGCAACTTAAAGGTTTCATGAAGTTTGGATACCTCAGGGTTATAAAATATAGCATTATTAGCTGTATTGTTTCATTGGCTTCACCAGGGAGAACCCAAAGTACATGTAATATTAAAAAATCATCAAAAATTACACCAAATTGGATAAATATTAATTATTTGGGTCATTATCAAAAAAATATTATTACCAATGTTAAATAAAACTTAAAAAATGTCCTGGACTCATAATGTTATCAAAGAGGGTTTACTAAAGCTTGTTACAGCTGTTTGACTGCTGGACATTGTAAAATTTTCATATTATACACCACCCTTGTTAGGCTATTTTGCATGTGTAACGTACGTGACAAATGATATAACGTCCGTGACACTGTTTTTTCTCCCCTCGGCCAAAAGTAAAGAAGGTGATGATGATATTTTGGCACTGAAGAAATAACTATCCACAACCTGCATACTTCAAATTATAAAACTAGCCTGGTGTACCATCTCATCTCACAGCAAGTTAACTTTGAAGATTTCTGCTTGGAATATTGGTTGTTTTCCATGTAACGTCCGTGACAGTGCTTTTTTAGCATTTTAATAATGTATAAAATGCCCAAATTGTTACTCGTGTCATTTTAAGTATTACTGTATTCTGGTAAAGAGTTATGATATTGAAGATTTGGCAAACTGTCTTTTGGCATTTATCTAGAGAAATAAAAAGGTTCAAAATCTTGTCTGAGATGTAACGTCCGTGACGTGGAACTGCCCAAATATTAGTTTTTAAGTGTTTTGGGCCTGCAGTAATGGCTCGCGCTGTTGTGGTCACCCTGCCATAGTTGTTTGTTTTCTCTTTGTGTTTGTAAATACTTTTCTTTTTCTTTTTTGTGGTTGTTGTAATTACATGGCGAAGCTAATGATAATACAATAAAATAAAAAGAATATTCACAAACATTTGCACAAACATTTGTTTCGATTGATTGTGGATCTTAAAACAGGAGGGTTTTGAAATGGAATAGTCCTTTTGCAGGAAACAGTTACATACTGATACTGACATTGAATAATTATCACTTCAGTAACCAATGAATTCACTCATGGGCCCATGGGAAAGGCTTTACTGGACAGCAAACAATCTTCAAAAATGTAGTTTTAGAAAGATCAACCATCGATTGGACGCTCAGATCTTTTTGCCATCCAGTACAACCATGTAATTGCATTCCTGCAAAAAGGCCCATAAAAAGAAGCAGCTGTTTACAGTACATGTATGACAGAGAACAAAGCTATGGGAAATGAGTTTTTATCACTTGAAGGCCACTACGACTAAAATTTACCATTTCGATTTGCCACTTTTTCAGTGTCAATAGGTCAATCAGTGTTAGAAATTATCCGAAATACTAAAAAAATATTCCCAAATGGGCAAGTTAAACCACAGAATCCTGTCCACCATTACTGGAAGCCATTCTCATTATTCAGCGGAAGTAATGTCATACAATTAACACGACAACCATGTCACGCGAAATAGTGTACATAAAAAAGTAGCCAACCTCGCAAAGATTAATATGACTTTCTTCTTGTGTACATGTATGTTTTTAGGAAAAATATGCCTACAAGGTGTTGTGTTGTGCAGGCGAGCATTGCGCATATGACATCACTTCTGCTGAACAACCCTTTGTGTAAAGCTGAACAAAGGAAACAGCTTCCAGTAATGGCAGATGTTTAGATTTAATAGTCGAAAAAGGATTTGAACTGGTAATAATGTAGCAACTCTACTTTATGAATATGCAGAAATTTGATCGTAGTGGCACTTTAAAGAGATAACAGAGTGAAAAATCAGTTGGGCTCAAAGAATCTTTAACATGTCCTTTGTTCAGAAATGTATTAAAACTTTGTTAGTGTTGAGAGTGAGCACCTCAAAGTTGGCCCTGCAAAGACCTGGGCGCAGCCATCTTGTTTGCATTTACTTCTGTTTTTTTTTTATATGTCATACAGGTCTCATGCACTTTATCAGCACTAATGTAAATTTTTTGGTGTGACTTTTCAATTGTCCTCTCAGTCTTCTAAATCTTCCCTCACAACATTGTCTTCATCGTATTTCAGTTCTAGTAAACAATGGCTCTGCCATATCGATGAAAATTGACTTTAATTCCGAGCAATTGAAAAGTCACACCAAAATTTACAAAGTGTGTGGGACCTGTATAACGTAAAAAATGTCACTGAAAGTAAATGCAAACAAGATGGCAGTGCCCAGGTCTTTGCGGGGCCAACTTTGATATGCTCGTTCTCAAGTTTTATCAAATTTTAATACATTTTCTGAACAAAGGACATGTTAAAGATTCTTTTGAGCCCAAATGTCTTTTTTGCTCAGGTATCCCTTTAACAATAACACTATTTTAAGATTAATGTGCTTCTGCTGTTATTTTGTTATTTATCAGCTTGTTATTGGCTCACTTGAAGCATTGTACAATATCTCTGGTGTAGGACAAGTGACATCCAACCAAATAGCTTGCACAGAGCATGGTGTTGGTGAGTACTGTTGTCTCTACATCTCACTCATGTGCTACATCACTTGGCAGGGCTCATTAAATAGGAACAAAATACATGTACATGTATGACCTGACATTTCCTTTTTTGGCATCATTGCCATTCAGGGCTTTCAAAACAAGCCAGTGGCCACTGCAGCTCTGCCGTTTGCTTCGAGATACATCACTGGTTATTTTGGCAAAAAATAACTTTTTCAACAGACAATGAAACTTTTGCTTGACTTTTAGCCTTCGCCCCCAAGTTTTGTCATAGCTGCCTACTTTCCTATGTTGACCTCTTACTCAAAAACATTTTGAAAGCCCTGCCATTGAGTGTTTGAAATCGTTTCCAAGCATATTTTCACCTGCCATTCCTGATATTTGGCCTGTTTTTTTGTCCATTGGCATGCTGCTATTTCGATCTCTGCTTGGCAAATGTGGCATCCCATCAAATAGTTTGGCAACAGCACATGAAGAAGAAAGTCCTATAATAACACGACTTGCAAGTCTGTGTGACATGTTTTGGTGCTGTCAAAATCAACCAACCTAAATTCCAATCCAACTCAGGAATTTGTTGAATACTTACAGTGTGACTACTGAAACCACTTAGACAACGAGAACTAAACACATTGCAAAACGAAAATAAAGCATTCCAATACATCCAAGCAATTTTCTTCATTCAAAAGAATTTAACCAGGTTAAGAATCTCATTGTTGACTTATATTTCCATCTTGTTTCAGATATCTTAGTATGCATGGTTACATTAGATGTAGACTTCTTTGGCTCTCAAGCCTTGAGTGAAGTACAAATTATAGAAAACAGGATACCAACATCTATACCACCCAGACCACGCCCTGTGCACACACCTCAAGGTACAAGAGCATGTTCTGATTTTCTTCTTCCATAAGGGTTGCACTATATATAATTAGAAACAATATAATTATATTATATCAGGGCTCGAAATTAAGAAAAAAAAGGAGGCGTAATTTTACGCCCAGCTTAAAAAATTTAGCCGTAATTCTCCAAAATTTAGGCGTAAATAATTGTGCATTAGTAGCTGAAATTTGTATGTCATAGGAAAAGGGTAATTTTTTTATATTTTTTGATGTTGCAAATCATTTGCTTTTTTTGTAATACACATTCGACTTTAAACTCCTTGAGTTCAATATCACTTTTTAAAATAAGACAGAGAAAGACAAAGGCGTGGCAGCCTTTTTTCCATGCGGTCACGCAAAGTTTCGCAGGAAGCCATGCAAGTGTAACGTACATGTCTAGGCTGAGCTAGGCTGTTAAAACAGATCTATCGCGTCGGCTTTGAGAGAAATAGAGCGGCAAGCAGAGATGATTTCTCTCATCTTTCTACAAAAAAAAATTGCATTTTACTACCATTTGCAAGCAAGCGTTTAGTGTAAACTTTTTTGTCTGTTGTTTCAAGTTTGAAATGCATAGTTTACTAATTACACGGCGACGTTTGGCGTGAGTGAAGTCTGAACTTTTAACCGCAAAATGTCAAAGCTCCTGTAATGTAAACTATTTTCCCGCACGAAACAAGTTGTTTTGCATGACAAAAGGCTATGTTTTGCATGACAAAACCTATAGATAGGAGTTGTCAAGCTTTGACATTTTGCGGTTAAAAGTTCAGACTTCACACGCCAAATGTCGCCACGTAATTAGTAAACTATGCGTTTCAAACTTGAAACAACAGACAAAAAAGTTTACACTAAATGCTTGCTTGCAAATGGTAGTAATTTTTTTCAAAAAAATCAGATAGTTTTAGAGATTTGGAAATAAGACTTGTCTTCTGATAATTTTTACCTTTGTAAGGGCGTAATTTTACGCCTAAGTGGAAAACGTTAGGCGTAAAACGAAAAAATCTAGGCGTATTTACGCCCGTATCGGGCGCAATTTCGAGCCCTGTATATAATTATCAACAATACCCTACTTGTGGCAATGCAATATAAATGCAATAAGTACCTATTTGTGGTGTCGAAATAATTTATGTTTTGATATTTCGTCCACAGACAGTATCTAATCCGAGAAGAGAACAGTTCCCGAGAGTGAAGCTCGAAGGAAACTGTGCTTTGAGGATCAGATAATGTCCAATGACAAATATCAGGGCATGTTTTGATGCCACAATGTAGGTTATTGCTGTTATCATCCTTAAAATATTTTCTTTGATGCGCGCTTATACGCTCACAGGTGGTGTATTCGCTGATATTTCCCACTTGTGGAGAGAAAATATCGGGTCACATGATGCATTCAACCAATCACGCACGAGAGAAAATATTTGATGGGTTATAAGCATTGATATTTGTCTGCAGATTATCTGTTTTGAGAAGAGAACAGTTTCTGAGAGCAAACTTAAAGAAAACTGAGTTCACAAAAACATTAGTAAAGAATATTTTTAGATTTAGCTTCTTACACAAACTATGCCCTAAGTCAGGATTTGAGTCCTGGATTCAAGTCAGGATTTTAATTAGAATCTAAAAAAACAAACCTGGGCATAGGGGGTGTCCAGTGCACTGTGGGACACCCCCTATATCCACCCCTGTAATAGACAACCAAACAAAGAATAAATTGATTTTAATCAATATACAAGCTTTGACCTAGTAACTGAAAATGGCAACATATATAAAAACAACTGAATTAATTTTCTTTATATTATATTACATGTATCTCATTTTCACTGCTTATGAAGTCACTCAAATATACCTTATTCTATTCCACAAATTGTCGGGAAACTGTATAATGAGAATATAGAGCCAGCCTTATAATTATTATGACCACTAGAACCAGATATAAAATGCATTAACGTAATCCGAATCCTGACGCGATAACATTATTCTTAAAAACGGATGAACTTATCTTTACAACTCAAATCAAACATTTTCTATTGAGAATCACTCCAAAACCAAACAGTTTTATAGAACAAAAAAATTCCACAGCATCTTCATATTCCCAGTGAATGTTTAGGGAATTTTGTGCTTCTAAAATGTTTGATTTTGGAGTAATTCTCAATTGAAAATTTCGATGTGAGATCATTGACAGATTTTCTGCCAGTTTGTTGAAATATGTAATTTAATTGCCTAAATAAATGCTCATGAATAAAACATTTACTTACTGAATTTGTCTGCTCCCAGTGCTAGCCACGTGCCGATGCAGTGCTAATTCGTGACCCTGTAAAGCAAAAGGCAAAAACTGAATAATTTTATCTTTCTAATACACAAAAACACTCAAATACTAATCAATGACTGTTCAAAAATTTGAAACGTTCACGTTTTCCTGTCCAAACGTAAAAAACCTGAGCCTAAACACTCACCTAAACTCCGACGTAGTACCGACTACGACAAATGTGCTTATCTGCCATAGTAGACGAAGGTGCTATGGTAACCAGGGGGGATAGGACAAAATTGTGCATGTGCAGTATTTGTCTTCTAGACTTCCGGTCACCGTAGCCATCCCTGAAACTGTTGATGCTTAAAGTCTCTAATATCTGGTCACACTACCTGTCTAATAAGATATACATTTATGATATTATTGTGTATAGCGTCATCTCCGTCTCCCACTCCACCTCAGTCACCAGCGGCATCAAGGAATGAAGTAGATGCTGAAACGTTTACATACAAATGGTATGTGGACAAACGAGGCAGACCAGTATACAGCGGATTTTGCATGAGAGGGACTAAAATACAGCATGTCCATAGCTGTCACCATACTGTAACTTACTGTACCATAACTCTGTAATTTGATTGGATCAGAAAGACAAAAACATAAGGAAACCATTTCAATGTCATGGTATGCGGTGCAGTAACCATGGCGTAAGTCAATGCTGTAACTCATACAAAATCCGCTGTAATGTTTGCACTGTACTTGCTGTATGCCGTAATCTGGGTGGACTAAAAAACATTTGAAATAAACATAGCCTCCTGGTTAGTTCAATCATTAAGTGCCAGTCTGATGTGGGAGGTCAAGAGTTCAAAACCTGCATGGCCACCAACGATACTCTGGGTTTTAAAATAACTGAGTAGAAGGTCACTGTACTGCCTTTACATAATCCAACAGTAAAAGGTTAGATATTCACATCTTGGATAAGGATGTAAAAACCGTAGGACTACATGTAAGCCAACGGAGGGCCATGTTTCATGTAAGTAGCAAGCATGTTACCCTGTATGAATAAAATGACTTTACTTTATAATTCAAATACTATTATTAAGAAACATTAATTTTAATTGAAGGGACTTGTTCAAGTAGGTTGTAAGCCTTGTAGATATTTCCAATCCTGGCTGTATCATTTTACTATGTTTTTGACTTGAGGTGTGAGTGTTTTTTGTGTGTGACTTTTAAGTTATTTTGGCCTGTTTGTTTGTCATTCTCAGGCTGCAAGCAACATATGAGGTGTTAACTACAGGGACAGTCTCCCGTATTGATCTGTATGCTGATTACTTGTCGTCATGCAGCCGACTGGCCCGTATTGGAATTCTCAATGCAACATCATTCAACCGAGTTGTCAAGTAAGAAGACTGTATACTGTACAGTTGAATTGTTTTTAAGTTACATGAGCATGTTTATTCATTTTATAGTTCCACTAAATTTTCTTTGATTCTGATTGGATGAAATTGATCAGGTGATAGCTATATACTTCATGGTAGTGTTTCGTTCCTTCTGCTGCTCAGCTGATAGTTCCAAGACAGACACACTATTTGTTGCTATTGTTCATCACCAAATTGTTTTCCGCTCTCAGCAGGCACTATCATACAAATAGACTGTGTCCATTGAGGAACTATCGGCCGATAGTTTTCCACAGCAATTTCATGTTCTTTAAAAAAAAAACGTGAGCCCAAGAACGAAGTTCAAGGGCTTATATGCTAGTTTTAAGAACATCAAATCTCCAAGGGAAACTATCAACCAATAGTCCCAAGACAGATGCACTATTGTCTTTAATAATAATAATAATTATTATTATAATAATTATATAATAAATAATAATAATAATAATAATTATTATTATTATAATTTAAGTCTTAAGTAATTGCACCAGTTCCTGTTATACAGAGCTTTACATGTATGTGTTAACTTTAGTAGACTAAAGTCCCTCCCTTCCCTGATAGACAGCCAATTAAGGCTGTGGAGATCTCCTCCTTAGCGTATCTCCCAAGAACGTAACCTGTACAAACATTTTGTTAAATAGTGGCTGATGAGAGCAGAAGAAATTTTAGTGTTGAACAGTAATGGCAAATAGAGTGTTTTTGTCTTGGGACTATCATCTGATAGTTTCCCTTGGAAACTGGTGTTCTTAAAACTAGCCTAATTATAAGCACTGGAAACTTCGTTTCTCAGGCCACTATTTGTTTTAAGAATATCAAATTTCTGTGGGCAACTATCAGAAGATAGTCCCTCAACAGAAATACTCTATTGTCTACAAAGACTATGAAGCATATTTAGGTGTTACTCAAAAGTGAATCTCCCATGTATGGTGCACTACTTTTCATATCTACTGACTGGTAAAGATAATACTATTGTAAAAAAGTTACACTTGTCTAGTGATCTTGTTCAGAATAAGGATAATTAAAAACAAATGTACACTTCTGTATTAGAAAACTTTCATGATTGACCATCTTCTTTTATTTCTAACGATTTACATCGATAAATACCCGAAAATCTAAACCTAAGAGGCGAAGAATACAAACCAGGATAAGGGGTAAAGCGTGAGTGCACGTTGGCCTCAAGTTTATCAGACTCTTGCGAGACTGTTCCGAGTTACCGACGTTAAATAAGGTTGCTTATTTTACTTTACTTTCATGTATTCCCTGTTACTGTATTATGCTTATGTTTTGTTTCACTTTCAGGATGGTGTTCCCTGATGCACAGTTACGGCGTTTCCCTTCAGGCAGTCAGCTACAGTATGCTCTCGTTGGTGTGCGAAAAAGAGCTAATCCACTGTCCATGCAGTCCCAAACTGAGCAGCACCAAGCTGTTGCTTCTCGTCCTCAGGGCAGTCCAACACCTCAAACCATGCAACAACAAACACGAGGTATCCCAGGGGGGCAGGGTGGGAGTTACCAACAAGAGGGTAGTAGAACCCCTACCCCACCCACCCCTGGGCAGAGTTCACCAACATGGAACCAAGCAATGCAACAAAGATCAGTCCAGCAGGTACAGACGTCACCTTCCTCCCCTACAGGACAGTTCCAGAGGGGTGCTTTTAATCAGGCAGTCGCCAACCAGAGAGTTCCAGTCCAAGTACTTAATCAGGTGCTTGTTAGGAGACCTAGTTTACCAGGACAGCAAACTGTAGCACAAATACAAGGTGCTAATATGGCTCAAATGCAACAACAGCAAGCAGTAAGCCAGGCCAGTACTAATACTGCACAGGTGCATAGGATCCCAGGACAGTTCCCACCACAGGCACAAGGAGGGACTATTAGACCTAGTTTTCCAGCCCAAAGTCAAGTCCCTATTCAACCTAATACATTAATGCCACAACTTCAGAAGGTTGTATCAGTGCCTGCAAACTCCATGACTCGGCAAATGATAAACACTAACCAGCAAAACTTGCAGCTGCAACAAATGCAACAGATGCCACAAAACATGCAATCTGTAGGGACCCAGGGTATGAAATACCAACTGCAGGCACCACAGCTCCAGCGAGCTCGGCTGACATCACCACTCATGCAACATGTCACTCCACCACAGCCTCAGCTAGCAACACCACCACCCTTACAGAGACCACTGGGTGAGCAAACCCCACCTCCCCAGACACCCACACCATTAATGCCGCCACATTCCCCACAAGGGGTATCCTCTCCTGGATTGACGGCACTTAGCCCTTCGTCACAGGCAATACGTTCTCAGGCTCCATCACACAACCCTATGCAGCAGGTCCAGCAACAGCCTAATGCACAAGCATTACCTGGTATGAGTCCCAACAATGCTAGGATTGCGCCCATGCCTGGAATGTTTCCACAACCAAGGCCTGCTCAAGTACCAATCAGCCCTGTCCCACCTGCGCCCATTCAGAGCCCAGCGCCGTCGACATCTCTGCCTGGACCTGGCCACAATGATAGGCCTCACCCTGGAACCCTTCCAGTAGGGCCCCAAACACCACACCAGCTTAAACTGCAGAAGCCAATGCAGCCTGGACAACAAGTACAGCAACCAACCCAAGGAGCAGAAGTCCAGAGATACATGCCGAGCGTGCAGGGGGGTACTACGGTACCACCTGGCATGCAGAATCATTTCCAAGGATTCCCACCAAATCCCCAGGGTCCAAGGGTCGAGGGAGCAGCAAGAGGCCCCCCACCCCAGTCTCCACACGGTTGGCCTAGAACTCCACAACCCCGAGCGACCCCCCCAGCACATCCAGCTAATTTACCTTTTCAACGAGATGTACCCAGTGGATTCCCTGGTAGGAACTTTACACAACAAGCTATAGCACCAAAACCTCTTCCTGGTCAGAGGTAGGTGGTATTGAATGTTCTACTACTTACATATGGATAGTTTAATTACTCTGTACTTGTATGCATGCTCTGATTGAAGGCATGTTTATATAAGAGGCTAAAGACATGGAAACAGTGCGTGTGTTACTCCTTAAAATGTTGTTATTGCATGTTGTCGTTTTATAAAAGCAATATAACACGCTTTACATGTCTTTGTTCTCTGTTACGCGGGATATGTTGGGAGAACAAAGACAAACTTTGTCTTGAAATGCCTTGAGATGGAAATCTGACCGCATCCTCTTAAGTTTGTTAATCGTGCCATAAACTGGTCTTGTAATTACTCGGGCTCGCCCTACTCAAGACGTTTTTGTGTTGCGTTATTTTGCTGTCTTAGGACGCTGTCAATTGTCTTGACATTCACATCGTTACGTCAACTGTGCCTTAGTTTTTCTCCATTAACGAATGGGAATTACTCTGGTGACAGAAACAAACACCCCGTGAGGCGTAATTGCATAACACCGTCGCAATAATGAATCCACAATAATTTGTAGTTTGTTGAAAGAGACCAACCAGTCTTACCGAAAACGATACGGCAAAGTTGGAATGTTCGCTACTCTACTTCGACAATATGGAAGATCGATTATCCATGGACATCACGGCAACGTTTGCGGTCAAACAATGCGAGAGAAGAGCAGAAAAAACACTGTCGAAGTTTGTGTTGTATACATTTTAACTTGAGACTTTTATCTTTTACACGTACATGCCTTCTTTGACCCAGGGCGTTATGTGATAACATGTGGTGTATAATTACTGACGTTTTTTGCCTCCCGGAAGTGCTCAATTCGGATGTAGATTGGTATGAGGCGAAGGCTGTGGGGTTCATAAGCACTTCAAATAATTCCGCAGCCACAAATCATTGATTTGGGCACAGTAAAGTGTTTTAAATCTTGTTCAACCATTATTGGACGCTTTATGGTCCTAATAGTGCTTTAAAATGCATTACAAATCCGTGAAACGACGTCATTTTAATCACATTGTACGAGTCAGTTGAACAAAAATTGAGTCATAACATTGAATGTTTATTTTTTCAGTTGTCATTTCAGGCGTCAGACATTTGATCCTTGCAATCTTATTGAAATATATTTTTATAAGTGAAGCTGACATCAAAACAGAGCAAAATGAAGTATAATTAGTTTTTGACTTAAATGACATCATTGAAATTTGATTCCTTAATACCTTTTAAGGCTACTATTTATTGCGACACTTAAATTTTGCGATTTAGGAAACTGCGTATTTCGCGAGTGTTTTAATTTTGCGATTTTGCAAAGGAAAAAATGGCAAATAAATATCAGTCCTGAGTAAAGACAAGTTAGCCTAAGGAGTACTACTTTTCAGCTAGATTTTCCTTCGGGCTACGCGCTAAATCATATAAACGAACGCGGAAAAAGGTTCACGCTTAACGGTAGCTTGCAAATGGTAGTATTAAACAACAAAACGTGCCACATTTACAACAAAACAATAACCGTTTCTTTATTGCTTAAACTGCAAAACAGGGTAAATTTTGCGAGTAGAAATTACTGCGGCAACTAATTTGCGAAAAATCGCAAAAATCGCAAAGATTAGTTGCCGCACGCGCTAGTACACTAGCCCCATACTACCAAATAATCAAGTTGAATCTTGAGCTCAGACACACTAGCACTTGGGCTAGTAGATTTTGCTTTTGTATCTATTAATTTTGTACATTGAGATCACATAGTTTTCTTTCACAGCAGTGTGGGTTAACGTTACTAAAATAGGTGTACAGGTTACTAGATGTGTCAATCACCAGGGACTAGTTAATAATAAAAAAAAGTCTAGTAAAAAGGTTAGTCTATACCCGAGTGGGACATAGGCCACATTCAGACTTGGTGCCCTGGCACGTCGCCTGGCATGCACCAGTGTGCTTTTGGTTAGTGCCCGTGCCAATATTTGAGCACGGTACTGGCTCAGGCCTGGGCACCAGTCTCGCGAGTGCCCAGGCATTATACCCACAAACTCCTGCTCCAATTTTCAAAATGGCAGAAAAGTTGAGATGGTCAAAGGAGGATTTAAACGCGATAATGTGAACACTCCTTGATACTGGGCATCACCAGTAGTCTGAACAATCCACAGTATCGCGCCGGTGTTCAGTATCGCGCCGGTGTTCAGTATCGCGCCGGTGTTCAGTATCGCGCCGGTGTTTGGGCACTGTACTCGGACACCAAGTGTGAACACTGCCGTAGTCGAAAAAAGGTGAATTATCGTCCAGACGTTAAAAGCGTCTTAATTTGTATATCAACCTCTTAAAAGACTCGGTTGTTCGTCAAAATATGTACATTATATTTGATCGGTTTGCTTATCTACTTTGGAAATCAGGAAGATGAGTTATCCACGCCGGGTCATTATGGCCAAGTGTTAGGTTAATTAATACGTAGAAAGGTACTCGTTTTGACTATGCAACGAATCGATGTGTTTCAGAGGTCACCGGATAGATAACATTTCCGTCCCTTCCAACAAAGTAACGCAATAGATAGCGACTGCGTTTGGGAATGGATCCGGGGTCTGTGACCAGGTTCGATTCTCGGACTCGACGTCGCATATGAGTTGAGTTCGTCGGTATCTCACCCTTGCTCCGAGTGTTTTTCTGCGGGTTCTCCGGTTTTCCTCCCTCCACAAAATCCAACACGCTAAATTCTCTAAGGTCTCGTTAGGAATTCATTTTTTTTGGTTTTCGAAAGGTCACGTCACACAGGCCCAAGTTTAACCTCTGCATGATGAGGATATTAATTGATTGAAGGGACAGTAACGAAAGTGTGTGGAGTGTTCTACTTATATTCGCCTTCGGGCTCGTGCAATTATCAGAACTTTCAAAAAAATTCACTCAGTGCCCATAAATCACGTATTCGATTTACTCAACTTATTGGGAGTCTCTGCAGAAGAGACTTGTATCCAACCCATACCGCAAAATTGGATTTTAGCGTGTTGGTTTTTCCGGAAGGAGGAAAACCAGAGAACCCGGAGAAAAACCCTCGGAGCAAGGGCGAGATACCAACAAACTCAACTCACACATGGCGCCGCGAACGGGAATCAAACCCGGGCTACAGGGGTGAGAGGTGAAGCACTTAACCACTGCGCCACCCCGGCTCCCCATAACCAACAGTGATATCATCTCACAAGTCTATCTAAAGCATTTCGTTTTCTTAAATGCGGAAGACATGGGAGAACATTTATGGTTTGGGACACTTGTCCCATGACAGGTGTTTGGTTATTTAGAGACTGGGGCAGAGTCCAGATGAGCCAGAGGGAAAATGGGCCGGCCAAATTTGGTTGCATCGTTTGATGCGTTTTCCTGCATTTTGAGGCACTCTGGGAGAGTGTCGCACCATTTTTTTCTTTGCATTTAAATGTTTGTGTTCATTTGTGTTAGCAAATAAAATAGTATTTTATTGCATGTACAAAAAACGTTTTCGGACAATTCAACCTAATTGACATTTGGAAAATATTTCGGCCAATTAACGAAGGCCGGTGGCAAAATGAATCACTGCATATGTTTTCTAACCTAACGTTCTTTATCTCAGACCAAGTGTGGCCACAGCAGTTGTTACGACGCCAGCCGATGGTGTGGTGCTTATAGCAAGAGAAGAGCGTGCAGAGGACGTAGTCTCCACAGCCTTTCTCAAAAACTCTGAGGAACAGAGGATTATTGTTGTGGAAAATACTAACAGAAATAAAATGCAAAGTCAAGAGAAGGTTAATTCAGCAGTTGAAAACTCTAACAGCGAAGGGAGTAATGGGAATAGCTATAGTCATCATCAATCATCTGTGAGTAACTCTATGCACTTTGGGAATGACACCACGGGTAGAACTGGTTCTTTTCCCGCAGATTTCTTGTCAAATCCTAATAAGTCTATACACCAAGGTACAGGGACTCCTGTGTTAAAGAGAGACGCAAAAACTATGGAACTACCGACCCATCCAAACCTGAACTCTGAAAGTGTCTTGACCAACAACAAGGTTGACCATAATGGTCATGATACGCCGAAACGACCGAGGCTGGAGGGTGGAGCTCCTAATGACACCACCAACTCACCCACCCTCCCTACGGATGTCCCGACCTCGCTTGTTAATGGTGGCATAAGAACTGATCCTAGGAATAAACTCATGGATAAACTGTTCGGTAAAGATCCACACATGCCCTTAAATGGAGTTTGTGATATAAATACTGCGGAACTTGATCTCATGGCAGCGGAAGGAGAGCGACTCAGTAGTAGTAACAACAGTAAGAGCTCGTCACCCGATATATTTGGTAGTGAGAATAATTCAGACTTTGGGAAATACTTTGAGGAGAGTGACACAGATACTGGCCTGTTCAGTGATGTACTCTCGGGAGACTTGAGAATAGATCCTGTAGAAACGGATAGCAAAGGGAAAATAGATGAGCAACAGAAAGTCCCCAGCCTGCCAGACTTGGGTTATCATGCGGTGGCCCAAGAGTTAAGGAACCAGGCATCGTTACCTGTTAGAACACCTACTAATGAAGGATCTGTGGTCTTTAACAAGAATACGAGTGTAGGTACCAACATGCAAGTTAAGATCCCTATACCATCTATGTCATCAATACGAACAGCGCCACAACAAACACTTCCTCAACAAGCGCCACATAGACAACCTGGCCCTAATGAGATGGTGCTCAGTCGCTATGGCAACCAGCAACCTAATTTGCCATCGAGGGCCCAAATACCTGCAGGTCTCAATCACGAGGGAGGTTCGAGTGCTTCGTGGAATGGTCCAGCCAGACCTAATGCTCCCCCTAACTTTCAAGGGAACGTACCTCCACCAGCAGTACCAGGTCCAAATATTCAACAGTCCCCAAGTGCTATCTTAGAGCACAGGACCAGGGCATTAGTAACACCAAGGGCATCTGTCATGGAAACACAGGAGGTCCAGAATAGACAAAATCCCGCTGCACAACCACCACAACCCCCTAAAAACGTCCCCTCTCTTGGTGTATCCGGAAATCGTGCCATGGGTCCTCCTGGAGTATCCGGTCCAACATCGCCAGCCACACCCCCTACTGTGGACGGTAGTGGTCAGTATTATAGGACAGCAGTGGGAGCGCCTACAGTAGAGAGCTTCAAGCCGTATCGATGTAGATGGGAGTCCTGTACGAGGTATGAACACAATAAGCCTTATGAGTGGTTGGAAGAAAATTATGGTCACCGGGGCGATTTTTTTAGGAATACTTCCCTCAAAATGCGCCTATAGATTGGTTCGTGACGCGAATCCACAATCAGTGCGTGGCGTTTGCCATTACAATTCAAATTCGCCTTGAAGACCCACAGAGCATGTGCTACTGAAATCGGGGCCAATTAGACTGAGAACCAATCAAATTGCAAAACGAAAACAAAGCATTCCAAGTTACGGTTATTTGAGCCAATCGGTGTCGAGTAGAAGACAATAGCATTTCAACTTGCTCGAGCTTAGATCTGGTAAAAGGCAATTCGTGGACTAGTTCTGAAGTGGAAGTCATTTGAATGAAGACAATCGGGTGGATGTGCTGGGATTTGTACTTGGGAATGCTTTGTTTTCGTTTTGCAGTGTGTTTAGTCGCGTTGTCTAAGTGGGCCCGGTTACAGAAGCCACACTGTAAAACTATTCATCTTCGTTTGAACATGATCTTTTTTTCCCCACATGTTTTATTTTATATTAAACAAATAAATTACACGAATATTTCTTTTTGTTTTACATTACAATATATATATTAAAAGAAAGAAAAAAAAAAAAATACATTCAACACATGTTGGAAAGAAAATCAAGAAGGTCTACAGAGCAAGACGCTTACTACTAATATAACAGCAGATTAATGATTCAAACTGGTTACGGTGTCATCACTACGTTTATTAAACAAGAAAGGAAGAAGTTTATTCCATTTATCGAAATGGAAGGTTAATCTATCATTCTCCCTGGCAATAAATAATTATATGTCGTACACAAATTTGATTTTATTACTAAAGGCCGAGAATGTTGGAGGCACTCCCTTGAGTTTACATTTATAAACAAATCTCTTTGCTAACAACGTGGTTTACCAAATGATAATCATCAGATAAGTTTGTAACTCCTAATATAACCACTTGTTCAGAAAAAAGGATTCAAATCAAGATTGTGCTTCCGTAAAAACATGACCTGAACATGACCTGAACATGACCTGAACATGACCTGCTCTCTAGTCACAAGTAATTCAATTGTGTCTCGTTGATTCTCTAGTTCGTTTGACGACAGCAAACAAGTGTTTGCGCACGTGGTGGGTACTCACGTGCCACGTGATACCCTCGTGATGTCGTGTATTTGGGAAAACTGCCCTCCTGTCCGACGATCAAGATCTTCCTTACTGTTTCACCTGCAGGTACGAGACTCTTGAGATATTTAGTCTGTATGTATGTTGTAATTTCAACTCTTGAATTGACGTATAAATGAACCTCGTTTGCAGCAAAAACACTGTGAGCCAACACCAGTTCCCAGTTCACCGCATCCGCCTCAGCCACAGGCCCCCCAACAGCCTACTCCACCCACTCCTCAGGCCCATAATCCTACATCATTCCCGGCATACCATCTGCTCGCTCGCATGCTCCATGCCCTTCAGGTGAGAGTTCAATATTTGTGTGTCATATGAACATTTAATATTCCTTTTCTTTTGACCTTTTACGACGGGTACAACGCACCGTTGAGGAAACGATGGCGGATTGTATTTTTAACCACAATTCTTAGTTGCGCGCGAAATACTTTAAACCCCTTTGCAAATCGCGGTATAGATGAGTGGAATATTGTTCTCGCGGCACTGTCATTGAAGAGAAAGAGGATTTCTGCTTGTTATTTTAACTGTTACGTTTGCAGGGCATTGGTGTCAAAGGAACCGCCACCATATTTTTCGTGTTTTTCAGCAACTACGATTGGAAGATGCTTCACTCGATTCTGCTTTTCTCAAATAAAAAAAGCTAAAATTTTACACTGGTAATAGTTGCCATTCGATCCTTTAACCTTTTGCCCTGAGTGATATTACAACGTAAAGGTAATAAGCAGTGTACTCGTTAAATGTAATAACTAAACTACTATTACTGAACCATGTGGGACAACAACAAGCAATAGAAACACAACACATGTGCCTTGAGTTAGATGGCACTTGATAAACGAATATTTTCAATTGTTACATTCATTGTAACGTGAGAGATGGAGCCGAGGTGGAACAGTGGTAAATGCTTCACCTCTCACCTCTGTGGCCCAGGTTCGATTCCCAATCGGGGCACCACATGTGAGTTGAGTTTGTTGGTATCTCGCCCTTGTTCCGAAGGTTTTTCTCAGGTTTTACTCTCTCCTCAAAAACCTACATAAATTGCGATTCTACCCAGGCCAGGAGTTCGTTACTTAATTTCAATCCTCTGGCTGGAAAGACCCGGTAACGGCTCCCTCTATCTCGACGTCAAATAACTGAACTATTGAATGTTTTTGCTATTTTCCAGGACGAGGAGGAGTCTCCGCTGACGAAAACGATTCGATTAACAGCAGCACTCGTTCTGAGAAACATTGCCCAGTACTCGGCTACAGCACGAAGGTTAGTACAGGTATCGACTGTGTTATAATAGTGCAACTATTAGAACTGTCACGAATACTAAACTAGGAATACTGCCGTGTCTGGCTGAATTTTGTAGTTCAGGCAAAAATAGTAATAAATCGTGCTGATTTTAGTGCAACTGTGAAATAGATACGGGAAGACTACTGAAGCGAATACTCCCCTCACAATTCCTTCAGCCATTGTTATGTAAACTGATAAAACTGCATGTAAACGAGGCGAACGACTCGAGCGACGCTACGACAGTACGGTCACGCCGTATTTATGATCCACTCATACAAAATAGTCCCGCTCACAGTTCTCTCCACCATTTTGAATATTTAATGTCAAGCGGTCATGAAATCGAGGCGAACGGTGACTCCGCGAATATAAAACAAATAAGGAAATTATCTTTAAAACAAATCGAGAAATTCGCTTTACAAATGTGTAATATTTCTATCTACGGCAGTACTTCGACTGTACCGTAACACTTGATGATTTCATTCTCGTGGCCGTACTGTACCGTAACACTTGATCACTTCATTGTGACGTCATGCTCGTACTGTACTATAACCTGGCCACTGTACTACTCTATCGTGTGGTGACCGTACCACAATATGATCGTATGCGAGTTGATTGTTTAAAAGAGCAGAACTCCGTCTGAAAACTTGCGGCATTTTAAAAATTACATCGGGGCTTTGTCTTGTATGAACAGCTTCCAGTCTCTTAAGTTGCGCTGAAAATCGATAGTGAACTCTACTCTCCTCGCTGAGTATCCGATAGAGCCCTTCTTAGTTCTCACGAACTAACTACAGTCATACTTTATAATTTCCAGCCTTCTGCGCCGCCACGAGCGACATTTATCAGAAGTAGCCATGTCCGGTTCAGAGGCCGCCGTTGCCGTGGCCTCCTGCCTCTCAGAATTATCTCCACACAGAAAGACTTCACAGAGCGACTCGGATAACTTTATCTGGGCATTAGAGGGATAGTGTTAGAGGGATAGTGCGCTATTTTATTATGTTTAGTTCAAGGGGGTTGAGTTGCAAACCTGGAAGTCTGGTTTCGGATACTAAAACTGATATAATCATATAAAAGTATTCTTGGTAGGCAAAATCTTAAATTATATTAAAATAAAGTTATAGAAAGTCTCGCATTTGGGGAAAAAAAACATAAACTTTAGTTGGTGGTAAAGATCTGACAAAGCCTTCCAGCTTTGCAACCTGACTCGTGCTTATCTCTGACAAATGTGCAAAGATTTTTAATCGTTATTTAGCCGCTTTAATATATGCACAACATCTGAATGTTTTCTGGTCTTACTATGTTAAAAACTACTGAAATCGACATGAATTCCGACGAAATTAGGAACTCGGATGGTTCCTATATTAATTTTCTGATGTGCACATGTAAGTTAATCGTGTGTTGTGGAACCTTTCTCCGAGGTAGGAAGGGTTGAGATGCGGAAATATCTAATTGAAAGAATTTACGAAAGCTTGTAAAGTACGTCACGTTGTTTTTATTGTTATTCTCTAACGCTGGGCTGAACTTTGTTATGAAAGTTGTTTGGAAATTCAAATTTTTAGTTCACGAAAGTAAAGTCCTTATCTAACATAAGACGTGGCGCAGCGTGTTAAATATATAACTGACAAGCAGGATTTGGGCGGCAAAACCAGTTGAGATATACTTTGTCGCACTTCCTTCACCGAATACCGACGATTTTCTGATTAATAATTTGTTAATGGCTGCAGGATCGGACTTCTAATAGAATGAGCTGGCCTAGTATTGACTCTTAGGACCAATGAATCTAGAAGCTGGACGCTACTGTACTAGTTAACCGTCGAGATTACTTTATTATGCTTTAAAAGAAATGTTATAATCATAAAGAGCTATCAGGGCGAGAAGGCTTGTCGTGATATTGATCAAACAAATGAAAATTACCTAAAGTGCGTTATTAGCAAGGCACTAAATAACATGTGAGCCAAATTGCTGTCAGCGGTAAACTTCACGAATTGAAACTATTTCTCAAGTATAAAGTCCGAGCGTGGTGGTATGCATGACGTTTGTCCCCAGTAGAACCGACGTTTTCTCTAGTTTATCTTTTCTTGTGTATCTGTGAACTCTAGCCACAGATAAGCCCTTAAACTGTCGTTTACGTGGGAACTTGTTTCGGAGTAAGTTGTGTTAGTGTATTTGATTGGTTTTAATTCTTGAAATTTACCACTGACAATGTTTTGACTCATGGTTTTGGCGGATGTGTCTTCCGCGTTACTAAATACACCGGTCTCCCCCTCCACGAACAATACAGCTTGTTACTACCGTACGTGCATCAGAGTTCTGATTGCTTTTATTTATACGCCTAAGTATTGTATATAGGTTTATCTGTGCCGGAGCGAGTACAGGTGTATGTTTTGAGGAAAAGCTAAAGATATTCTTACTAGTCATGTATAAAGGTAGTGGATGGGAGCATACAACATTTGACTCCATTTTTGAATGTGATTATTTATACAAATTCCAGCAATGGTGGACTAGTGATCATATGCGTCCTATCTTATGCACCATACTTCTTTGTTACTTCATTGAAATAATTCAATTAAACAAGTTTTTATATCTAGTGCTTGTGGTTTAGTATTGCTTTCCTCCCTCATGATTCTCCACCATTCGCTCTTTTCTGGGAAACAAAACGAAGTTAACAAATCGTATACATTTCCCATTGTCTGTACTCGTGTTCATCATGGCGGAGGAGCTTTGGTGTACGTGATAGATATAGAAAGAGCGAGAGTAACGAGCCTTTCGTACGGCGTGCCTGGAATATGATGCTCCCGGTACAAGGGGATTGGGGCGAGGGTGGTCTCGCAAAGACGCTTGGGATCGTTACATACAGAACTCGAACATGACGATAACTCCTCGAATACCAGCAAAGTTAGCGAAGTAAGCTTGATACAGTGGAACCTCGATATAACGATGTTCCCGGTATAACGATCAACATTTGACAGCCCGGCAAATGTTACAGTAAATGTATGGAGAAAACTCCCGATATAACGATATTCGATATTTTTTATTTAATAGCTTTACAGGCAGAAACAAGCTAAGTCTGTTAAATATAACGATATTCTCGATATAACGATCACAATCTGGCAGCCCAAAGGTAAAATTTACCCTGATATATAACGATAAAATCAATCATCGCGCGATGAAAAAGGAGGCTTAACACTTGGAAATATGTGACAATACTTTAATCATTGCATAAGGACTGTAATGTGTCTGTCAACAGCTTGTTACGATAGGGATTACACAGTAATCGCAGTACATCGCCGGTAGCTAGCTATAAAGCCGCTTTATCCTCTTTGTCTTTAATCAATTCTATTAGCTTTTTCACTTTTGACGGCTTCTTGTGCTGAAAAATATAGGTTGCTGGAATTTCCAAACCAATGCCTTGATTCCTTCGCTTTCCAGTCACTCTGACAGAGATCTGCCCGCCATGCTTCAAGAATAAATGAAACACGCGTGACAACGTCAAAGGCCCACGGTCTCTGGAGTTTCTTCTTCGCCCTGCACTCGTTTAACTGCAACGGCATGAGTGTCCTGTGGGTTATCAGGCTCGTACTGTGGCAAAATAATAATAAAGTCTTGAACAACGTAGTTTCACGTGAAATCGATGAGAGGATCCGGCCAGTGTCAGTAGTGTCGCAATGGATGCAATGGGTTAACAATAATTGTCACGCGTCAAAGGACAAAGGACTATAGCTGCGTCCCAAATTTCCTTATAAGCGTGGTAGCCTCGAATACAAGATCTGAATGAATATGAAGCTGTATAGCAAACCGCAAACCTTTGTTCCACTGTAAATGATCGACGCGCTGACTGGACCAACCAAGTAGGCCAATCAAAAGTGGCGTTTATAGATCGGATATGTCATTTGTGAAGTTTATTTCATGTCTATCCCGTCTTGTTATTGGTGCGCTCCATCTCAGTTGACAACACTTCTGATGCTCAAATGACATGCTGTATTGTATTAATATCGGATCGCTCTGTACGTGAGCACGTGGTGTCAGTCACTGGCCTGACAAACACAAGACTAATTTTCTTCCCGCCAAACTGCACAAGTAAGCTACAGCCGGCGGATCAAGGCATCATCCAAAACCTCAAGGTCCATTACCGTCAGACAATGGTCAGGAATATGTTGCAGTATTTGGATGAGAATAAGCCTATCAAAGCGAGAGATCTAAAAGATGCTGTCTTCATGATGGCAAAAGCCTGGGACAACGTGAGCCAGACCACCATCAAGAACTGTTGGAAGGAGGCGGGCTTTCCAGGCGAAGTGCTAGAGCCAACACATGACCCATTTGAGTCAGATGAAGAAGATGAAGGAACATCAGAAGAGCGTGGTTTATGGGGAAGAGTTTTGCAAGAGTACCCCTTACTGGCGGATATACCCTTCATGCATTTCGCATCGCTAGATAGCGATGTTATCACAGAGTGCCAACCAACTGATGTAGATGCAACAAGGCAGGCTTTGGAGGCAGTCCAGTCTAACCAGACTACGGCCAGCGGTGAAGGGGACGAATCAGATTCAGATGGTAGCAGCATCTCTGTAGATCCAACGCCTCTAACCCCTCCGCTTGAAGCAAACGAAGCGGTGAAGGCTTTGAGAAATTACGTGATGACCTTTGACGAGTCGAGTGCAAGGGAGAGAGAATTTCTGCGCTCTCTTTGTTCGATGGAGGACGCTTTTTTGAGAGTCCCAAAAAAAGAGCAGAGGCAATCAAAACTTGACGAATACTTTCAGTGACAAATGGAACTCGGAAATGAACATCATGAACACTTATTTCAAATGTTTAAGTTTTGTTATGCGTGCACACAACAATAAAAGTACACAGCATTACTAATCGAAGTTTATCAAAATTAATAGTCAAATGCGTGAACTCAAAAAGGAACATTATACGGACAATGATCAAGTCGTTATTTCAAATGTTAAAGTTTTATAGTTTTACACTAAGTGTGTACACACAATACTGAAGTTTATCCTTGGAAAGATGGAAACCAAGTGTTGTACTTTACAAATCGTTTAGTAACAATGTGCAATAATAAATTACACAAAGAAATCAATGAAAAATCAATTATTAACAATACCCCGATATAACGATATTTTTGGCTCTTTTCCCGAAAAATCGTTATATCGGGAATTCGTTATTACGATCTCCCGATATAACGATCTAATTCGTCGGTCCCTTGGCACATCGTTATATCGAGGTTCCACTGTAGAAGACTATTCACCACGTTTGTTTTGTAACGATCCCAAGTGCCTTTGCGAGACCATCCTCGCCCCAATCCCGTACTCGTTTCCAAAGTGGCCAATAGTAACATTTGTTTTATTGTAGTATTACCACTGTTCTGTAACAGATGAGCGCCCGCTCTAGTGCATCGCGCGCGGTTTCTGGGGTGATGGGTATTGCTGGAATTGAGTAATGCATTGGAGTCTAACTCTATCGTCAGGAGCGTATAGTTCGATAGAGTCTTGTCTTGTATTTTGGATATCACTCTCACTCCCTGCTAAAAGATAGTGCCAAACCTACAAAATGAGATTCATCTAACCATAGTTAATAGAGTGGAATGGTTATGAAACCCAGCGACCTTCTTTGTTATATGTCTTTGTTAGCTTTTTTCAACCGTGACCCTGCACAAAACACAATAGAAATTCCAATGTGTTAATCAATCAGCCAATAGAAACGTGCGAGTTCAGTCGTTCAGGGGACGCTAATGAACTATGACCCTGCACAATCTTTTGTCTTGCCCCCTTCCAACATAAATCGCAGCGCCTTTGTTAGCCCCTTTGAAGTTTGCCGGGTTTCATAACCATTCCACTCTATTAACTATGATCTAACACACAAATATACTAAATATCACACATTGACATTTTTATTAACTGTAGGTTTTCCATCTATAATACACTTCCTCCACTGACATGCAGCATTCACTACTTTTAGGTACACTAGTTATTAGACTATCGCACGAGAGACAATCTGATTGGTCAAGCTTCGTCGTTTGCGTTACCACGGTCAATTACGATGCTTCAATTAAAATTCACTTAGCATTGTAGACAGCGGGAAAAACCGGACTACAACTTTCTGTTTTCTACATCAACGCAATTAACAGTGAGTTTCACTTACTGGTAGGCTACAAATGGCAAAGCACGCAAACTCGAAGGAAACCCTAAGTTCGCGTGATTATTGCACTAGGATAATGAACACACTGAACGAACAAAGGCACGAGGGAACTCTGTGCGATGTGACTTTGATTGCTGAGAAAACATCCTTTCTTGCTCATAGAAATGTTCTTGCTGCAGGCAGCTCGTACTTCGACAAGCTTTTCACCAGCGACCTGGCAGAGAAAGCTCAAGAAATCATAACCTTCGAGCTAAAACATCTCGCCCTTTCTCGGTCCGTCATGGACGACTTGTTGCGTTACTTCTACACGGGAAATTTAAACATCCTGGCATCTACAGCGCAGGATTTACTTATTGCTGGAGATTATTTCTTGGTTCCTGAGCTTAAAACAGCCGCTGCAGAGGTCTTGGAGTCCATGGTTACCGGAGAGAACTGTCTTCTCGTACAACACTTGGCCGAGAGATTTAATAGTGACAAGCTGTTCGCAGCAGCTCGAATGTTTGTAGAGAAGCATTTTTCAACTGTTCGACACACATCGGAGTTTTTGAATCTGACCTTTCAGCAAATTGAAGTTCTTATCTCGAGTGATGATCTTGTCTTGTGCGAGGAAGGAGAAGTGTTTGAGGCAATTCTGGTCTGGTCAAATCACAGTGAAGACAACAGAAAGCTTTATTTCGAAGAACTGTTTTCCCAAGTGAGGCTACAGTCTCTAGAAAATGAATACATTCACTTCAAAGTTTTGGGCAGTGACTTGGTACAGAGCAATACAAAATGTGTCCAACTCGTCGAAAACGTTTTAAAATCTCGACTGGAATCGGCAGCCTTACCCAATGCAAACAAATACCCTCTCCAAGATCCGAGAAAATGCCTTCAGCCATCAATAGAAATCGTGCTAACATGTGGAGGCATGTCCCCCCTGAAACCTAACCATTCTGAGCTCACGCGCTGCTATGTTCCGGGGGAGGATGTATGGCATGAATTAGCCCCCATGTCGTCAAAGCGAAATTGGCATGGCGTTGCAAGTTTTGAAGACAGTTTCTTTGTCTTTGGTGGAGAGAAGGATGGCTTGTCAACTTCTTCGTGTGAGAAGTTTGATTTTGTGAGTAATTCTTGGGAAGAAATATCACCAATGTTTCGCGAGACTATATTCCCGGCAGTCGCCGAGCTTGGGGGTCTTCTTTACATCATTGGTAGTGTAAGAAATAACCGTGCAAGACTTCAAATTTACAACCCTAGAACAAATAGGTGGGCTTATGGTACGTGCTTGAGCGTTGCTAGGGAAATGACATGCGCCGTTGCTAAGGCTCCATTCATTTACGCAATTGGAGGACTGCAAACTGACATAGTGGCTTATATGAGCTCTGTGGAAAAATTCGATCCGGAATCGGACTGCTGGATAAGCGTTTCAGGAATGCTACATCCTAGAGCGGGCGCTAGTGGAGTTGCGCTCAACAATCGCATCTACGCCATCGGCGGTGAATACGATGTACGGATCGGGCATAGTTCGTGTGAAACATACAATATCGATTCCGACGAGTGGGAATCGATTGGTAGGATGAGTGTGCCGAGGTACTTTGCAGGAGCAGCAGTTGTTGCAGATGGGTTTTACGTATTTGGTGGTGTGGGTGGTGCCAATGTCAATCCAGAACAGAAAAGAACAGTTGATTACTATAGTATTATCACCAATAGATGGACTAGTGACGTCACTATGCCATGGAGAGAGCGCTACTGTAGGTGTAGTACAATACGAACCCGTATACACCACCTACGGGGGCTGCCTTGGATCCCGAACGACAAGGATTAGAAACGCGTTCCTAATGACAGGAATCCAATCCTAACCCGAACCATAACACTTACTCTAACCACTTCGAAAACAAGTTACCAGTAAACGACGAGGTTTAAGGGCTAGGGTTAACAGGTAAACAAGAAAAAAAGGAGAGAGAAAAAGATGCAAGGTTTTTATGGATTCACAACAGTAGATCGTATATACCCCTTTGGTTATAAACTTTATTACTTAACTCCACATTTGTCTAACAATTTTGGTTTCGTTTATATCTTTTGCTTTCAATTCAAATATGTAGTTGTCCAAAAACAACAAATCATAAACTGTATTTTGTTTGTAATTGAATGCTATCATTGGTATTTACAACCTTTACAGTCTTAAACACGACTTGTTGAAACCCTTCTATGTTAACGTCACTATCTCGCGCCTGTCCACGGGTTAAATGTGAAGCAGGCTATTGCCAGCGTGTTAATACATTAATTTCCGCAATATTCACGCCCAAGATTGTAGTTACGGATATCCTAAGGCCCAGTTCAAACGTAGATCTTCTCGTGAGCCGAACCTAATAAGTTAAGTTCATGAGAAGTCCGACATTTAAATCAGTAAGTTCGACAGCTTGTATTAAGATCGACAAAGCCGTTAAGTTCGACAAGGGCCGTCGGGAATTACGACTTTGGAGCGACTCTGATTCAAACGTTAAACATTTTACGTACTGTTTAAAACACGAACAGCAGTGTTTTATCAAGTTAAAAAATTCGAGGGCGAAGCTTCAAAAACGCTTTAAAGTGCCCCTACGATCAAATTTTGACATATCAATGTTTTAGCATATTCATAAAGTAGAGTTCATATATTATTACCAGTTCAAATTGTTTTTCGATACAACGACAGGAAGTCTTATTTTTTTATCTCCGAAAATTGAATCTACACGTCCGCCATTACTGGAAGCCGTGCCCTTTGTTCAGCTTTAAACAAAGGTTTATTCACCGGAAATGATGTCATACACTTAACGCTCGCCTGCAGAACACAACGCCTGGAGGCATATTTCTACTAAAAACGTCTTCACGTACATAAGAAGAAAGTTATATTTATCTTTGCGAGGTTGGCTACTTTTTTATGCACGCTATTTCGCGCCACGAGGTTGTCGTGTTAAGTGTATGACATCACTTCCGGTGAATAAACCTTTGTTTAAAGCTGAACAAAGGGCACGGCTTCCAGCAATGGCGGACAGGATTTTACCGGTAAACTCTCCTAAAATTTGTGGTTTAAGATGCCCATTTGGGAATATTTTTTACTATTTCGGATATTTCTAATACTGATTGACCTATAGACACTGAAAAAGTGGCAAATCGAAATAATAAATTTTCGTCGTAGTGGCACTTTAAGAATGCAACGAAAGAAAGACGCACATCTCAAGGGAATGGTTACTTAATGAACCATTGAACCTTTGTATTCACAACGCCATGCAAAATACATCTCAAGGGAATGACATGAAGAAATTACCATACTATGTTGTTTGAAGCGGCGTTTCGCAATGCAAGAAGAACCTGCACTTGAAGGATTTGGTGTCGTGGTTTACCTCGATAAAGTTCAAGACTTGGAAAGCGATGTGACTGACATGACGGCAGACTCAAAATTTTTGACTCCGGCACAAAATACGTAAGTATAATGCACGTTTTTATTATTTTACGGCTTTGAGTTTAATTTGGTTTAATAATTGGAACTAAACGTTGGCTCGGTAAACAAGTAATAGTAGTTGGATAACTTCATTTTAAAAATATTATCTGTGTATCTCGGTAGTCTGCTGATATTAGTAAATTTAGTGCAAAATTTATTATCTAGGTACCTTATGTTCCGTGTACTTTTTGCTATCTTTGGGTCTTTATCAGTGCATTCTTAATTAGGATGAAACTTTATATAAAATTTCATGTTCATTAGTATTCTTTATATAAAACGTTCATCCTAGTTAGCAATTCAATGAGAAAGCTGAAACATCAATAGAAATTCCATTGTCTCAATCATTAACCCCGTTTCCCCTTGGGACAGAATTCAAATCCCTCCGCGGGCCTTTTAGAATGATGAGATTTTATCAGGTATAAAGGAGCATGCACGTGACTGATTTGCTTCATCTGATTGGACAAAATGGTCATTAATTATTCATGATTTTTGAAGATTAATTTGGCATCATAATGTATATATTTTCCATTCCCATAATCTCATTCCGCTCCTGAAAGACATGCGCAGAAGATGTCGGAAAACACATGACTACCTGGAAAAGACAGACTATCAAGACATGACAAATTTAGCAGCAATCTCCTTTTAACAACATAATTTAATGCAGTTTGCATCATCATCCTTCTTCTATTTCGTTCATTCCCAGGAGAAAAGCCTTTGTTCTAGTTGTATTTGAGTTGGCCATTCGGTCTGCCATTGTTTCACAGTATTTACCACTGACTATGCTTCACATCTAAATATCATTCGGGCCGACTGAATTAGGTTCGGCGACGTCTGAGCCAACAGTCGATCTTATGTCGACCTGGTTCGGCTCATGAGAAGATTGAGCCTTAGTCCCTCTGAGCCTGAGCTCGCAGATTTTTCACATGAAGTTTATGTTAAGGGAACCCCTCGCCTTGACCCCCTCCTCCCTATCTTCGAGGCCACATCTTCGAGTAGTTATGAACATCTGAAGGGTATTATGCTATTATTATTTCAAATTTCTCAGAATAGGAGAATGCAGCATACTGATAGCGCCCCTTTAAAGGGGCTGTGTCATGGTGCTGCGCATGCGTGCAGTCAAAGTCCGCTTGGTGGCTGTTAATTGGCTACAATCAGTTTGTTGGTTATTTTTGCATAATTGATTTGATTTTAACCATCCCACATGTTCGCGAGGTTCGTCGGTCATATGTAAATCGCTGAAAAGAACTGTGTCCGGCACGGAGTCTCTTACCATGACACAGCCCCACCACCGTGACACAGCCCCACCCACCGTGACACAGCCTCACCCACCGTGACACAGCCTCACCCACCGTGACACAGCCTCACCCACCGTGACACAGCCTCACCCACCGTGACACAGCCTCATCGTAACTCTATAAAGCTTGAAGCCACCCAAACTTCAATATTACCCTAACCGGAGATATTAAACGAGTGTTCATTAGAAGCAACCTGTGCTACTGTTTTTGGTCTGCGTTTTCCACAACAAACCTATACCGTCCCAATATTTCTGTACATCTTGATCCTATTCGGTAGCTTCTCCCTGAACAGTAGAGGATCTGCACGGAACTCCACAGTCTGTAGCGGTATCTGACCCCCGTACGTCCGCACGAACTCGTTTAGACATTCGGAGCGCTCTATAAAGTGACCTGGGTCGGCCCACAGCGAGTCGCTAGAACAGTTGGTGCAGCGGAACCGCTTTCTTGAGGTAACCTGGAGCGAGAACAAACTGCAATGAGTACTTGAACACACCGTTAAACAGGCAGCCCAACAGTGTTAAATAAAGGACTGTCTAGAAATCAAATCGATACTCACTACCGTGAAATATGAATTCAACCAATAAAGGATTGTCTAGATCATTGTTATGAAACCAAATTTTGCATCTTTATTTTATTGCAGAATAATAAAGTTCATTGCTTTCTGATTATCAAGAGTATATTTATTTTTCAGTTCCGCCCTCAGAAAAGAATGAACTTTATTATTCCGCAATAAAATAAAGATGCAAAATTTGGTTTCATAAACACTTTAAGCCGGCCACCTAAATGTTCGACTGAACATTGTTATACAACATGGGCAAACACTGTTGGTCACCAGTTTGTTTACGATCAAACAACAAATGTTGGTCCAACATGGGGTGCTAAACAGTCTAACATTGTTGGTCCAACATGGGGTGCAAACAGTCTAACATTGTTGATCCAACATGGGATGCTAAACAGTCTAACATTGTTGGTCCAACATGGGGTGCTAAACAGTCTAACATTGTTGGTCCAACATGGGGTGCAAACAGTCTAACATTGTTGATCCAACATGGGATGCTAAACAGTCTAATATTGTTGGTCCAACATGGGGTGCTAAACAGTCGAACATTGTTGGTCCAACATGGGGTGCTAAACAGTCTAACATTGTTGGTCCAACATGGGGTGCAAACAGTCTAACATTGTTGATCCAACATGGGATGCTAAACAGTCTAATATTGTTGGTCCAACATGGGGTGCTAAACAGTCGAACATTGTTGGTCCAACATGGGGTGCTAAACAGTCTAACATTGTTGGTCCAACATGGGATGCTAAACAGTCTAATATTGTTGGTCCAACATGGGGTGCTAAACAGTCTAACATTGTTGGTCCAACATGGGGTGCTAAACAGTCTAACATTGTTGGTCCAACATGGGATGCTAAACAGTCTAATATTGTTGGTCCAACATGGGGTGCTAAACAGTCTAACATTGTTGGTCCAACATGGGGTGCTAAACAGTCTAACATTGTTGGTCCAACATGGGATGCTAAACAGTCTAATATTGTTGGTCCAACATGGGGTGCTAAACAGTCTAACATTGTTGGTCCAACATGGGGTGCTAAACAGTCTAACATTGTTGGTCCAACATGGGGTGCAAACAGTCTAACATTGTTGATCCAACATGGGATGCTAAACAGTCTAATATTGTTGGTCCAACTTGGGGTGCTAAACAGTCTAACATTGTTGGTCCAACATGGGGTGCTAAACAGTCGAACATTGTTGGTCCAACATGGGGTGCTAAACAGTCTAACATTGTTGGTCCAACATGGGGTGCAAACAGTCTAACATTGTTGATCCAACATGGGATGCTAAACAGTCTAACATTGTTGGTCCAACATGGGGTGCAAACAGTCTAACATTGTTGATCCAACATGGGATGCTAAACAGTCTAATATTGTTGGTCCAACTTGGGGTGCTAAACAGTCTAACATTGTTGGTCCAACTTGGGGTGCAAACAGTCTAACATTGTTGATCCAACATGGGGTGCTAAACAGTCTAACATTGTTGGTCCAACATGGGGTGCTAAACAGTCTAACATTGTTGGTCCAACATGGGGTGCTAAACAGTCTAACATTGTTGGTCCAACATGGGGTGCTAAACAGTCTAACATTGTTGGTCCAACATGGGGTGCTAAACAGTCTAACATTGTTGGTCCAACATGGGGTGCTAAACAGTCTAACATTGTTGGTCCAACATGGGGTGCTAAACAGTCTAACATTGTTGGTCCAACATGGGGTGCTAAACAGTCTAACATTGTTGGTCCAACTTGGGGTGCAAACAGTCTAACATTGTTGGTCCAACATGGGGTGCTAAACAGTCTAACATTGTTGGTCCAACATGGGGTGCTAAACAGTCTAACATTGTTGGTCCAACATGGGGTGCTAAACAGTCGAACATTGTTGGTCCAACATGGGGTGCTAAACAGTCGAACATTGTTGGTCCAACATGGGGTGCTAAACAGTCTAACATTGTTGGTCCAACATGGGGTGCTAAACAGTCTAACATTGTTGGTCCAACATGGGGTGCAAACAGTCTAACATTGTTGGTCCAACATGGGGTGCTAAACAGTCTAACATTGTTGGTCCAACATGGGGTGCTAAACAGTCTAACATTGTTGGTCCAACATGGGGTGCTAAACAGTCTAACATTGTTGGTCCAACATGGGGTGCTAAACAGTCTAACATTGTTGGTCCAACATGGGGTGCAAACAGTCTAACATTGTTGGTCCAACATGGGGTGCAAACAGTCTAACATTGTTGGTCCAACATGGGGTGCTAAACAGTCTAACATTGTTGGTCCAACATGGGGTGCTAAACAGTCTAACATTGTTGGTCCAACATGGGGTGCTAAACAGTCTAACATTGTTGGTCCAACAT
This sequence comes from Actinernus sp. WN-2022, assembly GCA_030867875.1. Taxonomy (NCBI): domain Eukaryota; kingdom Metazoa; phylum Cnidaria; class Anthozoa; order Actiniaria; family Actinernidae; genus Actinernus; species Actinernus sp. WN-2022. The sequence goes on along the minus strand of JAOWCC010000577.1, from coordinate 105,027,012 downwards.
GGGGTGCTAAACAGTCTAACATTGTTGGTCCAACATGGGGTGCAAACATTCTAACATTGTTGGTCCAACATGGGGTGCTAAACAGTCTAACATTGTTGGTCCAACATGGGGTGCTAAACAGTCTAACATTGTTGGTCCAACATGGGGTGCTAAACAGTCTAACATTGTTGGTCCAACATGGGGTGCTAAACAGTCTAACATTGTTGGTCCAACATGGGGTGCAAACAGTCTAACATTGTTGGTCCAACATGGGGTGCAAACAGTCTAACATTGTTGGTCCAACATGGGGTGCTAAACAGTCTAACATTGTTGGTCCAACATGGGGTGCTAAACAGTCTAACATTGTTGGTCCAACATGGGGTGCTAAACAGTCTAACATTGTTGGTCCAACATGGGGTGCTAAACAGTCTAACATTGTTGGTCCAACATGGGGTGCAAACAGTCTAACATTGTTGGTCCAACATGGGGTGCAAACAGTCTAACATTGTTGGTCCAACATGGGGTGCTAAACAGTCTAACATTGTTGGTCCAACATGGGGTGCTAAACAGTCTAACATTGTTGGTCCAACATGGGGTGCAAACAGTCTAACATTGTTGGTCCAACATGGGGTGCAAACAGTCTAACATTGTTGGTCCAACATGGGGTGCTAAACAGTCTAACATTGTTGGTCCAACATGGGGTGCTAAACAGTCTAACATTGTTGGTCCAACATGGGGTGCTAAACAGTCTAACATTGTTGGTCCAACATGGGGTGCAAACAGTCTAACATTGTTGGTCCAACATGGGGTGCAAACAGTCTAACATTGTTGGTCCAACATGGGGTGCTAAACAGTCTAACATTGTTGGTCCAACATGGGGTGCTAAACAGTCTAACATTGTTGGTCCAACATGGGGTGCAAACAGTCTAACATTGTTGGTCCAACATGGGGTGCTAAACAGTCTAACATTGTTGGTCCAACATGGGGTGCTAAACAGTCTAACATTGTTGGTCCAACATGGGGTGCTAAACAGTCTAACATTGTTGGTCCCACATGGGGTGCAAACAGTCTAACATTGTTGGTCCAACATGGGGTGCTAAACAGTCTAACATTGTTGGTCCAACATGGGGTGCTAAACAGTCTAACATTGTTGGTCCAACATGGGGTGCTAAACAGTCTAACATTGTTGGTCCCACATGGGGTGCAAACAGTCTAACATTGTTGGTCCAACATGGGGTGCTAAACAGTCTAACATTGTTGGTCCAACATGGGGTGCTAAACAATGACATTCACCCATGTTATTAGTTTATAATTTGTAGTTCTGCTTTATAAGCTTTCCCAGAAACCGTGATTGATCCACAATTGCTAGTTTCACGAAAACTGTCCGCTACTCTAATTTAATTGGTGAGGTTCTAGTATTTTCATCCACTCCAATCTTTGCCATCCTTCATCAAAATAGTCTCACATTTTCTCTCCAGTATACCTGGAAAGCATACTCTGCTAATCTGAGTAGTTATACTATTGTCCTTGATCACGAGAATGTTTAATTTTTATGGCTGACGTGTATACCGTGACTTTAACTGAGCTAAACAGACGTGTTCAGCTGACGTCTCGTAAATATCCTACCAACCTTTATAGGTGCTTTCCCGGTGTAGTTAGCGACCATAAAGTTCATGGCTATGTCTTCACAGTTCATGTGACTATCGACCCAGGCGCGTATGTGATACGGCATCATGTACGTAAACAGATGACTGAAATACTGAAATGACAAACGGTTAGCATTTAGTGGAAATCTAGAATGACACGACAGGTAATTAGTGAACTGCACGAAATATAATTCTTTGTGCTGATTCTTCAAGTTTGTACTTCTAATTGCTGCGAGCGTAGCGAGCAGCAACACTAAACTTGACTATGATGGAGAGTAGACTAACACTTACAAATCGTCCTTCGGGACAGCAAACGAAGCCTTCCGAGTACGGTAGCAAACAAGTTGCCCAACGTGGAACAAATAAAAAAATATCCCTATCAAGTATCAGGTTTACCCCATATAATTCCTCTTGCTTTTAAGCTTTTACATTTTTCTAGGACACTGATTTTTTGTAATGAGTGTATACATAAAATTGTTATTGTTTTGTAGCATTGGCATGTTAAAAAGTGCATCACTTGGACACAAATATTATTAACTTTGAGTCAATGTTATTGTTGATCTGGGTGGTGAGAAAACATTGACCTCCAGTACATTTAGAGAGTCCATAGACTGGGGGTCAGTATTTTCTCCACTCCCATTGAATTCTGCCATACAGCAAATTTAATGTTATAGTTTGTGATTGTTCACACATTTCAATAAAATATCTATACTAATTTATAATTACTCGTCTATATTTCCGATATCGATGTTGTGTTATTTTCTGTCCAAAATGCACATTGTCTATTAATAACCCAACACATCAGTCCCTGATTGAGCAAAGTATGATTTGCAAGTTTCTGTAGTATTTTAATCAACTAGGGGTAATTATAGATTATGGCAAGTGCGTTGGACAAATTTGAATATGATTGTGGAACATAACAATAGTTGATAATTTTCGATTAAAAAATGAAACAAAGGTAATAAAATAAATAAAGTGGAACCGATATAGAGTTAGAGAGATTTTTAGTTTGCCCAACTCACACTTGAACTAATATCACTAGACAGTAGCTCTATGCATCCCCTCGCAGCACTTCACTTTCTATTAGAAACTTCTAGTTTAGACCATTGTCTAGGTATTCTCAAATGAGTTTCAACATCTCAATAAGGAAAATAATTAGCCTTTTGCAGGTATGCAATAACGTGGTTGTAATGGGGATGGCCAAGAAAATCTGACTTCACTTAAAACCTAAAGCGGGCACTTATAATTATTTGCAAAACCTCTTTGTAAGTGCTATTTTCCACCGCCAATCGATTGTTGATCTTTCTAAAACAGCATTTGGAAGTTTGTTTGCCATCCAACAAAACCTTTCCCACGGAAACATGAGCACAATTCATTGAAGTGATATATTAGCACGTGACTGTTTCCTGCAAAAGGCCCATTCGAAAAGGATTCAGGTAGTTGCAGTCAACTTAGGTTAAAATGGCCTTTGGAAACGAACTGGCTATCATATGGCACAACCTAAATCGTATCACTATCCTTAGCACTAGAAATGTCACCTGCAACTTTCTACGATAATGAGCATACCTTTTCAACTCGTACTTGATAAAACCAGTGTTTCACTATCCTAACTGCCTGTGTATCAGCCAAACCCGCGAGGCATCGCACATAATCTTTGGACACATCCGGGACTTTTAGTTTCAAAGCGCGGCAAATTTGAAAGGGAATCGGTCCGCCAAGCGTTTCTGTCGTACTGTTCTGGCTTCGTGAAAATCCGCGCACTTCTCAACTACTTAAAATCACTTATCAAAAAAGTACAAGGTGGATTTTGAAGATGAAATAACAACGTTCACTTTTCAATAAAGCTCATGGGCAGCACATCGGAACGTGCCAACCATCTAATGTGACTTGGAGTGGTGAGTGCCATCTATAAGTACAATGCATAACTTTGTTTCTGTAAAAACTAGTGAAGCTCGAAGGGTTAACACTGGGAACAACAGATGGGCCAGGTTTTGCTGGGAGCTGGGTGGCGCAGCGTGTTAACGCTCGTCTCTCACCTCTGTGACCCGGGTTTGACCCCCGGACGCTGCATCACAGTATGTGAGTTGAGTTTGTTGATTCTCATCCTCGTTCTGAGGGTTTTCTCTGAGTTCTCCTGTTTTCTTCCCTCCGTAAAAATCAACATATGAGTTGAGTGCTGTGAGTTGTAAATATTGAATAAAGTGAAAGTATGTGTGGAGAATTCTCAGATCATTAGGACCTAATTAGCCGTAATATACTATAGGGTAAACAAAATATATGATTGTTCATGTCAAATTGTAGTTTGGCGTGTTTACTCCAGTAGGCAGTGTTCCAAAAATAGTAGTCGTCAATTATGTAAATGAGCAGCGTACATGTTACGTGTTCATCGTGATGTACCTTGTGATGGAATGCTGCCCCAGTAAGTACCATGGACACGTCGTTAGTCCACTCCGAGTCATACTTCAGTCTGCTGGTGTTATCCGCCAGGTGGATACGACCAGGAAATCCAACGAGACGGTCTGGAAACTCACGCCATGTCTAGAAAAAGATAGCAGGATCAAGTAAACACACAGGAGTGAATTCAGAAGACCGAGTAGGGGAGGGGTGGAGACGGGGTGTCCCAAAATGTTAACTTGCTGCACTTTGATTACCTACAAATATATCTCTCCTCTTTGTACTTCTTCACCTGTAAATCGTGGGTATTTGAGAGGAAGATATTAAAAACTTACTTTCTTTAACAAATGCGTGAGAAACAAGTACTGGTGATCCCGACTCGTTCCCAGTCTTGCGCGTTTTACTCAATGTCTCCCTGAAACTCCGAACTCGTTTATTGGAAAAGTGTTTAATAGGAAAGGTGGGGTGGGGGCGTCTGATGCAGCCAGGGATGCCCCTAGATCCACCCCCTCAGTATGCTTACCTCGTATCCAAACTGCAGCTCGTCTGTTGATAACATTAGTATGTCGTCATCAATTGCGAGAATAGCCTCGGTCTCGATCTCACTGTATGGGTAAAACCTACGGCCCCGGAAAGAAGTGTATCAGAAGCTTAGTTAGGGATACAATGGATAGCTTTAAAGCAATTGGATGACCAGCAACTAAGCAGTTCAAACATACGCATACTACATCCGTTGTGAAATTCATAATGATAAATTGTCCGAAGACTACTGCAATGCTGATCAAATACAACGCTTGTCGAGGTTTATACGATATTTCGGCTGGCCAGTACCAGCCTTCTTCAGGTTTATTATACAGTGGAGGTCACAACAACAACAACAACACTTTATTAATACTCTTACAAAAAATTACATAAGTGGGTAAAAGAGAAACTAGTAATAAAAGTTAGAGTAAGCGCTACTTAGAATAACCTAAGGGCTAATCGAGCTAAGTAGCGTCACTGCAAAATTACATTTGAAGGTAGATATTTGGTCAGAGGGCAAGAGTAAATGCTAACTGCTAATATGATGGTGAAAAAATATATATATACACATACATACATATACATACATACACACATTTATACACATACATACAAATAAAGATGGGCTATATATTACATGCTTACAATAATATATATAATGATAACAATAATTAATAAATAGGAAAAGATAGACACAAAGCTAGAATGAAGTATGGACATAAGCTAAGTACATCAAATACTCATTGACGCTAATAAAGCTTTAAAAGGGATTCTGTAAGGAGGCTTTTAAAGCAACTCCGACTTTTTGATTTCAGATTTTCATCGATTGAGTTCCAAACTATGTAGCGGATATTAAACTTGCCATAATTTGTTCTTATTTTGGGAAGGTAGAAGGACTTTCTACTAGCTAGTCTGGTATTATATTGATGTACTCTGCTTACCCTTGTAAAGAAAAAAATAAATGCAGATGGCAATCTGCTGGTATAAAAATCATACATAAATAAGGCATTGTGAATGAAAACCAGGTCAGAAAATTTTAGCATGCCTAAGCTTTTGAAAAGGGGACTCGAGTGTTCATTATACCCAGAGAAAGTTATTATTCTAACTGCTTTTTTCTGAAGCGTGACAAGTGGCTTAAGAGAAGAGGGGTATATATTACCCCAAGTAGTTAGAACGTAAGTTAAAAATGGGAAAATTAAGGTATAATAGAGTTGGGTTAAAATTAAAGTGCTCACAAAGTAACGAATCTTCGAAAGAATGCCTATACATCGTTTGATTTTTTTTGAAATATATAAGATATGGTATTTCCAACTTAAATTTGAATCAATAAAAATACCTAGATATTTAATACATTTTTCTTGTTTAATTTGCTTGTTATTAATATGTAACTTAATCGTGTAGTGTGAAATCTTTTGAGGGGGATGAAATATAATAAAGTTAGTCTTGCCAATATTTAAAGAAAGCTTATTTGCAGAGAGCCAGTTATACACTTTTCCTAGGTTTTTATTGATTGAAGATTCTAAAGTAGACAAGCTGTTATTAGAATAGAATAAATTAGTATCATCGGCAAATATATGAAAATCAAATAAACTACAGCAATTATATACAGTCACAAATGGATACAAGGCTTATATAAATTGTTAATTACGTAACTATGAGCGGAAATTACAAAATCGATGACATATGTTTTATACAATAGCAACACATAAAAGGAAATAACGAAATAGGTTTGAAAAGAAATTCATGCTGGATTGTTGAATACTATCCGTGTTTACCTGTTACTGAGGCGGTTCTTCTTTGTCTGAATGACTTTGACAGGTTTGGGGAGCTTTGGCCACTTGGCAACTACGACAGAAATAACATTATCTTCGATTGAGTGTCAATCACGGGAGCAATGAACCAATCACAAAGTAATTTGGGATTGGTTTTATTTGAACCAATCACGAGGCAAAGTAAACGCAATTATGGATAACTAACCAGTCAAACTCGTAAGCAATCACCTAATTACTTTTCAACACTCAATTAAATACCGCTCTAATATGCTGTTTATTATTAGGATAGGTACTACAAATTGCACAACAATAATGCATGAAATAATTATGTGAAATTCACAGACTAAATATATATTCTCCCAACTGTACGTTACCAACAGACATACACATTATCAGTGCTCTGTAAACCAAGAGAGGATGAGGTACATGTAAGATAACGAATCCCCATGCCCCTACCCTGGGTACCAGAGGCCAGCACTCGCTGATGTAAGTACAGTAATTGTTATATCATTTTGCAGGTAGGCTACCCTCATTAGTTGCCCATTGTTTCTATCCCATGGGTCCTCATAGTATCGTTATAAACCACTCCTTCGCACAAGAGCACCATTTTACACCATTTTACACCAATCAGGTGTCTTTCTTAAAATAACCAGGATATGGCCTGTTAATCTAAAATAGATTTCAAATAGTTATCATTGGAACAGACCCATGTATGGGGATTCGTTCTCTTCCCTCATTTTCTCTTGCTGTGAACTGATTAATATTACATTGGTACATACCAGATGGCGGGGCTTTCTTGACATTGTTCCAGACAACAACAATCTGTCACAGGAACAAATAAAATACCTCGTCAACCACAGACACTTCCAACGTTTTTTCAATAGTTTGATATCTACTTGAAAGAGCACAACCATGTAAGAGCACCATACAATAATTATTATTCATTACCGTTTCTATTAAAGTACGATCCTGGAAGTTCCAAGTCGCATTTCAAAAATTGCATTTTGCCGACCGTCAATCAAAATAATGTGGAGTCTGCTCTCATACAAAGCTTTCTAAGGTGTGCAGCCTAGACTAATACAATCTAGGTGGGACTTGTTTGATTGACGGTCGGCTAAATGATATTTTCCAAACAAGACTTGAAACTTTAACAGTTGTACTCCAATGAAAACGGTAATAGAACCCCAAATTTGAGGGTTATAACTTGTATAGGAGCATAGATACATATGTACAGTCCTGCAAAGTACAAGATGTTTTATATATGTTTGTATGGTGGGTGCACCAATTTGCAAACCCCCCTCCAATGCACTTTGCTCAACTACATCTTTGCTACTACACACGTCTGTTTTGTTTTACAAATTAAAACTAATTTTATGGTGCTCTTTCCAGCTAGCAAAATGTTGAAAAAAATCTACAAATTGTGTATACAAGAATAGTTAATAATAATAATAAATAATAATAATAATAATAATATTTTGACAGGAAAGCTCCACTCACAATTTGTAATTTTCAGGGAGGTCCTGTATTAAAAATATATATTTCACTAATATATGGAAAACAGAAAAGATAAATGGTTGAAATAAAATAGAAATAGTAAGAATAACTATTTCTGGTCAAATCCATATGAGATTGAAGTATTTACAACTAATGTGTTAAGCATTTATTGGATCTTTACCTTTGCCAAGCTGGGTGTATCTGCAATTTTTCTGAGGACTTTAAACATCATATCTACTCTATCATAGGATAGCACAACTGCTGTGAAGCCCTGAGATCGAGGTGGTATGAGTGGAAGGAACAATGGCGGCATAACACTAGACTGGAGACATACAATAGATACAAGGTCAATGTACAGTAACATTCCTTGAAAAGGGCTATTTAAAATTCTATTTAACAAAACTGCATACATTTTCCATTGGGTTAACCTGTATACTCTTATTGATCATAGCACGATTACATAATAAAATGTTAAGTGGAATAATGCAGTAAGTACTGGTATATATCAACTAAAGTCAATTGAGGTATGCTAATTTATAACCACCGTGGAAAGCGAGTAGCAGCTGACATTTTGAGCACTAGCCCTTCGTCAGAGCAAAAAAATGGTTATCTTCCCCGCCAACGCAGACCAACATCCCCTTTTGCTCTGACAAGGGCTAGTGCTCGAAGCCTCAGCTGCTACTCGCTCTCAAAGGTGGTTATATAGCATCACCTCAATCGACTTTAGTTGATTATATACCAGTGTTTATCTTCCCCGCCGACACAGACCAACACTAGTTTTTACAGGAACTAGTTACCTATTATTGTATTGCAATACTACCACATAACTATCGCAATACTATCGCAATAGTACCACTACTATCCCAATACTATTGCAATAGTACCACAACTATTGCAATAGCATATCAACTATAACTGACAATACTATTGCAATAGTTAAAATTCCCTCAATAGTCACCCCTACAATGCAGCAAGTTGTTTCACTCCACAATTCTGAACATTTTATGACATAATCGTACAATGTAAATACAATGGCAAATGTAGGCAACTTGCTTTTTACAAGAAACTTTAAGCAGCAAGGAGGCAGGGCTGTGAGTTTGAGGTTCCAGAGAATAGAAATAGTGAAATATTTCTTTTCCTGGGGGGAGGGGAGGAATTTTCTTTTCTTTTGTTATGAATGAATGCTATCTTAGAACATACATTTGTACTACAGTCATACACATAGCAACATTTGTAGATTATTGAGTTTGTTTTCACCTGCTTGTATAATACAGAGTGAGACATAATTACTCTACCTGTCAACTTACAGTTAGTTTGCCATACGTTGTTGCATATGGTGCATTCCAGTCCTAAGACGAAAGCAAAATAATAAACATGAACTTACAAAATTCTTTCTCCATCAATGCTAGCAAGGTGCATGCATGTACTGCAATGGGTTAGTGCACAGCACATTGAGAAAGTGTTCAATCCTGCCACGAACTGACACACATGTACTGACTATTCTTCAGTAATCTGAGTAGTCGGGAGCTCTGACGTGGAAGGGGGTAAAGCTAGTGCACTGTCTGCCTCCTGGGAGAACACTCTGATAGAGTGAAGGAGTTACCGACGTTAAATAAGGGCTTTATTTATTATTATGATTATTAATATTATTAGCTCTGACATGTAAGGGTAAAGCTTAAGTGCACTGTCTGCCTCCTGGGAGAACACTCTGATAGAGTGAAGGAGTTACCAACATTAAATAAGGGCTTTACTTTTACTTGTATGCTAAAAGTAGTTTTGAATGTTTCTAAAGATTACGATCTCAAGATTATCAACAATTTCTTCATGAGTATGCTGATCATTCCATAAACAGTAGCCAAACTTACAACAGTGCTAGTTACATATATGTGGTATTTAATAGATCTATTGTAACATACCTCATACATCCAAGCCCTGTGTTTGTACACTCTGTCATTGATTATCTTCAGTGTCGTCAGAGCTATTTTACTCATGGAGCTGAAGTAATTATCCCACATAAATTTTCCCTTAAAACAATTAAAGTTAAACAATAAAATAATAAATATAATATTAAAATAATGTTGGGTATATATAGACTGCTATTAAACTTGATAGAGTCTTGGATAAATGAGAGCTTTTTGTCAGTATGTAAAAGGCAATATTTTTTCAAGGGGTCTATGAGGTTCCTTAATTTTTTCCATGATGTGCCTATAGTCCAGTACTGGCCTCTTATAAAAGTACACGACTGTACGTACAGATGTATGCAAGTTCTAGTGTTTTTATTTTTGTTTCATATCTCGAGACCAAAACAAAGCAAGTAAAGGTAAAGGATAAAGGAACCTTGATTAACATCAGTAACTCGCGAGAGTCTGGTGAGACTAGAAAACTTGAGGCCGACATGGTGGGACCTACAATTTTACATCCTTATCTGAGAAGACGTGATGGTCTAGCCATTTGCATTTTCACAAAGGCAGCACCTTTTAAACAGTTATTTTAAGACCCTGAGGGTTGGTCTTGAACCCTTGCCCTCCCACTCATTAGACCAGTGCTTAAAGACCCTGTGTCCGAGCCCATGGTGCTTTGCGTGCGCAAATCATTTTCGTAGGCTATGAAAATCAGAAAGATCGTTGTTGTTATGTGACTCTCGAATCTTTCGAAATCTATCCCTAGTTTGGGCCATCGTGTAATTATTCATAGGTATATATGCTTAACTGACTTTCTTTTATCTTAACTTTTGTATATATACTTTTTTTAAATGAAACTTTAGTTCGAATATTTCTTCGAATCCCGGTCTAGAGTGGCGAGTACGTAGAGGAATGCCGGAGGCGAAGCGCCTCGACAAATAATCCTTCAGCAGTCCACATTTTACTTTCTCTAGTTCTACAAGAGCTGACCACTTGTGGTTCAAAAGGACTACTACGTGAGTTTCCCGGGGATTTGCTGCACTAAGGGACCGGCGGGCTTCGTTGGAAATACAAAGCGGCACAAAGCAACCACTTCTGGCATCAAGATCATTCGTAATTATAATTTCGCACGGCTGAGCTCCACTGCGGTGTTACAGACTTATCTGTATACGGTTTGCATTTTTATTAGCAGAGAAAGCAATGTCCTTAACCTTTTTTTTCATCCTACAGTACGTCCAAAAAGTCTTGCTACCAAAACTACGATCGCGGGTCAAAGTCCAATCTGCCGAGTTCAGCTGTTACTTCGCTGTGAGTTTGACTCGAGTGCGAGTACGACATTTCATTTTGCACTCAAAATATATCATTCGCAAGGAAAGTAGAGATCTTCAAATACAGCTAAGCAATACTGGAGACATGAAAACAAGGTAGCAAGAGTATGTGTTTGCTTGTAGAGTTGTGAAAAGTCGCACTTGTAAACCTAATTAGAATCTAAAGACAGAACAACTGGCTTCCCGCCAGTACTGTTAAAATCATATTCGAAGTACTGTTAAAATCATATTCGAAGCATCCGGGGAAAATTCGTGGGCTCGATTGGGTTTTTAATCCGGTAGAAATTATGAAATTCGTTATCCAAAGTGTATGTGTACTTCTTTTATGAAACTGATAAACAATCGAGAGCATTTTAGTTCACCTAAAAGCTGGCCTTTAATTTATGCGGCCGTTGATAAACAAACTAATCATAACATTGGCGCAAAGCACCATGGGCTCGGACACAGGGTCTTTAACCACTGAGCTAACTGGGAGGCAGGAATAATATTACCATATTTTGTGAAATGACAGAAATTATCATGATGTCCAGTGGTATACAGTAAAGATGATAAAAAAAATCGGCATAGTCTCATACCCAAGTGCCTTTTGTGGGGTTTCAGAGATTGGGAATGAGAAAAATTGGACACAAGGGAGCATGGGAAGGGAAGAGGGGGAGCACAGATGACCTGATCCTTTGCTCCCCATTGTTCTCCTTCCATGAAGCACCCAAACTCCATGAAAAGTGCCCGGGTATACATTTGTACATGATGCAGTTTCCCACCTGTCTTTTCATGTCTGCTATCTGACTGGTAGAGATGTCTTTCAGGACTGTGGGTATTCTACTGATCTCATCCTCAGAAACCAATACTGCAGCCCTGTTGAGGTGAAATAAATTGATAGTTCTAAAACCCCACAGTTACCTTTTCTACGTCCCACAAGCCATTGGATTTTACCACAAAATGGCACAAAAAAATACATTGATAGCAAAAAATGTATACTGTGGATTAATTTTCATCATCAGTTTAAACCAAAAATTTAGCCACATGCTGATAAACCGGTTTTAACAGGCTTGACAAGGCCCAGAATCTTGGGCGAAAACAATACGAATGCTGCAGAGCCTTCTTTTCTTCTTGCTTTTCATGGAGTTGAACTCTGCTTGCAGAGTATCTAATCATATATCATCACCAAACCTGTGAAATGCTAAAAACCTTTAAAAAAATACTAAGCCAGTCTGTGTTTATGTTTGTGGAACATGATATTATATTCCTGTGGGAAAACTGCTACGTTCTGATTGGTTGCACTATTGTTTGAGTGGAACTAGGAATTGGTATGTCATATGTATTATAATTTTGAAGGAACTGCCAGTAACTTCTTCTTGATTTACCCATACATTTATAATGTATTTACTAGTTATTATATTACAACATTTATTACTTGTATTCAGTGACAAGTCATAAGGTTGACATCAAACAAATTAAATATTGGAGAATAAATTCCCAAAAAGTGAATAGTTAATTATTGTTATTGTATGGGCAGCACATGCTTTCTTTGGAAAACCATTTACAAAAGTCATGTGATGAGGGCTGTACATGTTTGACGTGAGCAGGCTGGAAAAATCAGTCCAGCCCTGCTCGAGATTTTTCTTCTTATTTTGCTATAAAACAAACATATGATAAAACAGTTACATGTAGGTCAGGCCAGACAGGAATATTTGGCTCTCAGTAATTTTGTATGGACCTTGCTGTGTTCAATCCATACATCATATCTTGAGCCAAATATTTTCCTGTCCTACTCTCCCACTCAATAAGCACCTAATATTAAACATAAGTTGTAGTTTGTAATTAATTCAATGCTTATATTATAAGACTAACCCTGTGTAGCTCACCTTTTCCAGTCTAATACATCAGAGAACGGCAAAATATAATCATCACTCACTACTATTGGAATACAGCCCTAGTATAGAAAAATGGTCTAACTTACATGTAGTTCACTTTTACATGATACATTTATATCAATATCTTTTATACAGAAGTATATACACCCTAATGTCATTTTCTAGGATTGGGGAAGGTTAACTGACAATTATTTATAAACAATATTTTTTATCTCACTTTCCATATAAATTATGCTTCACTTGACAAGACAGTACATTTAAGATTTCAATCTGATGCTCCAGGGTAAATCGAATGTATTCTATTTTCAGAGAAAAGAATTAATTTCATTTACACCACATCCTCATATTTAAACCTAAATGTGTGTAACGTACAGGTGAAGCATACATGTATTATTAGTATAGAAAGTGGGCTATTGCAGGGTGCATAAAAAGTTGTGTCTGATAGCCCAGGCCGGACTAGTGAATTTTCATGTCTGGCTAGCAGATCAGTTTAACAACTTGCCTGATGGATAAAGAGCTAAAGTAGGCTTCTTAGTGAAATGAGGTAATTGAGGAAAGCTTCACTTTTCTTCTAAACCTGTATTGTACTAATAGTCATGTTCCCAAGGAATCGGACTTGACAACATGTACCTAATTCACATAAATTTGCAATATGAAAGGTATATGAAAACAACTCTTTGACAGTCTAGGTCAGAACTGGCTAAGTTCTCCTCCCAGAGTAGGACCCATGCACTTTGTTCTCTGATACAAATAATAGTAATGCTTGTTAAGAAATGGACCCTAATCCCTTTTAAAAAGTTATGGCCACCATTGACTCTGCTACTATACTGATACAGATTAGGAAAGCCAGGGCTTGAAATTGCGCCCGATACAGGCGTAGATACGCCTAGATTTTTTCGTTTTACGCTTTACGTTTTCCTAGATCCTCTTACAAAGGTAAAAATTATTGGAAGACAAGTCTTATTTGAAAAAAATAGTACCATTTGCAAGCAAGCGTTTAGTGTAAACTTTTTTGTATGTTGTTTCAAGTTTGAAACGCATAGTTTACTAATTATGCGGCGACGTTTGGCATGTGAATAGTTTACATTACAGGAGCTGTCAAACTTTGACATTTTGCAGTTAAAAGTTCAGACTTCACACGCCAAACGTCGCCGCGTAATTAGTAAACTATACGTTTCAAACTTGAAACAACAGACAAAAAAGTTTACATTAAATGCTTGCTTGAAAATGGTAGTAAAATGCAAAAAAAAAATTTGTAGAAAGATGAGAGAAATCGTCTCTGCTTGCTTCTCTATTTGTCTCAAAGCCGGTGCGATAGAGCTGTTTTAACAGCCTAGCTCAGCCTAGACATGTACGTTTCACTTAAACACTTGCATGGCTTCCTGCGAAACTTTGCGTGACCACATGGAAAAAAGGCTGCCACACCTTTGTCTTTCTCTGTCTTGTTTAAAAATGCTCGAATTAGAACATTTCGCAAGACTTCTTCAAGAAAATATAACAGAAGCAAAACAAGCTTACGATAAAGAGAAAGAAAAATTCAGCAACGTGAAGCCGCGTTTATTGTGTGATGTGTGGTGTGAAGGTGTCAGAGAAAGAACAAGAACAAGGGCGAAAAGCGATATTGAACTCAATGAGTTTAAAGTCGAATGTTTATCACAAAAAAGCAAATGATTTGCAACATTAAACATTTTTTTTTTACCCTTTTCCTATGACATACAAATTTCAGCTACTAATGCACAATTATTTACGCCTAATTTTGGAGAATTACACTCGTTCTCAATAACACGTGCAGGTTCGAAACGAAACTCCTGACTTCGAAGTCGTTTCTGGTGGATGTCAATCAAACGGTTTCCATGGAGTTTGAAGTGAACCGTTGTGTGAGTAAATTCGGGAAACTAGCATTTTATAAACATGGCAACGTCTTTCCCAAAGTCGCTTAGATGGAGAGTAATCATGCTAAGAGCCAAGGGTTTGCAAAATAGGGAAATCACATAAACTTTATGTGTGAGCGAGCGGTTTGTGTATAAGAAATCTGATTGTTTATATAGCTTCAAAGGTCTTGGAAAAATAATTATAGTTATTTTTATTCATCCAGTTGCAGATATGCTCCTTATAAGAGGTTTTATCGAGCAATACCCTCGAGCTCTATCTCGACGAGCTCCAGGCATGGAATGACTGCTACAACATTCGACAGGGCAAATATATTTTTTGAAACTCTCAGGACATGGATTATCGGCAATGCTCTCCACTCTCGACTGACATTTCGGTGAGGAATTCAAGCAAATAACAATCGTTTTTCGGCTTAGTATCCGCCATATCTCTACCTATGTTGCCTCAAATTACTTATGATTTCGTTGACCTCCTACACTATTTATGTTTCCTCCACATCTGGGAGTTGTATGGCGACGTTTTACTTAGCATGCAGACCAGTGTTGCCATAGAAATATAGTTGAGTGACATCCACCAAATTGACGTTTTCCGTTGGAAATTCAATTTCGAACCTGCACGTGTGATTGAGAACGAGTGTAAGCCTAAAATGTTTAAGCTGGGCGTAAAATTACGCCTCCTTTTTTTCCTTAATTTCGAGCCCTGAAAGGTCCAATAGGAAGCCAACCAGAGCCAATCCGCCACCCAGTTCAAACTGGCTGGATAAATGGAATGCACCATTAGTGTGTGAGGTGGTAAACTCACCATCATTATAGTATCCAGAAGGGTTGTCTGCCCCAGTCTTACTCCTCTGATAACCAGACAGTAAGTTGAACTCTGCGAATTAATCAATGTTACAGCTTCTCAACTAACCAGTCATTTAACTGCATTTATAAATATATCTCCTCCTCTGCAGAAATATACCTAAGTTTTATGCATATATAATGCTTCTGGCATCAATGATACATGGTGATATAAATTTAGAAACAACAGGTCGGAATAAAATGTATTCTAATTCATACAAGGGAGCAAGTGTTCATAATAATAATAATTATCATTATTAATAATTATTATTATTAATTTATTATTATTAATTAATACATACATGTAGCTTGTACAAATTCACTAGTAGCAAAGTTGTGTGCATATGCAACTCCAGTGATTATTCATAATTTCTTCACATACATTTTCTAGTGTTTAATATTTAAGAAATAGAAAACATTTCCCATGTTTCTATAGAGTTATAGAAACATGAGTGGGAGTTTGGGAGAACGAGAAATGGCAGTGGGAACACAAGCCTGAAGGTTGAGTGTTTCCACAGCTATTTCGAGTTCTTCCAAACTTCCACAAGTGTTTCTATAACTCTATAGAAACAAGGGGAAAATGTTTTCTATTTCCTTTATAAAATAACCCACAGAAAATAAGTACTAGCATGCTCAACTTTCTACATTTCTATAGAGTGTTATAGAAACACAGCTTCCAGCCAAGCATAGCATGCATACTTATATATCGAATCTATTTTATAAAAACCTATACTGTGTTAAACCAGAAACATACAAGGGAGTTGAAATGTGTAATGCCCATACTTTAGTACCGTGCTCTGGATTATTCAGCAAATAAAAATGACCATATATGGAATATGGCAACTGGCTTGTGGCAATCTAGACTAGACAGCCTAGTCTGTCATACTAGACAGTAGACTGTATTTTCCAAATGTCCACGGCACTTTTTATTCACTGAATAATGGGGCCGCTGTTACACATTTCAACTCCCTTATGTTTCTGGTTACCCACTCATCACTTGCAATTTATGATGATAAAATATGTCGACCAGTTTCACACCTGCAGTACATCTGGATAGTTATACATGTTGCTGCCTTTGCATCTCTTGTTCATCATTCTAGGTTTCGCACATCGATCCAGTATGAGATAGTCCTGGTTTTCATTGGCTAATGTATCTAACTCATTCCTGTACACAGCACGAAAGTTTACTTGACTGGAAACAACCAACCACTTTGTTTGCCTTGAAGAAAAAAAATCAATCAAGTTACAAGTTACAAGTTATTTTTTTAATGACCATATTTAATCAGTTCTTTATTAGTTAAACCACTAACTAGTTTGCTGAGTTAGCAGCTGTACGATGAAACAACCATTTTGTTCATTCATGGTTAGCGCACTGGGATCTCTGTTCAGCTGGTGAGACCCCAGGAACACGTATGATGACCTACATACCTTCTCTGAGATGGCATCCTTGGTCTGTTTGTAAGAGAATTAAACACTGGAATACTTATGTCATATTCTGGTCTGTAAGTTAATGTTGACAGTCCTCCCCCTGCTTGAATGGCTTTTCCTAGTGGAATGTCCAGTGATGTGTGGTAATCAGGGGGGCCACCAGGCAGCATGTTAAATATCAGATGATTTTGTCCTGATTGTTTCCAGCTGAAATGAGACAGTTGAAAGATTAAAACAACTGAGTGTTTACAGGAAACTTAATCCCATATCTTGATTCAATTTTAGTAGATTGGTTGATTACTTTTTTGTCAACTGTTTAAGACAGTTTAGTGGAAGAGCACCAGTCTGTTTGTAATATAAATTCCAATTCGATCTGTGGATTAGCCAGGTCCTGACTTTTACCAGCCTCCATGGCTGTTTCAGGTCTCGTTAGAAATTCAGAGTAAATTATAGTAGTATTAATATTCCAACTTTGTGTACAGTACAAAATCCAAGCAGACGATTGGCTAATGACAGTGCTTTATTGGAGACCACAGCATGCTGTGCACTCAGTTGGAATATTATAAGGTTAGAGACTTTATGTTTGTGTTTTATTGACAAAACCAAGCACTTGCTGACTGTATGATGAATGAAAAATAATGAATACTGCATTCGGCCTTTGGCCATATTCATCCTTTTTTCGTTCATCATTAAATAATGTTGACAGGCCAGACCCACACTTTCCTTTTGTGGCATCAACTTGTAATTGTACCTGGTATAGGACAGCGTTTGCATTAATTTTCGCTTAGTCACTCGTACTAGCGTACTAAGGCCTCCTCTCTCTTTAATTTACCACTCTGATACACAAGAACTGTTTGAGTCTATCACACCCACTCTGATACACAAGAACTGTTTGAGTCTATCACACAAAAACTGATTGCCCCTAGTGAGTCTATCACACAAAAACTGACGAGATATGGGGCCGAGATATGGGGCCTGAAGCATATATAACTACTAATTTAGTCACTTTAATTAACCACTCTGATACACAATAAATGTTAATGACGATATACGCGGTGACTAGCGTACTAAGGTACTAAGACTCTATGACACAAGAACTGATGAGATAGGGGTGACTAGCGTACTAAGCTACTAAACTCTATCACACAAGAACTGACGAGATACGCGGTGACTAGCGTACTAAGGTACTAAGAGTCTTTCACACAAAAACTGAGGAGATACGGGGTGACTAGCGTACTAAGGTACTAAGACTCTTTCACACAAGAACTGAGGAGATACGGGGTGACTAGCGTACTAAGGTACTAAGACTATTTCACACAAGAACTGACGAGATACGGGGTGACTAGCGTACTAAGGTACTAAGACTCTTTCACACAAGAACTGACGAGATACGGGGTGACTAGCGTACTAAGGTACTAAGACTCTTTCACACAAGAACTGACGAGATACGGGGTGACTAGCGTACTAAGGTACTTAGACTCTATGACACAAGAACTGACGACATACGGGGTGACTAGCGTACTAAGGTACTAAGACTCTATCGGACACAAAAACTGACGATATACGCGGTGACTAGCGTACTAAGGTACTAAACTCAATCACACAAGAACTGACGATATACGCGGTGACTAGCGTACTAAGGTACTAAACTCAATCACACAAGAACTGACGAGATACGCGGTGACTAGCGTACTAAGTTACTAAGACTCTATCACACAAGAACTGACGAGATACGGGGTGACTAGTGTACTAAGGTACTAAGAGTCTATCACACAAAAACTGACGAGATACGCGGTGACTAGCGTACTAAGGTACTAAGAGTCTTTCACACAAAAACTGAGGAGATACGGGGTGACTAGCGTACTAAGGTACTAAGACTCTATGACACAAGAACTGACGAGATACGGGGTGACTAGCGTACTAAGGTACTAAGACTCTTTCACACAAGAACTGAGGAGATACGGGGTGACTAGCGTACTAAGGTACTAAGACTCTTTCACACAAGAACTGACGAGATACGGGGTGACTAGCGTACTAAGGTACTAAGACTCTTTCACACAAGAACTGACGAGATACGGGGTGACTAGCGTACTAAGGTACTAAGACTCTTCCACACAAGAACTGACGAGATACGGGGTGACTAGCGTACTAAGGTACTAAGACTCTTTCACACAAGAACTGAGGAGATACGGGGTGACTAGCGTACTAAGGTACTTAGACTCTTTCACACAAGAACTGAGGAGATACGGGGTGACTAGCGTACTAAGGTACTAAGACTCTTTCACACAAGAACTGACGAGATACGGGGTGACTAGCGTACTAAGGTACTAAGACTCTTTCACACAAGAACTGACGAGATACGGGGTGACTAGCGTACTAAGGTACTAAGACTCTTTCACACAAGAACTGACGAGATACGGGGTGACTAGCGTACTAAGGTACTAAGACTCTTTCACACAAGAACTGATTTGATACGGGGTGACTAGCGTACTAAGGTACTAAGACTCTATCGGACACAAAAACTGACGGCGATATACGCGGTGACTAGCGTACTAAGGTACTAATCTCAATCACACAAGAACTGACGATATACGCGGTGACTAGCGTACTAAGGTACTAAACTCAATCACACAAGAACTGACGAGATACGCGGTGACTAGCGTACTAAGGTACTAAGACTCTATCACACAAGAACTGACGAGATACGGGGTGACTAGCGTACTAAGGTACTAAGACTCTTTCACACAAAAACTGACGAGATACGCGGTGACTAGCGTACTAAGGTACTAAGACTCTTTCACACAAGAACTGACGAGATACGGGGTGACTAGCGTACTAAGGTACTAAGACTCTTTCACACAAAAACTGACGAGATACGGGGTGACTAGACTCTGACACAATATATAGACTCTTAACAGATGTGGGCGAGAACGCGAAAACAGGTTACACCCACACATGCACCGCTGACTTTTTCAGATCTTTTTTTTTAATGTCCAGATAGGACAATTTTAATGATAGCCGGGCATATATAGACTCCAACAGATGTGGGCGAGAACGCAAAAACAGGTTACACCCACACATGCACCGATGACTTTTTCAGATCTTTTTTTTTTATGTCCAGATAGGACGATTTTAATGATATCCCGGCATATATAGACTCCAACAGATGTGGGCGAGAACGCGAAAACAGGTTACACCCACACATGCACCGCTGACTTTTTCAGATCTTTTTTTTATGTCCAGATAGGACGATTTTAATGATATCCCGGCATATATAGACTCCAACAGATGTGGGCGAGAACGCGAAAACAGGTTACACCCACACATGCACCGCTGACTTTTTCAGATTTTTTTTTATGTCCAGATAGGACGATTTTAATGATATCCCTGCATATATAGACTCCAACAGATGTGGGCGAGAACGCGAAAACAGGTTACACCCACACATGCACCGATGACTTTTTCAGATCTTTTTTTTTTATGTCCAGATAGGACAATTTTAATGATATCCCGGCATATATAGACTCCAACAGATGTGGGCGAGAACGCGAAAACAGGTTACACCCACACATGCACCGATGACTTTTTCAGATCTTTTTTTTATGTCCAGATAGGACAATTTTAATGATAGCCGGGCATATATCGACTCTAACAGATGTGGGCGAGAACGCGAAAACAGGTTACACCCACACATGCACCGCTGACTTTTTCAGATCTTTTTTTTTTATGTCCAGATAGGACAATTTTAATGATAGCCGGGCATATATCGACTCTAACAGATGTGGGCGAGAACGCGAAAACAGGTTACACCCACACATGCACCGCTGACTTTTTCAGATCTTTTTTTTTATGTCCAGATAGGACAATTTTAATGATAGCCGGGCATATATAGACTCCAACAGATGTGGGCGAGAACGCAAAAACAGGTTACACCCACACATGCACCGATGACTTTTTCAGATCTTTTTTTTTATGTCCAGATAGGACGATTTTAATGATATCCCGGCATATATAGACTCCAACAGATGTGGGCGAGAACGCGAAAACAGGTTACACCCACACATGCACCGCTGACTTTTTCAGATCTTTTTTTATGTCCAGATAGGACAATTTTAATGATATCCCGGCATATATAGACTCCAACAGATGTGGGCGATACCGCCGCGAAAACAGGTTACACCCACACATGCACCGCTGACTTTTTCAGATCTTTTTTTCAGGTCGTAAAACTACATATTAATTGTAGTTTTGGCTGTGCCGATAAAATTCCTATGGCAACTTCGTACACTTATTTGCCTAAATGTATTTACTGTATTTACTCCGGCGTCTGGATCTTTTAAGCGTAATAAGGAGAATATTTACAACAAAGGTTAAGATCATTATTTAGCATCATGCATGGAAGATTTTCACCCCCAAAATGGTACTCCTATCAAAACTTTTTTTAAACTACACTATACTCGATACACTTATTCGACCGATCTCGTTATACAATTGTGAAGTATGGGGAGCTTATTCTAAGAGAAGTTCATCTAATTTTTCTAACTTCAAGAATAATTTATTTCACAACGTTTTAATATGTGAGAAATTAGAGACAAAAATGTACAAAATGATTCTTGGTGTTAACCCTAAACCCAGCTGTTAGATGAGAATTAGGTCGTTATCCCTAACATATATCAATCTACGTTTCAATAATAAAATTACCAGAAACACCACCTTCAACGTAAAAAGCCTAACTAACGCTCTTAATTCTGCTCTAGAAAAACAATATATACACAAATGGAAAGAAGAGAGATGAAATATATAATGGGAAGTTATATTCAGTAATTAAACCTACCCATTCAGTAATTAAACCTACCCATGGTTTTGAACAATATTTAGGATAATCACCGACTTCAAAACTAGGAAAACTGTTACTAAACTAAAAATATCGGCGCACTCTTTTCCAATTGAAAGAGGTCGTTACCTAGTCACCCCGTATCTCGTCAGTTCTTGTGTCATAGAGTCTTAGTACCTTAGTACGCTAGTCACCCCGTATGTCGTCAGTTCTTGTGTGAAAGAGTCTTAGTACCTTAGTACGCTAGTCACCCCGTATCTCGTCAGTTCTTGTGTGAAAGAGTCTTAGTACCTTAGTACGCTAGTCACCCCGTATCTCCTCAGTTCTTGTGTGAAAGAGTCTTAGTACCTTAGTACGCTAGTCACCCCGTATCTCCTCAGTTCTTGTGTGAAAGAGGCTTAGTACCTTAGTACGCTAGTCACCCCGTATCTCGTCAGTTCTTGTGTGAAAGAGGCTTAGTACCTTAGTACGCTAGTCACCCCGTATCTCGTCAGTTCTTGTGTGAAAGAGTCTTAGTACCTTAGTACGCTAGTCACCCCGTATCTCCTCAGTTCTTGTGTGAAAGAGTCTTAGTACCTTAGTACGCTAGTCACCCCGTATCTCCTCAGTTCTTGTGTGAAAGAGGCTTAGTACCTTAGTACGCTAGTCACCCCGTATCTCGTCAGTTCTTGTGTGAAATAGTCTTAGTACCTTAGTACGCTAGTCACCCCGTATCGATCTCCTCAGTTCTTGTGTGAAAGAGGCTTAGTACCTTAGTACGCTAGTCACCCCGTATCTCGTCAGTTCTTGTGTGAAAGAGGCTTAGTACCTTAGTACGCTAGTCACCCCGTATCTCGTCAGTTCTTGTTTGAAGTCTTGAGTCTTAGTACCTTAGTACGCTAGTCACCCCGTATCTCCTCAGTTCTTGTGTGATAAGAGTCTTAGTACCTTAGTACGCTAGTCACCCCGTATCTCGTCAGTTCTTGTGTGATAAGAGTCCTAGTACCTTAGTACGCTAGTCACCCCGTATCTCGTCAGTTCTTGTGTGAAAGAGGCTTAGTACCTTAGTACGCTAGTCACCCCGTATCTCCTCAGTTCTTGTGTGAAAGAGTCTTAGTACCTTAGTACGCTAGTCACCCCGTATCTCGTCAGTTCTTGTGTGATAAGAGTCTTAGTACCTTAGTACGCTAGTCACCCCGTATCTCGTCAGTTCTTGTGTGATAAGAGTCCTAGTACCTTAGTACGCTAGTCACCCCGTATCTCCTCAGTTCTTGTGTGAAAGAGTCTAAGTACCTTAGTACGCTAGTCACCCCGTATCTCCTCAGTTCTTGTGTGAAAGAGTCTTAGTACCTTAGTACGCTAGTCACCCCGTATCTCGTCAGTTCTTGTGTGGAAGAGTCTTAGTACCTTAGTACGCTAGTCACCCCGTATCTCGTCAGTTCTTGTGTGAAAGAGTCTTAGTACCTTAGTACGCTAGTCACCCCGTATCTCGTCAGTTCTTGTGTGAAAGAGTCTTAGTACCTTAGTACGCTAGTCACCCCGTATCTCCTCAGTTCTTGTGTGAAAGAGTCTTAGTACCTTAGTACGCTAGTCACCGCGTATCTCGTCAGTTCTTGTGTGATAAGAGTCTTAGTACCTTAGTACGCTAGTCACCCCGTATCTCGTCAGTTCTTGTGTGATAAGAGTCCTAGTACCTTAGTACGCTAGTCACCCCGTATCTCCTCAGTTCTTGTGTGATAAGAGTCTTAGTACCTTAGTATGCTAGTCACCCCGTATCTCCTCAGTTCTTGTGTGATAAGAGTCTTAACTAGTACCTTAGTACGATGTTTTTTTAAAGAAATGCTGATGTTGTTAGTACGTTGTTCAGCGGTACTAAGAGAAAATTACGAAATTACTGTCCTATTCTGGGCATGGTATACTAGTGGTACAAATCTTAGTGGTACAAACTGACTTGGCAGTGCAACAAATGGATATCACAAAGAAATTTATTGACCTGGCAATAAAAAGTTTTATGCTATCCCTTGATCTTGATAAGTATAACTGCAGTTGTGATCACATGTGGTTGGAACATCGAACGAGGGGGTATTTCTATTCAATTAGATGATGGCCCTCTAGGGGTTAGATTGCATCAATTAACACCATGTGCTCTTACTGTTCTAGCTTCGATATTTACCAGATTATGCCATCGCTATACATTGTTCATTCATTATGCCTCTGTCAAATCCAAACTTGCCCTGCCATGGAGTCAGCTAAGCTGCATGTACATGTATGCAAATGCCTGGAGGTGGGGTGGGGTGGGCAGGTTTGGAATTGATAGAGACATTACATACCCAGCTAGTATACCAACCTTGGCAAACTTGCTAAAATGTGTGCCATCTGAGACAAGTTCATCCTATTTTGATTCAGAGTATCAATAGCAGGTATAATAATACACGCTTTATCTCTATCTTTTGTAAAATAACCGCTCTTCCGTATTGCAGTGACAAGTTCAAAATATTGTTGAGAAACTGGCTGGACTGTAATGACCGACCCTTTCTCATCTACAAACTCTGATGAAGGATAAACGTAAACACTGATCAAGCTGTTCTCGTTGTATCTACATCGATAAATATCAAAGCAAGAGTGCATTCGGCACTTTAGGTCTGTCTTTTGAGAAACAGGAGTATTTTTTCTCACGAGTATCGTCACTTCGTCATGATTGTTTCCTTCCCTTGTATTGGAATGTGACGAATGTTTTCCTAATCGTATTCGAGTCCACAGCTGTGAACTAATAAATACGAGCAGTCCAGAAAAAAGAACAGCAACAAGAATAACCCCTTTTGTCTTCAGCCGCATTCTAGGCAGTCCGGCAGTTGTCCTTGTGAAGGATTTTTTGTCGAATGTTCCTGATCGCTTTTCGCCCACAGATGAAAATGAAATTGCAGAACCGGATATCGAACCACGTTGCACATTTTCCATGATTTGGGGCATCTAATGCCTCGTATTCAAGCCATAACCAATATTTGACTGTAAGAATACTTTCAAGTACAAACATATACTGCTTCCTAAGGAATCTAACCAGAGAACGAACTGATGTTTACCACTGGCACTGTCAGTCAGTGACTTCTTTACAAATTACCGATCGGGGAGATCTGAATGATAACTTAAACATCGATGAATAGTCGGAAGGTCGGAGACCATTCGGAAAATTTTAGATTTCTTAGTATTTCGTACATATTTTTAAAGAAGCTTTAGGAATGGAGTAGAGGATTGACTCAATTTACGTGGAAGATTATGAAAAAAAAGTATTTAAAATGTAGGAAAAATAATCTGACATTTCCCGAACGGCTTCCGAAAATATCCGAGGTATCAATCCAGCTGATCAAACATCTCGCGGGCGCAGAACTACCCAGCATATCTTGCGAGTGAACCAATGTTTTCCTGTTTTTTAATCAATGCTGAAGAAGTATTCCCTCAAATTTCTTGAAATTTCTCGATCTTGGACTCGACGTTCACCTTTGATGACCCAAAATGCGTCCAGTCATCACACTCCTGAGTATTCTTTGTAAGTATATGCTATCACATTTCAGTTTTTCAACGTTCTTTACGTTTATAATTTCGTGACAAACTTTGCATGCCTCAAAAAATATTTCAACAGAGCGGAACATACGTTTTTAACACTTTCTCAGGACTTTAATGCAATCCGATTTCCATACGCCTTTTCTCCAACAATAATTAATCTGTATATTGTGCAACACAGCTTGCTTATACGCAAACGTATTATAAGTATTAAGGCTTCAATTTAGCTGACTTGCAAAATGCCTTGGGTTCAAATTTTGATGCCAGGTGGCTATTGTTTATTGTTACCCCTTGCGTGTTGTATAAATGTTACAAGTCCTCTCTAAAGAGCAACTTGCTTTTTTCGAAGCTCCAGTGTGAATCGATGATGATGGAAAGGGTTTTCTTGCTCAACCTTAATTAATTATTTATCATCATGTTGCAGTTGCTACATGTATTATATTTTCTGTCTGTATATCATTTTATTTAATTTTATCTCTTGGTAAAAACATCAACAGTACACCAAGTGAAGAGTGATATTCAGAGAAACTCGAGCTGCTTCTATTTCTGCAATTTACAGAAGGCCTGACTATATATCATTAATTGTGTCACTTTATTACTCAAGCCTAATGTAATGTTCTAGGTCGTTTCTCATTTCAGGTTATTTTAAAACAACCTAGGTCATTTTTATTTTTAAAAAAATACCTAAAAGTAGGTCATTTTGACATTTTTATGGTCTTTTAAATGTTGGACAGCATTACATTTGTCTGTTGTTTACTAGTGACTTAAACCTATAAACACCCAAAATTATTGATTGTAGCTCTTAAAATATCCAAAGTTAGTGAGTGAGCACCCCTTGTTGACGGTTAGGGTGTTTTTAAATGTCGGGTTAGGTTTTGGATTAATTATTTCACAGGACCATTGAAAAAGCATTATACTTGTCTGTTGTTTAGTGATTTAGCTTTAAACACACTTGAATATAGCTCTAAATGCCCAAAGTTAGTGAGCACCCCTAGTTGATGGTTATAGGGTCTTTTTAAATGTAGGGTTAGGTTTTAGATTAATATTAGTTCACAGAACCATTGAAGTAAGAGTTTCATACCGAGAACCTCCGTTCTAAGCCCTAAACATCCTGAGGGCCGTAGGCCCGAGGGATGTTTAGAGCTTACAGAACCTCGGTTCTCGGTATGAAAGTGATTTATATCACATTTGGCAAGGTTTTCTCAAATAGAAGGAGGTTTAAAACTGAGTTATAAACCTCCCTGCAACAGTTATAAACCTCAGATTTGTTATTTAATTAGTCTATTGTTGAACGGGTTTATACCAGAGTTTCACCCCTATGAAGAACAAAGAAAACCGTGTCAAGTGTGATATATTATAAGAAGCATTATAATTGTCATCTGTTGTTTTAAATGACTTAGCTCTAAACACACAACATTAGTGAGCAATTGGTTACTGTTAGGGTTACTTAAATGTTGGGCTATGGTTTGGATTAGTTCACAGGACCATAATTTGATTTTAATATAATAGTGTTAGGAATGAGTTTGCTTGGAGTGGGGTGTTAACTGGGTTTAATAAATCTGCTTGTTATTGGCACTTGTTCCGCATGG
This sequence comes from Actinernus sp. WN-2022, assembly GCA_030867875.1. Lineage (NCBI taxonomy): Eukaryota > Metazoa > Cnidaria > Anthozoa > Actiniaria > Actinernidae > Actinernus > Actinernus sp. WN-2022. The sequence continues at coordinate 104,999,985 of JAOWCC010000577.1, read as the reverse complement.
AAATGGCAAAGTGAAAACATAGCTGTTGATAATGGTTTGAGTTATTTCTGTATAAGTTCTCGATCATTTATCTATTTTTACGTCTTTTCACATTCTCTGAGCAATTATTTGAATAGAGTTAACAAGATAATATATAATACAGCATTTCTTTGAGTCGCTTCCATTTTTTTCTAGACACAGTGGCCAGTGTTTTATTCCATTGGAAAAGCTGAGTCTAATGAGTACGAGCCAGCTACTCCAAGATCCTCTGCATTCGTTACTTTAATACTGAGATACTATTTAGCTCTTGCATCATAAAAATCTTCTTCTACTAAGATACAATGTTAGAGTTGATGTGCTTTTCTTTCGTCTTTATTTTAGGTCATTGATTACTCTAAGTCGGTTCGGTTGACACAGTTTGTTTCGAAGTACGAGTGGAGCTGTAATAAAGTCTATAAACAATGTATTTTTCTGGGTTTAGCTTCCTGACTTTCTTTGAGTTGCTGCAGTTTTCATAAAAGAACACAGATCGGGTACATGTAACACAAACTTCATCTGTGTTTATATAGTTTCGTCCCGGTTTAATAGCATCCATGTTATGTTTTCGAAAGATGTTTAAAAGTCCGATTTTGTTAGTAGTATGCATGCACACATAACGAGAGGGACTGGGTTTGACGATTGATCACTTGGAGAATAAGTGATGTGTTCAAATCAACAAGTGCTTCTGTGGCGCAGTGCGATATTCCACTGGATTAATATCTACCAGGCATTCCTCGTGATTCAGCCAAGTTAGCCCAACTGGGCAAGGTTAGTAAGTGGATGTAAGTGGTACAGTAAGGTGTGTCAGGGAGAGGCAGTGGGAAGGAAGGGGGAGGAAGTAGAGGGGAGGGTTGTCAAAAAGTATTTTGTAGGGGAGGGATGGGTGATTTTTTTTCTTTTTAAACCCCCCCCCCCCCCCCCAAAAAAAAAAAAAAAACTCAACCCCTTTTTTTAAAATCAAAATCTATTTTTAGAATCATTAATATTCCAACCTAGGTTGTTTGAAAAATAACCTGAATTGAGAAACAACCTACAACATATCTATCTATGTTAAGCCAGGGGGGGGGGGGGGGGGGGGGGAGAGGGGGGGGGGGGGATGGGGACAACACATTAATTTGGTCAAAAATATCTTGTTCTACTACCCCTGTTATGTTTTTGTCAGGGTACGGTATGCAGCAAACTCTGTTAATATAAATTTATTCTCCTTGCCGCCAGTCTTGTTTTAAGTTCTCCTACATGTATTTTTAGTTGCCCTAGCTAAGATGCACTATGACATTGCAACTAAGTCTTTTAGTTTTCTGACAATAATATTTTTATCTTGAAAAAAAAGTTGAAGTCCAGTTGAAAAAGTGTTATTCCTTCCATAAATTTTCAATTTTGAATTTTTATCCAGTGTAGAAACATGACCTACATGTAATGTTATAATTATATCATTTCTATAATCTCACAAACCAATCAGAGCACTATTAATGTGGCTAATGTAATTAGGCAAGGTTAAACTCAAGCTTAACATGAGGTGAGTCTGCAGGCAATGCTGGTCAGCAGTTTCCTCATTAGCTCCAGAAGTGGGGTGGCCCTGTGAGCTTCAAGGGCCATGGTCTCACATGTGGCTTGTGGACACCATTGCTGACAGTTGTTGTTAATTAAACTCATTGGCAAAAGGATGAGCTTGGCATTGGTGCTTGGTTGGTGGGAGGGGCCCAGCATAATACCCACCAGTCACCATGGCAACCCTGTCACTGACCCCCACCGAGCACCAGTCACACTGAAAATCAGTGGAGACCATTAGTAAACTTTCATGCACAGTGAATGACCAATTAACAAACCTTCAAGCTGTAAAATTCCTATACTCTTACATTTCACATACAGCAGGGTTAATGTCTACAGCAAGTCAGTGAGGCAAAAAGCCAACTCGCAAAAAAATGTGAGTTGATTTATTTTCTACCAGCAAATCGAATTTCGAGCCCTGGCATATGCGTGAACACCGGCCGAGATGTAAAGGAAATTAAAGTTGGAAATGGAAATAGAATATTTTACACATTACGGCAAAAAAATTACACAGATCATTGAGATATTTTAGAAAATTACAAATTCCCATAAACAGAGGATTGAATGTGAAGGTTGGGACGGCATTAAGGTCTCGATAAAGGTTCGACGTGTCATTTCGGAAAAACGCTCTTGCAACGTCGGAATTTATAAAGCCACATAGACATACTATAATAATTATACCATTTTAAAGGTCTTGAATTGAAGAATGTAAATATGTAATCCATTTTGAACAAAAGTTAAAAGCGTAGATGTTGTATATATTTCTACTCGAAATGACTCTCAGTCCGCCAGAAGGAGTTCAGCCCTTCAGGCTTAGAAACAAATTTTTTTTTATTAGCCCTTTCGAATCGCAACTAAATTGACTCAAATACTGTGTCGGGCATTTTTGATATATTGCGTAAATTACAGATTTTATCCCTTTTCAAAGTTGAAAAAGTAGTTTTTCATTCCATTTTGATTCCCAACACACTATTTGAGAAACAGCTGTTTTCTACGACTCGTGAAAAATTTAGGAAAATTGGACAAAACAGTAAAGGCTGGACTTCAACAACGTTCTGTTATTGGCCAAAACAAAAAGCCGAGAAATTAAGGTTTTCGATTCATTTCACGGTTGACTAAGATTAGTCCCGCCTCCAAGGGTAATCTCATTAGTTAACATTATTCAATCAGAGTGATTCATGTTGTGTTCAGTCTTGGCCGATTACAAAGTTCAGACGAGCCGCAGAACAGAGAACAGTTCATTGATGCTCGATACTTCTACAGAAAACTAGATAGCTATAGTGTCGATTCCAGCTTAATTTCAAGAATAAACACTCTTTTAGGAGTACAGAAAAATGGCACCACAGTAAGCAAACAATTAATATCATGCAGGGAAAACCATTGAAGTGCAGCTTGATCCACACCATGTACATGGTAGACTGTTTATGTCATTCTAAAAAAATTCATCGCGCTGAAACAAAACCGGCAATTAAACCTTAGCTTCCTGCATTGAATTCTCTTTAAATTTTTGGCCGATTGAAGATAACAAAACTTTATTGCTTCATTCTTTGTGGACTTTCAATCTTCGATGATTCTAACTTCTTAGAACTTTAGTATAATCCCTCCAGCCATTGTTTGTCCTAAGAACTTTATACCCGCTTCCAAATTTATACTCACAAACTAAATTGTGCTGTGTTTTTCCTTCTTCTTTTTTGAATACGGCACCAAGAAAGATCTAGGCTTATTTCATTATACATGTTTCAAACGTAGGAAATCTTTACGAACGATAAGTAGTGCAGAAAATCACAGGATAGCGAGAATGAAATAACATGCCCAGTGAATGACAGCAGCTGTCAATCATTTTTCACACCTTTTTAGCAGGAAATCAGAAAGTCGCATTTTCAAGGCTTTAAATAATTTTTGTGAGTTTGAGTTTTTTTGTGATGCTAGATTAGGGCTTTTAGATTTAGAATTTGCGAAAAAAACACATTTTCGAAACTTTTCCATATTCAACCTTTATCAAGACCTTAGATCGAGGCAGTGCAGAACGGCCCAGCCCCGAAGTCAGCTTCGGAGGTCAGATCGTTTCTGGGGCTAACCAACTATTGCTCACGGTACATATCCAACTACAGTACCATAACCTTCCCACTCAGACAGCTCACGATAGCTGACGTCGAGTTACAATGGGGAAAGGAACAAGAACAGGCATTCCGAGCACTTAAACAGGCTCTAACACAGTCTCCCGTCTTAGCTCACTATAATTTAGATGCACCAACGCGGGTTGTCGTCGATGCATCACCATGGGCAGTCAGTGCAGTACTGTTGCAACAGCAACAAGACAGTTTGTACCATCCAGTAGCATATGGCAGCAGATCTTTAACCGAGACAGAGCAGAAATATGCTCAAATCGAAAAGGAATCACTAGCCATTATATTTGAGTGCGAGCACTTCCACACGTATGTCTATGGGCATGATTTTGAATTGGAAACTGACCACCAACCTCTCGAGCACATTTTCAAGCCCACAGCCAGCAACCCAAGCAAAACAGTCTCGGCACGTATCGAACGGTGGAGATTGCAACTTCAAGAATACAGTTTTAAAGTCGTATACAGACCAGGGGCAAAAAACCTGGCCGACCCCCTGTCACGCCTACCAGGAAATTCACAGCAAACGAGAAACATGGGAGCATGCGCAGATAGATACATGTATGTCCACTATTTGGCGCAACACTTAGCACCTCGAGCTATGTCGATTGAGGAAATAGTACAAGCTTCGGTACAAGACAAAGAGTTGTACAGGGTATGTGAAACTCTGAAGAAAAACCATCTTCACACGCTTACACAACCGTACAAGTCGATCACAGACAAACTCTGCATCACAGATCAAGATATTCTACTTCGCGGCAACCGGATTGTTCTTCCTGCTAAGCTGAGACAGCAAGCCATAACGTTAGCCCACAAGGATCATGCAGGGATGACAAAATGCAAACAACGACTAAGATCAAAGCTATGGTGGCCTCAAATGGACAAGGACGTTGAAGAGCACATCAAATGTTGTCATGCTTGTCAAGACACAGCACAGCCACCACCACCTGAACCAATGTGCCCTACAACGCTGGACTGAGCTGGCCATAGACGTCTGTGGACCATTTCCATCCGGCGAATACATAGTAGTCGTCATGCACTGACTACTATTCCCGATGGCCAGAGGTGAAAATCCTGAAACGTGTTACTTCTGCCACAATCCTCAACTGGCTCAACACTGTATTCGCACAGCATGGATATCCCAAAAACTGAAGTCGAACAACACTTCCTACTTCACATCTGAGGAATTCAGAGATACGCTCCAGTCCTGGAGAGTCAAACCCAGAATGGTGACCGAATACTGGCCACAGGCCACTGGACAAGTGGAATGTTTCAATGAGGTCATAAAGAAACGTGTTAACAGCACAAACCGAGGGGAGAGATTGGAGATCATCGCTGCCCAACCTACTACTAAACTACCAAACCACCCCTCACAGAATGACAGGACATACACCAGCCAAACTGCTACTACAAAGGGAACTCAGGACAAAGATTCCTAGCATTCAACCCAACAATGATGCAATCGACAAAGACAACATACCTTTCCACATGAAAGACCTTCAGGAAAAACAGAAAGTGAAGGAGTACACAGACCAGAAACGTCGTGAAGTAGTAAGGGATCTCAAGATTGGAGATCAGGTGCTGATCACACAGAAACGTAGAAACAAGTACAGTACCAGATTCTGCAAAGATCCAATGAAGATAACAAACATAAACGGAACGCAAATCATCCTAGAAGATCTCTATGGCAGACAACACAGGCGAAACTCATCTCATGTGAGGAAGTACTTGACAAAACAAGGACACAGTTCAAATGATGACAATGAAGATGCAGCCCGCATAGCGGAACAGCAGGGTTAACCAACCCAGTTACAGCCAATCCAGGGACAACTGAGAACAGGACCCCTCAAAGAGCAAACCAGAACACAAATTAATAACAACCACAGCCTCGCCAACGGACAGCGAGAACAATCAGTTGTTTGCAGATCTACAAGAGAACGAACCACACCTGCATATTTATGAGACTATGAATGCTAAGAATGTTAAACAATATTACATTTTATATCAGAGAACTGGAAACCACTATATAACTATAGCTATTACGCAAGAACATTTTATAATGCAGCGAACACTAAAGGAATGGACCCTTTAAATATATGCATATTATTCCCAACAACTTACTAAACAGGGGAGTGATGTTGTATCTCAGTTAATTATCAATTAACCTTTCAATCAATTTATACAATACTTTATGACTCATGTTATCCTGTATATATCAAGTATGTTTTGGTTGATTAAAATAGACACTAACTGGAACCTGTATGTGTAGTACATGTCAATAAACAAGCAGACACAAAAAAGTGATACCCAAACATCTGCTTTCATTAACATTGTTCAGTGTCTTTTATCCGAGAAGAATTGGTTTCACTGGTCCACAAAAGGCCTTGTGAATAATTAGCATAGCCTCGGATTTTCCTTTATGGATTGTTAGTCAACTTATTGTTTTTACACCAAGTATTTATGTCTAGTAATATTCTATTAATTTTAAGGAATTGGTCTACAGTTTTACTGATGTAGAATAGGGTAGTATCGTCTGCTGCGTCGAGCTCTGCTATGACATCATTTGCACACTCACAAAGTCATATACAATCATGTAGCTTTCAACCAGTCAGAGTGTGCATTGTAAACATTGACAGTAAGCTGACTTTTACTCACAGATCATATAAGAAATGTTTGTAAAATAAGTAGTCAGCGAGTAGGAGTTATTATGAGGCTGTGCAACTTTATTCCAACTAGTGCAAAGTTGTAGTTAAATATAAAGCAGCAATTAATTTTCCCACATTTGACATATTGTAATGTGGAATTTCTGTAAGGCCAGTGATGCTAAAGAACAGGAGATTGCAGGATATAGTGAATATTATGTATAATATATAGATCGAGTTAAGAATGGCCTTTGCCCTATAAAGTATATCTGTGATGTATTTTCATTGAATAATACAACATACATATTGTACAACTAAGAGTCAAATAATTTCAGTTTCCTGGATTCAATATGTAAGTTATGGAAAACATACCATTATATATTTTGCTCATTACTCGATCTGCTCTTGAAGCTGAAATCAAATGTGCACAATTTACTATCTCAATCTCTAGAAGCTTTCAAGCGGGGCATCAGAAAACTGGATCTTGAGCAATTGGTTAGCAATAATTCATGTCAGAACTGTATTTTATGTGTTTCCTGGATTTCAGTGAGATACAAAATAATAGACTAGGCGAAAAATTCAAGAAGTCCAATATTTAGAGTGCATGAGGCATTTTTTAGTAAAAGTTGGCGACAGGTGTCTTCTTGTGTGATTTTTGACGCTGAATCCGAATTTCGTGGTCGCCAACGCTGATTTTCCGTTTTTAGCGGGAAAATGACGTCATAATGATTGACAGTTAAAGTGACATTGTCTTTCTTGTACGTTTTTATTTCCAAACCGCAAAACGTCATTATGTTGTTGTGAATTGCAAAAAAAAGCTCAAAACGGAAGAAAAGAATAAGATTTGTGTAGAGCACGAATTTACCAATTCAATAAAAAATATATATGTAAAGACCAAACCCTTATAACCCGAAATGCAAGCATAAAGTCGTATTTCCCTCAGTGCTGTTTTTGTGTCTAGTGAAGGTTGCAATTTTAGTCTTATAAAATTCTAGTAAACTTTTAGCAACTAGCAGAGCAAAATACTTATTTACAATTTGAGTTTGAAACTATTTTAAAACATTTTACAATATTAGGGGGCGTTACATTTCATATTTACAAAAATATGAAAGAATGTTGGTGGCGCCCTGGCTGTTTTGATTCAATGAAATGAAATTTCTAGTCGCGCTTGTCTAATTTGAAAAAGATATTTGAAAAGCTTTATTGCTATCTTGATATAATATATTACACCTTTTCAAAGGAAAATATGAAGACATGAAATAAATTTGCGATAATAAATTTCCATCGTCTGAAAGACAATGACTTAGCATTGGTTTGGCTGCGCGGGGAATTAGAGTATGCGGCTGACAAGGGCCATGTTATCAAACTTAATGATGTATGGGATAGATATACCACTATGGCTGAAAAGGCGGGAATTACGATCCCCCCTTCTTTTATAAGTCGCAGGGCAACATTCAAAGATAAACTCATGCATATGGTTGGGGACATTGTAGAGTGTGTGCAGTCACTTGATAGGGGCCTTCTGAGCGACACACCCTGCTCATTCCCAAGAAGTGCGTCAACATGGCTCTGTCCCAGATAGTAAGTCAGAGTCCAGCTGATGAAGATGACGAATTGCACGCTCTGCCAGGTTATCACCAACAAGATGGCGATATATTTCTGTCGCTTGTTCATGTTGCGCTGAAGATACGCGCTGACCTAAGAGAAATCCCTGGTTACTAAGGGCTGAATATCAGCGCGCTCGATGCCAGTGATTGTGTTCCCGAAAGTCTGCAACTGTTTTTACATCTTTTGTTCGGCGGTGAATGACTTCTAGATGAGGAAACGATCGAGGAGAAAGAGGCTGAGGTGCGTAGCAAAGCGGTTACTGTTGCTCAAGACATCGTCTACGGAGTAAGCAATGGAAAGAAATGGACACCCAAGCACATTGGACTAGGGAGCACCCTTCACCAAGTCACAAGGTCCAAAGATCTGGTAAAACTTTTCCACAAGGCAGGCCACATTCTGAGTTACGACCAAATTCTTCAAGTTGACACAGGTTTAGCTGAGAGTGTTCTAAAGACTTTAGATGAAGAGAGTGGTACTGTAATTCCGCCAAATCTGGTGCAAGGCAGGTTTGTGCACTTCTCTGCCGATAACATTGACATTTTAGATGAAACGATGGACGGTAAAACACATTTCACGCAACACAAATTGCTGCATGGCAACGCGGGACGGAAAATATGTCATTACTTGACGGTGTAAGTCCGTCCAAGAAACGCAGCCATAGTGTTCCGGAATCGTTAGACAAGATTGAAGCGATTGATGTGAGAAAAAGCAACCCTGTCTTTATCAAGGCAGTTAAAACGACGTGGTATTTGGCTCAAGACAACAAAGGAGCTAAGCAAGCTGCCAAAGCAACGGATTTGGCATTGAACATGTTACGATGCAAAGGCGTTATCAGTAGGGGATGGACGGGGTTTAACCAGTCGTTATCACGAGAAGAACAACCAGAAGTAACAAAGGTGGGGTACATGCCAATCATTCAAGCACCCGCGCATGAAATGGACACCTTGAACACAGTCGTTAAGAAATGTATGCATGTGTCCGCCGCGCTTGGACAGCGCTACACTATTATCACCGTAGATCAAGCGCTGTACTGCAAGTTAGTCGAGTTGAAATGGCAAGTTCCACAATATCAAGAGAGACTTGTCGTACAACTCGGCGGTCTCCATATATCTATGAACTTTCTTAAGACGATTGGAGATCATATGAAGGGATCGGGGCTTGTTGATTCGTGGGTGGAGAGTGGTCTCCTTGGACCAAATGCAGCTGAGCATGTGATGAACGGCAAGGCATATAAAAGAGCAATGCGCGCGCATAAGATAACACTGCAAGCATTATGGCGCATGTTGATGCCGTTGTTACTAAGATCTTATGAAAGGTCGAACGCTGATCTTGCTCGGCAGATTTTGCATCTATTGTCTTCAGCGCAAGTCAATGAGCTGATTACATCTTTGAAGTCCCCAGAATTTCAAACGGGTCTCAGGAAAATGTAAACTTTCAGTTTTGGTGGAGCTATATTGAGATGGTGTCTACCCTACTTGATTTTACCCGCGCGCAACGGGAGGGCAACTGGGAGTTGTATTTGGATAGCTTCCGCTGCATGCTTTTCAGATACGACCATCTGAATTACGCCAAGTGGGGATCGGTTTTTATCGCCGATATGGAGCAGCTGCCACATGAAGTTCTACAGGAGTTCCAGAAGGGTAACTTCGTTGTTAAGTGGAGCGAGGGCAAGTTCAACGAGGTGAGCGCTGACCACAGTCTTGAGTGGCTGAACGGAATCGGTAAACGAGGAGGTGGAATCGTCGGCATAACCAAGACATCTTCAGCCTTGAGCAGGTGAGTTGAAGAGCTGGGTTTATAATACATATTTATTTAGTTCCTGTACTGGATGGCATATTAATTTATTATGTTCTCTTTTTAAAAATTGGAATTTCCTAGGTGGGCCCTTTCATATAATTTGCGGTCGGAGAAGCCGAGAAAACTCATGACATGTTTGGACTACTACAAGAAGACACGTTTTCTCACAACGAGTCTGCACCAGGGAGGATTCTTCGCGACAACAAGGATGAGGAATCACTGGTTTCCGTCTTGGAGCAGCATAACTTGTTTTCACTGACATCTCATCCAGATTGTCTTTATAACATTGCTACCAAAGATCTTGTCACCGACAAGATTCAGGAGTCACTATTAGGCGCGAAAGATCTAGGACAGAAACAGGTCAAAGTTTTTGTGCAGCAACGGTTGATTGCACTGCTTCAACAGGCACAGCAACCTAATGACGAACAAGAGAAAACCAAGGTTCAGTTCTCGGACGCAATGCACAAGAACAATGCTCTTACTTTCGACACATTATATCAAGTCGTCAAAGGAAGTAAAGAGTAGGAAAAGAACACAATTTTACGGGCAGACAGGAGTGTTTTACAGCGTCTTATCGTTGCTTATGGAGCTGGTCGACAAGTAGATTTGCTTAATGTCCTTTCGCACGAGTTAATGCCAGTTCCGATATCACTGGTAGAGACGAATGGTAAACTTAGAACCGGCCAGAAAGCGCTATTGGCTGATGTTCTTACCAAGGGAATGGAGTGTCCGAATGCGATCGAGTTGCAAGGGAGTGCTTGCTGATAGACGGAATGGCGTTAGTGGCAGCAATAGGAAAGCCTGCCGACGCCCAAACGTTCGGAGCCTATGCAGATAGCTTCCAAGCTGCAGTATTAAGAGCAGGTTCGCATTATCAGCAGATCCACGTAGTGTTTGATAGATATGATAAGAGTTCAATCAAAGCAGGCACGAGAGAACGGCGTACCAGAACTATTCGCCCCATTCGTCGTGTTATTGAGAACAAGCACGTTCCGCTCCCGAACAACTGGTCAAACTTTTTAGCTTTACCAGAGAACAAGGCAGACTTGGCCAGATTTGTATCCGAGCATTTGATTACAAATGCACCGCAAGACAAAGTCATTGTTGTCGCTGGTGGATTCACAGATCGGAAAGAAGCGCAGTCGTCTAACCAAGTGGTTGATCCTTCAGTGTTTTGTGCAGATCACGAAGAGGCCGATACTAGACTGATTCTACACTCCATCGCCAACAATTGCGACACGGTAGTTGTGTCGGCAAGAGATACCGACGTACTTTTACTTCTAGTGGCGCATTCGCCGAATATTCCAGCTGCAAATGTGTGGATGATGGCTGGAACAGCGGCCAAGCGCAAGTTCTTTAATATCACGGCTATTAGCGACAATCTCCCGGCAGGATCACTGTAACGCGCTCCTCCCTTTCCACGCGCTGACTGGTTGCGACACAACATCGTATATCTGCAACTACACCAAAGTGTCAGCGTGGAAGATCTTTATAGAGAAACACCACCTTCTCGCGTCGCTAGGTGAAGGAGAGCTGACGGTCAACAAGATCAGGGATGCCGAGAAGTTCATCTGCACAGTTTACAAATGTGGGAACATTGAATCTGCGAACGATGCACGGGTTCTTCTATTTTCGAAGACCGCGAAACCCGAAGCATTACCCCCGACAAAGGACGTACTGGAGCTGCACATCAAACGCGTGCACTACCAAGCACTGATATGGAAACAAGCTTCATGTCAGCAACCTTCCCTGCCAAACCCAGACGGAATGGGATGGGTGACAGATGGCGACAGTAAACTTGTTCCACTCCTTATGACAAAGGAACCTATCCCGAACGCGTGCAAGGAGATCATATGCTGCTCTTGTAAAAGCGGGTGCACGACTCTGCGCTGTGGCTGCAAGAAAGTAAAATTGTTCTGTACTGGCGTTTGCAGCTGCTCTGCGAACCAAAATATTTCCTGCAAGAACAAATGCGAGAAGTAAACAGTGTAGTGCAGCGTTGCTACCATACCAGCAAAATGTACGAGTTTTCATATTATTTCGCCTCCCGGGCGCACAATATTGCTTTGTAATTAAGCAGTAGTATATTCGGCATTTTTCTCGTTATTTAGACATTCAATGATAACCTACAGTAGGTTAGCTCAGTTGGTAGAGCACGGTCTAGAGTGCGGGAGGTCGGGGGTTCGAATCCCGGCCGCGTCCTTGGGCAGGGACGTTTATATAAGCCGTTGGCCTTGTCTCCTACTTCTAATCAGTATTTGAAGGGGACGTGAAAGAACCTGTTGTACTACTCGAAAAAGAGCAGGGGATTGTCACCCGGTACAGCAGCCTGGCCATTGCACTAACCACACTCAACATTGTAAACTGTGTGGCAGCTATTAGCGCCGTGAAGCAGTCCGAAATAATTCACTGACGGGATATGTCAGTCATATGTAAAGCGCCATGAAACTGTGGTTGATATGGCGCTATATAAATGTGGCCATTATTATTATTATTATTATTATGATTGCCTATGACGTCACCATATGACGTCATGAGAACCCTTAATTTATTCATTTTTCTCGCAATCAACGAAAACATGAAAGATATTTGTGATTCAAGATTCAAACGTGATGAAATTCGATAAGAAATGTCCTCAAACGTTTTATATCTTTTAACTTCAGATTTACTATTGCGCAAAAGTTGTGACGTCATTTTCCCGCTAAAAACCGCAAAATCAGCGTTGGCGACAATAAAATTCGGATTCAGCGTCAAAAATCACATAAAAACGCACCGGTCGCCAACTTTTACTAAGAAATGCCTCATGACTTGCGATTTTCCGAAATCTCGCCTAGTCTATAATGTATAATGTACAAATATTTATCTTTTTAGCCATTTAATATTAGTATTTTAATCAACATAATTTGTAAATAGCTATCATCTTAGATAAATAATTCATGGGAGGGGGACCCAGCCGTTAGGTGTGCGACCTGTAGTTAAGATGTCAGACCTGGGGATACTCCAAGTGTCCGTATATTTCTGCTTACTAACATGACTACATGTACTTTTAACAATAATTATTGTACAAATGCAGAGATTGATTGAGCCAGAAGGGACAATTTGGCCCTTTTGCAAGTGATCTGGCATTTAATTTCCTTTGGAAATGGGCAAAGTGGGACAAATTGACCATTATCATATTTTTTCAAAGCACAAAAAAGTTAATGTGTTTTTAAAGCAGGAATGGCACAGCCCTGACAAGTACACACACACTTTATTTTAAATACACCTCTTAAGATGTGTAGAAAATAGTATACACACTGTACATGTATTTAATATGAATAGATATTTTGAAAAAATAATATTTGGAGATAATATACTTACATGTAACAAATATAAGAGACCTAAATGTGCATGTACTGTAGCATATCATTTATATATATATATATTATATATTAATTAATATATAATTATATATGCATCATATTTGCTTTGTCCTTAGTTTCTGTTAAAGGCTTGTCAGGCCTGGCCAGTAGCACTTCTACTCCTCCAATCACCGTCAACCCAGAGTGTCCCAGCCTGCATAGGACAGCTACGGGACTCCAGAAAGCAATAACAAAATATACACATGAAACAACTAAATGTGAAGTGGACAGCTTATGTACAGGTATCATTTAAATCTTGCTCAATACTATTAAATTATAATATTAATTCAATGATAGAGTGATTGACTATATCGCGAAGAGAAACGAGCAGAACCATGTTTACTTAACCCTTTCCCTACTGGACATGTTTGGCTCAGTTGGTGAAATCCTGAGTGCTAACTCAACCCTCCCCCCTCAGTTCAAGTTTGGCTAGCCCGGATCAGTTAAATACTGCTGACTTTTTAAGCCGAGGGCTCAAACATTTCCCACAATGCCATTTGGGAGAATTCTGTTCACTCGTTGACGGTAGGTATGGCTGCTTCGGTAGGGTTTCTAATGAAATAAGTTCTAATTATGGATAAATATGCCACTGTCAGAGAGCTTGAAGACATCATTAAGTCTGAGGATGGCTGAAAAGTACTTGGTTTGCTTCTAGTAGGCTTTGTGAGGGGATTTCACAGGGTTTTTCCGTTGTGTTTGTGCTTTCAGACACAGGAAAACATTATTCAATGAAATCTTTGGAATCCTGCAGTTGGCAGTCTTTTACCCCTGCCCAACCTATTAGGATGTGTTTTTGTCACTTTAAAGCAACGGCTTGAGTCCAAATCACCGCTCTTGGTTGTAGGGGTAAAAGACTTATTTAAAAAATCCTACCGGAGTTCCAGAGGGGGAGACCCCTTGTGATTTTTTTGTTGATTACCCAGCATGCAATTGGAGGTGGGAGCAGGTAAATGTGGTCGAGTGAAATACAGTGTAAACATCGGCGTGGTTCACAGTCGTTTGGTGCGTTTTGTGCAAACAAACCTGCTGGTTGGAAAAATTAAACAAGGTACCGTAATGACTGAGTGGTGATTTTGTATTTACTTTTGATTTCAAGTGGAAATCGAAGAAACGAACAACGATGTCCAAAACAAATGCGTTTTTCTCCAAAGTGGGAGAGTCAAGCAATCCCAGCTGTTATAGCTCTGACTTTGAAGTCATTCATTCCTTGAAATAATATCACAACATCGTATTTCCAGCATGTCTAGGTTTGATGCAATAATTTTCTCCAGGTACATGCTTCATATTGGGCGGTTACGGGCGGCACAGGAGGGAAAGGGTTAATGAAATAGTTAGCAGTATGTTCAGTATGCAGGGGCCCGCAGTGATTGATATTAATTATTTTTAAATTAACTTACAGTAGCTACAGTACCGACCAGAACTTAACTCCAGTGTGTTCGGGTTCGCTTTCGAGCAAACCCAGGGTGCTCTCAAGGGTTTGCTCAATGTTTGCTTGCGTTCGCTCTAAGCGAACCCAAGCGAACCCGAGAGTGAACCCTCGAGCAGACCCTCAAGGGTTCGCTTTAACAAAGCGAACCCGAGCGAACGCTCGAGCAGACCCTCAAGGTTCCTCGAGTGAACTGTGAGTGAACTGACACGAATCACGAGAGTTAAAACTTGAATTAAACAAGGACTAGTGGTCTAAGATATTTTCTAGGTTCTTTTTAACATTTTGATCTAGCTCAAAATGTTTAGAAAAACGCATTAGTTAACCAAAATGTCTGGAGTTGAGCTGCGGGAGTTTTGCTCGCAAACGCAGTTTTGCTTGAGCGAACTGTGAGTGAACTGACACGAATCACGAGAGTTAAAACTTGAATTAAACAAGGACTAGTGGTCTAAGATATTTTCTAGGTTCATTTTAACATTTTCATCTAGCTCAAAATGTTTAGAAAAATGCATTAGTTAACCAAAAATGTCTGGAGTTGAGCTGCGGGAGTTCTGCTCACAAACGCAGTTTTGCACGTGCTGAAAACACATAAATGTCAAAACAAAGACTTAACTTTGCGAACTTTCGCCTCTTTCGTACGGAGCCCCTAAAGCACATTTTTTGCCACTTACGAGCATATCTGGCTTTTTTTGCCACTTACGAGCGTATCTGCCATTTTTTGCCATTTACGAGCGTATCTGCCATTTTTTGCCACTTACGACAGTATCTGGCATTTTTTTGCCACTTACGACCGTATCTGGCATTTTTTGCCACTTACGACAGTATCTGGCATTTTTTGCCAATTACGACCGTATCTGGTTTCCAATGACATTTGATTGACACTTGTAATGAAAATAGCAGTTATGGCGCAATGAAGAAGTGTTCAATTCAATTTTAGAATGCGCACGAAGGACTTGATGGCCATTTGACCTACCAGATTTGGCAAAAGTATCTTTCAACTTCTTGTAGTTTATAGAGCTATTAGTAGAAGTACTGCGATTGCTTCAGGGGTGTCGGAAAAACGAAGAGCGAAGACCCAGGCGGAAAAACGAAGACCGAAGAAGAACTGAAGTCTGTTGTGAATTTTTCCTTGTCGAAAATCGTATGTTTAAGCCAGAATTTCCTGCTGGAAATTTAGTACGGATACCCCAGAGGTTTCAGAGAGTTTTTATTCGGGGAAAATCCATGCAGAAATCCATTTTCTAGCCCAAATGTTTGACCTACTGTTCTTCGTTTTTCCCTAGGGGTCATTTTTAACTTCCTTCGCACCGAAGGTCAAACATTCGTAACAGACAGAAACAAAGAAGTCGATTGGTTGATTTTGACAGATGACATGTCAGACGACACTGAAAATGAATTTACAATTTCAATTTAAAAAGAAAATTCGCATTTTGAATAACAAAATAATTTAAAAACAATTCCATCGAGCGACATTCAAGGATCTTGGATATTTACTTCCATTCTAGTATACATACGTATGTCTATATAATATAAGGAATGCTAGTGAATGTAGGGATATAAAATGGTAAAAACATGGCGAAAGCACCCTCCCACAGTTACCTTGGAGTCACAGACACATGACCTCCGCTGGAACACGCACTGCTCTAAAGTGGCAGCAAGTGCCAATAAGATACTTGAAATCGTCCGCAGGACCCTAAGGCCATGCACGAAACCAGTTAAGAAAATAGCTTACCAAACCTTGGTTAGACCTAAGCTTGAGTATGCATCGGAGGCATGGAACCCCTATATGGATCGTGATGTAAATAGGTTAGAGCAGGTGCAGAAAAATGCAGTGCGTTTTGTCTGTAACGTATATGACCGTTACTCCAGTACTTCAAAGGCACCCAACGAAGTTTTCGGTTAAAAAACTGTTCGGGAGAGTACCGGTAAGTTAGCCTAAAACTTTCGGATTTGAAAAAATTGCATGTCCCTAAAAAACCGTTGGCCCTGCCATCCAACATATGCGCCCCCGCCCTCGTTGAGGCGACTTTAATAAGTTATTCAAATTAAGTTATTTATTTAATTCTAGGACTTTAGACATTGATATTGAACATTATTATGTTATAATTTTTTTTTATACGCCGGATGATTTCTAGTATCTTATTGGCACTTGCTGCCACTTTAGAGCCAGTGCGTGTTCCAGCGGAGGTCATGTGTCTGTGTGACTCCAAGGTAACTGTGGGAGGGTGCTTTCGCCATGTTTTTACCATTTTATATTCCTACACATGTACATTCACTAGCATTCCTTTTCTTATAATTTTATAGTCATACGTATGTATACTAGAATGGAAGTAAATATCCAAGATCCAAAACCTTGAATGTCGCTCGATGGAGCTGGAGTCGATGCCCTCGTCGCCATCTTTTGATCTCCATGCTCAGCAACCGCCCACCACGTGGCTCATCAACTTTTTTTCAAAATAAATATTAAAAAAAAAATGTTTTACACATCTTTTTACAAAATAAATTGTACAAAATAATTTTACAAAATAATTTTTTTTTTACAAAAAAACAATTTTGATTTTTTTTTCTCGAACTGAATGTCCCTTCCAGGCTTCCGTACACTTTGGCTTAATTATCGAATGGCCACTTTGGCCTAATTCTCGAACGGCGCGGCCTGAATGAAGCAAGCAATATTATAATTATCGGCCGTTTCTGTGGGTAATAATTTTGCCTTACAAAATATTCCTAAGATTAGTTCCTTTTGCTAGGTTTCGTGTTCACTTAAATATACATTCGCTTTGCTCAGAGTTTGCAGGGTTCGCTCAGGTTCCCTTTTTCAGAGTTCGCTCGGGTTTGCTTTTTTGCAGGCTGGGCAAAAGCGAATGCAAGCAAACGCAGCGAACCCGAGCGAACCCTATTAGGGTTCGGTTGAAGCAAACCCTGCGTTCACTTTGCGTTCACTAAAGCGGACCCGAGCGAACATTTAACTGGAGGTAAGTTCTGGTCGGTACTGTAATATGCTGCACAATCTGATTTTAGCAGGGATATGTAGTAGATGAAATAGCTAGGCAACGGGCCATTTCCCCAGCTGAATTAACATGATTTCCAGAATGGCTCAGCTTTGAGCAGAAAATATGCAAAGAACATCATGATGTCATAATAAAACAGCCCCTCTATATAAACTATGTTTGGTCTGGTTATCTCTAAAATTATCTACATCCCTGCTTTAGCCTGGTAATGTCCTGTGTTATGTCATATCTCCTTAGTTACATGTAAGCCATTCTATACTCATAGTCTAACAGTTTATTTTTATTGTGACAAACAGGACTGATGTGTAATGGAACACATCACGGTAAAGATTTCTTCATGAGGATGGAGTTGCACCAGTGTAGGAACCCTGTCAGTCTCCATCTTGACCTTATTTATCCAAAAGAAAACATAAAAATTCACAATGAGTTTATTACAGGTAAAACAACTATTAAAACATTTCCAGCTCACTCCTCTCTGGATTTACACATAACATTGGAGCGGCACAGCAACATCCTCAAGGCCAAGGTGAGTTGCATTCACCATATTTGTTTTTCGTATCATATCTTGATTTCTCTTGTGCTAAAGAAGGAATGAGGTTCCTTAAAATATAATATGTTGTTATTTAAGGGGGGAATAAATTAAAGCAGAATAATTCTTAATTCAAAGACAGCAGCTGGTTCAAAATACTTAATATACATGTATATGTCTAGCTGAGTATACTGTAATCCAATTCTGAATTAAACAAATCATCCTCATTGGAGCTAAGGAGCTCAAACCATCTTGTTTTTGTTGGTAAGTGATTTCTTTTTGTCCCACTCTATTCTCCTGGTACATGTACCAATCTTGCCCCCCCCCCCAAAAAAAAAACACACAAAAAAAACACCACTCATGAGCTACATTGTTCACTGGGCAATTATGCAATCATCCATTTTAAAAAAAACATTGCACTGTTTATCATTTGTAGGTTGGTCTTTACATGTGCACCCCATTCACCAGCACATGTACATTGGTTGTACAATTGTTACCAGAACAGAACATCTGTCTTAACATGAAAAGTTGTGAAGGTAAGTTTTTTTAAAGCAAATTAAAGTAACATCATTTATGATATCATAATTGTTATCATAAAGTTTTGATAATTCTGTGTTTTTAGGATACAACACTTCAGGAGACCATCCTTGTTCAGCGTCTTTGCCACCAACTAGTTCTACTTCTGCCAACCCCACTGGTACTGTTACACCTACAGGAAAAACAGGTACACCATACAAACACATTACATACCATAAATTCTGAATATGAGCTCTGCGATCCCCTGGTTATATCTGAGCCCCCAGTTAATTAAGCCCATCAGGCTAAGGTATTAGGGTTTAAACTAGAGTGTGCCATCATGTGATATATTCCTGCTTTAATTCCCAAAAATATTGGTTCTTAAGATTTACACTGCATCAGAAATGTTGCACAGACTGTAGTTTCACTAATGGTGCACAGACTGTAGTTTCACTAATGGTACAAGTTTGTAACAAAAATACATTGTGTACATGTATAAAACTTATGTTGCAGGTAAAATCCAATTCAACCAAGGTCAAATTGTTGAATGGAATTCAACCTACAATCCTGGACAAAAATCTTAAGAAAATGTTCAAAAGCTTTGTACTGTGGCAATACTTGGCCAACAAGTGACCCTGCCCCCCTCCCCCTCCCCCTCCCCCTCCCCCTCCCCCTCACCCGACAACCATCTGCGAGTGCTTGCCAGAACATATTTCTTCACTTGTATTTTATGTTCAATGAGGTACTGGGTTTATGTTATCAATTTCTGCCCAGTTTTATTGAAATTCCAAGCTATTATAAGGTTTATTGCACATATGCAAATTTGGACTAGACCGTGGTGGACTGGGTACTAGTAGCAGCATCATATATAGTAAATGAGTATGGTGCTTCACATCAATCACTTCAGTAGCATAGTGGTTAAGGCTCTGACCAACAGATCCAATGGGTTCAAGTACCAGCAAGGACTGAGTGAAGGTAAAATAAATACTAGACACACACAGCAACAAGCAGCCTTTATTACCATGATTTAAATTAAGAAGTTACATGTACAAGTCATGATGGCAAAAACAGGAAGATAAAAAGCCACTCAGAATAACTAAAAGGCTAAACAAGCTGAGTGGCTAATTAGTATAGTTGATTATATGGGTACAATGTAGCACTGTAAGAAGACAGGGAGAGGAGTAGGGGAAGACAGGGAGAGGAGTAGGGGAAGACAGGGAGAGGAGTAGGGGAAGACAGGGAGAGGAGTAGGGGAAGACAGGGAGAGGAGTAGGGGAAGACAGGGAGAGGAGTAGGGGAAGGAAATGATAAGGGGGTACAAAAACAGAGGAGGAGCCTGGTGAATTTATTTGTACACAAAAAAACCTAGGTTGAATCGGATTTTACCTGAAAACTAATATAACCTACGACATGCACCTGGGTATAAGCCACACTTTTGGAGAAAAACAAGATGCAGCAAAGTTAAATTACATGGTTTAACAAGCATACCATATAAAGCCACAGCATGAGCGAGTGTGCATAATAAGCCACCATGTCGACCATGGACTCAGACATGTGCATCATTTTTAGTTCTGCCAGAAAACCTTGCTTAATTGAGGTTCCTTGAAAGCTTTGTTAGTTAATGAGGAATAAAAGCAGAAGAATTCTGGACTTATTTAAAGACAGAAATGACAACAATTGAGGAAAGTTGTAACCATATTGAAAGTTGCAATAGCAAGTGGAATGATTTGAAATGATAACAATTTATTAATCTCTTGTGAAGAGGTTTTGCTTCAAGTACGAGCATTTATGAACTTTTTTAAATGAAAATAAATGGTGTCTAAGCTTGGGGTGTGGCCTATACATGTACATGAGTTATATTTGCGGTACTTGAAAAAATGCAATTATTATACAAATAATTAAAATTTGCATTGATCATTATCGACATTCGTATAATGCCAAGCTCATTTATAAATTGCCTACCAATCATCCACGCCCTGGGAAGAAGTTGGTTTGGGTTGCCTGTGTACAGAAGCCAACATTTTAATTATGTTACTTTGTTTGTGTTATCTCTTTGTTAATTAAAACTAAATTTATTGATGGACTAAATTAAAAACGCTTACTACATAGCTATTAGGGACTAGACATTGCAACAGGTGTAGAAGATCCCTCCTGGTTATAAGCCCCCCACCTCCTCCCTAACCCTGGCTGGACCAACACTCATTGTCTTAAAATTACTGAGTAGAAGGTGATGCCTTTACATAAAACGGCAAACAGTAAACTGTTAGACCTTCTAGTCTTCTCAGATAAGGATATAAAATCGTAGGACAAAGTTAACAGAGGGCCAATCATGTGCAAGATTACTGAGCTACATGTGAGTGGCAAAGATGTTACCCTCTATAAAGTGACTTAACTTGAAAAGATTGGTTTATCATGATAGATATGTTTCAGGTTTTGAATATTAGTAATGCAAAAACTCATAATGAACACTCTTCGTGATTCAACTAACTTTCCCACCAGGCACTTATTCAAAAGGCCCTGACAACCCCACCAGTACTGTTTCACCTACAGGAAAAACAGGTATCACATGCAAACTGACCACTTACAAACCACTTACCAACCACACATTTAAAGTGCAACTTGTTCACTTTGGCTAATCATGGATTGTGTACTGTAAATTCCTGGATAAGCTCTGATTATAAGCTGGTACATAAGTTTTTATTACATAAAATCCATTCTGGTCCCCTCCTCCCCAACCCTGACAGACGACGTCTTAACTCAAAACTGCTTAGAAGGGAATAAAAGATTGGTTTATCATAGTTATGTACCTATCAATGTTAAGCCCGAGGTGGGAGGGAAGGTGGAGGGGTTTGATATTTTCTCCTCCCCCCCTCCCCCTTAAATAAAAGTCCAAATTGGGACAACACCTTTCATCAATCATTTCAAAATTCCCTACCTTCCTTATGTTTCCTATAAATAACCCCACCCTGGGGCAGGCAGTGTATGTTAAAATCCCCACCCTCGGGATAGGCCTGCCTGTCATTCCCCACCCCTTGTGTGCCCCCTTGGCCTTGACATTAATAGGTGCATTATTATGTTTCAGGATTTTAATACTAGTAATGCAAAACACTACTATATAGCTCAATCTCAGTTGATTATTAAGTTTATTTAGCAGTATTTATGATAATTACAGTTATTACATTTACATAGAGTTATGCACAGTGATCAAAGTAGCATTCGCTTTTGAGTAAATCACTACAATCAACATCTTCAGGTCCAAACACGGCTTCTATGAAAATCAGTTTAATGACTGTTAGAATATCTTCCGTGTATAAATAAAAAAATAAAATAAAAAATAAAAAAATTAAAAATTAAATTTAAAAATCTTCAGTACTTATACTAAAGGGATGGAGTGGATATTGATACTAATTTCGCCTCTCACCTCTTTAACCCCAGCTTGATTCCCAATCCTGGCCATATGTGAGTCAAGATTGCTGGTATCTCGCCTTAGCTTCTCAGGGTTTTTCTCAGCATTCTCCAGTTTTTCTCTCTCCTCAAAAACCACCCTAAATTCCAGTTCAAACCAGGAATTCATTGAATACTTAAACATAAGCCTCTGGCTTGGGAGAATCTGTGACGGCTCCCTGTATCTTGACGTAAAATAAACCCCACCGGTACTGTTACGCCTACAGGCTCTGACAACCCCACCGGTACTCAGTTACGCCTTCAGGCTCTGACAACCCCACCAGTACTGTTATACCTACAGGCTCTGACAACCCCACCGGTACTGTTATGCCTACAGGCTCTGACAACACCACCAGTACTGTTATGCCTACAGGCTCTGATAACCCCACCAGTACTGTTATGCCTACAGGCTCTGACAACCCCACTGGTACTGTTACGCCTACAGGAAAAACAGGTACCACATTGCATACTGTAAAATCCTGGCAGATAATTATAAACTAGGTAAAGGGGTAAATGTAGTTATTTACTCTGGGATTGAGGATTATTAGTCCTCTAGCTAATACAAGCTAATTATCGAGGTTAATAAGTTATTAAAATGCACACGAATTAACGTCTTACCCAAGGACGTGGTGGTATAAATTAGAGCAGGCTGCTGTACCGGATTACAATCCCTTCTCTTCACGAGTAGCACAACATGTTCTTTAACGTCCCCCATTTACGAAGAGGAAGTGTTGGGAGACAAGGCCAACGGCTTTTACGTCCCTGCCCAAGGACGCGGTCGGGATTCGAACCCTCGATCATTCATAATCGGTGCTCTACTACCTGAAGTATTCAGCTATATGGGCTTATGAGCGTCTCGGTTATAATCCGTAACATAACATCCCTGGTTATTACCTCCCCTTCCCAACTCTGTCCTGACTGCTTTAGCCTGCGTCGCATCCAAATTCAATTCGGATGCGACGCAGGCTAAACTGCTTTAAAGTGAAGAAAAGATTGGTTTATCATGATAGTTATGTTTCAGGTTTTGAATATTAGTAATGCAAAAACTCATCATGAACACTACTGTAGCTCAATCAGAATCTTCACATGCACCAACTTTCCCACCAGGCACTTATTCAAAAGGCCCTGACAACCCCACCGGTACTACAGGAAAAACAGGTACTACATGCAAACACGTTACATACTGTAAAATCCTGGTAGATAAGTTCCACTGGTGCGTGGAATTCCCCTCCAGTAAAAATTAAAAAGTTGTCATCCTTAAACGCTTTTATAATTAATTTATGAACAATGGGCATTTTGCAGTTAGGCAATCACGAGGTTGTACTGGTAGCAAAAAAATCTAGTGTTATTAGCAAAACCTGTTTGTAAATGCTATTTTCCACCTCGAATGGATTGTCGATCTTTCTAAAACAGCGTTTTTGAAGATTGTTTGCCATCAAGTAAAGCCTTTCCCATGGGATAACAAGCGCAATTCATTGCTTATTGAAGTGATATATCAGCACGTGAGTGACTGTTTCCAGTAAAGCCTTTCCAATGGGATCACGAGCGCAATTCATTGCTTATTGAAGTGATATATTAGCACGTGAGTGACTGTTTCCAGTAAAGCCTTTCCCATGGGATCACGAGCGAAATTCATTGCTTATTGAAGTGATATATCAGCACGTGACTGTTTCCAGGAAAGCCTTTCCCATGGGATAACAAGCGCAATTCATTGCTTATTGAAGTGATATATCAGCACGTGAGTGACTGTTTCCAGTAAAGCCTTTCCCATGGGATCACGAGCGCAATTCATTGCTTATTGAAGTGATATATCAGCACGTGACTGTTTCCAGGAAAGCCTTTCCCATGGGATCACGAGCGAAATTCATTGCTTATTGAAGTGATATATCAGCACGTGACTGTTTCCAGTAAAGTCTTTCCCATGGGATCACGAGCGAAATTCATTGCTTATTGAAGTGATATATCAGCACGTGACTGTTTCCAGGAAAGCCTTTCCCATGGGATCACGAGCGAAATTCATTGCTTATTGAAGTGATATATCAGCACGTGACTGTTTCCAGTAAAGCCTTTCCCATGGGATCACGAGCGAAATGCATTGCTTAATTATTGAAGTGATATATCAGCACGTGACTGTTTCCAGTAAAGCCTTTCCCATGGGATCACGAGCGAAATTCATTGCTTATTGAAGTGATATATCAGCACGTGACTGTTTCCAGTAAAGCCTTTCCCATGGGATCACGAGCTCAATTCATTTGTTATTGAAGTGATATATCAACACGTGACTGTTTCCAGTAAAGCCTTTCCCATGGGATCACGAGCGAAATTCATTGCTTATTGAAGTGATATATCAGCACGTGACTGTTTCCAGTAAAGCCTTTCCCATGGGATCACGAGCGCAATTCATTGGTTATTGAAGTGATATATCAGCACGTGACTGTTGCCATTAAAGCCTTTCCCATGGGATCATGAGCGAAATTCATTGCTTATTGAAGTGATATATCAGCACGTGACTGTTTGCAGCAAAGCCTTTCCCATGGGATCACGAGCGCAATTCATTGCTTATTGAAGTGATATATCAGCACGTGAGTGACTGTTTCCAGTAAAGCCTTTCCCATGGGATCACGAGCGCAATTCATTGCTTATTGAAGTGATATATTAGCACGTGAGTGACTGTTTCCAGTAAAGCCTTTCCCATGGGATCACGAGCGAAATTCATTGCTTATTGAAGTGATATATCAGCACGTGACTGTTTCCAGTAAAGCCTTTCCCATGGGATAACAAGCGCAATTCATTGCTTATTGAAGTGATATATCAGCACGTGACTGTTTCCAGGAAAGCCTTTCCCATGGGATAACAAGCGCAATTCATTGCTTATTGAAGTGATATATCAGCACGTGAGTGACTGTTTCCAGTAAAGCCTTTCCCATGGGATCACGAGCTCAATTCATTGGTTATTGAAGTGATATATCAGCACGTGACTGTTTCCAGTAAAGCCTTTCCCATGGGATCACGAGCGCAATTCATTGGTTATTGAAGTGATATATCAGCACGTGACTGTTTCCAGTAAAGCCTTTCCCATGGGATCACGAGCGCAATTCATTGGTTATTGAAGTGATATATCAGCACGTGACTGTTGCCATTAAAGCCTTTCCCATGGGATCACGAGCTCAATTCATTGCTTATTGAAGTGATATATCAGCACGTGAGTGTTACCTGCAAAAGGCCTATTATTTGCATATTCTTTGCATGATATATTGTCAAAATATCTATCCAGCTTTAGACTATTCCAGCATTACTCCGTGCAAGTAACAACTATCACCCAAATACGGCAAATATGACCCTTCTCGTGTGCCGAACTAAATGCATGAAGTTTGCTATCTTGAAATCATCTAATATTCGCGCTAAAGATGAAATCTAGACCCATATTTCCTGATCGCTACAAGCGGTTCATTATGTTCGCTGTCTGAATCAACTGTCGCTCCAACGTCGAACTTTAAGGTAATTAGTTCGACGCACGACAAGTTTGCCGTCTGAAACGTGCCTTATAGCAGCTCCGTTCTTGTGTGTTCTTGACATGTAGATGTGTGTTCCTTACGCAAACATCTCGGAGTCAAAATGAATTGAGGATTTGGTTGAGACTAAACGCTGGCTCATAAGACTGAGTATACCGTACATATTTCCTCACGTATAAGCCACACCTCACGTATAAGCCACACCTCACGTATAAGCCGCACCCTAATTTTAGCCTGATAAACAGAGGCCTCTTTTGCCAACTGAAAACGTTTAAGGATTGCATTGTAGAAATTTAGTTACTCGCTAATTTTGATATGCCACATATTCCCGCAGTAATTTACATACATTATTATTTAGTATGAAATTATATAATATATACAACATTATTCATGTCACTTAATGTATTAAAACGTTAATTGTGTGTGCAGTTTCTTGAGTATGTGCTCGAGGTAGCGCAGTAAACTAAAGTGAAGTGAAGTAGAGGAGCTTGAATGGAAAACCTCGCTGACACGTGTGCTCTTTCAATAACGTGTCATTGCTATTGTTTATATGGCTTTGTTTACGGTCATTGCAAAAACGTTTTCTGATAACACTCACGTATAAGCCGCACGACAGATTTAGCCAACGTTTGTTTTCCCAATTCAGGTCACCTGACCCTTCCCTTGAGTAATGTTTCTTGTTTTTCTGTATCCCAAGAGAAACTGTACAAATAATTGGAAAACAAAGCACTGAATCCTCTGGAGAGCTGTCACATGATCTGAACTGGCCATGGGACAACAAATGTACAAGCTAAATTGGTATATTGTTTTGTTACTTTCATATTCCTAAAGGTAAAAAAAGGTGCGGCATATACGTGAGGAAATACGGTATAGTAACTGGAACTGACCAACGTATCAATAATATTGCCACAGAATCTGTTATAAAACTAGCTAGATGAGAACATTCTGAGTCGTGTTACCAAAGCTAAAGTTCAGTCTAGGTGTAACAACTGACGAAAATCTTTTAAGATTTAAAAATGGGATGAGCAATAATTTGCAGCTGAAATAATACTTTAGGTATTGTCTTGTATTTCCAAGAATTAGTTCTTGTGATATCTTAGATTTTTTATCATAATGTAATGAGTAGCTAGCTTTTAGATTTAAAAATAGAATTGTAATTGCACTGACGTTTGTAGATTTTACCTTTACGTCGCTCTCTACCGATCTATGTAGCCACAGGCAGCCCAAGCTCTGTATTTGCACTATGTGACTATTATTTCACAAAATTCTCAGATAAAGAAAATAAACTTACCGTAAGAGTTTGTTGTTGTCCTGTTGTTTCTCTGGGGTCTAGAAATGGCGGTTATGGGGCATTTATCTCACTTTGGGTTTTTCTCTCTTCTCTGTCTAAAAGAAAGGAAAGGCTGCACACTCAAATTCAAACCACGAGGCACTTGAGGCCGATTTTTCTCA
Organism: Actinernus sp. WN-2022; assembly: GCA_030867875.1. Lineage (NCBI taxonomy): Eukaryota > Metazoa > Cnidaria > Anthozoa > Actiniaria > Actinernidae > Actinernus > Actinernus sp. WN-2022. The sequence continues at coordinate 104,972,961 of JAOWCC010000577.1, read as the reverse complement.
CGAAAACCCATCCGATAGGCGTAATTTCCTCCGTCAGGTGAAAGGTAGATAGTTTTTCTTACCCCAGAAGTTTTCAGACTTGAGAAGTCATCCTAACTCTTCCAAACGAACTCATTTCTTTGAAAAAGCCCCCTCATTCTTCGTCAGAAACTACGTGTTAGCATCAATTCGGGCATGCTGTCAAAATTCCTCTTTCCGGCAGAGGGACAGTCAATAAATTGACAGATACTTTACTCTCTCCCCACGGGGTCTAACGTGCCGCCTATTGTACTGAGTAGCCAATCGCGTGGCTACAATTTCAAACAAGTTGACAACGCTTGACGACGGCAAGTTCCCAAAGTTCACGGGCTCAGAACTTATACATATATACCTTATTTTGAAACTTGTCTACAAGTGAATCGGCTCTATGGTAAAGTGGTTTAGAGTGCGCGCCTCGAATCCAACGATTAGGAGTTCGATTCCACACAAGCCAGCAACATTTAAAAAACAATATTTTTCTCGTTTCTCAGTTTTATTTTATCTTTTCCTCTATTTTAAGCTATTAGAGCCGCCTTCCACACTAAAACTTCGTTTGAGTTTATAATTAAGCAAATTGATGTATCAGTCAAGTAATGGTCCGCGTAAGAGGTAGGCTTATTTTATGCATGGAATGTAAAAAGGTGCTAATTGTGGTATTGTTTCAATCTTCCACCTCATTGGCTTAGACATTAAAATCTATCTAAAATTGAAGAAGAAGAACATTTTTTCTCATTTTGTAAACATTTGAATTGCATCTAGTGAAAACTATCATAACTTTCAATATGACGAACTTTCAATATGGGGAAAATTCTTAAATTGAACGTTTTCTTGGTTATTGTTTTGCACTCTTCTGATTGGACAAAACGTTTTCACACAAAATAACTCTCCTTTAAAATGCATTTTTAGTGGATATAATTTCAGAAATTTCTGATTTAAGGGTTGATGAGTTGTCAGTATGAAAAACAGAAAATACTAAAGTGGGGAAAGCAAATTGCATCTGAACAAGAGAATTGTGCCTACCTCTTGCGCGGACTGTTACTTAATTTTCACGGGTTTTTATTGATTCAAATGATCGCATGCAAAGTACGTTAATCTATTAAAACTGTAGTGTTCGACGCTTTCACAGGATTTTATGTAATTACGAGGTTAATGATATTCTTTCTCATCATTGCACTATAATAATATAAATAAATATCGAGGTCATGACCTTGTTGGAGCTTGAGAGCCAATGCAAAACAAAGTTTTAGTGTGGAAGGCGGCTCTAATAGCTTAAAATAGAGGAAAAGATTAAATAAAACTGAGAAAGGAGAAAAGAATATTAAAAAAATTGTCACTGGCTGGTGTGGGAATCGAACTCCAAATCGTTGGATTCGAGGTGCGCGCTCTACACCACTTTACCATAGAGCCGATTCACTTGTAGACCAGTTTCAAAATATAAGTATATAAATATAAATATAAATATAAATATAGGTATATATGTATAAGTTCTGAGCCCGTGAACTTTGGGAACTTGCCGTCGTCAAGCGTTGTCAACTTGTTTGAAATTGTAGCCACGCGATTGGCTACTCAGTACAATAGGCGGTACGTTAGACCCCGTGGGGAGAGAGTAAAGTATCTGTCAATTTATTGACTGTCCCTCTGCCGGAAAGAGGAATTTTGACAGCATGCCCGAGTTGATGCTAACACGTAGTTTCTGACGAAGAATGAGAGGGCTTTTTCAAAGAAATGAGTTCGTTTGGAAGAGTTAGGATAATGATTTCTCAAGTCTGAAAACTTCTGGGGTCAGAAAAACTATCTACCTTTCACCTGACGGAGGAAATTACGTCTATCGGATAGGTTTTCGTGAGAAAAATCGGCCTCAAGTGCCTCGTGGTTTGAATTTGAGTGTGCAGCCTTTCCTTTCTTTTAGACAGAGAAGAGAGAAAAACCCAAAGTGAGAGAAATGCCCCATAACCGCCATTTTTAGACTCCAGAGAAACAACAAACTCTTAAGGTAAGTTTATTTTCTTTATCTGAGAATTTTGTGAAATAATAGTCACACACTGCAAATACAGAGCTTGGGCTGCCTGTGATGTAGCTAGCTTAGTGTCAAAGCTTCTTATCGTTCCGTTTATAAGCCCGCCAAACCGCCCAGGGCTTCTAAGCGGAATATACGGTTAGGTCCACATACTGAGAGGATCATTACAAGTCTCGTGCCCTGGACTCTATGAACGTTCTTAATATCTCTCAACACTACGTATTTTTATGTCCTTTTTCTTTTTTCTGTTTTTCAAGAAACAACTACCCGACAGCCGAGCGGTCAGATCCTTCAGCGTAAAGGTAAGCTCATCTGTCGTATTTGACTTTTTATGAAAAATAACTATAAAGAAGCAAAGACCGATACAACGTAAAATTTTGAAATTAGTTAAAGATGTCAAAACAATGGTACTTTTACGGGACCCAATTCTCAGGGAAGGGCGGTTGTATCCAGAACCCACCACCTATTTTGGCAAAATCTAGATTTTTGACCACAAATATCTTCTTGAATAAAATACTTATTGAAGAAGTAACTATAATTCTATTTTCTACATGCAGAGAAGAAAGTGTGTCTGCATTAAAATCAGGTATCCCTATTTTACAACGCGAGAAAATCACTCTCGAAAAAAGGGGTAGGGGTATTACCCACCACCTCTCCTACAAAATTGGGTCCCATTCGAAATCCATTGTTTTGACCTCTTCCCTAGAGGTACAATATTTGCGCTTTGCAATATCAAAACGAACTGTTTTGGTTTGATTGTAGCCTGCGTAGCAAGCCCAGGGGGAATGGGGAAGAGGGGAGAGGGAATGAAGAGGGGGAATTGCCATGTCTACTTTTAACACACTGGTCAACGATCAACGTTTACTGACTCAATTAATAAAAAAAGATGTTCTTCCACTACTAGCCGGCGTGGCAATGGGATGAGGAGGGAGGAAGAGGAGGGAAGGTCTCCGCTCCCCTCCCCTCCCCTCCCCACGCAGGCTAATTCCACTATATGTATTTAATCGGTCACTCATGGCCCCATCATGATCTTGTCGTATCAAGCATGATTTTTTTATTAGAACTCTTGAAATTGTGACATGTTACTCTTAGTTATAGTTATAAAAACCTATCTCTTGAGCTGTCAGAGTACGTCATTATAACCTTCCCGCTGTTGTGCCACTACGATCAAATTTTGACATATCAATGTTTTGCATATTCATAAACTAGAGTTGCTATATTGTTACCAGTCCAATCCGTTTTTCGATACGATTTTTTTAACTCGCTCTGAGTATTGAATCTAAACGCCATTACTGGACGCCGTGATGTCAGTGTGGTCATGCGCATACTGCCCGCCTGCACAACACAAAGCCTTGGAGGCATATTTCTACTAAAACCATCTTCACGTACACAAGAAGAAAGTTATTTATCCTTGCGAGGTTCGCGCGAAATAGTGTGCATAAAAACGTAGCCATGCTAGTTGTCATGTTGTGCGTATGACGTCACTTCCGCTGAATAAAGAGAACGCCTCCAGTATAAATGGCGAACAGGATTTTACCGGTAAACTCGATCTCCTGTTTTTAACGTGCTCATTTGGGATTTTTTTTTTACCAATTTGGATATTTCTAACAATTTCGTCGAAGTGGCACTTCAACATATAGTTTAGTCTGGTTCAGTTTACTAGCGACATAAGCAACATACACAGACTCAACAATGTATTAATCATTAGCGGCGCTTTTTCTTATCTCACACTAGCGACATGAGCACCATACACAGACTCAACAATGTATTAATCATTAGCGGCGCTTGTTCGTATCTCACACTTGTGACGCACAAGCAACATACGCAGTAATGTATTGATCATTAGCAGTGCTTGTTCTTATTTCACACCTGGGAATAGACAATCGCTGCTAATGATAAACACATCACTGAGTCTGCGTATGTTGCTTGTGTTTATGTCGCTAGTGTGAGATAAGAACTAACTGTCTAACCGACACGATCTAATAAGAGTTATAGTAACGCACTCCTGAATAACGCTTTTCCGTTTGTGGCAGGTCGCGGTAGTCACATGTCAGTAGGTTTGGCCGTGGGGATTGGGTTCGCCTGTCTGGCTGGAGTCCTGGTGATTCTAGGAGCGTTGTTTTACTTCAAGAGAATCAAGCGCTTTCGCCTCAGGGCGGCGTATTACAATGATATCTCCATGAATGATCCGCTCTACGAGAGCTTCGGGCCTGAAATTGCATAAAATGGTAACTCTCCCCTCCCTTTAGAGGATAGAAATGGCTCGGAGGGGGGAGGGGGGGGGGGAGGGAGGTAGGCACTCATGTGTATGACGTGGTGAGGATATTTCTGGTTGTATCGGGTCCGGTTTTGAAACGTTTTTTTTTCCCTGGGATTCAAGATAACGGCTGCCTGATAAAGCCGAAATCCTACTAAGGGCAATATTGTCATTTCAGCCATTTCGTTAAATTTCTAAAATTTACAATACATGTGCGTTATCTGTGAAAATGAACTTTTCGCGGATGCTATTATTGAGAGTGCTATGTAGAGGTTGCTTTTCCGGTTTAACTTTTCGTTTTTTCAGTATTTGAATAAGAACTGATGCTTGCAGGTTTTCACAGTGAGATAAGAGTGTAACCGCCGGGTATGTTGTTGGCATACGGAATCGTCCGGCCATTAACTTATCCTTAGAAGATGCTTATTTAGTGAATGTTCCCACTGAAAGCGAAGCCTTGACTTGTGTGCGTATTTTCATGTAGCCTGGCCTGCTTGCGGCGGCTCTTGGTGTTTATTTCGCTCATTGTTTTCGGATTGGGCTTACTGTGGTGAATTTTAACCGCGCGTCACAGGTAGCCCAATCCGAAAACAAATAAGCGAAATAAACTCCTAAAAGAGCCGCTAGCAGGCAAATTTTCATGCTCAATGGAAAAGTTCCTTATGATCGAGAGCGCGCACGCTGAATGCCGCGACACCATTCTCGACTATAAGATATCAAAGCTTTCTTTAGTATAAATTAGGATAGATTTATTGAACGGTAATTTCAAAATCTTCTGTGCAGTTCAGCAAAATAACCAGAAGACAAAGCTGGAGTAGATTAAGGTAGATTTATTGAACGGTAATTTCAAGGTCTTCTGTGCAGTTCAGCAAAATAACCAGAAGACAAAGCCGGAGTTTTGAAACCGAAACCGTGTCAATATTTTGAATCAATATTAATCTTTACTTCGCCAGCACCGACTGAAGGCGGAGAGAAGAAGAGATGCAAACAATGCCGTTAAGTAAACTCGAGTGTTTGATACGTATCATTTTCTGGAATTTCCGTTCTGTTTGTACAAAGTCCACTGCATAATATTGTTTCAATTCTGTGATTTTTGAATTGCACTGTAACGGGCGGAAGTCAAATTTCCTACTGGCATGCGCAGTTTCAATGTCCTAGAATGTAGGACATCCGTTTTTAGTTAGTCGAGGAGGCACTGGGAGTGAGAATGCCCGACACACGCTGAATGCTTGACGCACGCTGAATGCCGTGACGCACGCTGAATGCCGTGACGCTAGTTCATGTTAGAGGGAACACTTTCTCGCTCGCAACCATTCTTTATGATTGAGGTATTTAGGGGTTTTATCTTAAGGGTCATTTCGTATGAGCGAGAAAGAAATACGGCAAGACTGTACCGTTGTAACCGTACTGTAACTACATGTAACTCTGCAATTTGATTGGATCAGATGGACAAAAACAATGGAGAAACCATTTCAATGCCATGGCATGCCGTACAGTAACCACAAGTTGTTGCCATGACCTGCTCACTCATACGAAATCCGCTAATAGGTTGGGGCATTAATTATCACTGAATTTTAATCTAATTGAATAAAACAAATGTTAATGCTGCTAACGGCTGTTTCGTAGAAAAGACTTTAGCTGTCGGAGGCCAGTAATTACAACTGTACCTTCCAACAGAAGTCATTTATCAGTCATTTGTCAGATACGATCGAATTACAATATTCTTTTGGATTTTCAAAGCCCGAGTGGAATTTCAAATGTCGAGGCAACGCCGAGGGATGCATTGTTAGCAATGTTTCGGTCCTCAGACTAAGAAATATGGTTCTCAAACTCGTGAATAATTAGTGATTCATGAGCCAATCGGGTCATCCCATTTGGTCACGTGGTATCTTGATACCCTATGAAACACCAGAAGAAGATCATCAGTGATATGGAGATCTGATGCAAATCACTAAGAACCTTCCTGTGTTCAAAGTTTAGAATTCGTTTTTGATACCCTAACTTAAGGTGGCTCGCCTGGATTTTCCAGGGACGCACCATATCCACTTTGAACGGCTGCTACTCCACTGTAGGAGCACGGTCGGGCTAGCCACTTCACCCATTTATTAGAAATAGAATAAACTTTCCAAAAATGTAGGTTTGTTTGACATCGGTGTTACCATAGCAACACAGCGTTGACGTCATGTGTTTTACATATCAGCAATTTTCTCGAAATCTAGACCTAAACTTTTAAAACGACCTAGTGTTCCTTGTAGTCTAAATGTAGGCCTTCAAGACTGCAAAGTTTAAAAAAATTGTATGAGAGCGTTTTCGAAAAAAAATGGGTTGAATATTTTCATTTAAAAAATAAACAGTTCGCCATACTTCCTGTTTAGTCGTCGACAACTGTGTTTGCCGGACCGATTCAAACGCTGTTTTTAGCATATTTCATACCTGTGGCATAGGACTACTTCCCATGAAAGTTTCATTCCATTTGCTTTATTCGATTTCGGTTTATGGAATAATAAGTAATGTAATAAATATGCTCATTTTACTCAAAATAGTAACGTATTTGCTAAGGAAGCTGTAATTCGAAAACTAGTCGATAACATTTTTTTTAATCCATTCACCTGAAATTCAACATGTACTACCCTTGCCCTGTAAATTTCAAGAGCATTGAATCATTTTAAGGGCGCGAAATAAAAACAAAAACATAGGGAACTTTTACATTCATCCACGCAAGCTTCATTGCTGTATCATTTTGTTTATAGCTTGTGTCTTTCCGAAATTTCTCTTTTGTCTAGATTCTACATACTTGTGTGCTTTTGGACTAACAAGTTTACCATGCACGCATGCTACGCTTCGCTACCGCCAGAACGCTCGTGCAAATTCTGTTCTTAGGACAATGAAGCTTGGCAGTGCGGGATGATAATGTTGAATAAGTGTGTATTTAGTAACCAGATCGGGAAAAAGTGCCCGTGACGTCTAGACCACATTTTCTAAATATAAATTAAAAACGAGATTTTGTATTAGTGATATTATAAAACCTTTTGTAAATAAATATTATAAGTTATATCATAACAGCGTTACAACTGGCAGCGTGACTATTGTACTAAAAACAGAATTTGCACGAGCGTTCCGACATTAGCGAAGTGTAGCAAGCGTGCATAGTAAACTTGTTAGTTCAAAAGCACACAAGTATGTAGAATCTAGACAAAAGAGAAATTTCGGAAAGACACAAGCTATAAACAAAATGATACAGCAATGAAGCTTGCGTGGATGAATGTAAAAGTTCCCTGTGTTTTTGTTTGTATTTCGCGCCCTTAAAATGATTCAATGCTCTTGAAATTTACAGGGCAAGGGTAGTACATGTTGAATTTCAGGTGAAAAGATTAAAAAAAATATTTATCGACTAGTTTTCGAATTACAGCTTCCTTAGCAAATACGTTACTATTCTGAGTAAAATGAGCATATTTATTACATTACTTATTATTCCATAAACCGGAATCGAATAAAGCAAATGGAATGATATTTTCATGGCAAGTAGTCCTATGTCACAGGTATGAAATATGCTAAAAACAGCGTTTGAATCGGTCCGGAACACACAGTTCTCGACGACTAAACAGGAAGTAAGGCGAATTGTTTATTTTTTGAATGAAAATATTCAACCCATTTTTTTTCGAAAACGCTCTCATACAATTTTTTTAAGCTTTGCAGTCTTGAAGGCCTACATTTAGACTACAAGGGACACTAGGTCGTTATAAAAGTTTAGGTCTAGATTTCAAGAAAATTGCTGATATGTAAAACACATGACGTCAACGCTGTGTTGCTATGGTAACACCGATGTCAAACAACCCTACGTTTTTGGAAAGTTTATTCTATATGTAGTAAATGGGTGAAGTGGCTAGCTCGACCGTGCTCTGACAGTGGAGTAGCAGCCGTTCAAATTGGGTATGGTGCGTCCCTGGAAAATCCAGGCGAGCCACCTTAAAGGGAGATTACAGTTGAATTTAGAGGGAAAAGGGTCAGAATTGAGGATGGGGGAAAAGGGGAGGAAAAAGGGAATTCAATTTCTTGGATATCCAGCTGAGAGCACATAAGGTTGATGGCAGACAAATTTGGTGCATCTATTACTTATTAACTAAAACAGAGATCTAATTTTAGCCATGAATAAAATCTGCATTTTTTGCCTATTTCTTAACAATTCACTAAGTCGCCTAACTTTATTTCTCTTTCCCAAACTCTCCTAAAATTCTCTAAAATTCTGACAACTTTATGGGGCTTTGGGATACAGGAACAATGATACATTTTTGGATAGTGTAAAATCTCGAAGACATGAGGTATGAAAACTGCTCAAGTATTAAGTGATGACAGTGTCTGAGCTCACAGGAGCCACTGCTTTCTCAGGCTATGTAAATTGAGAATTGTTATTGAAGTTGTGATCTTATATAATTAATGAGTAGTAAAAGCTTGTCTGGCTGTGAAAGCCTGGCGTGTTTGCTAAAGCATGAACCTGTCCCAGATAGCTTCACATCAGAAAATCGGAACAACGTTAACAGCAGTAACAAATTGTTGCACTACAGTGCGTAGAATATGAACGAGTTTCAAATGATATTCCCAGTATTTATCACCTTGTATATAGCTAATGCTAGTATGATAATATATGTAAATAATATTAGCCAGTTTGTCACGACTCGTGGTGTAGTTAGTAATCCGTGATGGTATACAGTTTTGTTTTACTTTCTTAATATGTAACAATCATTACAAGTCTCTGATAAAAAAATACATTAGAATTTAAGCCACTCACATTCCTCTTAAAAATAGGTGGGAATATAATGTCATCTGCGTGTACTGCGCGCGCGGGAAATAGAATTGGCGCGAAATGAAGCATTGGATGTTTGGGGTACCCACTCCCCCTCGCTTCGTAACCTACCTCCCCCTTCAAAACAAAAATAATAAAATAATTATAAACTGTCAAACAAGACTCGACCCCACGGCATAGCTTGGAATGCTTGAACATTCTGAACTTCCAAGCAGTTGCCAAGTTCATGGAGTTTCTGACGGCTTGGCGATAGTTTTAGTGTTACTGAGCTGGTGTTTCGATGGATGAATTATTAAGTCGCGTCTATTACAACGATGTAAACATAAGACAGCAGCCAGCTATTAAAATTGCTGCATCATTCCAAGTTTTGAGGTAGAATGGGAACGAGACATCAATACACCACTCTAAATGATTCAGATTTGAACTGTGACCAAAATATGCAGTCTGACTCATGCAAGGACCTAACTTAGCTTAGGGCAAAGACGCGTGTTAGCAACTGAAGAGGATGCGAAGAGTAACTATAGTAATTACAAGTCACAATCTAGGGGGCCTAAGTTGTCTTCATTTCGACTATTTATGTTACAACATGTCAACTGGGGCAGCAAATGCACTTAGAAAACTATGTAAACTATTCTTAATCAGAACAACTTCATTAATCACAAATCGATTTATCTTTTTTAAAACGGAGGTAAATGGCTTCAGTATTTTAAGCACGAGAACAGAGGTACAACGCGCTCCTTCCAGAAAGAGACTGCATACACTTTCATAAGCATGCATCAGATTAAGCCCCGGTCAAACGGTTTCAACATTGGTACAGCGTTGAAACCGTTTTACACGCATGCTTTTAATATCCTTCAACAAATGTTGAACCAATGTTGAAGAGATGTTGAAACCGTTTGACTCGCATGCTTTCAATATCCTTCAACAAATGTTGAACCAATGTTGAAAAGATGTTGAAACCGTTTGACTCGCATGCTTTCAATATCCTTCAACAAATGTTGAACCAATGTTGAAGAGATGTTGAAACCGTTTGACTCGCATGCTTTCAACATCCTTCAACAAATGTTGAACCAATGTTGAAGAGATGTTGAAACCGTTTGACTCGCATGCTTTCAACATCTTTCAACGAATGTTGAACCGATGTTGAAGGGATTGAGACTTTTTGACCGATGCATTAGACCGGTGTAGCTTTGCAACAAAGGAATTATCATACAACGCAAACCGTGTTTTTTTTTGGAGAAGTTTATTGATGGAAGAGGTTTGTGTTCCTCTGTTTTCCACAAATTTTCAAATACTATGTCATATATAACTTATAATTATATTCAAGATGATCGAAGAACAAAAAGTGATGCATTTTAAATAAAGATATTACAATGGATGAATAGTTCCTGTAAAAACTAGTGTGTCGGCGGGGAAGTTCGACACCGGTATAATAAACTAAAAGACCATTAAAGTATGCTAACCCGCTGTGCGAAGCGAGTAGCAGCTGACGTTTCAAGCGTTCGCCCTTCGTCAGATTGAAAGAGGAAATGCATGTGATTTTTTATTCGGACTCGGTTTATGTGTTATATTGAGTCTTGGAGACATCTTGCTCAAGGCATTCTACCAGTACAGCTTAAACAAAACATGATGAATAGTTAATGACCTTTTTGTTTCGTCTGCGTCTCTCGCCGGTTAAGCCCGCATGGCCTGTGTTCTGGTGTTTATACAGTTTATACTGCTGCCGGCTGCTCGATTTCATCATATTGCATGCAACACCAGGTTGCTTACACTTTATAGTAAGTACTCGTGCAGGCAACACTAACAGGATTTGTTTCAGCAAAAACGCAAAATCGTGACGGATATCGTACTAAAAAAGGACTGGATTATGGATGATTGCACTGCGCATTAGTAATGTAAGGGGATTCGGTTAGCTACGAGGTACTAGTGCTTCATTCGGTTCTTTCGCGGGAGGTTGCAGGTTCAATACTCCGCCGGACCAATATATTTCTTGCAGAGTATTAAAGTTGCACGACCTGGCTAATGGTTAGGCCATCATCATCATCCGGTCATCATCATCATTTATGGTAAAAATTCATCAGGTCTTTACAATAGGATAATAAAACACTATTAAAAGGGGGCCCAAACTATAACATATAACCTACATAATAAACTATAAACATAAAACTAAACCTATAGACTATAACCATTAAGAATCAATCGATCAAGCCTGCCTTCCACGAATGCCGTGTTTCTAATTAATGATTAAAATGTAAATTGAGCAATCGTCTAAAGTTATTCAAATCTGCTATGAGGACCAGCGTTAACTGACTGCATGCAGGCCAGCACCGGTCCATTGAGAGCTTAACATTGTTTACCGAAGAGTCTTTAAAATGGGGGTCAGAATCAAATCCTACACTTTAATCGGTCATGTGAATTTGTAAATAATGTAATTTCAGTTATGTTAAACTGAAATACGAGTTAGTATCAACTTCCTCTATTTGATCGAAAGTGAAAGCCAATTGGAAACATAGTTGCGTGTTTTTACTGAAAGATACGCCATTAAAAAGAATGCGGATAAACACTACACACCTCAGAAGCTGATCATGCATGTAATGACCAGCTTTGAACCAGCAAAATTGCCGCTCCATGTTTTTATTTTTACAAAGTTTGCGGCTATTTTTGTCTCGGTGTAGACCATAAACTGATAAAAGTCGAGTGGACTCTTAGTTAGTATCAACTTCCTCTATTTGATCGAAAGTGAAAGCCAATTGGAAACATAGTTGCGTGTTTTTACTGAAAGATACGCCATTAAAAAGAATGCGGATAAACACATATATATAAACACCTCAGAAGCTGATCATGCATGTATATGACCATGCAGCTTTGAACCAGCAAAATTTCCGCTCCATGTTTCTATTTTTACAAAGCTTGCGGCTATTTTTGTCTCGGTGTAGACCATAAACTGATAAAAGTCGAGTGGACTCTTCTTATAAAAGAAACTGGTTACACTGCGGGTACTTATAATGAACAGTCAATCGCTGCATGTGGTAAAACGTGCCGTGGGTATACTGGTTACACTGCGGGTACTTATAATGAACAGTCAATCGCTGCATGTGGTAAAACGTGCCGTGGGTATACTGGGTTTCACGGATGGTGGTTCGGCTTCTCAGTCTTGCGCGGCTTTCGATTGACCATATTTCGGAATAACAATACATAGAATCGGATCTCGTATCCAGTTGGACATTTTAGCCACTGGAATACTACATGTGCCCCGAATATCATATGTCAGCAATAGTTTGCAACTTACAGTGCACAATGAGCCAGAACCAGTGATTTCCAGAGCCGGACTGAAATACGTTCAATCGCACGCATGCTTGGTGTCGCTTGTCCGCCTCCATATCTAGCGCACGTGCACCGGTTTCTGGTTTTGTAAAGCACGAAACAAAGAGGTCATCCACAGCGCGTTTAGTTTTGTTAAAATGAAGTATTTTGTTTCGTTTTATCGAGTTGCGTAATTCAATTCAATTCAGTTTTTAGTTTACACTATTTAACAAAGAATTACAAATAAAGAGACAAATTAGTCAATAGTTATAATAGAATAGTTTACAAGAATAAAAAAAGTTCAATAAGTAATGTGTGTACGGCAGCCAAAGGAGCACAAGCTTTCGAGTTGACTGCCGTAAATAAATGGTTGGATAACAAGTAGATTCGGTTACATACATGTATAGAACTTAAGAATAATAAAGCCTGATTTCTGCGAAATCTAACAAAACAAAAACGGCAGTTTTAGACTTATGAGATCTAATGATTACCAAGTTTCGACAAGTTACAAAGTGGATATACAGAAAAGAAAAAGACAATTAAAATTATTGGAATAAAATATAACTGATATAGATATAGATATATTAACACAGTGAATATACAAGTCATATGAAAATAGATAAATGATAAAGGCTTAAAGTTAAGACTTAAGTAACAATAAGTGCAAAATATATGTTTAGATCAATTTACATTGAACATAGATTAATGTAATGAGCATATATTGCACACGTAATTGTAATAAATCGGCGGTATTGACACGGACCCGAGAAAAAGATATCGACGGCGAATTCAAACGGTTCAAATTTCAGACATCGTTGTATAAGGGATTTTCTTACGCCCATATTTTATCAAACATTTTCGCGAGATAAGGATCGCAAAATGTTCATGAACCGATCAACCCACAAGAATGGTACTTTGGACAAATAATCAGATTAATGCTTTCTCGTAAATACTAAACATGCTATTCCCAGCAATAAGCTATTTCTCTAAGTAGGTTCTTAGTTCAGTCTGATTCTAACCTGAGAAAACAGTCGACTCTCTTGCCGGTTCACTTCAATCCTCCTCTCTCTCCCTCTCTCGGGGGTTTGAAGCCCGGGTTTGAAGTGAACTGTGACGACTGCTGACCGGTTTTCTTAGGCTAATCTAATTCTATCAGAGTGCATTGCAGTGGCCATTTCCTCTCAATTAATAGTTCTTAGCCAGATGCAATAGGCTTTAAGGTCCGGGGAGGTTTACGCTTCCTCACCCGTCACGAAACCCAAACTGATGCAAGCGATGCAAGCCAGATCAGCATTGCATGCACTATACATGGAGGGGGCCTGGACCTGTTGATGTCAAAACTGTGACATCATCGCGCGCTCGTCGGGACACATTCAGATATTTTTATTACATAGTTTCTGTAAAAGTTATTGCGTAGGCTTTACAATGTACATGTCAAGTGCTCGCTTCAATGTTCCATTTCTGGAAACAGTCGCTCAGGCCGACGGCGCCCATGCATCTGCGCTCGCACTACTGCTGGTGTTCAGTTAACTGTGTACCGAGCTCGCAGCTCTTTTTTAAATTTTAGAAAAACGGAGATAAACCCCACGAGATTTCAGAGATGCCAGTTGTGCTCGCTGTAGTCTTATCAGAACTCCAGTACATGTATGTGCTAGTGCTAGCTGCGCTTAGCGGGTTTTAGGCGGCGTGCACTGTACTGCTGTGGGTGTTTCGGTAATGCGGTGTGACCACTTAAAAGGCTTCCCGTAACGTCTAAAGGGTATCTTGATCTTAGTTCGCCTTTGGCTTTCGATCCTTTCTCTAAAGTGTTTTTTTATCACTTAGTTGAAACAAGGCGGTTCTACACAGAAAACAGTAACCATGTTAGTTGATTCCTTGTTTAGACTGAAAAACAACCACATATCAGCAGCCGGAAGCAAGAGACCATCACAGCAGGAAGTTAGTATATAGTGATTCTGAAAGAGTGGAAGTAAAAGGATTTACTTTATTTAGCTAGAATTAAATTAAATCGCTGAAGAGGAAACAGTGTCGGGGAAACCGAATCGTGAAATAGAATAATACTCACCACAACTCCCCCGCGAAACAGAAATTATAATAAATTAAATTCATAATAACACGTAGTGAATATATGATTCTAAGAGTTCTTGAAACGCTAGCTACATGGACAACCTAAAAGGAAGTAATCACTGAAAAAATCAACTATTCGTACCTATATAGCCATTTGACTAATTAAAAGCCTGTGATGAATTTAGAGATTACCGTAAAAGCAAAAGAGAACGCAGTTTCTCCCTGGTTACGAGCTATCGGGTAATTTTTTTAAATAGAATAAGATCAGAAGTGACTCTGAATCACACTTTCTGTCGAACTGGATGTACGTGAAAGACGCGTTTGACTACTTCCTCCTGGGATTCAATAGCAGCAGTGAAGTTTCGGTTCCCTTTTCGTTTGGTTACAGACGAGGGAAGTCCAGTCCATTGAATCACTTCAATAGAATGCACATATAAGGAGTGAAACACAATCACGTTGTAAACATACGAAAGAGGAAATAGTGGGAATTTTTACTATCTATTGATATCCCTTCTTGACATGATTAGGATGCCGGACCGGGGGGTAACCTGAGTATCAGGCCCTTCCCCTCACCCCCACCCCCACCCCCCTCAGCTCAGGTTAGACCGGGGGGCGGTGCCACTCATTGTAAATCTGAAGAGAAGTGAAATCGTGGGCAGCCACACACTCCCGCACGCACGATGTGACGCAGTCTTGATATAATTGATAGTATTTGACGAATTCGTCCGAATGCAGGTTTCAGATTTAAATAAATGAGCAGTTTATACGTAAACTGCTTCTATACGTACGTCAATCGTATTGGAGTGTAACCGGAAAATTAAGCAAGTCGATAGAACAAAAAATAAACAAACACTTTGATTGTCAATATATTTACCAAGGCGTCATGTGGGGAAAAGGCAATAATATATCAAGCATTTTGATTGAAATCCTGATCCAAGGCCTCCTTGGGTTGTCGGGTTTTGTTTCCCAACCGCAGACTGCAAAGAAAAACCAACACGCTAAATTCCAATTCGATCTGTGGATTAGCCGGGGCCTGATCTTGACCAGCCCCTAAATGGTTGTTTCACGTCCTGACTTTGATCTTGATTAGTCCGGCTATGGTTGTTTCAGATTCCCGTTCAAAATTCCATGGGTTTTTTTTCCGGATCGGCACGAAAACCATTAAAACCCGCCTCGCTGTTGAAACAAACTTAATTTGTTCATATATACAAAAAGGAGATTAAAATTACAGTACATAAATATCATCACATCGGTTCGGACGCAGAAAGTTTGATTCGAGTATCTTTTCTCTCAATCGATCTTTTTATTCACCAGTATGTGACGTAATGCTGATGTGTAACGCCTGAGGTCTCTGAGAAAACTGAGTCGAAGCTACAGCCTTGGTCAAGCTGATTCTTTGTTCCTCAGTGTTCGTCAGTAATTTATCCCACACCTTCTCCTAGCTAGCTCTTCCGCCCTCAATACCAGAGGTTGTTGTCTCTGGGCATTTCACGCAGTTTAACTCGGCCGGAGCGCCTTACTGAATATACGAAACTGCCTCTGATAAAAACAGCGATAAAAACAGCTGCCTTCAACAGCATCCAGAAGCGAGGCAACCTCTGGCAACCAAAATACTGAGCACTCCACTTTTCAGCTATCTTGTTTTTAAATGTAATGAACTAATTATGGCTCAGCTTTTTCATGATTCGTTCTTTTTCAATCAATATTATTTCAGTTTTTAATACTCGATATCAGTCCAGTATATATATAATGCTAAAAACCATATTCTGAGCCATATTTCAGCTTGTGATCTGTGAAAGGACTAGGGCTATTCTTAGTTTTTTTATAGGTGAAAATTTTCCGTAATTCACATACTAGATTTTTCTCGGTTTGTCTTGGAGCTAGCGCTCTCCTGTTGGCGTGACAATCGCGCGATCAATATCAAAAACTGTGTTAACTATAGGTGTTTGTAATTAGGTCAGAGCAAGAAAGAGAGGTAAGAGGTCTAGAAGATTACATCATCCGTCGCTGTGACTGTCCCTAACACACTGGAAACACCAACTGGCAAGTCTAATGAAAATGAGTTTCTCGTAATAACTTGCTACTTTTTCTATCAGGAAGTAAATCTCCAGTTTAGGCAAGAAACAAATCTCGTGACTAGTAAGGAATATTAGAGATGTTACCTCGGTAACTGAGATCTTACGTTGGTCGTCTAGATCCTGACAGCGTAAATTGACCTATATCATTATGACGTCAAATCAAAACAATCTATTGTTTAAACGCCAAGGATCACGGTCGCGGGAGGGGGACAAAACTGCAACAACACACAGGAAATCGCTATCAAATGCATTTTGTAGAACGTAGAATAGCGGTAACAGCGACCAAATACGGTAAATATTGTGGGATAAACATTGATACAGCTGATATCTGGAAACCAGACAATTCGAAGTTAAATTTTCCTCAGCAGAGCAGATTTAGTTCAAAATTCTATTGTTCAAGTCGATTCTGTCCCCCTCATAAACAAGCCGTGACATCATAATGATATAGGGTAATTGCTAAAGAGGACTAATAGTCTGGTATTACGAATATTGTACCTAGATTAAAGGGTGAGGTAGTCTGTGTAGCGACACAAGGGGAGGGGGAAGGGAGGGAAAGAGGGGGAGGGGGAAGGGGAGAGTAAACAGGCAGATGGGAGGGGGAAGACAAAACCTTGTGACGAGGTGTTATATCAGTTTGGGCTCCAATAGATTATATAGCTTTAAATAATTTTAGCTATGAGAGCTTTATGCTTCTTGAAAGCCTGATACTCAGGTTAGTTTTGTTGGGGCTATTAAGTCTGTAAATGAAACTCTATCTTTACCTATTTTGTTAAAGTTAATTTTTCTATTTTCCATATAAAGATTACATTAAATTAAAAAGTGTTTTTCGTCTTCCATGCAGAATTTACCTTCTCCCCCCTCCCCCTATGTCTTTTTCCCTCTCCCCTTGCGCCGCTACGCAGGGTCAGCGAGCTGAGCGAGGGTGAATTCGCCGGTGACTTCGTTATTTGATCAACATGTTCTGTCATACCGACGTACCGGCTGGTTCCAGAGGTTTTCTAGAGCGGCGATCTTCTCGCTGCTTCGCAGCTCGCTGCTGTTCTGCGGCTGTTCTCTCTCTAGAAATCCACTGGGACCAGGGTATATCAGACGTTAAAGAGTTTCAAAAATTGCGTTCTAACGAGGAGTAGCTAAGGTCAATACTCTACGGCATGCCGTGACATTGAAATGCCTTCCCTATTGTTTTTATCTTTTTGATCCAATAAGATTCAAGAGTTACGGTACAGTAAGTTACGGTACGGATACGGTAAGGCTACAGACATACCGTAGTTTGTCACACTCATGACATCGAAATCTACTCTATTTGCTTCATGTGTAAACCCGTGGGCGTATTTTTGTAGTCGGCAAATTGTTTTAATGCCAGACCTCTTTTCTTCTGGATCTTTTTCAGATGCCGCCGCCTCCGTATTTAATCACAGGCAGATATTAGGCCAGTATTTTGACACTCGAGTCAATGCCGCGCGGGGGCTTATATTTAAAACGAACTCCTTGGGAGACCGTCTGGTCTGGTTAGGAATATACGACTGAATACCAATCGTCTTATCTTTGATATCGATTGTACATGAAGTGGATAGTCCAACGGTAGAATATTTCTTGATTTGGGTGTTGCGTCTACGAGATATAAAGGTTTATATTTCGAATATGCAAATGATGTGATGTCATCACCGACATCACTTATTATACAAAAGTATACTGGTAGTGACAAATTACCTATTTTTAAATTCTAAGTTAAATTTGAAGCTGATTTTACAAAAAAAATTCCTTAATTCACTAGCACAAAGAAATTCATCAAATGTCGGTGATGACATCACATCATTAGCATATTGGAAATATAAACCTGTATATCTCATAGACGCAACACCCAAATCAAGAAATATTCTACCGTTGGAATAACCACTTCATGTACAATCGATATCAAAGATAATTGGCTAGGGCTTATATGCACTTTAACAGAAACTCGCAATGGGTCATGCACGACCAGTTCATGTCAATCAAACTTTTACACCTGTGTATTTTACAGTCCTTGTTCTAATGCAGTAGAAATAATCGGACCATGGCCTGCCTTGATTTTTTGTTTAAATTTTGTACTAAATAGTTACTTTCAGTAACATGAACTGGTTCAAACGTCGAACTTTTCATGCACCGAACCTTGCTTACGGCCCATGAACTGAAGCCTTTCCAGATTGTGCTCGGCAACTTTTGAGCAACTTTTAGCATTTTGAGCAACTTTTTGTGTGAACAACTTTCGCCTTCCGGAGCAACATTTGAGCAACAAATGAGCTTTTTGGAGATTTTTTGAGCATGAAATTGCTAAATACCAAATCTCGCTAATTTCGTCTGTCCTTCAATCTTGATGATATTGAAGCCCACGGTACGAACATAACAGCGGTTATAAAAAACTAAACTGCCGCCCACAAGGACACCCCAAAATTGCAAAGTGAAATAAAGAAATTGGAGGTTCAATTACTTAATTTGTGTTTAAATCACTCATTTTTCAAGCATTTTTCTAACTCAGGTTGCACTGAACTATTTAGATTTTTTGAGCAAACTTAAAAAAAATTTGGAGCAACTTTTTGTTTTGTTTTTATTTCTTTGAGTAGCTTTTTAAGTTTTTGGCAACTTTTGAGCCGGCAACTTCTTTTTGGCTTTTTTGTAGCAACTTTTTCCATTTTTACTAGCACAATCTGGAAAGGGCTACCCATGAACTCTCGGGACCTTTTGCCCGATTCAAACGTCGAACTTTTCATGCACCGAAGCCAATTTGATCGAAGGAAGCCACCTAATTATATTTTGTTTCAATTGCGTTCGGCGCATGGAAAGTTCGACGTTTGAATCAAGTTTATCCCTACAAAAATATAGTACCAGGCTGAGGATTGAGGTATCAAGTACCGTCTTAAGCTTGTTCTGAGCACCCAGTTGGTATAACGCAAAAAAAGTTGGAGGCTAAATTTACCCCTTTCACAATACAGGGTCAAAATTTCCAAAAGTGCAAATAAATGTTTTTGAAGGCCCATGCAAAAGACTGATACGATTTCCCCTGGCCTACGTACTCCTTAAAAAAATCGACCCTTTTAGATAAAAAAACAACCCGGACCTATAGCGATGTTTCGTGTGTCGTCATCCATTGTCATTAATGTCCAACCAGAGATCCATTGGTTCCTAACACAAAGCGGGCTTTACAAATCATGGTTGACATTAGCATAACAATTGCAATGTTTATCAACACGAAACATCGCTATTTCGGGCGAATTTCCCTCGCTCGGAAAGGGTATTTCGTTGCGCCGGAAATCAATATCTCTATCTGAAAACATTTAGCTCTATTCTCTCCTGGCTTTCCTCTTGCACGGCGAAAGACGGCTGTTTTCTAAGGCTATTTCCTTCGCCTTTCCGATTGTCGTTGTGGTTCAAATCATGTGATCCGCCGAGGGCTGGAATATGATGATTTTCAGTCATACATTAAAAAAAAAAATTAAGCCACTCATTGAATTTTTAATTTCTCATTATAAACCACGTACATTTCAGTCGCATGACAACTGGCCACATTTTAAAGTGTAAATCACCACTGTTTAATCATTAATGCTATCGTTCGTCTTTTGAGTGTGGACTTCACTCGGCTTCGTGGCTCAATGCATGTCCCCCCGGTGAACATTAATTATGGAGTGGGAGGAAATACGTCAAAGATTTTCGCGCCAATACAACCGATTCATGCGCGCGCGGTATGTCAACAAAAACATTCCCTCCATTCAGCCCAAAGGCCGTCGCAACCATTTACGTTTCAAAGTTCAAAAGAACCGGCGAAGGTAACAACGCTGTCAGAGCGTTAACCTTGAAAGGAAAAATATATCAAATACTCTACGGAAGAAACTTCAGTCAAGATGAGGGTCCTGGGATTACAAAAAAGGATACTTCTTGGCTTTTTTGTGATGATTTACTCAAAGGGATTTCATACTACGAGAGCCGCCGGTGAGTCGGGAAACGTGTAAATCCACGTCCCACGTGTTTCGGAAACTCGAATGCTTTTTCTTTTCATCGATGTGTTCTTAAATTCAGGAGTTTATAGTTTAGATTGAGCTTTTATTTCATGTTGTATTGCTTTTTGGATTGTGGTATTTTACATGACGCAGTTCTTTTCCTAGACGTCGGCAGTAGTACCGGAGTAACCGACTCAGACAAGAAATGGGGTCTTGATAATTTCCTAATCGCTTTCGATAGCTCTTCATCATTTTCCTTTCCTCAAAAAGAATTGAAAAACCCTGCTATGTTTCTAATCTTAACTTTCAGCCTTTCTGAATAGAAATTACCGCGGCCCTTCAATTTTATTTTTATTTCTGAACCTTTATTTTGGTTTGTATACAAAAGTTGTAAGCTTATGTCTGCGCCGCGGGAACGGCTGTGTTGTAAAATTCTGCGACTTATTCCTCGTCGAATTTTCTCGTAGAATTGCTTTTTGAAACACGTAAAATATCCACTAGGGCATCTCTTATGATTCTATAATAAACCACACTTTCTTTACGAACTTTTAGCTGTATTTCAAGACGAACAGTTGCCAGGATTATTTTGCAATTCAAATTTGGAGGTGATTATATTACAGGGGCAGGTTGCATCATCTTTGTGAGTGAAGCACATCGCCACATGCCTGGTTAATATATGAATTTACGAGTTGTCATAGTTCCATCCGGTATCTTGGAGACTTTAAAATCCTCAAACTCAACCACGTCCAATGTTAATGTTTAACTTGGTTGAATCTGCTCTGCGCGCGCTGATTTCGTGGGATTCATTTCGTGAGCATGCCACAACTTTATACTATAGTTTATAGAGCTGCCTGGAAACCTGTAATTCCTCGTTCCTACGCTCGAGAACTGCCCCTGAAGACGAAGGGGGCATTAAAGTAACGTTTAAACCTTCAAGGTCAGTAATATTCCCAAAGAAACATATTTTAAGCAGCGGTTTTGAAAATGTAGTCTAACGATAACAACATTCACGAAATCTAAAACTCTTTTTGTAAAGCAGACTTTTAAAGTATAATTAACTGTTACCACTACAATCTCATAGCAGGTTATAACAGCAGGTTGTATCTACCTTCAAATACAGGTGTTTGAAAAGTTTTTTTTTAAATATAAATAGGGACCGCATGGTTTCATCACTTGTCATTTACAAGTGGGTTTAGAGGAAGAAATTAAACGGCAGTGAAACAGCTGAATTATTACTAATTCAAGTTCGTTTCGCTGTCTCAGTTTCATGTAATACGTACCGTAGCGAAACTGTCAGAGCTGAAGACCCTTTTATAGGATGTAAAGGTTTTGCTTCTACGCTTATCAGTTCTGTTAAAATCTCTAAAAAACCAATCGGATAGGTAAGTTAATATTAATAATTTCTCATTTTAATATCTCCAGTCAAAATATACATGTACTGTTCAACAATTTATGATTCTCTCAAACGGTGCTTTTCCTTCAGTTTCTTTTATTTGCACACTGTTTGTTTATAAGATATATAAGTTTAAGCTTATATTTCTCTTGAATTTATCTACAGGAGAGAGAAAAAGAAAACAAATTATATGGCTTCGCAATAGACCTTATAATTCGCTTATAAATTAATTCCCTCAATGTTTTCCAAAATACCTATATGTGATGTCTCGATCACTTAATGCTTAATGTGATTTTTAAAATCCATTTTCCATAAAGAGAAACAAAGGGATATTTCCCAAGGGCTTATTTTTAGTTAGGTGATCTGTGCTGGGGCAACCTTAGTCTATATATAGCAATACTTACTGCCACGTCATCCAGTCATTAATGTGCCAACCAGAGATCGATTGGTGCAGCCTTTTGAAATCATGGTTGGAAATTAGCATAACAATTGTAATGTTTATCAACACAAAGTATCACTATTCTTTAAAGCTTGGGGAATTTTTCTTTCTGTTCTAAAAGTAGACTCTTGAAAGTATCAGCCATTCGATATTCCAAGACACAATATAAACAATGATATTGAAACCTGTGGTTTCCAGTCCTACGACGTATATATTTTAAATGTATTTTTAAGAAGTGTAAATTTAAGCATGATCAGAACTTAAGTATACAACAAGTTTTGTCTTCAAAGTGATCACTGAAATAATAGAATAAATGAACACATTTTTTATGACCATGTGGGAAATGGCTAAAATTAAAATATATTTTGTGATCAGGTGGGTACCGCAATAATTAATTCATACAAGTTTTACAAAAAGTATCTCCATAAAACATGTGCCCATCACAGATTTACAAGATATTTTGAAAATGAAACTGGTATAATGAAGATAATTGTTTATTCTGAGTCTTCTATAACCCAGAATTCCACATAATATTAGTTGTACACAAAACCAGGACTCTGAACGCAAAATTATAGGTCCAAACCTGGTTTCTGTACTGCCTTGCATATATAAGGAATATGTCAAACATGAGCAAAACAAATATCTCGGGTGCCTGTTAATATTGATTCTTATCTAATCTACTTTCCTTTTGTTTCTGTGGCTTTTAAGAGCATATCATGGATACTGCATTTCAGCTTTATATTTAACCTTTCATTTAGAGTTTGTTTTATTTTTGTTACTGAAAGGTGTGTTGTACATGTAGGGCCGTACATGTATATACTGTATGTTCGATTTTAACCATGCAGTTACAATGGTAGGGCCGTGTGCAACAATGACTCTTGATCACATTCTAAATTCTCCTTTCAATTCTTTGTTTTCTAAGGAGAATTTGGCATGTGATCAGGAGTCTCATGCCTTTGTTGCACACAGCCCTATTATATTTTTTTATGGTTAAATTGTTTGGTACCAGTTCACTTTTTTTAACCTGTTCAGTTTTCAAGATTCTAAAAAAAAGAATGTTTAAATTGAACTGGTGCAAAAGTAATTTAAGCCATTGGTAAATAATGAACCACAACATATACCTTATATTGTATTTATTATGTATGCATATTGTTAGAATATGGTCCATTAAATGTATAGCCTGCTTACAGGCTCTCGGGTTTTTTCGGAAATATTAGTTTTTGGGTCAGGTTTGGGTTACCTGTGGGCCGAGCGAGGCCACATGAGGGCCTGCCTGGAAGGCGGTGTTTCAGAGTAGCCTGAACAAGTGATTTTTTTTGTCTTTTAGGGGAAATTTCACTTGTTTGGTGAAATTTGACTTCCCCCATTGTAATATTTTCGAACAGTACTGTAACAACAAATACACAAACATGAGTTGCTGTGGTAATTTTCAAAACTGAACATTTTTTTATTTAACCAAATAAAAAAAATTCTGCACATTTGCTCATCAAGGGAGCTTATGTAGTATAACTTAATTAATACATAGATAATAAATATGTGAAGCGAGAAGATAAGAAGGGACAATGACAATTAAGAATAGAATACTATTAAAATAAGCAAAAAAAAATGTGTCATCAATCAAAAGTGCAGAAATACAGTAGTAGAAAGGTGCTAATGTCAAAAAGCTAAAAATTAGGTGCAGTTAACGATATTGTACATTATAAGTTGTTACATTTCAAAGTAAATGAATATTGAACATTAGTATATACCACACCAGTGAATATGACTTTTCGCACACTCTGATTGGCTACTCAAACAGTGAATATGATTTCATATTCATCTCCGAGCGAAGCAGCAATCTCTTTGTGCGAGTTTTTGTTCATTTGACAGAAAATAAAAGAACTATTTGGTGCTGGCTATTCAACTGCAGTATGGTATATACTAAAACAATTATTCACCTCAGTGGAGGTGAATAGTGGTGGATATTTACCTCGCCGAAGTGGCTTGGTAAATATTCACCACTATTTACCTCCACTTCGGTGAATAATTGTTAAATACATTATGGAATAAACAAACAAACAGAAAGATTGGTAAGGACTGTCAAGTTAATTAAAACAATTTGTACTCGTAATGAATCATTGAACAGCTAAAAACAAATTGTAATGTTTGCTTGAGGTTTGAGCCATGTAGTAATAATTATCTGTGAAATCATTAATTCATAAACAAGAAATTAAGTTGGTCTTGTTTTCAAGAGGAAGTCCTTTGAATTAAATGGAGTTTTTCTCATGCAGTTCAACTACAGGTAAACAGATGCACTATAATGTGAGCCACACGACCACCTTCCGATTAGATAAGTGGTGAAACTCTGGTCAGTCATGCGGGAGGTCGCTGGTACCATCTCCATGACCGGACCTGAATACTCGGGGCCTTAAAATAATTATAACTGAGTAGTACATGTAAAATGTTGGTGCTGTCTTTGTGATCGAACTGCAAATGGTTAGACCTTCATGTCTTCTCGGATATTAGGAACATAAATCATAGGCCCGTTGAGGTTCTCCATCCACTTTCGAGTGGTAAAATAGAATAAATCATTAAGTAATGGTTGCCTAAGAATAGGAGCAAAAGACTATAATTATGGTGCAGCAATGAGCAATTCCAGGCATTCCAAATATCGATTTTGTTTGATTCCCAATATCAATTCCCAATATCGATTTTGTTTGCCTTAAGTGCTGTGCAAGATTTCCACAGTCAAAGTTATAAACTAAAAATGAAGGGAACTGTACGCTGTTGGTCATTTTTGCTGTGAAAACTGAAAGAAATCGCCATCCAGCCAATCACAAAAGGGGAAGACAAGATATTTGAATCACAAATTTGAGAACTTTCCCAATAACGATTTACTCTTAAATCAGACCAAGTAATTTGATCAAAACTAAATTGAAACATCAAAAATTTTCAAAAGATGTCTTATTTAGATAGGTTTCTATTGAATGTACGAGTATCAACCAATGAAATTACGAGAAATGTTAATATAAAATTAACACCTTTTTACATTCCTTGCCTTTGATCAGTGCTCCTGTTCGTTAGCCGGAGTATTACTTAATATGTACACCAAACACGCCACCAATTTGCATTCTATTTGCCATTATTTTGAGATTATGTATGCAGGTGCAAGTTACATGTAGCTCGATCTCTTTAATAAAGTGCAGATGTTTCTAAAATATGTGAATTATTTTTCCAAATTATCCTCCAGTTCTCAATACTACTATAATGTCTACACCGTAAGACTGTTTGGGCCGTCTTTGGGAAGTTCGTTATTTATTTTCCATTTGGGGCGAAATACACTTCTAAATCCCCCCCCCCCCCCCCCAATTTTTTTTTTTTCATTAAGTCTAGACTTGAATTGAGCTCGGATCTTAATGTACTATACAATTTAATAGTGAGTTGGCAAAATATAACAGATGTTGAATCCTTATTCTTCTGGATTGCATGAAACACACCGATCATGTTGTACCGGTACTCCGCTTTTTATTTTCGCTCACACATGTGTTATGCTAATTGCTACCTTTTACAAATCCAACCTGCCAATCATAGGGTATGCATGACTGATTCAGTACAAACAAGTATTGATGTAAGACACTACAACAGACACAATGGTGGAAGAGTCTATAGACGCACGCAATTCTCTTGTCAGAACATTAGTAAAGTCCATTTTATCTTAGTTTGAACGTCACTTCCT
The DNA here is from genome assembly GCA_030867875.1 of Actinernus sp. WN-2022. Taxonomy (NCBI): domain Eukaryota; kingdom Metazoa; phylum Cnidaria; class Anthozoa; order Actiniaria; family Actinernidae; genus Actinernus; species Actinernus sp. WN-2022. Next base: position 104,946,905 of record JAOWCC010000577.1, on the reverse strand, counting down.
GATTGGCTTCAGGCCATTTCACTAGTATGATTAGAACTGTAAAAATAAAATATTAGAATTCTTGGTTGTCTAAAGCTTCCTGCTATTTGGTAAAGCTAATATTAAATTATGTAAACAAAACGTTATAGACTATAGCTAGAAGATCAGAAAGGAAGATTATAAATATTTTCAAAATGTATTCAATAGCCTATTAATCAGCAGTGACAGACAGAGTAGGCGGCAGTAAGAGGACAAGTAGCCACCAGAACTCCTGCAGTTTAGCCAGATTCTAGTTAATTCAACCCCTGGTATATATATGCATGCAGGTTGACACATTCTGGCTTGGTTAATTAAATTCAACGAGTGCTCAATATTCAGCAAATTTTGAAATTATACGAAAAACGGTTAAGCATTTCATACATGTTGCATATGGTCATCTTTTTACCACTCTGGCCTATCAATCAATATTTACTTCCAAGTGCTCCAATGTGAAATTAGACTCGGTTTCCAGCCGTGGGGGTTTCGGTGAACCCGCGATCCTCACCCCACTCATGGCGCGGCTGGGCGCGCGCACACAGCGGTCAAACATCTATGCATGCGTCAAAAGTCTTGCAACAACATATTCCAAAACAAATTCAAAGCGAGCCGGCGGCCGTCACTGTTCACACGCCCGTTTTCAAACCTTGAGAACTTCTTTGGTAAATTACGAAACAATTTGGTAAACTCACAGTTAGAAGTTTGTTCAATTTCCCGTTGACTGTGAAAATAAAAAGCTTAACTTTCATGTATTTTTCTTAACTTTTGGGGGTAGAAGTTCACTGTAATATGTTTTAAGGTCCATTTGCGCGGGAAATTCGCGCGGCAGCCCACCAGACTGACGTTTGACCGCTGTGTGGGGCGCGCAAGCTTTGACATTGTCGGGTTTTAGCCAATCAAAAACTTGCCACTAAATTCCTGTCGCTGAATTGATTTGCATACTTTTGAAAGCCGGACCAAAGGCTTTCGATTGCTGTTCCAAATTGCATTTAAATTTGCTCTGGAAAAGTTTGGTTTCGACGAATTCAAGGATTCACACGAGTTAGTTTTCGGGTGAAGATACTTTGTCAGTAAACGCACTGGCTCTGGAACTCACTTGGAAACCGTCAGCTCAAAGATCGCGAAGCTCGTAATGTTCAGTCATTTATTATTTAACTTTACCAATGCAAGACCAAGGTCCGGCTATTCTTACTTCAAAGAAAATTAGTGTTGCCTTTATCGGAGAAGAAAAGATGGAGAGTCCATATTAAAAGAGTTTATAGAAGAGAGGAAATCACGTCTGATGCAGGCCATGTTTACGCGTTTAACTCTGCTCACTTGGAAATCGCTGCATCAAATGAGTTTTACAATTCTTCAAGTCTTATGTACTAAGTTTGTACAATTTATGTCTCCCAAGACATACTCCACACAAGTACTAAGCGGGAATACTCGACTCTAGCTCAGAGTTCCGAGATAACATCTGAACTTAATTTTTATCCCCGTATAAATTTTGGCTTTTATTTCTGTCAGCGAGTGTCTTGATCGGCACTTAAATATTAAAGAGTAACAAATAAAGTTTCTTAATAGCCGGGCTTTCCTTGAAAACTTGGGACTGTGAACATGAGAGCTACTAATAACAGGTATTAAATAAAACCTTTACCTATGTTGAATTAAATTCTGATGACGCTACACGCAAATAAATGAATAATATTGAAGTTATTTAGATGACGTCACGGACATGGTGTGTAGACTGCGCACCCAGCCGTTAGTGGGAGGAGGCTTTGGAGAAACGACACCCCAACGGCTGAAACCGAGCCTAGTGTGAAATGTTCTTCAAAAAAATATTTGTTACTTGCTGTACTCTTGTGAAAAGAAGTGTTAAATATTGCAGACTGAGGTAAAAAAGTATGGTGCAGTTGATCCTTTCTAACTAGCTAGTATACTGCATCAGCTCATGAATTCATTGATATGCTTTTCACATCATACCCTTTACATTGTTCAACGTAACATGGAAGCTATAGAAACAATTATTTACCAAAACCTTATACATACATGTGCTAATTTTACAGATTCTGGTGTTGCATCCAGGTATCACTGTTCCCAAGGACAATTCCAGTGCACCAACCAACAATGTATTGTTCAACGTTGGCGATGTGATGGTGAAAATGATTGTAATGATACCTCAGATGAGACTGGGTGTCGTAAGTATCATACAATACATATCAGGGTCTCAAAGGAAACCTCCACTGAAAAAAATACCTTGTTGTTTAACAATAGGAGCAACCAGTGACTTCATAAGATCCAAGATGGCAGCACCCGGGAAATTTGTATGATTGAGTTTTATGGACAGGAAATTCAGGCCATTAGTGACATCTACTGTAGTGTAGAATTTAAAGGGATACAACACAGAAATAGATTTAGGTATCCATAAGGAACATTTGAGAGCAAACATTGTCTTTCAGTGGAGGCTCCCTTTAAATTAACCAGAGAGCCAGGATGGCACTGAGTAATGTGGTAATTTAAGCACTGGTATACGTAGCCTGTGAACAGGCTCATGGAAATAAGGGGGAGGAGAGGGAAGAAGAGCCGGGGCAGCACTGAGGAATGTGGTAATTGAAGCACTGTGGTATACGTAGCCAGAGAATGGGCTCATGGCAATAGGGGGAGGAGAGGGAAGAAGAGCCGGGGCAGCACTGAGGAATGTGGTAATTGAAGCACTGTGGTATACGTAGCCAGAGAATGGGCTCATGGCAATAGGGGGAGGAGAGGGAAGAAGAGCCGGGGCAGCACTGAGGAATGTGGTAATTGAAGCACTGTGGTATACGTAGCCAGAGAACGGGCTCATGGCAATAGGGGGAGGAGAGGGAAGAAGAGCCGGGGCAGCACTGAGGTATACATACCGCCAGAGAACGGGCTCATGGCAATAGCTATATAGGGGGAGGAGAGGGAGGAAGAGCCAGGGCAGCACTGAGGAATGTGGTAATTGAAGCACTAGTGTGGTATACGTAGCCAGAGAATGGGCTAATGGCAATAGGGGGAGGAGAGGGAGGAAGAGCCAGGGCAGCACTGAGGAATGTGGTAATTGAAGCACTGTGGTATACGTAGCCAGAGAATGGGCTCATGGCAATAGGGGGAGGAGAGGGAGGAAGAGCCGGGGCAGCACTGAGGAATGTGGTAATTGAAGCACTGTGGTATACGTAGCCAGAGAACGGGCTCATGGCAATAGGGGGAGGAGAGGGAAGAAGAGCCGGGGCAGCACTGAGGTATACATACCGCCAGAGAACGGGCTCATGGCAATAGCTATATAGGGGGAGGAAGAGCCAGGGCAGCACTGAGGAATGTGGTAATTGAAGAACTGTGGTATACGTAGCCAGAGAATGGGCTAATGGCAATAGGGGGAGGAGAGGGAAGAAGAGCCGGGGCAGCACTGAGGTATACATACCGCCAGAGAACGGGCTCATGGCAATAGCTATATAGGGGGAGGAGAGGGAGGAAGAGCCAGGGCAGCACTGAGGAATGTGGTAATTGAAGCACTGTGGTATACGTAGCCAGAGAATGGGCTCATGGCAATAGGGGGAGGAGAGGGAAGAAGAGCCGGGGCAGCACTGAGGTATACATACCGCCAGAGAACGGGCTCATGGCAATAGCTATATAGGGGGAGGAGAGGGAGGAAGAGCCAGGGCAGCACTGAGGAATGTGGTAATTGAAGCACTAGTGTGGTATACGTAGCCAGAGAATGGGCTAATGGCAATAGGGGGAGGAGATCCAGAGTGCACTGACACTATACAAATATTAACGTGAATTACATGTCTGCCCCTGCATTGATCCATCATTAGGCTTGATTCAGACACAGCCTTGTGCACAGAGTTGGTGTACATGAGCATAACAGAATTACACTACGTTTAATTTTTTTCTCAAAATCTAAACAACCTATAACCCTAGGACTTCATAAATAAAACTTCAGTCTTGATGCACAGAGAAATGAGCAAAAAATGTTCAAAAATGGTTTTATTTGAAGAAAAAAAATAGTTTCAATATGTCGGAAAAAGTTCGTAATTTTCCACCCGATGTTTACTCCATCACAACAAATTTTTACTGTTTGAAGAAAATTCGGCACAAAACGTTGTGGTTTTCTTGTACTTTATCCTTTCTTCAAAAGAAATATGAATCAAAAGCTAGCATTAAAAAACAAAATAATGTCACGAAAAAAATACTCATTCCAAGTTTTCGTTGTACCCTTTTTTTGGCCTTAAATCGGGCAAATCGCACCAATTGTGCAATTTTTCCATCACGCAAATCATTCAAATCATGCCCTTTGCATGTCCCGAGTTAGTAGATTGTAATCGAAGGCTGACATGTCTGTAAAATAGAAAACAGTAAATACAAAATGTTCACCTTAAAACATAGCGGTTTTTTGCTTGTATTTTATAAACTAGTACAGCTCTTCCAAAATAAAGCAGGTGAAATCAACCTTTTGTATTAAAGGTTTCTCATTTGTAGTGTTGCATGATACTTCCAAAACTTAACATCTTTGTTTCCAAAGAAGAAAAAACTTTCTCTGTTTAGCCTGAAAAAAACAATTGGCCGGCTTTACTTATTTAATTAAGTTCGGCACATGAGTACTTGGTGTCATATGACCGATGAGCTGGGCCTTCGTCAGGAGTCATGTTCATTTAATTGTAGCTTGAGTGGACAGTTGGTGGATTAAATAGTTATCATCCCTTTATTCTCATTGACTGTTGTGTCGGCAACTTGCAACTGTGACACTGAATCCATTTAATTGTTGGTTTACGTGGATATTGGCTTGATAGCTCAGTGAGTTTTGTAGTACAGTTATTATATTCTCATTGACTTTTTGTCTACGACTTGCAACTATGACACTGAATCCGTTTATCATCGTTTTACCCAAACATGTGAAAATAGAATGGACCAACAGGAATTTGCATCGAAAATTTAGATGCAGATATTCAAATTTGTATTATGTCTGAAGGCTTTCTTCTTCTCTCATTCTGACACTTATCGCACATTAATTTCCTTTGTTTTCCTTCATGAACTATTAATGATATTCATAATAAATTGTTATCAATGATGTTAATATCAACTTTTTGTATGAATTTATGATCTCTAAGCTCCAAGAACATGCCGTAATGACCAGTTCCTCTGTGCTAATGGGAAATGTATACAAAATACCTGGAAATGTGACCAAGAAGATGATTGCAAGGATGGAAACAGAACAGATGAACAGGGATGTGGTAAGTTGGTAAATACAATGTTCTATTATTTGGTAAAATTTTAAATTTAAATTTAATGTTAGAACATACCAGTAATAATATTGTAATAACCTGCATGCCTTCCTACTTATTACCAGTGTTGTCAGGGTCAAATCGGTGAGGCAGAGATCAGTTCAGTGCCTGACCCTTCCCCAAGGAATTACCCCCCCCCCCCTCCCCTCCCCCACTCATCAGGTCCCACTTAAATTTGGCTACTAGATGTCACTTGCATTCTCTAAAATTATATATACTTTAAAATAATGTATTTATTTGATTCATTCTTTCTTAGCAAATGTAACATGTGGTCCAAGGGAGTTCAAATGTAGAAATGGCAAATGCATAGCCACACAGTGGAAGTGTGACACACAGGATGACTGTGGTGATAGATCTGATGAAGACCCAACAATATGTCGTTCAGGTAATGTAACTTAACAAACAATTGAAACCTACATTTTACAGTGCAACTACATGAGTAACCAGGGCCACTTCGAAAACGAGAACTAAACACATTGCATTTAGCATTCTAGAGTACATTAATCCTAGCATTTCCATGCGATTTTCTTCATTTGTCAGACTTCGAATTCAGAACTAGTCCACAAAATTTGCCTTTTACCAGATTGAAGCTGTCCAGAGCAAGTTGCTCAAGCTATGTGTTATACTCAACACTGATTGGCTCAATTAACCATAAGGTGGAATGCTTTGTTTTCTGTGGTGTGATTGATTCTCATTTCCGTGTCGCACTGTTATTTGTTGCAGTAACTGAAAGGCTTTTGATAATAATTAGAAAAAAAAGTAATATAAAATACATATACATGTACAGGAAAACAAAAGCCCCTAATGGGCAAAAGGCTAGTGTTTACATAGACAGCTGATTTGGCATATTTGGGCCTCATCAGTATGGTATAACTAATGTTCAAGGTAGGTTCCCTCTTGAGAACAAGCTATGATCAAATACCATTATGAAAAACTTGCTACAGTTAATGGACAGGAAGTCACAACGAAAATTACTACAGAATATTGACTGAAAATAGTTATGTTAATTATCATATGACCTGTATGCACAATTTCCTTTCAAAACCATGTATATAGCAGAAGTCCTGTGATGGGGGCTGTATGTGTTTGACGTGAAATGTGTTTGACGTGAACAGGCAGGAAAAGTTGCCTGACTCAGCTCTATTTTTGCTTATTGTTTTGCCCAGAAAAATGGTCACATGATAAATCAATATTCTTGACTGAGTAAGGTTGGGCAGGGCAAGAGCATTATTTTGGCTCAAGGTCAATTTGCTCTGTCCATTTGTCAATCATGATCTTGAGTAAAATACATGTATTTTCCCATCCCGCCCTCCTGCACTCGGTCACCTCACCATTTAATAGGGTTTTGGGTGACAAATTGGGCTAAAGTGAACAATCTGCACCGAAAAAAAGTGGTCGGTAAGTGGTCGGTAAGTGGTCGGTAAGTGGTCGGTAAGTGGTCGGTAAGTGGTCGGTAAGTGGTCGGTAAGTGGTCGGTAAGTGGTCGGTAAGTGGTCGGTAAGTGGTCGGTAAGTGGTCGGTAAGTGGTCGGTAAGTGGTCGGTAACTTGCGAACTCGAAAATTACGTGTTTGTCATCTCTTCACTAGGTCCAGTTGAAATAAAATACCATATAAGAACACTTCAAAGCTTCTAAAGATAGTTTCACAACACTTTAGTGTTCTTGCAACAATGAGGGCCAACAATAACATCGATAGTTCTTCACGAGCGTAAACCCGACGCCATTTTGTTTTGACCGCATGGCATCACTTGTTACCAGTCCTAACGGAACTAAAGCTGCGCTAGTAGACTCGCAGTGCTTCTCCGTTGTTCTTCGAGAAGCGTCAGACATGCCGGAGAAAACTTTGGAATTTCCGAGAAGAGATGGCTGCGATGAGAGCTGATGGGAGGCTGCTGCCAATGGCCATTGATGAGGCATTCTACCGATCAGATTAGTCTAATCAACCACAAACAACGGCTCCTTTAGGAGCCACACCATCTCTGAAAGGCAATGGCCTCATGATCATGCAGAAACCCATAACTTAGCTGACCTTAATTGACTTTAATAAAAAAAAAAATTACTTCGCGGCACGTTTTAATAATATATATATTTCTTCGCGGCATGTTTACGCTAATAATAAACGGCCTCTTGTCGTCACGCTGGCGCTACTAATTAGCTGGCGCTACTGAGGGACGGGCCGACAAACAAAATAAATGGCATCTTGTTGGCACGCTTTTCTTCGCGGCATGCTTACGCTAATAATAAATGGCCTCTTCTCGACAAGCCAAACTTGTAGTTTGCAATAATTATAGTCTATATATAATGAATAAAGTCGATCTCTGTTAGCACCAGCTGCTATCAATATCTCTAATCCAGATATCGATAGCAGTATGTTTATTTGCTGCGGGCTGCCTGTGTTGTTAAATGGCAAGATGGGAATCCAAGATGGCGCGGGTTTGCTAATTCACGGAGTGAATGCTGCAAAGAAGAAGATCAAAGAAGAAGAGACAAGTACACTATTTTCATCAATATCCAACTGTCTACAACATTGTAAGCATATGTTCCAATGCATAAATGGCAGAGGAAACCATCTAAACTGCAGTTCTCAAGTATTGTCGGGTTCGCTAATTCACGGAGTTGAGTGTGACCATTTTTGGCATTTATACTGAGAAAATGCTGCAAAGAAGAACAGACAAATATAATGAGTACACTATTTTCAACGATATCCAACTCTCTACAACATAGTAAGCGTATGTTTCAATGCATAAATGACTGGAAACCATCGGCATAAATGATGGGAAACCATCGAAACTGCAGTTCTCAAGTGTTGTCGGTAAGTGGTCGGTAAGTGGTCGGTAAGTGGTCGGCCGACCACTTACCGACCACTTTTTTTCGGTGCAGATTGTTCACTTTAGCCGACAAATTGTACTCGTCTGATGTTTTTTAAACCAATTTCCTTGAAAACTAGATGTGAAATGATACTCTGTACATGTGGTAAAAATAGTGTTTTCTTTTCAGTGGTTCAAACCTGTTCATCAAACCAGTTCACATGCGATAATGGAGACTGTATTTCTAGTGGGTGGGTGTGTGACCAGGATAATGACTGTGGTGATAACAGTGATGAGAAACAGTTGCTGTGTGGTGAGTATATTTGGTAAATATATAATTCACTCATTAATTAAACAATTACTGCTGGGAGCACAGCGAGCAGCAACGTATTTCGAACGTCTGATGTACAGATACAGAGTTCATATGAATTATTGTTGTGCCTCGTTATAATTTTGTCGGAGCAGAGAACTGGTAACTACAATCACATGCTTTCGGTGTCGTTGGACTTAACGCCATTTTGGATAGCGAATGAGACCTCAATATAATCACAACAATCTCCGCTTCTATTGCTTTAGGTAAGTAGGATATTGCACAAAAATTATTGAAACATTCTATCAAAACATTAGATCCTGTTGACTTCTTTGGGTTGTGAAAGAAAACCCTGTTTCCTGAATGAATGCGGCTTGTATCCGAGCAGAGTTTCTGTACTGTGTTTGATTCTTTCCTCACCAGAGTAACAGACGATACGATCAGATGTTTTCCCAGTGCTGTGGGAAGGCTAGAAGGATTTAAAAGCCTTGTCTGATGGCTGTTCCTTGCTTTATCGATCTTCACACACTGTGACATCCTCTGTACATAATTATATAATGACAACAAACAAATGGGAAAATATAATCTATTAAATTTTGTTTTATATAACAAATGCCAAGCTTTTTTAATGAGAGAAACACTGAAAACACAAACTGAATGCATGCTGTTGACGATAGCGATCCCTCACTACATTTCAATATACTGCTGCAATCTCGTATAAACATACACTATTTGATGCACCACGGACGTTCAGCGGATTATAACTTTAGAAGTCAAATACATTATCAATAATTAAGCAACTGAAGGGTTTTGAAGTGTCGATGGCAAATTCAGGCAATTTATTTACTTGTGCACTAATATCACACGGCTCTATATATAGCTAGGAGTCAGAAAATTATTAAACTACAATTTCATATTATTACTATACTGCTTGCAGCACTTCACTTTTGTTAGAAACCTCTTAGTTAAAATAATAATTTAGTTAGTACATGCATTCTGATTGGCTACTAGCCATGTTTTCATTAGTCTGTACAAACATGGAAATGATGTTGCACCATAAGACAAACACCATATTAGTGCTTCTTTTATCAAAATAATTTTTATCAAGGCTTTTTATCAAGTTTTCTAAAACAGCTGATATGTCAGATATTGCATGTTGGTCCATGCGGTCTTGTGTTTGTTCTGTTCACAAATTCTCCCAAACTTACCTTGGTTTGCATGAGCCGGTGCAAACACAGAAGATCTGTTCCATTTCTTAAATAGACATCCATTAAGGACCTATATGCAATGTCTGATATCTGGAGATAGTAAAAATTATATTAAATGTATCAGCTATTTTAAAAAAACTTGATAAAAAGCCTTGAGCCTAAGTCTTTTTCTCCAAAGATTTTTGTTGAATAGATAGTATAATTATAGTATAGTATAGAAAAGGATGTTATTAAAAACTGCTGAGTGCACAACTTAATAAATGTCATTGTGCTGGGTCCAGGCCTGTCGACAGGGGACTGGTTCAAGGGTTTGAACAAACCCCCCCCCTCCCCCGGTAAGGTTCTTTTGTCCAATCTTCGACGTGACTCACTTAAAACGACCCCCCTTCGGAGTTCTGACAACGGGCCTGGGATCAGTGTTTTTTTGGCATATTAAATGCACATATTAATTAAAAGTTGCAGCAGTCCTTCTGCTGTCCACTCAGCTGTCACTCTCCCCTGTCAGTTTTGTTTTTAAATAAAATGGTTGTGTGCAACAAGGGCATTCTTGACTCCTGCTCACATTCTAAATTTATTCTCCTTCGCATTCTTTGTTTTCTAAGGGAGAATTTATGACATGATCAGGAGTCCATTGTGGGGCTGTGTTCAAAAAGGGCATTCTTGACTCCTGCTCACATTCTAAATTTATTCTCCTTCACATTCTTTGTTTTGTAAGGGAGAATTTATGACATGATCAGGAGTCAATTGAAGGGCATAAGTGTCTCTTGATCACATTCTAAATTCTCCTTCAATTTCTTTGTTTTATAAGGGAGAATTTAGAACATGATCAAGAGTCACTTATGCCCTTTTTGCACACACGCATACATGCCAGGCCTCATTTTTCACTCTGGCTTTATGCTCCAAAATTTATTGAAATCTGTGGCTTTTTATACTTTCTTTTCAGCACGAAAGACTTGCAAGCCTAATGAGTTCACTTGTCCTGGGAAAAAGTGCATTCCTATGCGTTGGAAGTGTGATGGTGACAAAGACTGTACAGATAATTCAGATGAGAATGGGTGCCCCCCTTCCTCCAGTATACCCAATCAATGCTCCAGTGGGATGTTCAAGTGTAAGAATGGGGAATGTGTCCTTGGCAATTGGAAATGTGATGGTGAAACTGACTGCTCTGATGGCTCTGACGAGAAAGGATGCCGTAAGTTTTATATTACAGTCAATCAGCTTTATTACAAATGTACAACTTGCACTGCTTAAATTCGTGTGTGTTGTACAAGTATAATTAATTTTGCTCACTTGCACTTAATTACAATTCCATCCAGAAGTTTATCTGGCAACTGTTTAGAACTCCCTTTACTTTGACAAAAAGGAACCTTAATTTATTCAATTCCCAGGAACATGGTGAGACAAAATTGTCTTGCATTCTGCAATTGTTCTGACAAATAAAGCATACATGTACATGATGTTTGAGTGGAACATGGTAAATCTTTTTTTTAATAGCTGAATGGATTATAAGATAAGAATTTGTTTGCTGAAAATGGAAAACATTAATTACTAGCTAGCTTCTCTTGCATATGGCCTTGTGCACGGAGTTGGTGTACACGAGCGTAACTTAAAATTCTAACGCTACGTTTTATTATTTTTCTCAAAATCTAAACAACCTATAACCCTAGGACTTCAGAAAATAAAACTTCAGTCCAGGTGCACAGAAAAACGAGCAAAATACTTTCGAAAATGGTTTTATAAAAAAAAAACGAATTTGTTCGAATTCTGTCTGAAAAAGTTCGTCATTTTCCACCCGATTCAGTTACTGCACATCGCAATGAATTTTTATCGTTTAAGAAATATCAATGAAAGAAGAAAATTTACATATGTACTTCGAGGTGAAGTGCACTTGAAATTCGCCACAAAACGTTGTGGTTTTCTTGTACTTAATGCTTTCTTCAAAAGAAATAAGTCAAAAACTAGCGTTAGAAAAAAATCAATGTCGGAAAAAACACTTGTTCCAAGCTTTCATTCCTTCGATCGCGCAAATCACGCATTTCGCGCCAATCGAGCACTTTTTCCTTCGCGCCAATCGTGCCCTTTTTCCGTCGCGCCGATCGCGCCCTTTTTCCGTCGTGCCGATCGCGCCCTTTTTCCGTCGCGCCAATTATGCAAATCGTGCCAGAGTTAGTAGATTGTAATCGTAGGCTGACATGTCTGTAAAATACAGACAGTAAATACAAAATGTTCACCTTAAACCATAGCGGCTTTTTTGCTTGTATTTTATAAACTCCCAACTACAGCTCTTGCGAAATAAAGCGCCGGGGTGAAATAGACCCTCGTTTTGTATCAAAGATTTCTCCCTCTTTCGAAGATAAAGATTCACATTTTGAGAAACTACATCAAACTAAGGTCAGAGTGGTGGGTATTTAATAACATTCAATTAAATAACAACAAAGTTACAACAATTCTAAAACAAATTTTGTCTAAATTTTCTCCATTTTCGTCGTGTACACCAACTTCGTGCGCGAGACCATATTGTTGATAACATTTTAGCCTTACATATATGTAGGCTAAGTTTTAGTTCCTTCATTAATTGAATTGTTATTCCTTAATCCATCTTAAGCCAAGTCCAACTGCACCAATGCACAGTTTGCATGTGCCAATGGCGGTTGTATCCCAAGTGCAAGGCGATGTGATGGAATTAATACATGTCCTGATGGCTCTGATGAAAGATCTTGCTGTAAGTTAATTGTTTTCCTTTTTTAATGGCTATACAAATAATAGATATAGAATGAGCATGTTTTATCAGATTTACAAACTCGAGCCAACATTAGTAAATCTGATAAAACATGGACAAGAATTATGTATACATGTATGTATTCATTGGCTTGTAATATTTTGGTGATATGACCTGTTTTGGTGGAGAAAATCAAAACAAAAGTTTATGCAAATCTGCAGGAGTAATCTGTATCGGGTGTACAAACTACAGTTCTGTAGTACCCTGCTATTAACTCCCAAGGAAAATGGAAAATAGTTTGAGATGTGGGGGTTTGAGATTAAGCGGGGTTGGTGTCAAATATCAGGATTATTATTAATTAATTATTAACTCTGTCAATGCAATGTGTAATACAATTATTGCATTTATTCGTCAGTGACTACCTTATTATAGGAAATTAACAATGCACTTTATTAACGCGATTTTACAAAATTCGCGTTAATTTAATGTATCTTAATTAATGTCGATGTAAATTTAATGCACGCTATTTTACAACATTGTTATTTTAAAGCACCTTTATTTCATTTCAAAACCTTATTAGTTCATGACTCCTCTATTGGCTCTTCAGAGTCACTATTGCAGTTTGGTTTCCGTCAATCAAACGAGTGAGCAGCTCTTGGTGATTTCACCGTGAGGCTTTGAAAGATCTTTTGAATTGATAGGGTCTAGTTAGGCTTCAAACACAAATTTTCGGCTTTAAAAAAAACTTAGAAACATCCGTGCACTTGTCTTGGAAGGTTTTATTGACCGAAGCCAAAACGCAGTTTGGCGTTCAGAAATGTAAAGTGCGAGTTTGCAGAATTATGAAAATCGCAGTAAATAAAGCAAGATGCTTATCGAAAAATTCGCGTTAATTTAATGCATGTAAACCTAACTTTTGAAAAATTCGCGTTAATTTAGTGTAACGTAAATTTTCTTCGCGTTGTCAACGTGCATTGTTAATTTCCTATAATAAGGTAGTACGATAAATCCCACTGAAATTTCGGTCTGATTCTCGTCTCTACAATAAACACGGCCACCCAATTAACTATTAACTTACAGCAGTTCTTTTAATGTACGCACTTCAAGATAGTGTCCCAACATGTAATTTGTATCTATCGTGGAGAGAGAAGATTAAATTTTGTGGACATTTTGAAAGAAGAATTGGGAAAACAAGGGCCATAAGGACGTGCTTGTGAGTTGCAATTAGACCCATTCGAAAAATGGCGTCCAATTTAAAAAGCTATTGTCCTGGTAACGTGAACACGAGGCTAGTCAGTCCACACAAAAGCTTTTGAACATGTAAGCAGGGCTCGAAATTAAGAAAAAAAACGAGGCGTAATCTTACGCTCAGCTTAATTTTTTTAGCCGTAATTCTCCAAGATTTAGGCGTAAATAATTGTGCATTAGTAGCTGAGTGGTCAGAAGTCTATTGGTAATTTTACGCCTAAGTGGAAAACGTTAGGCGTAAAACGAAAATATCTAGGCGTATTTACGCCTTTATCGGGCGCAATTTCGAGCCCTGGTAAGCGAGGCTAGTCAGTCCTAAACAATAGTTGATTAAATTGGACACCATTTTTCGAATGGGTCTACATGCATGTATGCTCTTTTAATTTCAAGAGACATAAGCAGTGATAAAGAATTGAAGATCGAAGCATCGTGAGAATCAGACTTACTAACTAGCAAAACCAAACTCAATTTATCGTACTGTGCTATATAACTACAATGTGAAGCTGTAAAGTCCTGCTGTGTTCACTTATTGTCGTATTGATGATATAAGACCAGAACTGAACTTTGTCAGTGACCACCGACATTAATTTGAAGTTAAAGTGCAATAAGATTACTGCATTTTTCTGATTACCAGCTAGCTGTGAACTGTTATTTTTAGTGTTGTGTTGTTTGCCAATCAAAGGGAAACCCCAAACAGTTCAAGATACAATGTAGTGGGGAGTTCGAGATAACTGAGTTTGAGATAGCTAGCCATAGTAAATGACTGAAAAAACAAAGCAGGGGCAAAACCAAGGGAAATGATGCTGACTTTCGACATCGGTGCATGTTTTCCACATTTATTTATTGAAAATGCAGTGATGTTGGGACAACAAATGTACAAGCTAAATCGGTCTATCTTGGATCCAGCCTTGGTCATCAATGTGCGTTAAAACTTTCCTCAAGATCCACATTGATTTCCAGTCATTTGATTACCTATTTAACTGAACTAGTTATTCAAGTTATTGAATAACTTATAAGTCAAGACATTCAAAACTGTTCACATTTATTTAAAGACATTTTTGATCAGGATATTAATTGTTTATAGACCGGCCCATTCGAAAAATGGCGTCCAATTTAACTAACTATTGTTTAGGACTGACTAGCCTCGCTTACACGTTCAAAAGCTTTTGTGTGGACTGACTAGCCTCGTGTTCACGTTACCAGGACAATAGCTTTTTAAATTGATTGCCATTTTTCGAATGGGTCTATACAAACAGTCCACACCACTGTAGCAATAAAAGGTGTGTATTGTCATTTGTGTCACCACAGGTAGCCCAGTCTATTCTCGTACAAATATATATGTCGAATGCACTTTGATAATCTATGATTACTTCTAGTATAGAGATTACTTAATTATCATTATTAAATCAAATACACATTCCCAGCCATTTTAGGGACAGGTCTCAGGCTATATGAAATATTTGTCGAATTTATTAATGTCAGAAGTGACAATAAATCAAGAATTTCAATTGGCCCTTAATTCTCACTTGCAAGCATCTTGCTGAAAAGAATAACTTTAAAACACAGAAATGTGTTACGTTATGAGGGAGGACCTGTTGACTGTATTCAATTTTTTTGCATCCAACTTGAAATTCTTTGACTGTCCAAAACAAGCTCTCCATAAAGTTATAGTTCTTAATTGTAAACCTACACACATACTTTCAGTAAAGGGCAAACATCTCACAAAAATATTATTTTTTCCATTATCCTTTAGCGACACCAGTGTCTTGCACAGATGATCAGTTCAGGTGTGGAATAACTTCTACATGTATATCCAAGTCAAAGGTTTGTGATGCCCACGATGACTGTCCTAATGGAGAAGATGAGCGCATGCAATGCTGTAAGTAGAACTTGTTTGCCATAGATTGTAAATAGGCCATTTTTACAATGTTGCACATGCATCAGTAGAACAATAGATGCAAGCTGCTTAGACTCATTCTGGTTCACCAGCCTTTTGTTATTTCAAACAACTAGATAGCCATTGTTCTAGCTGCATGCACAACATCATCAAAATGGCTTATAGGGCAAAGGTGACAGCAGGAGTGTCAAATTTTATGCTGGGGGAGGGGGTGTATGTGTATGCAGTGCATTTGAATGGCATCCCTGGTTATTTGTACAATTAGCATAAATGATTGACGGCCTATTAAGTTGTGATATTTTGTTTCAGTTATCAATGAATGTTTAGATCATAATGGTCACTGCAATCAGGTGTGTAATGATCTGAGGATTGGATACAACTGCAGTTGTAATAATGGGTACACCCTTATGGCTGATCGACGTACATGTATAGGTAAGATATTGTTTATCTGTCAAATTTATTCCAAACCAACCCCTGCTAGTAAAACCATGATTTGTAAACCTTTATTCCAATTAGCTCTGAAGCCATTGTTAAGGCTTCAAAGTAGTCTTTTGGCTTCTTTTCAAAAGCAGGTTAGTGCATGGTAGCAGTAGATAAGTGATTGGGCCAATTTTCTCTCATCCTTGTCCCATACCTTGCACTTCATGCTCGGTTAGGAGAAACTTAGACAGCCTGGTTCACAGGGTTTTGAAAAATGCATGAATTTCACTGCTTATATTATTCATAAAAATCCTTCAAATTAGGTTGGTTAAAGCTGTACCAACCATGAATGTTGTCACCTAATGTGGCTTAGCTGTATGAGCTTTCAGTCCTGTGCAAGCAGTGAAATGTTACTAATCCACCATTTATATGGCCATGAGATTTATTAGATAATTACTGAGACCGACAGCATTATTAAAAGTATTCAATAACAAACTGATCTTTTGCAATGTTTTATCGTCTTTTTATTTTATTTCTAACTATAATCTTCTGTAACCTTTGATTGACAGATGTCAATGAGTGCGACACATATGGTATGTGTAGTCAGGTGTGTTTTAATATCAAGGGGAGCTTCAAGTGTTCTTGTAAGAGTGGCTATCAACTGGAGGGAGATGAGAAGACATGCAGAGCTACAGGTATAACAATAGCCACGATCTAATGCACGCTCTGATTGGTATGTTTTACCAGAGTAGATAACTAGATAGATAACTAGTGGAGCCGGGATGGCGCAGTGGTCAAGCGCTTTGCCTCTCACCGTAGACTGCGAACAGCCCTTTATTTTTCTTGGTCTCTAGTCACGAAATACTCGAAAAACTATGTTTTGGCCGAGCGCGGATTGGGTGCGAACGAAATCCCCGAAGGGTAGGAGGGAGGGGGGACAATAGAAAAATAAAAGGGACTGCACTCTTTTCCCACTGGCGCGCGTTCAGAATTTCAGTCGTTCCAGCAACTGAAAATCGTGATTGGTCAATTAATCAATATATACAGACGTAACAGATATCAATCTCAATTAGTATATGTGAAAGATATTGACAGCTATTTTATAGCACCACAAAGGTTTCCATTTTCGATCTGCTAAAATGGCAACGAGAGAAATTTTGGATTTTGATAAAGTTTTTCAGGGTTTATCTCATCAGCTTGGTGGCTTAATTTTAAAAGACGAACAAAAGCAAACCATTGAGAACTTATTACAAAACAAAGATGTGTTGGCCGTGCTTCCAACTGGTTTTGGCAAAAGCTTAATTTTTTACTTGCCAAACGGAACAACAATCCCGAGCAAAGCCCTTCTGTCCTGGTAATAGTGCCTCTGATGAGCATTGTGGAAGAACAGATCAAGTCAAACGACTTCTGCCTGAAAGCAAAAGCTTTCGAAAAGACGGAAGAAGTCTTGAAGTATGAAGTTATATACGCGTCCGCCGAGCAAGTTCTGTCTTCCGAGTTTCTCGATTTGTTTAAGAAGTCTACTCCATTCAGCAAGAATCTCTCGTTATTAGCACACTTTGAACATACGCGGACAGATAGATGTCTTTCCAAGCTGAGAGGGATTTTGAGAATATTAGTAATCAAATTACTAACTGCTGTACTATCGACGCCATTCTACAAAAATCGGAGGCAGCACTTAACAACTTTGGTCTTCCTTTTCTAGCCGGTTTCTAAGGAGTCATTAATGTTGTTCATCCCACATTCATTTCGATTTCGATGAAAAACAATTTCAGGCAAAACTATATCATATTCTATAAAAGAAGAGTGACCACGAACAAGGATTTTCCCATGGTTTGTTTCTGTTTATCATTTTGGCGGCTTTCTCGCGGCTTTTCCCTCGACAGGTGGGCGGAGTTTTAATCTCATTTCAATTAGTGGGCGGTGCTTGGGCGGTGCAGACGCTGAACGCGCGCCAGTGGGAAAAGACTGCAGTCCCTTTATTTTTCTTTTGTCCCCCCTCCCACAGCCAAAACGTCTTTTTCTAGTTTTTCGTGGCTAGATTCCAAGAAAAATAAAGGGACTGTTCACAGTCTACCTTTCACCTCTGTGGCCCAGGTTCGATTCCCAGACTGGCCCAGGTTCGATTCCCAGACACGGTGCCATATGTGAGTTGAGTTTGTTGGTATCTCGCCCTTGCTCCAAGGGTTTTTCTCCAGGTTTGCCGGTTTTCCTCCCCCTCCTCAAAAACCAACCTAAATTCCAATGATTTGTTTATTTATTATAGATAATTTTATTTTACGTCTGGTTGGTGAGGCGTCGAAGGATGAGAGCTAACATTGCCTGACTTTCGGCTTCTCTTGCGGCCTAACCAAGTAACTGGTAGTTTTTGCGAGAAGACCGTGCATTCTATGAACAGCCGCCATCTTTGCCGAGTTGTGTAATGCAATCTGGGTGCGAGCCAATATTTTGTCATAGCGGGGACAGGGTGGGGAGACTGCCAGCCACCCAGGGTACCCGACGTGTGGCGAGCGACGTGCCTGATAAAGTGCTGCACCTGTGCACACACTGTTGAAACCTCCGGATCGAAACCTTGGCTGATTCTAGCATTTATTTAAATCATATTTTTTCTTTACCTCAGTTCAGATAATTGGGAGCTTCGCTTTTACGCATGCCTAAATATATATATTATTAAAACTACTAAGCTAGGAGAAAGAGTGTGTTACAGTTACTGTACTAAAGAAAACTACTAAGAATACAAAGAGAATCTTATATAATGATGCGCTAAGTGTGTCTGTAATGCTGTCGATCTGCGCGTGGAAGTTCCACGGGTCCCTGCTGGTACAAATACTAAAACAAGAAGAAAACTAAGAACATTTATGGGACAGAAAGTCGCACTGTACCGTGGCTGTGATGGACCTCGACGAGGTCGTAGTACAGGTCACATTAATGTCAGACTCCTTACCTGCAGGTCCAGATCCCGTCCTGTTATACTCATCCCAGTACAGTATACGTAAGCTGTCTGTGACTGGTGTTAGTTCATCGAGTGTTGTGGCGGGTAGAAAGGGAGTAGTAGGTTTGGATATTGACTACAAGACGAACATGGTTTACTGGACAGACGCTAAAGAGAAAAAGATCCACCGCGCCAAGGTTGACGGTTCAGGTAATTATAATCATTGCTGGTTATTTAGGTTTGTTTGTGGTATAAAGGGGCACTATCAACCCCAAATAATAAACTCTATAGTGACAACAGACAAAAATATCTATTCAAAGTAGCAGAGTATGCTTTGAGTATACTGGAAACGAATTTGATGAAGGTGGCAAAGATTCGAGTGGATGAAAAATACGGCTTTAAAGCAAAATTTAGAGCAATTTCTAATCGGTTCACTGTAACTGAAATCCATTTTCTAGAATAAGCCTTTGTAATCCACTTTAATCTTTGCCATCCTCTCCAAAAGGTTTGCATGGCATTTCTGTTCTATCTCAGAGTGTTATTTTTGTAGGTTCAATTGGATTGACAGTGCCCTTTTAAGCTCTGGTCAAACTATTGAACATTGTTGGATCGCACGATCTAACTCTGTTGGATGAAAATGTTGGACTGACAGCAAAACATTTGATCGAATAAACTTCATACAACATTTGATCAAGCAAAAACTGTTGGGCCGACATACGACATAGTGCTATATAGGGATCGGATGACAAACTATTGAGCGAAGTTGGATCGTGCAATCCAGTATTTTTCGATTCAGTGTTGTAAGCCCAAAACCAAAGTAGTCACAGATCCAGTCACGGGAGAACACTGAGCCAATCACCAAGTAGTTCATGGTGTTACTTAAACCAGTCACAATGAAAAGTAAGCAATTGTGGATAACTCTAGCTCGCTAAAACGAAATTTGATTGTCTGACGGACCAAAACAGTGTTTGATTTTAGTTTAGAATTTGATTGGCTGATAATTACAAACATTTTTCACAGCCAATAGAAAAGCTATGCAAATGCAAAACCAAAGCAATCAATTTTGATACTCAATCGAAAACCCCTCTATATGTTGCCATAATTTCTTTCCCATAAAGGATCAGTGGAGGACATTGTCACCAACGTTGAAGTCCCGGATGACATTGCAATAGACTGGGTTGGGCGTAAGATCTACTGGACAGATGGAGAGTTGAACATGATTGAGGTGGCAGAGATGGACGGGTCTTATAGGAAGGCGCTTTACTCTTCAGGACTAGATGAACCAAGAGCAATCGTTGTGGATCCATTTCATGGGTGAATAATTATTTTACATTTATATCAAACTCATTAATAATTCATGAAGCAAAAACAAAGAAAATCACCGACCGATAAGTGATCTTTAAATCTGATACAGATTTAGTCCTGATTTACATAAACTTTGGCTTCGATTTTCGTATAAGTCGTATCGCCAAAATAACTGAAAACATGACTCTACATCTAGACGTTTGAGCTTTCAGCTCGAGTTTGTAAATCTCATACAGATTGTCCACTCATTCTTTATCTAGTACATAAACAGTGAGACACTAAATGAATCTTATTTTTTTTACTTCCACCACTCCTGTTTATTTATTTTAATAATCTGAATATATTACTATTGGCGTGACTGTTTGTTATATTCTTAAATGAGATTAGCATAAGCAGTTAACTGCAGCCAAATGCTGGGCAGCAGTTGGTTGTACGCAGCAACGCCACTCGTCTGTCTCGTGACTAGAACAACTGTCACGCCACTCGTCTGTGTCGTGACTAGAACAACAGTCACACCACACCTCGGTGTCTCCTAACTAGAACAACAGTCACGCCACTTGTCTGTGTCTTGTGGCTAGAACAACCGTCACACCACTTGTCTGTGTCTCGCGACTAGAATAACAGTCACACCACTCCTGTGTCTCGTGGCTAGAACAACAGCCACGCCACTCGTCTGTGTCTTGTGGCTAGAACACCAGTCATGCCACTAGTCTGTGTCTCGTGGCTAGAACAACAGTCGCGCCACACCTCTGTGTCTCGTGGCTAGACACCAGTCACGCCACTCGTCTTTGTCTCGTGGCTAGAACAACAGTCACGTCACTCATCTGTGTCTCGTGACTAGAACAACAGTCACGCCACTCGTCTGTGTCTCGTGACTAGAACAACAGTCACACCACACCTCGGTGTCGTGGCATATGTATTTCTACTGCCCCACTGACTGGACCATATTACCGGGTATTACAATAGAGACAATTGAAAGTATTGTTCTTATTTCTGTTCCAGGTATCTGTACTGGACAGACTGGGGCTACCATCCAAGGATCGAACGCGGAGGAATGGATGGCAGTAGCCGTTCTATCATCGTTAGCGGTGACATCGGCTGGCCAAATGGCCTGGCAATTGACTACACAATCGAACGGTTATACTGGGTTGATGCACGACTAAAGAGGATAGAATCGTGTGTCTACGATGGCTCTGACCGACGAGTTATTGCCAGTATTGTACCACAGCATCCATTTGCTATCTCAGTCTTTCAGAATAATTTGTATTATACTGACTGGTATAAACAAGAGAGGGCGATAAGAAAGGTGAACAAATTTACTGGTGAAGATCGGGGGATTGTGAAGAGACTAATGTGGCCACATATGGACTTACAGGTCTTACATCCGCTGAAGCATCCTAACGGTAAGAGAATCATATCTTAGCTTGGAAGTCCATCATGAAAACTGAGCTATTTACTGACTGAGAGGTGCACAGTTTTTATCTATACGTACCGACCTAAGCATGCGCAGAAACTAATAATTTTATAAATGCTAAAGCAGGATAACTACGTGATCTAATTTATAAAACAATAGAAGCTGGTTCTCCTACATGTATGTCCTAGAACAAAATAATGCACTGTCGAGGTCTTGAAAAGCTGCTAAATGCACTCTTGTTCGGCTTGTGCATGTTTTTCAAGACCTCAAGCATGCAATATTTTTTTTAAGAAGATGGAGAACCATCTTTTGTTTGTTACATTGTAAATAGCTAACTAAGAGAAATGTTCATAAAAAGACGATATTATCCTCATTCTAGTCTTCTCTTGTTCTCAACCTTGTCTCCATCATCATCACCTTCACCCCGGGGGGGAGGACTCCCCATAAAAATAGACGGGGGTGCCCGACCTATCTTTTAGGGGTTAAAATCGTTAGCAGTGCTATCTCTTAGGGGTCTTCCAAAGGTCTGCTATCTTTTAGGGGTCTCTGAGACCCAAATTTTTTTTGGGCCGAGAAAAAATAGCGCTGGATCATCGAGCATGAGACCCCACAAGTTGAATCGGTATAATGTCTTTATATAGTCTCTAATAAATCCAATTAATGCCATTTTCTTGTCTTTTTGGAGTGCTACCTTTCAGGGGTAATTTTTTTGTGAGCCACGCCCATATTGCTATCTTTTAGGGGTGAATTTCATTTCTCACGTCGAGCACCCCCGTCTATTTTTATGGGGAGTCCCCCCCCCCCCCCCCCCCCCCCCCCCCCCGGGCCTTCACCATCACCTTCATCTTCACTTTCATCATTGCAAACGTGATCAACATCATCATCAACAACGTCGTCATCATGATCAGAATTGCTATCATCACACGTAAGGCTGTGTTGTTCACTGCACAATCACAGTCTAGTAGTCAACAGCATGATAAAACCCTTAATCTTATGAAATTTCCAAATCTTTCTCTCAGGTACAAACTCTTGTGCCAATAATAATGGTGGGTGTAGTCATCTCTGCCTCTTGGCGGTCATCCCTAAGAAGCATACCTGCAGATGCCCAAACGGTATGACTATGGCTTTGAATGGTAAGACCTGCATTGGGATACCATTTACTGGGCAGCCTACACCATCAGCATCATCTAAATCTTCATCCAAGACATCGACTACTACTCCAGCAACTACTCCTGATAAAGGTTCTGGAAGGAGTACGGCAGGAATAACCTCTACTGATCAACCCCCTGCAACATTACCAACCTCTGAGCCATCTAATCATGTGATAACTAAGCCTACAAAAGGCACTGTTAAAGGCTCTGAAGGACCAGGTTTGGCCTCAACTAAACAACCTACTGCTGGGCCAAGTGCTGGAGTCTTAGCCAATAGAGAAGGTATTTAACGTCTTCAGGTTTGTTGCATAGTTATGTTACAAAGGGAACAACAACAACAACATTCTTTATTGGACCTGGATACTTCTTACAAGTATATCATCGTGTAGCTGCAACAAGATTAGGTTTAAAGAGGTTGATTTGAGGAATGGTTATTTAAAATGGCAGCACGTTTTTTTTAGCATAATTTAATATAATTGCTTATTTTGTAAGCAAATTGTTTACGTGGATTCAGCAATTTCTTTAGTCATATGGGACACACCGGTGACGTTTTGGAGAGCTAATGTTTCATCGTCATATAACATACATTGGAATAGAAAATGTTCCTCATCTTAAACATTAGTTTTACAGAAGAAATATTCTCTCTCTGAAGACGTCACACACAGCGGCCTCTTATAAAGCCGGATCCCTTTTCAATTGCTAAGTCATGATCACTGATTCTCAGCCTGGTCAATGCTCTTCTATGTTTGATATTTTTTTTAATTGATCAAATAGTTCTCTAACTTGTGTTCTGTTTTGAATAATCGGTATGTTTGTAGTTTATTCGCTGAATCTGGATTAGATCTATGATCGTCGTTTATAGCCGCAAGCCATTCTTGAGTTCATTGTTTAGGAATGATTTAGGGATTTGGTGGGTTGGGGGAGGGGCACGTAGCTACCTTTAAGCCGATATTAAAGCATGGGTTTACAAATTGTTCTCTATGCTGGTCTCTTTCCTTTAACTTTCACCTCAAAATGTAGGAAATACCGTTCAGGAGTATAGTCACACCAAACATGGGCAAAAACTTCTAGATTTGCACCTGAAGATGTATATGCATTAAATTAGTGTTGATAATAATTAACATGAGCACAAACTGTACAGCATGATACCATTGTGATATTCATACTATTGGAGGTGTTCAATCAATCCCAAGAGATTCAAATAACATAGACGTGGCTGCCATGTTGGATGAACTGACGAGAGAAGCTAATGAGAATACTTTGTTAAAGGGAACCAAGATGGCCGTGATGACGTAACATGCACCCCAGCAATTAGATCCGATTTATACTGATGAAAGAGTTACTCAAATTTTTAATAATAAATAGTGTATCACTTTGAAACTAAGATACTTACAGCATCAAACAGCTGATCAAAATGAACTTTCCCCAAACAAACGTTTAGGAAAGGGGAAAACAAATTACATTTGAATCAAATTTGAGAACTTTCTCCATACGATTTCCTTTGAAATCAAATCATAGTTAATTTGATCAAAACTTGAAAAAAAACTGTTTTACCAATCATGGCCGGAAAATAAGAGAAAGAAGAAAAGAAAATGAACACCTACATTCCTTTGCCGTTTTTATCCGACACTTGCTTTGGTGTTTGCGTTATTGTGCCTATCAATTACAATCCAACAAAAGCTCTTTACGTGAATCTCTTTTCGCCCGGACCTCCCTTAATGTCTCATTAATTTGCATTTATCTTTTAAACTACAGATTCCAAGACCAGTGAAGGAGTCTCTCTTCGTGTCATCATCCCAGTTATTATCGTTATAATCTTAGCGATCATTTTACTGGCTGTCGGTATCTGGTACTGGAAAACACGTTACCAATACTCCAGGGCAAGTATCAGCTATTACAAGGACATGTCTACCAAACCACTGGAAGAAGACTTCGATGACAATGAAACTACTAAAGTGTTTGACGACGGTGGGCCTAGGTGTAAGGTAGAATTTGCGTAAAAATGATTTTTGAACATACCTCCCTTGTTTGGCTCATTGCCTGTCTTCCGGCGTGCGTTCAAATGTCGGGTATTCTTCTTAAGAAATAGATAACAATTTGTGTTAACAACGCGTTATGTAAACACGAAGGGATTGTAGAAACACGAAGGGATTGTGGAAACACGAAGGGATTGTGGAAACACAAACCTCTCGGCGATAGTGTTTTCATAGTAAAATAGAAATGACCAAAGAGTAAGAACCTTAGTTTCACGTAACTTCTTGTGGCTCCCACATTTTACTAATATGTGATGGTAAAACGCAACTAAAAATCAAAGGCGCGTAAATGTTTTTATTTAAACGGCAGCGTCAATTAGCTCTTATTTCTTTTTACTTTTCACTGGTTAAAGTTTCTGCCAATTGGTAAAACTATAGCGTGGGTGCACATCTGTAATCTGTGTAACATATAATTGATTATTAATGATCCACCAATCAAGGCCACCTGCCAGACCAGTTTTTCTAATGTAGGATAGCTACATTGACCAGTTCGCACGAGGAATATTAGACGCAATATTCAGTCTTACCCAGTATCTTTTGCTCTGACGAAGGGCTAGCGCTCGAAACGTCAGCTGCTACTCGCTTTCCACGGCGGTTAGCATACCTCAATCGACTTTAGTTGATTACATACCAGTCAGTGTAACTCAATATTGGTTAGCTCAGTGGTTAAGCTCAGGTCTGTTGAGCGGAAGGTCGCGGATTCAAACCCCGGCCAGACCAACACTCAGGGTCTTAAAATAACTGAGTAGAAGGTGCTGCCTTTACATAACAGTAAGCAGTAAGATCTTCTCGTCTTCTCGGATAAGGACGTAAAACTGTAGGACTAAGTAAAGAGAGGGCCACGTGTTAGATTACTGGACTACATGTTAGCCGGTAAACGTGTTTAAACCTCTATAATAATAATAATAATAATAATTACAGTTCTTTTCCGCGCATTTCGACTAGCCTCAATGCGCTTACACTTTATGGGAAAATACAATAACAATCTAATTTAATCTAATCTAATCGAACTATAAACCATGTGTACGTGAATAAAAATAAAAACTATAGATTAAATAAATATGTCTTAAGAAGAGACTTAAATTGCGTGACGGACTCAGCATTTCTGATGCTGTAAGGCAGAGCGTTCCAGAGCTTAGGCGCCGAGATTGAAAATGCGCGATCGTCATATGTGCAAGACATAGACCGAGGAACAACAAGTAAGCTCTTTGTAGATGAGCGCAAGTTACGTCGTGGGGCATATGGCATAAGAAGTTCACTTAAATAAGTTGGTACGCAACCGTGTATAGCCTTATAAGTAAAAAGTAAAACTTTAAATAAAAGTGACTTTACTCATAGTTAATAGAGTGGAATGGTTAGGAAACTCAGGGACCTTCTTTGTTATATGTCTTTGTTAGCTTTTTTCAACCACTACCGTGCACAAAACACAATAGAAATTCCAACATGTTAATCAATCAGCCAATAGAAACGTGTGAGTTCAGTCGTTCAGGGAACGCTAATGAACTATGATCGTGCACAATCTTTTGTCTTACCCCTTCCAACCTAAATCGCAGCGCCTTTGTTAGCCCTTTTGAAGTTTGCCGGGTTTCCTAACCATTCCACTCTATTAACTATGCTTTACTGAAGTGTCGACTTAAATATTTTGCCATATTGGTTTCAGATGAATCCCATCCCGTGTACATTAACTGTAGTGAAATGTGTTCACGGCGTAGTACTAATAGTAGTTTAATACTTTTTGTAGTTTCAGTCATTTATGTAAAGAATTCTTTAACTTATTTTCAACAGTTTAATCGCAGTTATAGTTCGATTTTAGTGAAAAAATGCATAGCTATTTGTATTCCTTCTGACAAATCGACAAACTACGAAAAGCTATGGTATACGAATCGGTAATGTTTATTTATTTGCATTCATTCTTACGTGGTTGATAGGAACTAACAATCAGTAAAAATGAAATCGCCATCAAGTGCATGATAATATTTATCTTGGTAATTTATAAGTATTCATTTTCTGTACTATTTAAATCTTACTGAATTTTGCTTATTTTACAAAGAACCGACGATTATAATTGCTGATTTACGTATTCTCTTCAGAAGACTTGTTTCCTACAAAATAGGAAATATATTCTTGTTAAAACGAAAATAGATTTCAGCAAAACTGAAAGAAAAATGAAACAAAAGTTGCTTAAAAGCCAAAAAAAAAAACGAAAAGGAAAGCATTCCGCAAACGCCTCATTGCTGTAAAATGTCTGTAAATGCTTAAAATTATTTTCCATTTATATATATATATAAAGTAATATATGCATATTACGCCGTTAAGCAGGTGTAATATATCCGATTCTCGTTGCCATAGTAGCACCAGAGCTGGTCTTTGGTGTTTGTAAATAAATTCACTTAACATGCGTAGGACGTATGTTTTCAGGAATTGAGCAACCGAGCAATCAATTCGTTTCAATAAGTTGAAGACTCTAATACGTATGTACACGAGGCTCGTGGGTTTTTTTTCACACAGGTAGACTGGTGCGTTAATAAACGGAATTCCTTCAGAGTTCCCTTAAGTTATGATTGAGTTTCCTTAGTTAAGATCGAGTGTAGTTGTATCTGGGCAGTACAGCCTATTTTAAGGATTCTAAAAAATTCTGATTATAAGAACAAAACCACTAGCACCAGGTTAAGAGAGAACACCGCGGAGAACCTCACGCGCATGCGCTTTTGATGGGCCCAGCTCGCGTGCTTCCCGGCTGTTTCCCGCCAAAACTGAAAGAAAACAAAGGTACGCTTGTGAAACATTTCCTCAAAAACTAAACTACTTTAAAAGATAAATCTAAGACTTTAACAGGCTTAAGTTTTCTTAATTTGTAATTTACTGTGAGTTTACTACGGTAGAAAATTGTTTACTAAAAAAGAATTGGCCCTTCTCCATCTCCGAGCCTCTGTTCTTTATCGGTCAGCGGAGCGTGACGTTTTTGCCCTAGGTACGTCGTGTAACGTACACATATAGTATTGAACCCGTTGTTGACGGTGAGGTTTTTTTTTATGTAGGATTATTTAGTGACCTCCCCCAGTACTATATGTGTACGTTACACGAAATACCTACCCGTTTGGCCGCGGTGTGTAAAAATCGCACGTTGGTAACGCAATGTTTGTAGCGGGGTTCCTGTGGTGATTAGAACGATGCTACACAAGGATAAAAACCTGTTGAATGATATATTGATGTATTATAACTTGATTGTTTCAGTTTTGATTCGTTTATAATGTGATAATTAAACAAAGCTAATCACAATTCCTTGCATAGTTATCGTTATGTCTTAAGCATTTCGCATGGAAAACCGCGTTAGCCTACTCGACTTGTTGTTCTGTTGTAAGAAACATTTGCATGCTCGCTACACGAGTTTTTATTGCTCAAGTTAAATTTATCAATATTTAATAATAACAACGGAGATCATTATTTAAGGCAGAGTTCATATAAATGTATCGTTTTTGTATGCACTTCCCTTAGGCTCGTAATGCGCATTAAACCCCTTTGGCAGGGGAGTGCAGTAAATATTTTGCATAAATATTTTTCCTTACAGTTTTATAATGCATGAAGGCGGCGAGAGGTATTTTTTGCATATTTTACTACTAATTTTCGCAGAAGGGAATACTACATTACCTCTGTGCAGATACGTGAAGTTGCATATTTTTGGCAAACAAACATCCTTAATGTTTCACATGTAAGGTAATGAGTAAGAGTCTGGAGCGAGGAGGTATGGGATCTACCTTATTATAGGAAATTAACAATGCACTTTATTAACGCGATTTTACAAAATTCGCGTTAATTTAATGTATCTTAATTAATGTCGATGTAAATTTAATGCACGCTATTTTACAACATTGTTATTTTAAAGCACCTTTATTTCATTACAAAACCTTATTAGTTCATGACTCCTCTATTGGCTCTTCAGAGTCACTATCTGACAGGACGTCTTCGTTTAAAATCGAGTTCAAAATGTCTTTTGATTGATCTTGATACTCCTCTGTCTCCCCGAGAGGATAGCTCACTTCTTCTGGCTTCAAACCCAAATTTTCGGCTTTAAAAAAAACTTAGAAACATCCGTGCACTTGTCTTGGAAGGTTTTATTGACGGAAGCCAAAACGCAGTTTGGCGTTCAGAAATGTAAAGTGCGAGTTTGCAGAATTATGAAAATCGCAGTAAATAAAGCAAGATGCTTATCGAAAAATTCGCGTTAATTTAATGCATGTAAACCTAACTTTTGAAAAATTCGCGTTAATTTAGTGTAACGTAAATTTTCTTCGCGTTGTCAACGTGCATTGTTAATTTCCTATAATAAGGTATTCACAGAAAGCGGAAGACCGATTCAATGCCCATTTTGTTCATAATGCGAGGTTTTCTCATTGTGCCCAACAACTCTTTCTATGCATAAATCTTTAGGAAGCAGTGTTTGCCTGGTACATAAGTCGAGAGGAATATGTATTAAATCATTGTTAAAATGCATGGGGAATATATATGCCCTAGCAAAGAACGAATCAACTGAGGTGTGATATTTCCCCTGAAAGGACAAAGAAAACCGAGCAGTGTAAAAATAAATAAGACCAGTGCTAATATTAGTCATTCCTGTTTTCTATTTGAACATTATTTTGCATTACTGTGTAGTACTGAATTATTTACTGCTGTATCTGCACGGAGACGTGGTATGGTTGTTTCTTAGTGAGCTAAGGTGCGAAAGGAACAACTACTAACATGCGCATTTCTAAATTTCAAGAACTATCTTAAATCGAAGAAATGTTTGTCAAAGTTGCACCAGTATGTTTAAAAGCAACCACCGACAACGGTTTACAGTGCGATTTCTGCCACTTGGACAACGAGAACTAAAAAAGCATTGAAAAACGAGAATAAGGCATTCCAACTTAAAATTGTTTAGCACATGAAAATCGAAGCTCGAGCAAGTCGAAATGGTGTTGTCTTGTACCAGGAGCGCCATCCCGCACACTAGGCCTGTCACAGCGTTTTCACAAGTTAAGGTTATTTTTAGAACTATTTCCCGCTACTCTTGGGTTGCAATCATTCTTAAGGGAATAAAATCACAAGCGTAGCAGCCATGTTGTTGGTATAACAAAAGTAGCTAATGAGGCATATTTTGTTCCGCCACTGGTGCAACCACTAATTGGCGGGAAAAATATAAAAATAGCCGAACTTGTAAAAACGCCGTGACAGCAATATAGGAGATATGGACACTCCTGGTTATGGACACTCCTGGTTATGGACTCTTGTTTGTACTCGACACTGATTGGCTCAAGTAACCGTAAGTTGGAGTGCTTTGTTTTCGTTCTGCAATGTGATTGGTTCTCGTTGTGTAAGTGGCCCTGTGATTGGTTCTCGTTGTCTAAGTGGCCCTGGTTACTCTAGTCGCACAGTAAGAAATTTGAAATGTTAATGGTGGAAAGAAATTGCAAGTTGCACTGGGTGTCTTTTCTCACGAGAGGATTTGAAAACGTTAAGGTTGTGTGCGTTTGAAGTGCACGGTTTAGTTTCATTTATATATACATATTTAAAATTAGTATTAAATAACGTTTAAATTGTGATTGCTCGTTAGAAGATGAACTTGAGCAGTATTAGATATTTCGTATAATTAATATATATAAATTAAGGGAGAAACTTATGATCAGGTAATCAAAAGTAGCGTAAATTCGTTGAAGTTGTTTCACGTGGAAAAGAATGAACTCTTGTGAAAGCTGGCAAGCATTTTACTTTGTTGCGATCCTTAATCTCGAATATATCAAAATATATCAAAACATTTTGAAGAGAAAGTTGTTTAGTAATCTGGAAAATGGCGGGAGATGGTCAGTGTACGCGCGCTTGTCTGTATTTCGCGCCAAAATCGATTGGCTGGAAATACTGTTAGCGGAAGTGAAATGCTTGGCAATAACAAAATATGATTGTGTTTTACATTAGTTGTATTTCAAACCTATTGATCTGGTTTTTTTACTGTTTGACATAAAACTGAGTAATAAGTTATCAAGGTAGAGTATAAAACGTAGTTGGTTTCATGACGAAATACACGTAGTTTCACTTCGAAACGTTACAGTATATGAAATTGGAGTGCAAATGTAATTGTTTACTTTGTAAAAGAGTCACAATTGTGAAAAAAAAACAAGTGTTTCCTTTGTGACGATTCAGTTATTCCTGAATAACTGATATTTTGAAATTCTTGTAGAAATCTGAGAAATTGTTGGGGCAGACTTCACCGTTTGCAACCTGAAATGTTATTGCGGGTTACCCAAACAATAGCCTACCAGGATACGACCTTAGAACAGTGAAGTCTAACTGAAATTGTTACCTGTTCAAGATGGAAATTTCCCTATTTAATTCAGAAAAGAGATGAAAAAAAACCATATCATTTAGATTGAAAATACCGTTATGAGGGGTCTGAATAATCCGTAATCCTGGGTAAATTTTGGAAATAATCCGTATCCTTATTTTGTAAACGCAAATATCCGTAAGTCATCGATGTGATAATAATCCTTAATCCTAAAATTCAACCTAAATAATCCATAATCCTTTTAGTTAGTTGCCAATAATCCGTATGTATTATTATTAAAATGTGTTATTTTTATTTTCCCTTCTTTGAAAACCTAATAATCCATAATCTTAAAACCCTACAGGGCCTCGTTATAAACTGTAGAACTCTTTCTAGATCTACCATTGCCTCTAATGAACAAAGTAAACAATTACATCTCTCCTTTGCATAATCTCTAGGCTAAAGTTATCAGTTGTTATCATATGTGATTGTGTGATTTCTGGCTTACAAACGCAATTGCAAACCATGTTTTTACAAACCGGGATGACTCAACAGGCTTTTTGCAGGAAACAGTCGCGTACTCATAAATCACTTCAATAACCAGTGAATAACCCACTTCCGAGATATGCCTAGCCTGCGAATACAGCCGTCTCGCATCGGGAACCACAGTAAAAACGTGGCCCTCGAGAGAGACGCTGCGTCTTAAGACGGAAAATTCCATGCTGATGACGTTTCGCGGACAGAATATGGTCGCGTAATTTGATTGGCTAGTATGCTTAATTATCACAAAAGCCAATCAAATGACGCGAACAGATTCTGTCCGCGAAACGTCATCAGTACGGAATTTTCCGTCTTAAGACGCAGACGCACACTTCTGTAGTTTGTCACGAACGACTGAGCATTATGCACGATTCCTTTGTACGTAGGAAGTGAGGCATTTCTCAGAAGTGGGCTATTGCGCTCGTGATCCCATGAAAAAGGCGTTACTGGACGGCAAACTAACTTTTAAATGCTGTTTTAGAAAGATCGACAATGATTGGAAGGTGGAAAATAGCATTTACACATGTTTTGCTAATAACACTACCAATCTCGTACAAGTGCCAATGAAGTGATTTTTTTGCCATCCAGTACAATCTCGTTATTGCATTCCTGCAAAAGGCCTATTCAGTGTAGAGATCACACGCGTGGACACCGTGAACTCGGAAGCCATTGCTCTCAGATAAGGTGAGCGCCGGTGTGGTTTGATCATGACAGTGTCAATGATTTGCATGAGCGTTTCGTAACTGTACATATTACAACATTGTCTTGGATGTGCTTGAGAAACTTGTGCACCTGTAAAATGATCTTAGTCATAAAATAATATGAAATAAAAGACTTAAATGTTAAATGAGTGCAGTGTGTTGAAACGTCCGTTACATCGTCTTTACCCAGGGTTCCATTCGCGCCATTTGACCATTTGACATACTATTTGCCTGTGCACGGAGGTAATTCGACGCTGAGACTGCCCGCCATTAGTCGCTTGCCCAAGGAAACAGGCCGATATTAGTTCGTCTTGGTCTTGACGTATAACCGCTCTTTACAACTGCCCTGGTTAGAGCTTATACTTTTCTGGGATAAAAGGCCGGTCAGACTATTCAAGAGTTTCCTAGCACGTTCGTACATGTGGAGTCCTTTCAAGAGCGGAGTTCGTGCTTCGTTGGCATATTTTCAAAATGCACCCATAAATGTTAAGCCGTGGGGGGGAGGGATTTGACATTTTCTCCTTGGGACAGGACGTTTGGTCAAACATATCATGCCCTATCTTCCTTGTGTTAACTACAAATAACCCCACCCTGGGGCAGGCAGCGTATGTGAAAATTCCCACCCTCTGGATAGCCCTGCCTGTCAAATCCTCCTTCTCTATTCCTTGGGCTTAACATTGATAGGTGCATTATTCACAAGGCATCAAAGCGTGGCCAGTTGTCCCAGGAAGAAAACTCTACAGTGACTGATAAAGAACACGACAAAACTAACACATTTCTGACTGACTCTAATCCAGCACTTTTACCCACAATTCTTTGCCCGCAAAATCAACATCTGCGGTAGAGCCATTGGAAAGAACAGGATTTCTACATGTTATTCTGCCCGTGTTAGGTTCGCAAGGTGATAAATGTACAGCTACCATTGTTGCTGTATTTGAGTGCATTAAACGGCATCGAAAGAAAATCTCTTGAAGGAAACTTGGGCCCGATTCAAACGTCGAAATTTCATGCGCCGAACCTAATTACATCAAAAGAAGCCTACTAGTTATCTTTTGTTTAAATTGCGTTCGAGGTTTGAATCGGGGGTTTCTGTAGTTGCCTTAAAAACTTTCACTACCTAAAACAAGTTTAGATGAGAAAGTCGTTAATACAGGTATAATCAGCCGTCCTGATCACAGTGCAAGTTTTATTTGATGATCATTACTGAATATTGAAAAAACTGCAAAGACCAACGGATCACCTTGGAGGGATCTCATCCTTGCCGTGAAACGAACCTCTTACCCAGCCCTAAAACCAAAATGAGTGGATTTGTGCTGCCTCGTACCTAGGCGCTTTTCGTGATGTTTGGGATCGTACTCCTTCCCATGCTCCCTTGCGCCCATCTTTCTCCTTCCCATGCTCCCTTGCGCCCATCTTTCTTCTCTTCCCTTGCAACACAACCTCGAGATTAAAACAATGATTAATCATTAATTGTCAAATCACGTCAAAACAATCTATTCTTAAAACCAGTCGAGGATAAAGATGAACAATTTGTCAAATTCCGAACGGCGGTAGACTCGCTTAGTGGTCCTGACGTCCTGTACTACCGAGCACTACAGCGCAAACGGGTTACGAGTTCGAGCCTGAGTAGGAGCGCTCAAAAAAAATGTTCTCTCGTTTACTTTCTCTTCTTGTTTACCTGTGAATCCTAAGCTCTAGGTGAGTGAGAACCCGTCGTTTACCCCGTGAACTCGCCCGATGTTAGGTTAGTTTTGTGGTTCGGGTAAGGATGTCAGTAGAATTACGATTATCGTAATTTCAGCGGCCAATAACGATTTGCGATAATCGTAATTTCAACCTCGGGAAAACGTTGTTGCCCTTGCGCCTCCTATCTTCTCATGCTCCTTTCGCCCCATCGTTTTCCTTCCCATGCTCCCTTGCACGCGCACCCATCGTTCTCCTTCCCAAGCTCCATTGCGCCCCATCGTTCTAACCGTTCCAAGCTCTCAAACCAATGTACCGTGTTCGCGTTCGAGATACATCATGTACCTTGAAGTTGATGATATAAAGGTAGATTTTCTCAAAGTCCTTCTTAGCCCCCGCACGAAGGACTTTTCCCCACTTGCAGCGCGCCAAATTTACCGGTTGATTTTTCAAGTGGGGGCGTGGCTTATGACGTACTAAGATTTGCCCAATCACAAAGCGTCAATTCTTCAGGCATTGTATGTTGACGTGTCAAGTCAGTCGACTCAGAAAGAGTTTGTCAAAGGCGCGAAATGTAAGCTCCGCCCCTGAAACGTGTTTTCGCGCCAATACATAAACCCCCGATTCAATTTCCTGTCGAACTCTCCTCTCGCTTCGATTCTCGCGGCTCGATTTTCGACCCAGTAATCGCTTACCCAGTGACTCAGCGAGTTCGACTTGGAGCAAGTCTAATATAAAGCTGCAAAGCAGTCATCATTGTCATCATCTTTTTCAAAGAGAAAGCGAGAGGAAAGCCGGTGTCGTAGGGATTTCGCCCCCCCCCCCCCCCCAGGGATCTCGCCCACCCCCCCCCCCCTAGTGAAAAACAGACTAAGCTGGGGATTTCGCCCCCCCCCCCTCCAATTCTCTCGTACTAAAAGCAAGCTCGTTCGATGTTGCTTTAGCTAGAAACAGCTTTCGTGATCCAGTTGAGGTCCAGCATACTCGTACTCGTTCACAAGCCCCGGGGCACAAGCACGACTTGTAAAATAGTGTAACAGATGAACAGCAACATTTTCGGCTTCCTCTACAGATTTGTTCTAATAAGACGAATACCATTGCCTCTCTTTAGACAGTATAGAAAGCGAAAAGAAGACTCCAAAGGCAAAGAATGTCAACAGCGCTAGCTTTGGTTTTAATGAAGCGGCGTGATTATTACGTTTTTCAAGCGCTGTAATATAGTCAACAATCGTATTTCAAGGAGTTAACTTTAGTCTGGTTCCCAATGGTTCGATTCGATCAATCGTAAGTTTGTTTTATAGACAGTTTTATTGATCAAGTAATCAAGTGTTGCAACAGTCTTACAGTGAACATTTATTAAAGTTCATGTTCACTCAGCAAATCGTTAGCGGGGGGGGGCGAAATCCCTGATGGGGGGGACGAAATCCCTGGGACAACCGGATAAATCGATAAAAAAGACATAAGCGGCCGGTTTATACGACAAGCAGTTTGGGCACGACACTCCTAACTGGGCACGGCACTCCTAACCTCTGGGCACGGCACTCCTAACCTGGGCACGGTACTCCTAACCTGGGCACGGTACTCCTAACAGGCGGCGAGACTACCTATTTACAGGTCGGATTTCGGTACCACTCGAGGTGGCAAAGGCTATCATATATCAAATTAAAGCCCTTCATGTGTAGATTCCAAAAATATATGATAGCAAGTTGTCGTGGGTAGCTTAAGGCTGTCACGTGACCTTGAAATTGCGCAATCTGCACCCAGACTGCAATTTCTCAGGGAAGGTATATATTGCTGCTATAGAGTCATGAGTTCGATGCATAATTGTTCCTAAGAGGCCTAGATCGCAATCTATAGGTAGAGTAGTAAAGTTCAAAACAGAAACAATGTAGAATTGTCGATAACGTTATTAAAAATTATTTTTTTTAAATGTTTTTTTTTAGTATATAGCTAACAATATGATGGCTTTTCGATGCTCATACACAATACTGAGAGTTTTCAACTAGAACGTTTTAAAATGCCGATATTAAGTTTAATTTTGAGCTTTTTCGGCAAAGAAACATACTTCAGTAAGAACATTTTACATTGATACATCGTCGAGACTGACCTTCACAACATAGGTATATATCCTTCTTTATAGGTCTTCACATGACATTTACTCCTTTAGAGAGAGGCACGCAAATTGAGATCTAGCCCAGGTCATCATCATCTTCATCGTCTTCCAAGGAGAAATCTTCTTCATCCGGTTGGTTTGTGCAGGTGGCGAGACGACAAAGATCGCTGCACTTCAGCCCATTCAGGATGCAATCACAAGTATTGCTCTCGCATGACCTCTTACAAGTGCAAGCCATGAGCTCAATTACGGCTCTTGGCGCGGGTAACCCACTCATCCACTCTACCTCAAGCCATTGATCAAATTGATCGCTTTCATCGCTTTCCAGAACCCAGCCTTTGCCAACTGGACTTGGCACTTCATTATTTAGAAGAGAGTTCTTCCACACAGCAGCCTGATAATTAGCGCGTTAGCAATGCTTATGCAAGCAGTCCCTGCACGGCGGTAACTGGTGCGATTCTGCCTCGCCCTTCTTGGCACAGAATACTGCATATCGACATTGATTTATATCCTTTGTACCTTTGTTTGCACCATACAGGGCAGATACAAATGATTCCAATTGAAGACAGAGCCCTTCGGATATCGACCATTCCTCCCCAAGATTTTGAAGCATACCCTGGAACTCTTTCTTGTTACGGAGAAGTTTAAGTGGCTTAACCTTTCCGATGCCTGCAAATGCGCTAACTGAGTCACAGCCTGTAAAGGCGTGAAGTCCTGGAAGTGCCTTGCATACATCCTCTCCAATTGCAATGGCTATCTTTCCAATGTCGATATATATTGCATGATACTGCGATACACATCGCTGGTAAAGTGGCACTGTGATGGATTGTATGAAAGCGACACAGAGTATGCGCACATCCGTGTCCTCAGACGAGACAACGATGGCCTTTACGTATACTGGTGGTTTGGACGCATGTTTTGCGTGCAGAAGGAGACGGGTGTCGGCTTCCTCTTGCTCAGATCGTAGCTCTTCCACTTCTTGGACACTTTGTGAAGTTAGCTTATAGCAAAGGTTGCCGCACGTGGCGTAGAGTTCCTTGTCTTGTAGTTTCGCTCGACTAGAGGGTCTACTCCAGTAGTCAACGATAAACTTGATTAGGCTGTTCTTGTTATGGCCATTCTGTAAAAAGTTTCTGAATTGCTTAATCTTTTGCCCAGCGGCAAGGTTCTTATACGTTATCGAGTCTCCTTCGCCTCTTTGCTCCCTCTCGACAGACTTTATTGACAACTTCCTGTAAACATCAAATACGACGTCTATTCGAGTGCTGTTACCTCCCTCTCGCAAAACCCTTGTTAGTGCCGTTTCAGCAATTTCACCAAAGGTTAAGTTGGTCAACCTTCAATTTCTGAACAAGCGCCATGCCGTCAATTAAGTACACAGTTGGGCTAGGTATCTGTGCCGTTGGTTGAACAAGCTTCTCCAGCTCTCTGCCAAGCTGTGCTTTATTCGTCTTACGTGGCAAACCATTGCTCGCAGCCAAGGAGGACGGTAGGGGCCCCAAGGGATGCTGTAGAACATCCTGCATGTGCAGCTGGCGACTTTCAGCGATTATTATCATTCGCGCAAATAGATTCCGATCTGCTCGAAGAACCGTTTCATCGCCCTTGCTCTTCGTTAACCTTTTTGTTTTCGTCAGGTTGGTGAAGCTCTTTAATTTCTGTTTCTTGAGGGAGTCGTGAAACTTCACTGATGGCTTGTCAGGCTCTAAGCGTTCCTTCTTGAAATCTTGATATGCTGCGTCGCCGACTAGATATGCTCTGGCCAAATCTCGTGCAATTTCAGGCGAAGGTACAGCGCTCGTTGAAATGCTTACGAGGGGCTGGTCAACATCGGCAAATGGATTGATCCAGTTGTTAAGTATCAGGTCAACCATTCCTTGTACATCTTTTTCGTCTTTTGCAATTCTCGACTTCTGGAGATCAGCATGATCATTGTTTCCTTGAGCATACCCCACCATTTCTCGTATCTTGCGAAGAAACAAAGTCCTAAACTCCGCTGTCATGTAATAGCGCTGTATCGCAGCTGCCTTCAAGCTAAACCCTTTTGTCCCTCCAGCTGTCTGGGTATCTTTGTTGATGGTCTCTTCGACTGTCTGATCTACTGGAATCCGGCCAAAGGGGTTCTTTGAGCTCATTTAATTTGGACGGAAAATCCGCCACCTTCCATAAATGCATGAACTTGCGGGTGCTCGTCTGGTAAGCTTGTCATGTCACTGTAATAGACAGACATATACCTGGCGTAATTGATATTGTCATACGCAAAGCACCATGGCAGTATTTGACGAACACAAGCAAGGTGCAACATCCAGTTCCCTTCTCGTGAAGCACGAATCATGTGTAACATTAATTCTATCATGTCAATGTAAGTCATCCAGAATGTGGACAGTGGCCCGTTTGTTTTGCGAAGGTGCTCCTGATATTCTTCGGACCGTTCGAACAGAAGCTTGAATGACTGGCTGTGCATAACTTGGTCATTGCTCTCTATTGTCAGCAAGACTTCCGATATCTTCTAGTGCTTTCTTTACTTGATCAGCGTCTTGATGGTAATGGCTTTCAATCCATGGCAGAAATCCCGCCCAAGCCACTCGCATGAAAGCTTCATAGGACAGCTTGTGAAAGCGTACGGCTCTGTTATAGCCTCGACCCTCCATCAAAACAGATGCCGACCCTTCAGCTACTACCCCCGACTCGATACACAAATCCTTGAGCCCAGCATCTTGGAACCTCTTTCCAATGATAGAGATAAGTGTACATAATGTGTGAAATGTTCCGAGGCGAAGTACGATTGGCTTGTACAGGTCAGCATTCTTCGATTTGATCTCTAGCGCCTTGCAATAGATGGCTTGGTCAAAAACACAAGTTGTATTTGTGAGTTTGAGGCTGTGCATTATGGTAAGAGATTGGTTAAGAACTTCACTGATGGTTGACATGCTCGTTGCTGGAGCGTTTATTGTAGGCAAGTAGCCCACGTTACTTTGGATGATGGTATTTCGATCATGAACTTGTATGTTGAACCCGGTCCAGCTACTGACTTTTTGCTCATATTGTGCATAATGTAGACGTGCAAGCAAAAAAACAAGATTTTTCTTTCTCGCTTCCTTTATTATACTCTCTCCGTCGACCTCAATTACTTTCCTCGGGGGCGGTCCAGTTCTTTGGCTCATGTTGTATATCGGCAAAGGTCTTTCAGCAGCAGCAAACGACCTCTGTTTAGACTTGTCCACCTTGGGCAGAACAATCTCTAGGTGTGGTCCTAATACTGCATGCTGGACAGCAATACCATTGACACGATGCGAAGTTCCGCCTCCTGACAGAGTGCCTTCGAGACGGTCGATATTATCAAATGCAAGGACTGTATTAGTGTGAGCATGTATGTTACCTGGCAAAGGAAAGCCATTCTGTTCTGCCATAGAAAGCTTTTGCAGGCACAATGAAGTGTCTAACTCTTCGAGCTGTGAATAAGCAATGCCATGGCCAAGTCGGTTCAGAAGTTGTATCAGCTCCACATTTCCAGATAGTGACTTGACCGCAGATGGAAGTAGGATGTGTTTCGCAGGCTTGAATCGACCTCTGGTAATTGCAAACACCAAATCTTGGGCCACTGAGTTCTTAAGCCATGTCATTCTTTCTGAGAGGGGAGAATCACCTCCACTAAGTAGATGATGAAGGAATGTATGAACAAGAGGAGGGACGTCAGAACAAACATTACCAAGACTTGTGGGGTTTGGCGGCCATTCCTGGTCAACACACTTTTCTTTAACAGATTGGCGAATTTGACTAGCTACCTCTTTGACACCTGTTACTCCAGGATGGGGTGCTTTCAAGAGAGTGACTTCTCTCTGAAGCTTGAAGCACAGCACAGCAAGTTCATCCCTGGTAAGACTGTCTGGATAGACAAGAACTTTGTTAGATTCGGTTAGTATCATATGTAACGTGTCTTTAAACTCATTGTCTAACTTCCTTCGGAGGTGCTTGCTAGTGGACATCTTTATTTCTTCCATTCCACCATCTCTTATAAAATCATTAAGCATTTCATTGAGTTTTGAAAGTTCTACAACGTTCTTATTCACAAATAATTCATTTCTTATATAATCGAACAGTTGGGACAAGGCATTCCTCTCGGCGTTAGCATAAGCTACATCGACCGTCTCTTCACCTTCTTCAGATTCAACACTGGTATTACTTATTTTAATGTACTGCCTGTAACAGGTGCGGTGATAGTGAGCTTCAGCGGCAACCAACTCACGGGAAAGAATGGCTAGAATCTTCGAGTCCTTTTTAATTTCTGCAGCATTTCTAAGTGTTGTATCTGTTCTAAGCTGCCTGGCTTGAGTTAAGTTTTCCCTTGACTTTTAGCCTCTCTTGTATTTGTCTTTTTTTCCACAAAAGATACATTCCTCCTCATATACTCTTGAGGTGCTTGGATTACCTCTTATAGACACTCTCCTATCACCCCCGCCTTCCCTCAGCTCCTCATCTTTATCCCTTCCTCGTACGTCAGCAGTAATATTTTCTAGATCTCTTTTCATTGTAAAAATGCTTCTACATTTACGATGGTAAAATACTCCATCGGGTATTTCATCAGGTGAAGTTATCTCCAAACCAAGAATCCCCTTGTGTTGTCTTATTTCTGCGGCTCTTTTTAACGTTTGCCAAGATTCTAACGAATTCGGGCTCACCAGCGCCCCGTCATCATCACTACAATGGATCAAGCAATATGCTTCTGTTCGCAAGCGTTTTGTGGAATATCGTAGTCCTCAGACATAGCGGTATCAACTTTCAGAATCTAATGAATTCCATGTGTAGTAAAGCTGTCAACACTACACAGGTAAAACAAGATGGCTGCCATTCACTAGGGCCCAGTCCCAAAGAGTATACCACAGGGAAACTGAAGTCCCCTTTAGCAATATTAGCAATCTTTCAGAAAATATATTTTATATCTTGTGGAGGATTAATATAGAAACGTAATCTTGATCATAAAACCTGCGAATAGTAAGTAAAAACGCTAAAAAGTCATATATTCTATATACCACAGGGTACCCAACGACACAGAATCATGTTAAAGAAATAAATTCTAGTTCGAAAATTTTAATTGTCGCCTAGAAACAGTCATAAACTTACCGTGGGTATTCTTCCAAATATTTTCTATCGAAATTTATTTCATTTGACCACAATGTTTTAGGTATGAATTAAGTAAAAGCGTTATTGTGGACTCATTCCAACTGTCACGTGACAAAAATGCAAATTACTTGTGCACATTTGTGTCTAACGTGAACCCTGCATAGATATATATTTGTTAATATGCTAGTTATTCAAATAAAAGCATTTTTGATAATGAAAAAGCAAGATAACTTGAAGGGCAAAAATACAGTATTTATTGCTGATTATGCGCGGTGCATCACATTTAAAGTCACGTGACAGCCTTAAGCTACCACGACA
Organism: Actinernus sp. WN-2022; assembly: GCA_030867875.1. Classification (NCBI taxonomy): domain Eukaryota; kingdom Metazoa; phylum Cnidaria; class Anthozoa; order Actiniaria; family Actinernidae; genus Actinernus; species Actinernus sp. WN-2022. The sequence continues at coordinate 104,905,394 of JAOWCC010000577.1, read as the reverse complement.
ACCTTGCTATCATATATTTTTGGAATCTACACATGATAAGCTTCAATTTGATATATGATAGCCTTTGCCACCTCGAGTGGTACCAATCCGCCATTTTTAGCCACTTGGCTCATGGACTGTCTAGCTTGGCACCCTAGATTTTCAGACACGCGTACACGGAACATTGCCATTTTATACACTACAAAAATAAGCCGGTTGCCGTGACAATAATGTTTAGCACGCGTATCTAAAATTTAGGAGTACCGTACCCAAAATACTTGTCGTGTAAATCGGGATTAGCTACGTCTAGTATGCGATTCTTTAGATGGCCGGGCGTCTAGTATCCAAGATGAAACAGAAACTTCCATTATGAATATATACCTCTATTGCATGACGTTGCTAATTCGTAATGTTTGATTCTATAACGGATTACTCTGATTACTGGTACCAGCAGCACCTTTGCTAAATCTTCAGTGATAAATTTGACTTCCAAATCCAACTCTTTAAATTCTTATAGAATGGTTATGAATAAGCTATCGTTCTAGCATCTCTCTGACATGAATTCAGTTCTACGGATATGCCTTTGTTAACTTGGAATCGAAAGTGTTCATTTCAGTCTACTGGCGGTGATATCAAGATTGATGCAGATTTGAAGAAACGAGACCGTGAAATATTGATATTATAGGATGCCATATTCAATGGCTGGTTTATTGTACTTTTCCTGAACTGTTAAACTAAAATATACTGACTGGAAGTTTCAACAGAAACAACAAAGACATAAAGACGACGAAGACGGTCGGGTTGAACCGATGACCTTTTGATTACCCAGATAACATTGCGTGTCTACCACTAGCGAGATTTTCCTCTCAGCCAATCAGAATCACGATATTTACATAAATAGATAAAAACAACATGCATCTCTCCATGACCTGCCGCAGTGTATGAGCTGTCGATGAAACAGGTCTTGGTTCCCTAGTGCAGTTGCTCACACCTTACCGGTTTAATATTTACGTCGTTTTGAAGGTAAGGATCAATGGTACGTTATACAATACATCCTTAAAGTACCTTTACATGACATGTAGTCAGTGTTCAATAGACTGGACCGACCTCGAGGTTTATAGATATAGTTGTGACGTAATATATTATGTGGCGTATATTATGCGGCGTTCACGGACCATAACCCAATATCTTCGCTCCTATAGAAGGTATACGAACCCAGGGGCTGATTTAGGGGAGGGGAACGCGGCCACCCCTTTCGTTGGCATGCCCCCACACCCCCCCTAGCTAATGGCGCCTATACGGCGCGAGGTTCGACTTACGCCGCACTTTTACGGCCACCTCTTTCTGCATTTCCTGGATCCGCCCCTGGAACCCCTAAGTTGGCATTCGTACTAACTTCAGTGTACTCTTTACACTATATTTGTTTTTCAGTCGTCCAAAGCATAAGAAAAAAGTAGCCAAACCTGGAAGTGGTCTATTATAGAAGGCGTTACTGATTTATTGGACTGCGTTACTAATTTTGGTTAAGGACTGTCTAACATGGACTGGCAAATGAATTGACAATAGCTAGTAGATGCTTAATATCGCACGAGAATGATGTTCGCAGACAATTGACTTAGTGATATACTCTGTACATGGCTTCTCGGAGATTTTCAATCCATAATATATCTTCATAGTCCATACGTTACGTGCTCTCGTTAGACCGTCTGAAGTTAAAGTATAACCCACTACGGAAAGAGAGGGCGTCTGTGCATTTAACCACAATGCCTTGCGAACCCAACACAGCAAAACACTGTGACACGAGAAGTCCCCATATTCTCTTCAATGACATTATATGTACTGGCTTGTTTTTAAGATTTAAAACCTCCCCACCGCAATTTTATATCGAATTTAAAGTTTTTTTGCACACGTACAAGGCGCCATCTTTTGTTGTACATTCTTGTGGATGACGAGGTGTTGGCCGATCCCTTGTTCAGCAGCTTCTGGTTAGGTACTCCGCTCTGCTCTGTTTTAACTTGTTTTTTTAATGTATTTCTCGTTTTAGAACCGGCTCAAACCTCTAATCCACTAAGCTACTAAAGCACCCGAGATATTGTTGGTCTGCAGAATTGACTTCAGTTACCGAAAATATCGAAGTGCAAACAGTCACTTACAAGCTACAGTGGCTGCCGAAGAAATATCGTGAGCAAGCTAAAGCTGGTCCGGCTACAACGAAAGTCTTTACGGCTATCGGCTGGAGTTGAACAACATCTACAAAGACCTAGCAATAATCAACTGGGAAATACAAACTTTCTGCTATCAATAATGAGTGTTTCGCTGTCATCCCAAAACCTTACTGCCTCTAACGACACCTTTATTTCTGCGTGCAACAGGGCTGTTTTCAACTCTTCAGAACAGATAATATTGTTTGTAGCATACATTGTCGTCCTTCTTTTAAGTACTATTGGCAACTCGCTGGTGATCATTATAGTTTATAAGAACGTTCATATGAAGACACCAATCAACCTTTTCATAGTTAATATGGCGATATCAGACCTCCTTTATCCAGTAATTTATATTCCAAAACAACTTGTACAGCTAACAACGGAGCACGAATGGCTGTTTGGTTACACTGCTGGATCCGCAGTGTGCAAGCTATACCAGTTTCTTCTTAAACTAACTCTTGGTGTGTCCATTTTTAGTTTGGTTGCAATCTCGTTCGAACGATTCTTCGCAGTTCTTTTCCCTTTTAAGACCAAACTTAGAAGTGTTCGTTCACGTGTTTTTACCATTGTTTTCATATGGTTCGCAGCCTTTCTAAGTTCTGTGCACAATTTTGGCACTTGGGAGATAACTACAAATCAGACATTCTTTGATTGTGTTCCCGTTGAACGCATTTCATATGAAGGCGTAGCTGTTTTTGAGTTTTTGGCTCTTTTTCTAGTACCCGTTCTAGTCATGAGTGTCCTGTATTCTTTTCTCATTTTTCACCTACGCAAGAGAACGTTTCTCAACCGAGAAAACAGAGCAAGAAATGAGAAAGAGAGAAAAAACAATATCCGAATCGTTAAAATGGCTGTTAGTGTAGTAAGCGTGTTTTCATTGTGTTTCATTTTCTATCATATTCAATGGCTTCTTCATCACTTTAGGTATAACAACAAGCGATCATGTTGGTCGTATCCATTTTTCAGGTTCGCCATGTTTCTTGTTATTTCAAACGGAGCCATCAACCCCATAATATATTTTATCTTCAGTCAGAACTATCGTCAGGGTCTGAAAAATATTTGGAAAAACGTCCGGTCCAATTCATCTAATGAATTAGAACTCCACTGAGTGTTATCGTAGATATGAAAATTATTATACGAAAATACCGGCTAAGACGGGTGCAAATATGCGCATGCGAGGGTATTGCACCACAGGCAGCCCAAGCTAATGATTTTTAGAAGGATTGTATGGGAATTTTTAGAAAAATCTGAAACTGTATTTAAATGGCCAATAAAGTTATGAAATCTTACCTGTGTGTCGTAAAGTTGTTCCTCTTCATCACTGATGTGTTTATTTTTTATTTGAGTCACTTCTGGAGCCCCCTCACCCCTACTAAAAGAAAGGGAAGAAACACGAATCGCCATTTGTCATATGTGGCGAGTCTTCGAGGCCTCGTAATTCTTCAAAAATCCAAACTTTCAGCATTTGACCTCCAGGAACCCCTTTCTCACATTCGATTCCTCTAGCACTCGACCCATTAATCGACCCATCGCTTATTTTCTCGCTATGCAAGTATAGTCAAATTCGACGGTTTCTGCAGCTAACCATGCATGTACCGAGCCGGGGTTCCACATCTAGCCTTCGTTAAACGGCTTTTCTTTGGGAACAGTGACGAACGAGTGCCGAAGGAATCCGACACCACGTCGACTGGTCGATTGGATTAACAGATTAACTTCCGTTCCCCGAATCTCCGAGAAATAAACGGCGAGGTATCGGATTCTTTCGGCACTCGTTCGTCACTGCTCCCGAATAAAAGCCGTTTTAAAAACGAAGGCTACTTGATGGAACTCCGAGTCGGTACATGCTTGGTTAGCTGCAGAAACCGTCGAATTTGACTACTTACAAAGCGAAGAATTGAAATAATAATAATCGGGATTAATCAGTGACATATCCACGAGGTGGCTCTTCATCCACTCCTTATCCGAGAAGACGTGAAGGTCTAACCATTTGCAGCTCATGAACGAAATTGTTTCACAAAGGCAGCACCTTCTACTCAGCACCTTCTACTTAAAAGACCTTGAGTGTTAGTCCGGCCGGGGTTTCGGAACCGTCAACCGGCGCTTAACCACTGAGCTAACCGGGAGGAGGAAATAAGCGATGGGTAGATTAAATATGCGAGAAAGGGTTCCTGGAGGTAACTCAAGCATACTTTAGACTGCGAACAGTCCCTTTATATTTTTCTTGGTCTCTAGTCAGGCGGTGTCGGACACGACTCACGTGACTCAGGTCAGAGTGCTTCTAAAGTTGTGAAGCGTTTTCTGTTCAGAGAGGACGTTGTATGTGCTTTCTTTTGTACCGTATCGGAATATTCTGAAAATATTATTCATATCCTTACTGAAACTGACAAGGAAAACATGTAAACAATGCTTGGATGACGTTTCAAGAGCAGATAAGACATTTTAAGTACCAACAATGTCTAATCACGCCTTTGTCTTAAGATCACTTGAAAACTGTGCTAAACTATGCTAATTTCTTCATTATAGTGCAGGTGTATGTAGGGTCGTTCTATGAATGATTTGGAGTCGAAAATGGTTAGAGTTTTTTTAAATTTCAGGGTTAGGTTTTTAGAAGGTTTGTTTGAAAATTTGAGAAAATGAATTATTAAGGCCCTGACTGTAGCCTGTAGACGCGAGAGAAAATAGCGCCTGCCGTCATCTTACGGAAATTTGAATTCTGCCCTTTTCCGCATGGATTAATATGATTATTAAACATGTAAATCAAACTTTGTGTGCTCGTAACTTTGTCGGTACCTAAGATATGTAGTCAAAACATTGCACAGTTCATTGTTATTACCTTTATTTCTCCTGTCCAAGTCTCTACAGTGTGGGATTTATGCACGACCACGGCCTCTATAAAGTCGCTCAGTCCCCGCTCAGTTTTTCCTTCATCAGTTCACTTACTCGACCCTGACCGTAGCCTGGGAAACCAGGCGACTCTTACTAGCTTTAGGAAACTCCGTAATTTCCTTCAGTCCTACGTCTAGCTGTCTAGATCGTAGAGGGAGATGGCTTTTAGTCCCAGTGTATTTAGTTTCGATTAACTTTGCAAATAGGACAATGCCGAAGCGCTAAGTCCTGTCTGACTCGACTTCCACGGCAAACAGTTGGAAAATAAGGCTTTTACCTGTTGGTAAAACCGCCAAAATATCTCGCCTAGTGTAGACTATATGTTTTTCGAGTTTTTCGTGACAAGAGACCAAGAAAAATAAAGCAACTGTTTGCAGTCTAATTCAAGCATGTTAAGGCATGGTTTATTCAGCAATTCTGTTGAAATGTACAATGAATTGTGTCTGGTTAATTTGGGTTCCTGTGGTGGGAGAGAGGTTCCCCCTACTCTCTCTCCCACAGGAACCCCAAATCAACGAGATCCCCAAATCAACCAGAGCTTGCAAGCAGGCTAATGTACTCTATGCAAAGTGTATGGCAAAATAGGCTCTCGTCTTGACACACTTATTCTGTTTGATGTGTTGCATAGAATATCGTGACTCTGAAAAGTTGACTTTTTAGCCTGTCCAGAATGGCTTACTGTATTTTGCGAAACGAAACAAAACTGCATTATTTTGCGAAACTGTATTTTGAGAGAATAGCTATTGCTACATAGCTTTTTCACCTTCTGGGAATACTAAAAAGAATACAAAATTATATCGCTGTTGTCAAGATCGGAATTCATATCATAGGAAATTCGCTCTACTAAGCCGCTCAAAGGTACTTAGTGCCCCGCTTAACGTCCAATGGACCCCCTCCCCCTTAACGTCCACGTGTTTGCTCCAATCTCGTTCCCAGAACAGTTATGGTCTTAATTGCCCACACTAACGTCCGGCACGCCTCGACCCCCTCTCCCTCGTTAAGCAGGGCCCTAAGACTATGTCGACGGTGCTTTCAGAGAAGATGTCGACGTTTTATAGTACCTTAGCTTCAGGGAATAAATGGATAAAGGGGCTTTGTAATATGTTGTGTTTACAAACTTCCCCGAAAGTTCCTTGTCCCGAATCTTTCTTTGGTGGTTCGAGCGTTTGACGGCATCATTGCGCTCCGGATTCATTCATTTTTTTTTTTTGCACAATAAAAAAAAAAACTGAAGTAGCGGCGGAGTAAAGCCAAAATGGCACCACTGAACTGTTGCCTCACGGCAACACAATGGTTTTCCGGCCAAAATCGCTTCCCGGCCAAATTCGATTTACGTACATGTGTGACGTATGAAGTGAATGCTAATTTTGTCAAGGAAGCAAAATACGCTGATTCCTGCCGGCCGCGCATGAGGAGCCTTAGGTCTCTTTTTCGCCTAATACAGTTTCGTTTCGTTTCACAAATTCAATACCGTTTCTCTCAAACGTATTGACGGCCGGTGATAAAAGTGAATGCTTCCGCCGTTATTCACCCGCAAACGTCCGCATCACCACATTCTCTAGCGCGACATTATTTCTGCCACAAACATTTTATAGTCTGCCGTAGCCTGATCATGCTATGAACATTTTGAAGACTTTCATTAGATTGTGGCCTTACGACAGGAACGCGGCGTATCCACGCCTTTTTTGTGAGGGGGGGGGGGGGGGGGGGGTGTTGAGCAAGTCATAGAGGGGTGGGGTTACAAAAATAATTTTATTGAAATCTAGAGCCTCTGAAATGCTAACGCTATTTCTAGTGATCTACAAGAGTCCTAGGGGGTTGGAACCCCTGAACCCACCCCCTGGATCCGCCTCTGCACGATGAACTGGAATGATTGCATATCGAACGGCATAACATGTATTTGAATTAGATAACGCGACTAGCTAAAGGCCGCTTTAAGTTGTGCATCAGAAATAGGGTACATATTATAAGGGTCAAGTCTGGATAAGCCTATAGATAGTCATATGTTTTGGTCATAGTTTTGTCAATAGACCAGTTCGCGGTTAATTCCGACATTTTGAAATGGGTGAAAACATGGCGCTAAATACAGTGTTTGTATGGGAATCCGATGCTGAATAATTTCCGTAAAATCGAATTTCTGAAATATTCACTCCCCCCCCTCCCCTCCCCTTTTTGCCCCTTCCCTCTATAACTCCCCTTTTTCAGTTGCCCATATTTTTATGAGGAGGATCAAAAAATTATGACTCTCCACCTTTCCACCCCTCCCCACTAAATTTCTGAGACACCATATTTGTGAATATGTGACATCATTGCTGGGAACGAGGTTGACATCATTGATGTGTACAGTACATGCGCTATTTAGATAAACCGCTGACCAGTTGACACGTCAACTTTTCATGCACCATCTTGGAAATCAGATTCTTGTTTTAAGAGCTGGATTTGTCTTCTTTTATCTATTAAGCATGACTACAGCAGCAGAACAACCATGTTACACTCTAATCAATATTCAGAATGAATCGGAACCTCCGACGGAGCAGAAATTGAAAGACGATATTGGTGAGTTTGAGAAGGATCGAAAACCAACCTAACTAGTAACTTAACTAAGGCTGAGTTGATTCCTAATAACGAATTTATGAATGTAAAATAACAGGATCAACTAAGAGAAAAGTTACAACTGATTAACCAATATATAAATAAACGGATTAAATATCTCGATTTTCCGGGTTTCTTGGTGTTGCAGATCACCGGTATATACTTCATGGTAGTGTTTCGTTCTATATACAGTTTGGTCATGCTGGAGAAGATGTATTAACGCTCCCTGCATAATCATTTCCTCAACTGTTTTACAGTATTATGCAGGGAGACTATATGGAACAAAACACTACCATGAAGTATATACCAGATCACCACATGACATAAAACAAAGAAACTATTGAGTATTGTCTTCTAAAGCAAAACAATACCCTGAAATACAAAAAACCCTAACCCCAGAAACAATGAATTAAACAATGAAACTGCTACACCAAGAAGCACCCGATTTTACACAAACTATAAACCTCCTTCCCAACCGTATAATATTCACTACTCGTGCCAGGAGCGGTTCAATATCGGAATTGAATTGCTGCTGCCTGTGAAGATTACTATTATAAATTCCAAGTGAAATTTTGAGCTAATACTAATGGCATCATAAACTCTTGGTTTGGGTTCCCTGTGGTTGTAGTGTGCTATACTTAAAGCCCAGGGCCCGGTTCCTGAAAGCCCTATTAGCGCTAAACCTGGATTAACTCTCAACAAAACATATTAGTTGTCATGGTAATTAACTCTGGATTAGCGCTAATCGGGCTTTCAGGAACCGGGCCCAGGAGGGGGACTCTGGTATTAAAATGATGGGGTTGCTTGGCAGTCATTTTGAAAAATGACCCCTAAAAGTATGCATAAAATAAAGTAGGTTTTTAAAACCATAATATTTTTGAGCCCTAAAAGGTATGGGATCAATCCGGGTTTCTGGGAAAGGAAAATCAAGATTAGAAATCTGCATCACCTCCTTGCCCCATCAAACCTTCAACAAGATTACTCCGTAGTTTTACCCATAATTTAAAATCTGAAAGTGTTTAAACTTCATGTCTACTTGCCTACACATATCACAATAGAACTTTCCATAGCAATATTTTGTTTGATGGTACTTTTTCGTTCAAGTTAGATTGTTAGCTAAATGTAGTCAACAAAAACTTGTTTGCAGTCGTGCATTTTATTGTAAGAGAGAAAACTGGACACTAGAATGCTGCCATGTGTGCACAGAACAAAATCAAAACATGGAGCACAGTGAGAAGTTTTCCTTTTCTTCTGCTGTACGTGGGTTATCACATCTACAAGGACATCTGGAAGTCATATCGGGGAGAAACTGATTGCTCATAGAGATGGAAAATCAGTTCGACAAATTTACTGTTGAAGTACTGAACAGCGGCAAAACAGTTGGTCATCTACCACATTCACAAGTACTTTTCTCACTCACAGAGGAACTATAACTGTTGAAGTTACTGGGAAACGTCGACACTGCAAAAAGCTTTGCAGTAGAATGGAGATTCCGTGTCTGGTGACATTTTGTTGTTTGAGGAAAGTGACTGTTGACCGCTTAAAAGATCTTTTAACAAAGAAGATTTATTAACGGAAAGATCCGGAACAAGTAACAAACAAGAAACAGACAACACAAATGGCTCTTTTAGGAACCACCAAGCTTTCGAATGTGATGATTAGTGATTCCTTTCTTTTTTTTGTTTTGTGTAGTGTTAATCAGTCAGACTTTGTTTTTTTTAAATGTTAATTTATGGAAATTTATTGAACTTTTATAGATGTTCTTGCAGATAAGTTGCACCCCCGTTTTGGGTAAAAAGGTGTGGCTTATCTGCGCTGCTGTTTACGGTATATAGGAGAAGAGAAATAACTGGGTCAAATTTGTAAAGTAAATAGATAGTACTCATATTCACAGTTCAAGGTAATTTGAAAATAGCAGTATGCACCTTAACACAGCACGACGAAAAAAAAAAGCAAATCTCTAGGGAGCTACAAATCCAAATCTCTAGGGAGCTACAATCACAGACAATTGTTGAGACACTCGACAAAATACATGTAGTTATTATAATTATGAGAAGAAAAAAATACTGGCTGAAGCTTCACAAACCCCCCTTCCCCTTTCAATGTTGGTAATGAATGAATTTCAAATTAAACGTGCACCTAAACCAACACTGAAGGGGGAGAGAGGGTTTATTTAAAGAATGGTCTCTAAAAGTGAGCAGTGTCCCAAGTCATTTTGTCAGACTGTGATTGTAGCCCGAGGTAGGAAGCTTAATTGTGAAGTAAATTACCTCTTTACCTGTTTTTTTTAGTACCAGTATTTTTGTTTACCTACGAAAAGCAAGTTAAACAACTCGCTTCGCAACACAACGTGTGTACATTCTACAAGCTTAGTAACCAGGCATTCCTAAACAACATGCATAATAATGACTAGTAATACCTACTTATGTCTGACTCAATCATATCATTATTATTTATCATAACCATATATTTGTATTAACTAACTCAACTTAATTTATATGTAAGTCTTAAATAGACACCGTATTTTTCTAAATAATTTATATGTAATGTAATTTTGAAAATATGTAAAGGCACCGTCTGCCACTGTCGGTTTTATAGTGCAACAAGCATTACCGATTAAACATACAAATAAAGACAGATACAGATACATTCAATCTGAAGAGAGAACATTGAATGCCAGGACTTCAAAGTTGCGCTGGCAGTATTGACTAACAATTACTCACAACCAGTACTGGCGAAGGTGCTGACAACTTTGCCTAAAAACTGTCTGCTAATAAATCGTTGAGGATGGAAAGAGTGAGTAATGTGACTTTGCTTCAGTACAGAAGGAGGAATAGAGATAGCTATTTGCCTAAAATTTACAATTTTGTACATGTTCATGAACCACAACGTCTTGCACCAACGTCATAATGTAATATTATTGAACAACCAGTGGCTAGCAGCTTCAAGGTACTCACCTAAGTGATGACCAATAACTCAATAAAATGTTCTTATTTTTTTTATTTTTGCACCTGCACTTGTAACTAACTTAAAGTTTAATTTAAGATATTTGCAGTGAAGGCAAACCTTGTGAATAACCATACATAAATAACAATATATAAATAAAATTGATTGATCAGTCCAGGTCATTATGGTCAAATGTTTTAGTGACAAGTCGAGGGGAAGACTGTGATTTTCATGAGTTTAACAGTGCCAACCAGTTCAGAGTATTGAGGAATAAGCTGTCTCCTTGTGATAAGATTTCATCGACTGTGTTTGTAATCCATAGCTGAACAGTACTGGTTGACATTGGTCAAACAAAGAACAGTGCACATTGTCTTCCCCTTGATTTGTCACTAAAACATGTTAAAAGTTACAATGTGTACATGTTTCTAAGAATCAACCTAAATTCCAATTTGAACCAGGAATTTGTTGAAGACTTAACTACAAACCACTGGCTTGGGAGACCCGGTAATGAAACTGTATCTGTAATTGATTCACAGAAAAAGGTGATGTTAGAATAAAGACTGAAACATTGAAGAAAGTTATTCAGTTAATTCTGAATGGTGAAAAGATGCCAACATTGCTGATGACAGTGATCAAGTTCTTGATGCCGCTACAAGATCACACCATCAAAAAACTACTGCTGATCTTCTGGGAGATCATTCCCAAGACAGGAACGGATGGCAAACTCCTGCATGAGATGATTCTGGTGTGTGATGCATACAGAAAGGTTGGTATTGGGGCATATGAATTGTATTTACACATCGTGTGTAATGGGAGGCTGTATTGGCTGTTAGAAACTTTGTACATAATTATAATACTGAGCTCATGTGTAAAGCTGGAATAAGCAACAACAAATCCAACACATTAAAAGTGAACCTCCTTATTTATAGGATCTACAGCATCCAAATGAATTCATCAGGGGATCAACACTGAGGTTTCTCTGTAAACTTAAGGTGAGAATGTGTTAATGTATCAGTAATTGGTCTGTTATGGAAAAGACAAAGAAATGGAATGAAGGAAAACGAGGAGAAACTAGCAACTTTTGCTATTTTCTCCTTAACCTGTGATATTCTCTCTTTAAAGGTACAGCTATTTAAAGCAACCTTATTTAATGTTGATAACTCATGAACGTCTGATGAGACTGATAAACTTGAGGCCGGCATAGCATCTACACTTTAACATCCTTATCCGAGAAGACGTGAAGGTCTAAGCAATAGGCCCTTTGCAGCTAATAAATCACTGGTTGTACTGGAGAGCAAAACAATATCCATCTTCATTTATGTAAAGGCTGTACGATATCGGTATTGCTACATGTATTAGCAAAACGTGTTTGTAAATGCTATTTTCAACCTCTAATCAATTGTCAATCTTTCTAAAACGGCGATTTTAAAGATAGCTTGCCATCAAGCATCCATGGCAATGCCTTTCCCATGGGGATTACAAGCTCAATTCATTTGTTAATGAAGTATTATATCAGCACGTGATTGTTAGCTGCAAAGGGCCTATTGTAGTTTGAGAATGTTATTGTTTCACAAAGGCATGTGGACAATGTCTCTGTTTATTTTTTCAGGAGCCTGAACTCTTGGAGCCACTGATGCCTGCAATAAGGACTTGTTTAGAACATAGGCACTCCTATGTCAGGCGCAATGCTGTTATGGCTATCTACACCATTTACAGGTACATGATCGTACTGTGTATATTGTAGTTCAAATATTTCATCTCAGTTTAAATAAATTTGAACAACTCTTGGAGCCACTGATGCCTGCAATAAGGACTTGTTTAGAACATAGGCACTCCTATGTCAGGCACAATGCTGTTATGGCTATCTACACCATTTACAGGTACACTACTGACAGAAAGTAATGAAAGCGAATTTCGCCGAAATTCGCTCTTTGTTATATTCGAAATTTCGTACGAATGTTCGGAGATATTTCGATACGCAAGAAACGAATTTACCTCGAAATTTCGCACATCATTTCGAAGTTTCGAAGTAAAATTCGAATGGTTCGAAAATTCGTATTGAAATTTCGAATAGCTCTGCTCGAAATTTCTCAGTGGGAATGTACAATTCGTTGCGATACGTGGTAAGCGTGTAAACAAAGCAAAATCTAACGCAAAAACAAGAGTGCCGTGGACTCAAACCATTTTTTGCACCAGGTGGAAACTGTTCAGATACGCAAATGAAGTAAAATAAAAAACTTTCAAAACGTTTCATTCTGTAGCCATCTCGATTTCTAAAAGAAAATTTAATCTGTAGAGAATATTTGGTGCGATCTCAAAGCAAAACAAACACTGCGGAGCTGAGTCATTGATTATTCAAATCAGTTCGCGAAAAATGTCACACTTCTGTGTCGCGGAATTCAAGACTCGGACCTCGTTACCTTTGAAAACGGATCTACATTAAATAAAAAGAACTCCAGAATGTTATGTTTAGTAGACGTTATAATTTGCAAGCAAAGTTGAGAAGCTTTGTGGTGATTTAAACTACAATGCAATAAAATCACACTTCCCGCGAAGTTCGCGGCACTCTTGTTGTGTGAAAAACCAGACAGTCAGTCTCCACGGCTCAAAGCACATGTCAACAGAGAATCTTTGTATCTCCAAAAAGCTGGCTTCAATTGAAAACATACACAATTACTTCAACAAATATTCTGAAGGATTGGCAGATCTGAGTTGAAACTACAGAAGCTAAAGTTTATCAGATGCTCTAAAAAACACCAAACCAGCGCTGGGACGAACTGTTTCGTAACGCAATCCTGTATTTCGGTGACAGAATGCACAAATGTCAAGATTAGCGTTAGAACGTTTTTAGTCCTTCGTGAAAGCTCCAGAAGCTTTGATTGAGTATTAACGGATTGAGTGCACCGTTCGAACGGATTGCTTGAAACGTTCGAAAAGTTTGAAAAGTTCGATTGCTCGTTACCGAGATGTATTATTCACTTACATGTAATCTCACGGAAAGTTTGGATTTAAGGCTGCCTTTTTCGTTAATGAGCAAATGAGGATTGGGAATTAAGTTTCACATCTTGCTGTACAATCGATTCGAAAATTCGATCCATCGTAATTTCGATTCAACATTTCGAATCGAAATTTCGCTCGAAATTTCGCCATAATGTTCGAAAGAGTGGAACGAAATTTCGAAGTTAAAGACAAAAGGCAAATCGAAATTTCTTTGAAATTTCGGAAACTGTTAAACTTCGAAGTATTTCTTCGAAATTCGATGAATTTCGAAGAAATTCGCTTTCATAACTTTCTGTCAGTAGTGTACATGGTCGTACTGTGTACAATGTATATTGTAGTTCAAATATTTCATCTCAGTTTAAATAATTTTGAACTAAGGGTAAGCAATTTTGAACTAGGGAAATTATTTTTGAACTAGGAACTAGGATTGTTTTTGGATTCACATAGTATTTTTTACCAGGAGTTATTTACTCTAGTCACTGTACCCACTGACCATCTGCCAACTAGTGCTTGCCAGAATGTATTTTTCCAATTGAATTTTATGTTCATACTGGGTTTGTGTCATTAATTTCTGAGCAGTTTTAGTGAAATTCCAAGCTACATGTATTACATGGTTTTACTGCACATATGCAAATTTGGACTAGATTGTGGGGGACTGGATACTAGTAGTTCAATCATGACATATTACGTCATTTCGAGAAAAAAACACTTTGAATTTAGTAGAGCAAGCGGTTCACAGGCTACCAAAGAATCAGTAGAATTAAAATTACTTCCAGAGAGTTTTGATTCATATAAAAATGAAAGAAAACTTGGAAGAGTAATGTTAGTAGTATTTACTTGAAAGGTCTACATCTTCTAAGAAACAGCATAATTATATACACGTCGGGCTAGGATGGGTGTAAAATGTTTCATTTGAACATAATTATCTTTACCTTCTTTAATTCATTTGTCGTGTAAATTGGCATCTGGGCTGGGACAGTTAAGGCAAAAAAAAATTATATTCATTTTGTGAGAAAATTGAAATTGATGACGTCATAGTAATAATAATAATAATGTCTTTATTCACCTAATAAAATATATATGAGATGTTACAATATTTAAGAATATAAATCGCAAAAATTTAACGCATGTAGCTCACAATTATGGACATACTAATTTATACTTTAAAATTAGCCTATTAATAAAGCTATTTTTGAAATGCTCGGTGTTTACTTTCGGCATGAAACAACTTTTTGACCTAAGAGGAATAGACGAATCCTTAAACCTAGGTAGGAGTGTAAAAAGTGGGTGTGTCGAGTTATTGCTGATCTTATGAAATAGTTTTCTATCGGCTTTCTCTAAAAGTTGGTGAATAAGATATAAGTTTGACATATACCACCTCTTGTAGCATCTCTTGAAAAACATTGCACAGTTGATAAGTCCGCTTCACTCGCTCCATATACTGGTAGACAGTACATTATTTTCGGTAGCACGATGGATTTATACAGATGATCTACCTCTGCCTGTGTATATCCTTCCTTTCTTAGGCTCCTTATAACATACAAACATTTGTTGGCTTCTTGGAGTTTTTCTTTTACGTGGTAATTAAACTTACAATCTAACTGAAGCGTGATCCAGAGCATAGTGAGCTTTTCGTGTTGGTGAATATCATGCAGAACAGGATAATTAGATGTATTCCCTTTCTTACTTAAAATTAATTCCTTGCACTTTGATGTGTTGCAACTCATTTTGTTTTCTTTAGTCCAATCCATAAATGCCTGCAAAGCTAATTCTGATTTATCTGGAGAGTCCTTAAGTACTGGAACTATAATAGTAGAATCGTCTGCATACTTGATTAAACTGGTGTCTATAGACCCATTCAAAAAATGGCGTCCAATTTAAAAAGCTATTGTCCTGTTAGCGTGAATACGAGACTAGTCAGTACACACAAAAGCTTTTGAACGTGTAAGCGAGGCTAGTCAGTCCTAAACAATAGTTAATTAAATTGGATGCCATTTTTCGAATGGGTCTATAAGCTCATTAATTTCTAAATCATTAAAAAATATATTAACCAAGTATTAGGTCCACTTACACTACCCTGTGTAGTTTCCTTATTTACGTTTTTCCAACTACATGTAATTCCGTTGCTGATAACTCTTTGTTTTCTACCCTCTAAAAAGCTAATATACCAATTTATAATGTATGGATTTAGAGGACTATTTTTCAGCTTTTCTACTAGCAGATTGTGGTTAACATTGTCAAAGGCTTTTGAAAAGTTCATAGTAAAAAGCCTGGCAGCCTTAGTATTACTGTTATCTAAGATCTTCAAAAAATTGTGTTGCATTTTAAGTAGTGCATTAGTGCAACTGTCACCCGAACGGTAAGCAAACTGCAACTCGCTTAAGTAATTTTCAATGCTATTCTTACTAAACGTGTTGTACACGGTCCTTTCAAACACTTGTGCAATGATTGGGGTTACGTTTATGCCTCTAAAATCCTGATACTCAACAGGGATGTCCACTTTTCGTAGCGGGTTAATGTTCGCTTTCTTCCATGCCTCCGGCCAAGTTTGAGTTGATAGCGACAAATTCCACAATGATTCTATCACCGGAGTAAGGATTTCCGCATGTTCTTTCCATATGTTTAGTCAATCATAGTCTAGTCGATGATGTCAATACATAACCATATTAAAAAGTTTAACATACAATATTTTATCACGTACAAGTCGCACCTTACATATAAGCTGCACCTCACATATAAGCCACACCCCTAACTTCAGCCTGATAAACAGAATCTTGTTTTTCTCAAAAGGTTTAAGGAAAAAACCTTGTGTATAAGCCGCACCACAAAATTCAGTAAGAGTAGTCTTGTGTTCGAGTTCATAAATGCCTGTAATTGAAGCAAAAATTCTTCATATTAAGAGATCTTCATATCACAACAACGAATTGGTTACAACTTTCCTTGTCCTTTCTTGTGTATATTTTAACCTGCTGTCTTTAAATCACTTCAGAATTCTTCTGCTGTTGTTCCTCCATTAACCAACAACATATTTAAGGAACTTCATTCCTTTAAGCACACAAGAAAGTAAGATTTTCTGGCGAAACTATATGAGCACGTGTCTGAGTCCGTGGTCGCCATCTTGGATTTTCAAGGAGGCCTGGGGTGAGAGTTTTCTCGAACGTCTGATTGAGCGTGAGCTCCAAAGTTGAACATGAACTTGATGAGAATTATACTTTATTTGAAAATTTGAAGGCTTCCAAGACCAATTATGGCCTTTAACAACACTAGGAACCATTTGAGGAGTTAGCAGAGAAGATGACAGGCAACTGGACAGCTAGTTTTCTTTGGAAAGCGAAGGAGAGGAGTTTGAGTAGAAATCTTGCTGACACTCGTGTTCTGTGAATTGTATGTGCCATTTCTATTGTTCATATGGCTTTGTTTACGGTCATTGCAAAAAACGTTTTCTGAAAACACTCACATATAAGCCACACCCCCAACTTTGTGGCAATTTTTTGTTACTTTAAAAATCTGAAAGTCAAAAAAGGTGCGGCTTATACATGATAAAATATGGTATTTATAATTTCTATAGCAGGTTTGAAGGAGCTTGTCAAGAGATGATGAAAGCCACAAACCGTTTCTCGACACGAGAAAAATGCAGATATCACATGTTGAGTGAATTATACAGGCCCCCCTGAACCAGACTTACAGTTCAAACAGACATGGAAATACTGTTGGTCGAAGTTGTGCTATGTTTGTGATTGGGTTAAGTAAACTCTTTTTATATATATAACGCTAGATATTGTCGTTTTCGATTTTTGGATTTCAACCTCATAATGAAAATATTTGTGATTGTTAAATTATGACGTCACACATTGGATGATGTGACAGACAAGTTTTGTTGCATTACTTAGGATTGAAAAAGTTTCGAATGAAAGAATTTGATTCTCCTTATTCCCTGATAGCTTGGTGATATTTCTGACAAGGTATCAGTACAATTTAGTACCAAACATGTGACAATAATTGATTAGATTTATATACTGAAATCTGGGGGTAACTTACCCTTTGACAGCAGGTTTGTGGATGAAAGATATAATAATGGTTGCTCTGTGTTTTAGGGACTCGAGGAGATAGAGAAAATATATATTTTTATTATTTAAAAATTCATATCTAATTTATACAGTGGCGACAAACGCTTTTCAGTGTTGAAGACGTCTCAAGTATGTCTATCAATTCCCAGGAACTCGACACAATATTTAAGAAAACATCAATATTATGACAATGTCGATTGTGACATCATCAATTTAAATTTTCTCACAAAATGAATATCAAAAAAATTGCCTTAACTGTCCCAGCCCAGATGCCAATTTTCATGATGAATGAATTAAAGAAGGTGAAGATAATTATGTTCAAATGAAACATTTTACACCCATCCTAGCCCGACATGATACATTGTGGTAAAAACCATGTTGATACCATTATTTTAACAACAAACATTGAACAAGAGTGATTGCAATAAAGCTGGAGCAGTTCCTAGAATAATACACATAATGTGTTGCCAGACCAATCCATTAAATATTTTATTTTCATTTCTTTCTTGCATCTAACAGACTAAAAGAGTTTGTTTCATGGGTTGTCACTTGTGAGGATTAAACTAACCTGAGTATCAGTCCCTCTCTCCCTTCCTTTTCACCACCCCTCCCCCCTAAGGAAGGAAGGGAAAGAGGGCCTGACACAATTCTTTTCCTGGCCGCTTGCTAAAAAGCCATATTCTGGATTTTTCCTTCATTGGTCAGGAAAACAAAAGAAACAGGATTTTGTATTCAAACATGACTTTGATTGACATAAACATCAATCATATTTCTGGATTTTAATTAAATCAAACAAATTAGACAAAAACATCAATCACATGTCTGGATTTTTACTCGGGCTGCCTGTGGCAGCACCGAGTCTTAAAATGCAAGTCGCGTTTTCTACCCAGATGGCCAGTGATTTTATATACGACACTTACAACGACCTGAAGCCAGTGAAGGGGCCAGGATCCGGAAAGCTAAAATTTGAAGAAATAGATATTGGAATCTATAAGCCATCGGCTCGCTGTGCTGCATTTAAAACATCCGAGGAGAACATCTTATTTTGGGTGAAGGCACTTCAAGACCAATATTATGAGTCTCTTAAAAACTGTCAGAGATTTAAATTTACCGTAAGTTGGATCAGAGAGTATTGAGATCAAGTTATTTCGTTCCAGCGAGGATATTGACCTAGCGGAAACGGTACAAGCTGTCGAAGGAGTTTACTTATAATCATCCACGTCTACTTAACAACAGGAATAGTTATGTGCCAAGGCATGGGCAAAGATTGAGTTTCCCAGATTACAGATGAAAGTAGAGAACTTAATGAATGAAGAAACAAAGGTCACGCGCGACATGCTTGAGAACATGAACATGTTCAACACTTTATGTTGTACTAAGAAAACAAAACAAATTACAGAGCCTGCAAGTTCACAAGTCAATGAAAAACCCCAAGAGCCTGTAGTTTTGGATCAGCATATCCTTGAAACTCCAAAAGCAACATACACATGAGTCAAATTCAAACCGGAAGAGACGGAATTCTTTAGATTCTTCACGAGGATTGTTAGCCCGCAATAAGAACTCTCTCGCTGCTTTAATGACCTTGATTTGTAACATGGAGGCTGACCTAACTGATATGCGTAATGAATTCTTACTCTCGTCACATCAAAACATGAATCAAGAAACCAAACTCAGTCATTTGGAAGACAAATTAGTGCAGCAAGATAATATATACAAGACCGAAATCAAGATGCTGTCATTGACCTAGAAGTTGAAAATGGCGAGTTGAAAGCGGATATAATAAAGCTGAGATCCGACTTTCAAACTAAAAAAATATATATCAAGAATACAAAAAAGAACACAATGAAAGACCAAGGTCTCCAGTGTTCCGAGACTACCCAAAGAATTGTGTCAGGCCCTCTTTCCCTTCCTTTCTTAGGGGGGAGGGGTGATGAAAAGGAAGGGGGAGAGGGACTGATACTCAGGTTAGCTGTAAAATATTAATTATTATCGCAAGTACAAAAAAATAAAACAATAGTTGCTAATTGACCAATCATAGCTGTCAAAATAACTTAGTCATGTATTAAATGTACATTACATGACTGTACAACTTACAGTTTATTTATATCTATTTTCTCTTAAATCTTGACAACTACAGTTCTCGTCATGCTAAAAAAAAAAAATCAAAATACAGGCAACAATGTCAATTATAAATACAGGCAATAAGGTATATATCAATAAGTAGTTTATTTATTTATTTATTTATTTTAAATTTGTAAACTATAGCTATTTTGTGTGTGTATGTTTGTTAGTTAATTCACCACTTTGATTTTCTTTCCATCTTGTAAAAAAAAATACTTGTAATATTGTACTATCTCTACTGACCATAAGCCATTTAAGCCTCTGGCTTTGGCCTTTCTTCTGTACGTTCTCCCTTATAGTATTTGTAAATAAATTGAATTGAATTGAATTACTGAACCTCCTTCTAGGAATTTTGACTTCCTAATTCCTGATGCCCCAGAACTAGTACACACTTTCCTGGAGCAGGAACAAGATGCATCGTGCAAACGGAATGCATTCATGATGTTAATTCATGTGGACCAGGAGAGAGCATTAGATTACCTCAGCACCTGTATTGATCAAGTGAACACTTTTGGTGATATACTGCAGCTGGTTATTGTGGAACTTATTTACAAGGTATGACAGAGGCTATGCGTAGTAGTACATGTAACTGTGATTTTGTTACAAATTGCTTGCAATGAGCTCTTAGGACTTACTCAATAGAATAATATGAGTCACAGACCAAAACTAACAAGTCCTGAAACCAAAAACAATGAATCTCTGAACAAGATTGAAATCAAAGTTTATCATAATTGTAGTACTAAGTTATAGTTTATCATTTGCTACATGGTCAGTTTGGCAGGTCTTACGATTGCTTTGTGATGTATTGCAAGGGTGCATTTGTTTGGTATAGATAGATAGATTGCTTTATTTACCCTCTGTCTTGACGGACAATATTTAACAATTATTCACCAAAGTGGAGGTGAATAGTGGTGGATATTTACTGAGCTGCTTCGGCAAGGTAAACATCTACCACTATTCACCTACACTGAGGTGAATAATAATAATTATTGTTTTAGTATATACCACACTGCAGGTGAATAGCCAGCACCAAATAGTTATTTTATTTTCTGTCAAATGGACAAAAATGTGTGCGAGGTGATTGCTGCTTTGCTCGGAGGTGCATATGAAATCATATTCACTGTTTGAGTAGCCAATCAGAGCATCACAAAAAGTGATAATTTATTCACCGGTGTGGTATATACTAATTCGAAATATTCTTATTCTGGAATAAGGATATTCTGGTTATTCTGCCTCCAGGAGCAGAATACCCAGAATGCATTCCATTGAAGTATTCCAGAATAAGAGTAGCTCCCAATGAATGCTTACACATATTATTCTAGCTATTCTTATCCCAAATGAACGCATCCTAAATTTGCCTTTTCTGTCCTTGGGGATTGCATGTAGAAAAATTCGAAGTTAGTTTTTGTGTCTGCCCTAATATTGACAATGATTTTCATCATAACATGGTGGTCAAAATAGCTGTCATCTATATTGACCATGTCACATGACGAAAATCATTGTCAATATTAGGACAGTCACATAAAACTTACCTCAATTTTTTTTTAAACAACAGACAATGGAAAATTTAGATGACTGCTTTTTGCAGCAAACTTTATGTGATGGTGCATGTGCCTTTTGTCAGCATTATTGTCTGTCTTCTTATTGACAATAAATATTAGCCAATCAGAGAGCAAGAAAATGGGCAGTTATTGTAAAATAATAATTGCATATTTTTCATTTTTATGCATAAATAATTCAGAATGCAGAGATAACACTATCACTGTAGTAGTGTCGTTAATATTGCAGTACATACAACAATGGATGACTGCTTTCCATGAAATATAATAATGAAGGTCTGTATCAGCATGGAAGTTAAACACTGGTTTTCTCAACGAAGGGTTTGCTAACGGCCATGAAATGCAAGTTTTGGCTGACATTTCAAGGTCTTGTTTACTCTGACGATTGGCTACAACAATTTTATACTGTAGTGCTTGAAATGTCACCCTTGACAACTATTAGTTGTGGACTAGGATTAAACTATGATTGTGTATCTAACCCATAGTGATGATACAATCAATGATGCTACATCTGTTTGTTTG
Source organism: Actinernus sp. WN-2022 (assembly GCA_030867875.1). Classification (NCBI taxonomy): domain Eukaryota; kingdom Metazoa; phylum Cnidaria; class Anthozoa; order Actiniaria; family Actinernidae; genus Actinernus; species Actinernus sp. WN-2022. The sequence continues at coordinate 104,883,518 of JAOWCC010000577.1, read as the reverse complement.
TATGTTTTTTAAACTGCATATCTTATTTTTCATAATGACCAGGTGTGTCATGCTAATCCTGCAGAGCGTGCTCGTTTCATCCGCTGTATCTACAACCTCTTGAATTCCTCCTCACCTGCTGTCAGATACGAAGCTGCTGGTACACTAGTGACATTGTCATCTGCACCAACTGCCATTAAGGTATGTGTAGAAATTGTTGTACTGTTTAAATAAACTAGCTACATGTACATGTACTATGGGAGAAGCCCAACAGTCCTAAAATGATGATAAAACTTAGTTGGAGGTTCAGTGCCCAGAGCCACGCTGGACGTTCAGTGCTTGCGAGCTTGGTTGCCAGGATACTCTGACAACCAATCAGCCCCAAAGTAGTAAGCCCGATCATGACTCATTTCTAACAGGACCTGAAACAACCATAGAGACTGATCAAAGTCAGGACAAGCAAATGAAAAACAACATGCAGTCATAACGATAAACTAACATTCCTGGATGACTGACTTTGACCAAGGGCTGTGTGAACACACCACCACAGTGACCCCAGTGTATACTGAATATTTAGCCATGCCAAATTGCAGTTAGTCTAGATTAATAATGTGCTAGGAATGAATTAATAATGGTAATAATCATGATTCTATACATGACATTGGATGAGGTCAAATTTTCCTTTACTGAGGTAAAACTCATGAGCTTTCTTTACTGCAGTACACCTACCCAACATGTCAAATGAGAGAAACTGAATGGAGATGAGTTTTGTGCTGTATTGTTGACACACTGGTATTTCTTGAAACAGAGTAATGCCAGTTCTCATATATATACAATTTCCCTTTTCTGATTAATGCTTCAAAAAAGTTGACATGTGTCATGTGTAAATCAACAAGGTTTATGCTACCGAAACCACTAAACTGTTGGCTGCCTCTAAATAAACAATCAATTGTTTGACTACTTTCAATTCGCTCATGTGACTATTTGGGGTGTGTGAACAAATCGAACGCACCTCAAAAATAACGATTGATTGTTTGATTGCCAACAGTTTAATTGTTCCCGAGATTGAGACCAGTTTCGTTGGCGTTCAGAACTCACTGCCCAAATATTTAGTACCTGCTTGAAGCAACAAGAATGAAAGTGGAACATGTGCGTGGAGAAATGTTCAAGTCTTGAATCTTCACTCATCTTCACCAAAGACAGCAGTGATATTGCAATCAAATTTCTAACTGAAATGAAGTGTGTGTGAAACTTCTGCTCTTGGTCTGCCATGCTATAGTAATGCATGAATTGAAAGTACATGTAGTCAAATGATCAATCATTGTTTGGGGGCCACCAACAGTTTAATGATTTCAGTAGTATAAACCATGAGGCAAATTGCACCCTATTCAGGTCGGTGTACTACAGCAAAGTTTATTTTCATCCTCAGCTGGAGTTTACTATAGTGAACAATGAAAAGGGGGTCACATTCGCAAAAGGCTTTACTGTAATAAACTTTGGCGAGTGTGACCTGCCACTCTGGTTAGCTCAGTTGGTAGAGCACGGTCTAGAGTGTGGGAGGCTGGGGGTTCAAATCCCGGCAATAAGCTGTTGGCCTTGTCTCCTTCTACTTCTAATCAGTATTTGAAGGGGACGTGAAAGAACCTGTTGTACTACTCGAAAAAGAGCAGGGGATTGTCACCCGGTACAGCAGCCTGGCCATTGCACTAACCACACATTCAACATTGTAAACTGCATGGCAGCTATTAGCGCCGTAAAGCAGTCCGAAATAATTCACTGACGGGATTTGTCAGTAATATGGGCTAAAGTGAACAAGTTCCACCGTAAATACGTTGTGGGTAAGTGGTGGGTAAGTGGTCGGTAAGCTGTTGGTAAGCTGTCGGTAAGTGGTTGACTCATTTGAACCAAAATATGCTTTATACCTTCTTAAGTTTCCAACGTTCTGGCAATGATAAACCGCTTCGATAACAGATAACAAATAAAAATATCCGCGGCACTCACTGTTGGGCCTTTCCTGTTGTGTCAAAAACCAGACAATCAGTCTGAAAGCGCATGAATCGTTATCTCATACGAATGTCGCCGAAATTTTGGGCAACTTTTCGTTCGAAATTTCGACGAAAATTCGAATGCCAAGGCGAAATATCGGCAACCTGCGAACAACATTTCATTTATTGTCAAACGAAAATTCGGACCAGGTTATCGAAATATTGTACCTGTTCATTGCGCAATTTCGTATTTTAACCTTTCTTTCACGGCAGGATTAACGCGTGACAAATTCGAATTCATGACAAGCAGTTTTACAAACGTACAATAAGATGGTTTTGGTAAATACCCTGCATGCCAGAGGCGTCGAAAAGTCAAGATTCTAAAATAATAGATTTGCTGCAGTTTGCCGCAGTTTGCCTGTGTTGTTAAAGAACATGTGATATCAGATAGATGGGAATCCAAGATGGCGTGGGTTCACTAATTCACGGAGTTGAATCGAGAATATGCTGCAAAGAAGAAAAGACAGATATATTGAGTACACTATTTTCATCAATATCCAACTATCTACAACGTAGTAAGAATGTGCTATTGACAAATTTCGTTCTAACATTGGAAAGCTACGTGATATCAAGAGCGTTATAAGCGTGTATAATACGCACATACGCACACTTTGAGGCGAAAATTCCCCGTTTGTACTATCAGCTGGATTTTACTTTGAGACGAAAATTCCCTGTGAAAACCATTCTCAAGTATTGTCGGTAAGCTGTCGGTAAGACAGTGGTTGGTAAGCTGTCGGTAAGTGGTTGGTAAGCTGTCGGTAAGTGGTTGGTAAGCTGTTCGTAAGTGGTTGGTAAGCTGTTGGTAAGTGGTTGGTAAGTGGTCGGTCGACCACTTACCGACAACAAATTTATGGTGCAACTTGTTCACTTTAGCCAGTAATATGTAAAGTGCCATGAGACTGTGGTGATATGGCGCTACAGTACCGCCGGGAATTATAGGGACATCCGACCGCGGAAAAACCTCGTGCACCAGACGCGGAGCTGCAGTACGGTGCCGCGGTCACCGCACAAATGACCGCGGTCACCGCACAAATGACCGCGGTCACCGCACAAATGACCGCGATAGTTTTTGAGGACGCCGCGGTTGCAAACTGAGGTGATAAACCGAGGTGCTTGCCGCGGTGCCGCAATGGACTGTCATACATGTACGTTGTTAGCAGTCTTCGTACTTGAAAGCTTTGAATGTGATGGATGACAAACAGCTTATGCATTGAGCCTAATCACCCAAAGAACGATCACCGGCATTAAACTTCTCGTAAACAATCTTCTGTTAACTTTCGTAAGTTGTCTTTCTTACTTGAGACCGCCGTTCGCGTTCTAAACTAACGAAACCAAATCACAGCTTCAAAATAAGCATTTCTTGAGAGACGACCCGCTAACAATCTTCTGTTAACTTTCGTAAGTTGTTTTTCTTACTCGAGACCGCTGTTCGCGTTCTTATTAACTAACGAAGCAACTGCTTCAAAATAAGCATTTCTTGAGAGACCGGGCCCGCTAACAATCTTCTGTTAACTTTCGTAAGTTGTTTTTCTTACTCGAGACCACCGTTCGCGTTCTTATTAACTAACGAAGCAACTGCTTCAAAATAAGCATTTCTTGAGAGACCGGGCCCGCTAACAATCTTCTGTTAACTTTCGTAAGTTGTTTTTCTTACTCGAGACCGCCGTTGGCGTTCTTATTAACTAACGAAGCATAACACCAAATAAACTTTTGCTTCAGTGTAGTTTCACATTTACGGCAGATCCTTGTCTTGTTACTAGGTTTCGGCAGAAATAATTGTAAATGTTTGCGTATTAAATTCTCAACTCTTCTTGGAGTCTGAATTTCCACGTGCAATCAGTCAGGCATGAACGTGTCAGTCTGATGTTTTTACAGAACATCAACAGAGTTTTGAAGCAACGTTTGTCATATTGAAAGATGTACAAAAACTTCTATACTCTTACCAGAAAACTTCTACTCGGAAAGTGCAATTCCTTTTGAATTAAGAGCTTTAACGCATCGAATCAGATCAGTCAATTCGCGTAAATGGCAATTACTTTCTCCGCGGTATTTGTATCAGAAATGAGACACGCGTCTCTGGCTGACAGTTCACGATTGACAGGAACTTTTATTATACTGCGCAGTAAGAATCTTGACTTTTTGACGCCTCTGGCACGCAGGGTATTTACCAAAACCATCTTACCGTACGTTTGTAAAACTGTTTGTTATGAATTCGAATTTGTCACGCGTTAATCCTAGTGAAAGAAAGGTTAAAATACATACGTAATTGTGCAATCAACAGACACGTTTCGGATCACGATACTTCGATAACTTGGTCCGAATTTTCGTTTGACAAATCGTCGAAATGTCGCTGAACAAAGAGCGAAATTCGTCGAAATATGTTTGCATGACTTTTGCACAATACTGTAACGAAGCCAACCGCTTCTTTTTAGCCACGGCACGCTAACAATCTTCTGTTAATTTTCGTAAGTTGTCTTTCTTACTCGAGACCGCCGTTCGCGTTCTGATTAACTAACGAAGCCAACTGCTTCAAAATAAGCATTTTTTAACACACGGCTCGTTAACAATCTTTTGTTAACTTTCGTAAGTTGTCTTTCTTACTCGAGACCGCCGTTCACGCTCACGTTCTAACGAAGCCAACTGCTTCAAAGTAAAATGTATGAGATGTACATGTAGATGTTACATGCGGTCGCGGTTAGCGCCGCGGCATGACCACCGCGGCACGATTACCGCGGCGACCTCAAAAGTGACCGCGGCTATCTCAAAAGTGACCGCGGCGACCTCAGGAATGACCGCGGTCACCGCAAAAATGACCGCAGTTTTTCACAGTAAAACCGCGGGCATTGCATGCGGCACAGTCGCGGTAAATGTCCCTATAATTCCCGGCGGTACTGTATATAAATATGGCCATTATTTATTATTAGGAAAAACATTTGATAATGGACTCGAGCTTGGCTTTACATGCCATCCAGATGTTACTAATAAGACAAGTGTGATTTACCAGTAATTAATGTTTTGTTTGTAGTCTGCTGCATCATGCTACATCGAGCTGATTGTTAAGGAGAGTGATAATAATGTCAAACTGATCGTCCTGGACAGACTGATCAAACTGAAGGAGAACCCAGCTCATGAGAAAGTCCTTCATGTGAGTACACTTGCATAACATTATACATAGAGGTTTTTAATTGGTTAACCAGTTAATATATGGCTGGGTATTTTGACAAGTCATATGTATTTTGATGAGCCTTTAGGCAAGCTAATGCATGTGATGAGAAAAATTGTGCAGCCATAATTATTCTAACAAAGTGGTCTAGAGCTACAGGTCTTGGAATTTAAAAAATCCTTAGTTGCCACTTGACTACTAAAATAAAATGTATAGTCACCAGTCGGCAAATGTTAGTGGCTGAATTGTTGACTAATAGGTAAGTTTTAGTTGCCAAACATTTTTAGTCAATGACTGTTCTAGTAGACTTATAGTAGGAGGCTTACTGTCCATTTTGTGTGTGTATCACTCTGAAAAGAATAACAAAAGTAGGTTGTTTTAAATCACAAAGAACAATTGACTTTTGTTAGGTTCACTTGGTAATGTATTATAATAACCAAAATCAAGGAGATACAGTGGATCTTACATTGTATATGCATGTACAATATTCAAACCATTCATAAACATGTATGTATTTAACATACATGTACTATTTAGGAACTTGTGATGGACATCCTGCGAGTACTTGCATCACCTGACCCTGAGGTTCGCAAGAAAACACTTCAACTTGTCCTGGATTTAGTTACATCAAGAACTATCCACGAGGTAAGATGGCACATTCTACATTTGCTATGTCAAGATTGTTAGTGAACACAAACATTCATTTAGTAGGGTATCCATGTTGCTTTAAAGTATATCCTCAGTAATTGCCATATTTTACCACAGCTTTACCTGTCTAATGGTAGATTAGCTGTGTGTTACCATATGAAAAGTCTCCATCTGCTTTTTATTAACTCATACACTTGGTACAAAAACCACTTTCTTCCCGAACATGTAATAATTATGTAATAATAATGTATAAATAATTAGTAAGCGTAACATTGTGTGTAGAGTGAATGAACTGCAGTTTAATTTATAATTTAACGACCAATGTTATTCTGTAATTGAGAGTGAATGAACTACAGTTTATAATATTCTCATGTCCAATGTTATTCTGTAGAGTGAATGAACTACAGTTTATATTCTAATGTCCACTGTTATTCTGTAGAGTGAATGAACTACAGTTTATAATATTCTCATGTCCAATGTTATTCTGTAGAGTGAATGAAATACAGTTTATATTCTCATGTCCAATGTTATTCTGTAGAGTGAATGAACTACAGTTTATAATATTCTAATGTCCAATGTTATTCTGTAGAGTGAATGAACTACAGTTTATAATATTCTCATGTCCAATGTTATTCTGTAGAGTGAATGAAATACAGTTTATATTCTAATGTCCAATGTTATTCTGTAGAGTGAATGAACTACAGTTTATAATATTCTCATGTCCAATGTTATTCTGTAGAGTGAATGAAATACAGTTTATATTCTAATGTCCAATGTTATTCTGTAGAGTGAATGAACTACAGTTTATATTCTAATGTCCAATGTTGTTCTGTAGAGTGAATGAATTACACTTTGTAATCAAAATCCAATGGTATTCTGTCACCAGGTTGTTGCTGTACTTAAGAAAGAAGTGTCAAAGACTCACTTTGAGAGTGAACATGCCGACATTGGCAGCTATAGACAGGTACTAAGACCTACATGTATGTGCAACTTCCTAGCAGGGAGGGTGTTTTCAGATGAAATATCCTGCATGCTGCCTTTTTGCAAAAAAAAAATCTTACACAGGAATGCAAGTGAAAATAAATATCATGCACACAGCTTTGGGAAAGAAAAAAGGGCAGAATGAGAAAAACAAATAATTCACATGTATTGCCTGGAAAAAAAACATTTGTACCATTCAAGTGGGTGGACAAATAAATTACCTGCACAAACTACATCACCCACTCCTCCCCTAAGAAGTTAAATAGTTGGCCCCTTAGTACAGAAAATCTTTGATTCATTACTTTCAGAAATGAATGTTGTCATGTACATGTAACTTGTTGTTATGCCTGAATGTGTAGTGGTGCAGTGGATGCACGTATGTACTGGAACGAGTTATCAGGGTTAGGTGGATTTCATTTCCGAGCGTGCCGTTAATGCATGTGCTTTCTAATGTCGCATATCCTTTTTAATTGGGAATGTGTTTGGGATATGCGATTTCTTAATTAATATTAATAGTACTCGCTTAATATTACTGGCAGGTGGCTCAAACCTGGACAGACATGGTAGTGGGTCCCTATCAATCACTTAGTGGTGATGATGTAACGATGATGTCATCGGTCACATGGTTTTACGTACATGCCCATACATGTATCTCCCTTATTTCTAATGCCAGCCAGCTCAAATCTGGACAGACATGGTAGTGGGTCTCTATCAATCACATAGTGGTGATAACGTCATCGGTCACATGGTTTTAAGTACATGCCCATGTCTCGCTCATTTCTAATGCCAGCCGGCTCAAACCTGGACAGACATGGTAGTAGGTCCCTATCAATCACTTAGTGGGGATGACGTAACGATGACATCATCGGTCATGTGATTTTAAGTACATGCCCGTATCTCCCTCTAATGCCAGACAGTTCAAACTTGGACAGGCATTGGGTCCCCACAAATCACGAAGTGGTGATGATGTAATGATGACATCATCGGTCACATGATTTTAAGTACATGCCAAAATAGCTCACTGACCATCCGCAAGTTGCCCTTAGGGGTCCTATGTTAATCTACAGAGTGATATTGTTGTAATATTATCCATTTTAACCTAGTGATATTGTAATATTATCCATTTTAACCAAATGATATTGTAATATTTCCAGATGCTGGTTCGCACCCTTCATGCCTGCAGCGTCAAATTCCCAGATGTTGCCAACTCTATTGTTCCACTGGTGAGCCTAATATATGTACTATTTACAATATGAGTGGCGATGTTGTATTGGATATACATGTAAAATGGCGAGCCGCTTCGGCGAGCCATTGTATATCCGATACAACATTGCCACAAATATTTTAAAGTACTTATGATATGCACCACAGCAAATTTTAAGCTTTGATTTCTCCCACCCTGCTATCGATGTGGGATGAATTATTTTCTCACAAAAACATGTCCCATATCAAAGAAACAGTGTGTATGCAATAAGAGAGCAGAGCGTAGCGTGCAGAAAAACAGGTCCCACATGGAAGAGATGGTGTGTACATAATAAGAAAGCAGATGTACTTTGTCATTTCACCAGGCCTGGGATAGGGAAAGTCAGTGATTGGTCGGAGACCTCCCCATACTAACGCTAGCATGTTAGTATCCTGTATCATTCGATAGAGGATTCTAGTTAGCTTACAGTTAGTACAGTAGTACAGTAGTACAGTAGTAGTTAGTACAGTTAGTATTAATAGTGCTTATTAGTATCATTGATACAGAATACTAATAGGCTAACTAGAATTTTGTATGGGGTTTACAGGGTATCCACGTGACCCGAATGCTGGGTCTGGATTGGCTAGTACCCTTATTAATTATTAATGAATAATTATTATAAATATATATATATTATTTTACCTCTTATTAGCAAAGTGTAACCAAAAATGAGGATCCATAACTTTCAAACGTACAATAGGGACTGAGCAAACAAAGTTAATAGAATGTTTATTATACATGTAATAATATATAGCTTCTTCATTTTCTTAGAGACCGTCCATACAGGAAGTTACGGACTGCAAATTGACCAATCTAGCTTGTAGAGTTTTTGTCCCAATTAACCGATTTAGCTTGTACATTTGAAGAGGTCAGTGCAAAAACTGATCAAGGGACGATTTGAGTTGCTCGACTTCGTTTTTACTTTTACGGTCGTGTTTACGTTTTTTCACGCAGAATAAAGTCGAATTTTACGAAGGTCGTGTTGTGAAAATGCTGATCATGGTAAAAAAGATTTTTTTTTCGGGCATGACATGGATTAGACCCAAGACCCGTTGGCTCTCCTTCAGACTTAACACGGGCCGAAAGGAATTATGGGTACACAGCAAAAATTTTGACAGGGAAACTCTATATACCAGGTAGTTTCGTCTTAAGAATCTTTTAGAAGTCCCCAGGCGAAGCACAAACCAGGCCTGACACGACTATCTTTGGAAAGCTCAGACCACGAAACTTACCGAAATGGCCTTCTTAACTCCAAAATATTCACAGTTTGCTTCGCCTGAAGATGCGACTCTATGTATTAATCTCCAGCGATAACAAACCGCCTTTTAGTCAAACAGTTCTTCGTTCAACCATGAGTTAAGCCGGCGACTTAATGATGTCCAACAACACTTTACACAGAGTCAAAACAAATTTGGGGGAAAATGCCGATCATGGTAAAAATATTAATTAGGCCGCCATTCCAACAAAAATCTGCGATCCACCGGTTTCAACCATCTCTCCAGCTTGGCGGCTAGCGAAAGTCTGTTCGAACGGTTAGCAATTTCCCGCCCAATATACAATGAATGAGTGCGGGTGCGACAAATATTTTTTTCTAAACCTATTGGCCAGTCATAGCTTGCAAAATTACTTAGCTATAATATATAATAATAATAATAATAATAATTATTATTATTATAACTAATGTATTACTATGACTACATTGTGTATGATGTCTGAAGTTTATCTGCCATTTGAATAAACACTCAAAACATTGTACTCGTGATATTATTAAATGAATACAACTGCCACATTGAAAGATAGTTGTAAAGGTGATGGTTGAAATGTTTGTAGACTTTCAGTTGAAGGGTAGACACTTGTTTCCATACCTCAAACTGCTCTTGGCCACTAGAGGACTGTGTACTAATTTACATAGGCACCAATCAAGTATAAAAATGGAAATGGGTCACAATTTGGTGTGGTCATCTACATACTCCTTACTTAACACTCACTGTATCAGTCTACCCACACCGAAAACCAACTACCTGAAATTGTCAATAACGTACAGAGGTACGAGGCTTTGGAACAGTCTCGGTAACGACCTAAGGTCAACTGCATCACTTAATAGTTTTAAAATTAATCTTAAAAGAAACACTGAACTACTGTAAATAACTGAATAGAATAAGTTAATTAGTATAAGTTAATTAGTTTTATATTACTATTATTATTATTATTAGGGTAGAATAGCGTAGTTATAAGCACGACCACATCAGCAACGCTGTAAATTTATCGTGGGTAAATAAATATTATTATTATTATTATTATTATGGCGCAGTGGTCAAGACATTACATTTTTGCTTTCTACGCTGTGGGTCGGGTTCAAGTCCCAGTAGAAACGTTAACTTTTTTCCTCTTGTTTATCAGATTTCTCTTCTTGTTTACATGTGAACGCTATATAGTCACAAGTTAGCCCTAAAACCTCTTTGTTTACCTTGGAATTTATGTTTACTGACTGGTTCGGGTATATTTTATGGTCAGGTTAGAGTTTGGCTTTAGTTAGTGTATGTTCAGACCAAGGGTGGTTTGAGGTATGGAAACAAGTCTCTACCCAGTTGAAGGGGTGAGTGCCAGGACATTATTGACTTGTGATCAAGTTCCAAATTCTCCCTAATAAAACAGAATAAATAGGAAAATATATAACTTGAACACCCCTTCAATTCTTTGTGATCTATTCTCCAAGAAAATGCACAAGGACTTTCAAAACAAGCCTGCACTCACAGGAGCTCCAGTGGTTGCTTTGACATACATCACTAGTTATTTGCTCTTTATCAACAGACAATGAAGATTTTTCATGACTTTTAGCTTCGACCCCAAGTTTTGTCACAGACACCTAACTTTCCTATGTTTACCTCATACTCAAAAACATTTTGAAAGCATGGTGGGAACTGATACTCCTGGAAGGGAAATTTTATTTTCTCATTTCACTTTAACAAACAATATAATATAAATCAGATCATCCATTAATATTTTGTCACTCATTCTGTTTCCTAAATGGACTCATTGGCATCACCACAACACAATTCCACACAAATCTGTTTTTAGCTTTTTAATACATATACAAAATGTATATTAAAATGTCCTACATAACCCTTATGTTTTGTTTACATTAAAACATATTCTTTTTTCCTCACTTTCATTGCAGTTGATGGAGTTCCTGGGTGATTCTAATGAGCAGGCGGCATGCGATGTACTTGTGTTTATACGTGAAGCCATCCAGAGATTTGAACTACTCAAGCCTGTTATTATGGAGAAGCTGTTAGAGAACTTCCACATGATCAAGAGTGTCAAGTAAGTGCAAGTGTTCAGTAGGTTCAAATATTAGTTGCATTCTATTGGCTGATAGGAATTACAGTGTGACAAGACAACCGGGGCAACTTAGGCAACAAGAACTCAATATTATTGTAAAATGAAAATAAACTAGTCCAACTTTCAAATCCTAGCATATCCACACAATTTCATCATTCAAAATGTGCCATAAAGCAATGATTTAAGAAATATATGTCTTTGCTGTGTGTCTGTTATCTGTCAGACATACAGATGACATCAAAATGCAGCAAGAACGAAGCTGAGTGAAGTAAAATCATTTGTCACAAGCCATGCTTACTCAGAAAATATGGTTCAGTACAATTAATACATGTATGGTTTGTGACATAATATAAATAAAATACTTCACTCATCGCTTCACAGTGTTGCTACAATTTTTTTTTAATTATTTAACATACAGCATCATTGTCTTTTCCCTACTAGCAGAGAGATCTTCCTTCCCACAGCAAGAGAGAGAGAGAAAGGGAAGAGTCCTCTTCCTGTGTAGGACACTGGCACAGGTCTCTTCCAGGGGTTTCAATAGAAGGCGGCTATCAGTGATAAACTGCCAGTTACTTTGCTTCTTACCACCAACTACTTCACGCAATCATATTTTTTTTCGTTAAGTGTTGAGTAAAGTTTACTAGTAGGTAAACCACCGCCTCTAACGTCAGGACTGCCAGTTGCCTAAAACGTTATTGAAATCCCTGCTCTTCCCTTTCTCTCTCTCTCTCCGCTCTCTCTCTTGTCGTGGGAAGGAAGAGATTTCTGCTAGCAGGGAACACTTTATTATTCTATCAAGGACAAAGATGTATGCCACACGATTATGATTATTTATTATGCCACAGTGTATACTAGACCTTCCAATTCTCACCCCTCCCCACCCCCTCCCCACCCCCTCCCCACCCCCTCCCCACCCCCTCCCCACCCCCTCCCCACCCCCTAGTACACTGCATCAGGTCCTGGAGTCAAAAACATGAAAGCAAGGTCAGATGGTTCTCATTCTGGAGGCCTTGAAGCTTGCAAAGGAAACACGAATGTTGTTGGTTGAACAGAATAATGACACTCTTTTGCTCTGTTTGTTATAATTATAATAATTATTAATATTGAATTTCATTATATGCAACCAGCTGAGGACCAACTTTCATGCTTTAGACTACGAGCGAGGTCTATTAGACAAGTGTGACTATTTTTGTCATCACACCCTAATGTCATCTACATGTATGCATCTAATTGAAGGGCCATGTGCAATTTGACAATAATATATTTATTTGACTCGGTGACATACATGTACTTAGTGAAAGTGTGCATTGACAAAAGGGAAGATGTTATTATAAACGTGGGTTTGATCTAGTCAAGCAGTGCTAATATGCAGGTACGTGCTCTTCAAAATAGCCTTCTTACCCACCCACCCTTGAAATAACACAATAATTATGTTTTATATAGAAACAGCTTGATTACTTGCTTGTTTTGAGGTGTCATATTCCTCTTTCATCTGAAAGTCTCTCTTAACTAGCGAGAAGAGAAAATGCAGGTTTTCTTATTCTTAAGGTACGTAAAGTAATTATTTTAGTTTTTGAAATTGTCACTGATGCCCCTCTTGCACATGGCCCTTTATTGTTAGCAAGAATTGTGAAAACTGTAGGGTACAAAATGATCAACTTGTCAGAGTGTGCACTATGGTCCATGCAATACATTTCTAAGGATTTAAAGGCATGGTTTATATTGTATGTTCATTTTGACATGCAGAATTCATCGTCATGCACTGTGGATCCTGGGTGAATATGCTAATGAGAAGGCAGACATTATGGGTGTCATGGAGGAGATCCAAAAGGGACTGGGAGATGTGCCGATGGTTGACGACGAGATGAGGAAAGCCACTGGTGATGTGCCTGAAGGTACATAATTATGTACACACATCATTTACTTAAGAATCATTTGTACAAGTCATGGAACAAAATTAATGATTATTCAATAAGGAAAGATACCTACATGTACATGTACTATATGGTTGTGTAGGATCTATAAACTTGTCAACCTCATTCCCAGGGGTCTTTACACGCCTAATCCAAGATGGCATTGAAAGAACCCCTGGTACTAGCTGGTGGGATTCGGCCATTGATTGGCTAGACATTTCGCGCATGCTCATTATTTCGAATAGTGCATGCATTTTTTATTTAGAAAATAAACTGGTGATGTTGTCTTTTGCATTCAAAATTCTTTGAAAACAATGTTTGCAAATTCATAAGTACTTAGCGTTTTTGCCGTTTTAATACTTGCTCCTATGCTGGGTACAAGTACAACAACATACAGTTGGAATTCATTGGGATCACACTTCAACAGTTAAACATTCTTCTGAGCGATGATGAATCCAAGATGGCAGATGTTCCTCAAAATATGCACACGTGTTGGGCATATTTTTGGGTCACATGAATCTTGGATTGGGTGCATAGACTCCTGGGAACGAGGTTGTAAACTTGTCTCATGTAGTGATGTTGTCACCTTGGCATTATGCGTTATTTATGTCTATAAGCAAATGTTGGACATGCATCGCCTACAATGCAAAACAGCCAAATTTAATGTGGCTAAATAAATACACTAAATATTAATAACTGTTCAAGGAATTTCTACCAGGGTACATTGTAAATATTGTTTTGTCTTGCCTCTAAACTGTCAGATCATGTACAATGTAGCTAATTGGCCTTTTGCAGGAATGCAATCACATAGTTGTACTGGATAACAAATAAAAAATCTGATTTCTTTTATTTAAAGGCACTTGTACAGTACAATACAATACTTTATTTATCCACGTAACACCTACAATGTAGGAGTTACAAACTCGTTAAAATGTGCACATGAAAGCAATATGGGTGAAATAAAATAAGATGAAATTCGATTGTTACATAATGATTTAGGTTTTGGATTCAATTACTGTTGCAAGATCAGAAGTGTGATTAGCAATACCTATTTATAAATGGGCTGCGCCAAGCAAAAAGGGACCTTATGGTATATTTTGCCAATTTTGAGGTAAGGGCAGTTTGGAACAGTTGGACAACTGATTTAGATAAGGGAAAGAATGATTTGACAAAATTCAGTTCCTAAAGTAGAAAAAATTGCTGTTCAAGAGTTTCCAGTAAAGCCTTTCCCATGGGATCATGGGCTCAATTCATTGGCTATTGAAGTGATATACATTTGTACATGTATCAGCATGTGACTGTTTCCAGTAAAGCTTTTTCCATGGGATCACAAACTCAATTCATTGGTTATTGAAGTGATACATGTATATCAGCACGTGAATGTTTCCTGCAAAAGGTCTATTACAGCCACTAACAATAATTATTTTAGTACACAAAAATTCCAGTAGATTTTGATTTCTTTCTTATTTGGATCATAGACATTTTTTTTAATTGAGTGAGCCCTAAGGAATTGTTGCATACAATTTGTAACAAAATCATTGCTCATGTAGAACTAAAACAATTATTACGTTATTTTTAGGGTCGATATCAGTGTGATAAAGCTGTGAATAAAAATCTGTATCAACAGTGAAATGATACAATATCACTTCTCGGTAAAGTGATGATGTTACTTCAACCGATTGTATTGCCCAATTAAATTTTCCGTAATAAATTATTTACTAGACCAATCAAATTGCTTGTATTATTTATTGGTGAAAATGTAATAAGCAGCTCAAAGACTCTACATTCGCATTAATTTATACATGTAACATTAAAAACTCATGAATACAACTGAGCTCGTAAACAGGTAATAATCTAGTATATATATCAGTAGAGTTTCACATGATTTTCTTATTGACCAGTTGGAGAAGAGGCTCCAGCTGCCAGTGCTGCTAGCCAGCGATTGGTAACAGCAGATGGCACTTACGCTACTCAGAGTGCATTTAGTCAGCCTGGGTCAGCTATTGGGCTTGCAAAACAGGATGAAGAGAAAAGGTTGGTGTCAATAATATTTACTTAATACAAACCTTACTAGCAGACACTAATACATGTCTGGTAAAGTTTTAAAAGACCAAGCTGCAACTGAGACATGATTGCTGGTTCATGTACGTTTCTGTTTGAAGCACTTGACCAAGTGTTAATGCCCAAATACATGCATGTATGACTTGTACACATTCCCTGCCATGTTAGCTGGTTAACCAACTACTAACAGTGTAATAATCTATAATTTATGTCATGCAGTTTTCAATCATGAGTGTTCGTTAGTACCTCCAAAATAAATGCTGTTGTACTGGTAGACAATCCCCTACTCTTTCATGAAATAGCACAACTGGTTCTTTCACATCCCCTTCATATGGATTAGAAGTGGAAGGAGACAAGGCCAACTGCTTATATGTTCCTGCCCAAGGACACAACTCTAGACCATGATTATAAACCTGCAAAGAATGAATGCAATACATGTATGCACAAGAATGCAAAAAAATAGCCAGGAGACTTTATTATATACATGTACCGTAAACACCCGTGTATAAGCCGCACCCATAGATAAGCTGCACCCCAAGATTTAGGTTTTTTTTTTTTGGAAAAATACAAAAAATAATTAGAAAATCTTTTGTCATAGTTCATAAACGCTTGTACTTTATGCCAAACTTCTTTAAAAAAAAAAGAATAATCTTTTGTTGGAGTTCATAAATGCTCGTACTTAAGCAAAACTTCATCAGATTGTCATAAATACATAATCGCAACTTTAATTCGATCGAATATGGTTCAACTTGCCTTGTCATTTCTTGTGCATATTTAACCTGCAGTCTTTAAATCACTCCAGAATTCTTCCGCTTTTATTCTCCCATTAACTAACAACAATTCCAAGGAACTGCTTTCCTTTAATTGCTAGAGCAAGAAAGGTTTTCTGGCGAATCTATACTTGCACGAGTAGGTCTGAGGTCCGCCATCTTGGATTTTCATTAACTAGTGCCAATCTCCCACGTGTAAAATTGCAAAGAATGCCTGGTTGTTTAGTTGCCTGCTTTGACAAGCGCTGCAAATCAGCGTGTTTTGGAAGGCAATAAGCTTAATCACATTTAAAATTAGGTCTAAGGTGGGTCTTAGAAGAGTTTTTGCTTTAATTCTTTCAAACTGCATGTTTTTTTTTCAATGATTATGCTTAAATTGCTATATTACATGATCGGATGTGATTTGAACCTGATTGTAATATACAATGTACGCACCATTGCATAATAAAAGCTTCATACAGGTTCATGATATGTAAATATATGTTAAAGTTGGGTCTCCTTTCTAGGTGTTACCGTAGATAAGCCGCACCCCTGATTTTGAACGAAAATTTTGGATGAAAAGGTGCAGCTTATCTATGGGTGTTTACGGTAAGTCTTCAAAGAATACACGCAATACGAGACCGTAAAAATGATAAAATGGCTTTCCGGTTGCCATTTTCTGCAGTTTTTGCAGATTTGTTTATATAATAAACAACTTATTAGTTGGCTAAGCAGCTAATATGGTTGTATTTTTACTCATTTCTATTTTGGCCCCCCTAAAAGCTTGCCAAAATACAAATGACTCGCAAAAATACACAGCCATAATTGCCACTTACATGTAGATGAAGTATAACCTCTATGTACTGGGGTATTTTTTTTTTTATGGCTTTGCTGTTGCCTGCAAAGTGCAGTTTTTGCCCAAAGGCTCACCAAAATGCATACGACTCATACAATTCACAGCTACATGTATATTGCCTTGAGTAGTATAGCCGGCGTCAAAATGATACCGCCTCGTATTTTTTCCACTCAAACGTTTGATGGCCCCCTCCCTCAATACCTTTTTTGGACCTGTGAAATTTTTGACCACAATGTGTGTTTATTGTACCAAATCCCAACTTATTATCTCTGGAATACCATAGATGCTGTGATTGGGTACAATAAACACACATACTATGGTCAAAAATTTCAACAAAGTCCAAAAAAGTTATTGAGGTAGGGCGCCATCCAAACGGTTCTCCTGTGGAAAAATACGAGGCAGTATCATTTTTGACGCCGGCTATACTACTAGGTTTCTACCCAAGAATATCGATTCTGCATTCTAATTAGAGAATAGAATATTAATTATATAGATATCGGCGACGATGAAGAAAGGCTATTGTAGTTAGTTGATGTTTGGGAAGGATACGGGATGTGTAAGGAGTCTAGGTCGTTCGAAGACAGGGTACTGTGCTCAGCATAATTTCCAGATACGAAGGGGGAGCACATCACCCACTCCATGTTCTAAGTGTGGTCGTGGCTGTCTTACAAGTTGTGGACTTTGCTCGAAGTGCGGACAAACACAACGCCATCACCTCTGGGCGTTACAACGCCGCACCATCGGTTTATCCCCAGCTTACTAGCTTATCTGGAGAGAGCTTTCGACTGCAGAAAGTCTGCGATACGCTTGCCGAGCTCGAACAGCAGGCAAAGCACTACGAAGTCGTTCGCAAAAAGTATGCTCGAGCCGTGGTATTGTTCATGGGATTGTCGTGGCCACAGGTAGCCTGAGTCGCGTCTTATCCGCTTCCGCGCTGGGCACATCATTGACTGGTATTGGGCTTCCAATAGGCCTTTCTCTAGGATCACTTGGATTTCTTTGTGCCGTTGTTTCGGCTTTGACGGCTGTTGCCAGTAAGAAACTTGGGGCCCACGTTTCTAAGCACGAAAAGACTGTTATGCTAGCTCGGGCAAAGGCTAATTCCGTGGAGGACAAAGTTTCAAAAGCCCTAGCAGATGGCACCATTTCAGTAGCTGAGTTTGGAAGTATCATTGGTGAGCAAGGGAAATACGAAGCGCTTAAGCTCGAAATACGACAAAAAAACAGGCGAGAAGGAGGGTTAAAAAACATCAAAGAACTTTGCTCCGAGATCCGAAAAGAGATGAGAGCAAAGCTAGGCAGTCTCGTGGGATAAAAATCGATATTTCCTATGAGAGAAGCCAGCATGGATTTTATTTCAACTTTGCGAAGAGCCATAGCAAAGCTATAGTTAATTAATTCGTATGTCGGGTTCGTATGCAAATTTCTGTCTAGTCACGTCAAACCGTGTCACGGGCTGCTAATTACCATAAACGTAGACATAAATATGATTTTGTTTCCCTACGTCATTGTCTAGCACATGTGGTCCAACGGTTCTGCGCTGTGCTCAAGAGAAAATGGAGGCCTCTTGAGTTCAGGGTTCGAACCGGCAGACTACATGTGGTAGGCCGGTTTGTGTGGAGTAAAAAGCCTCCAGCTCCACACAAATCGTAGCGCGTCTGTCGATGTGGCAGAAAAAAGCTGAAATGCCGGGCCCGGCAAACGAAAAAGCAAAAAAGCAAAAAGCAAAAACCTCTCTAGGGACGAAAATGGTGAAGGAAGGTGAAAGTGGTTCCTAGAGAGGTTCTGGTGACACCAGTTTTGCTTTTTTATTCTTACATATTTTTATTCTTTTCGGCTAACACATTCACTTTGCGAAGAGCTTCATATAAATTACAGCTAAGCAATTACTCTATCGTGAGCTCTCTTATCAAGTTGAAGAGGTCTTGTTCGCTTATCACCTTCTGCTTTGGCTCGCTTAGGTCTTGTTCGCATACCACCTGCTGCTCTGCTTGATATCTTAATTCGGCTAACCTTTTCAAAGCGCTCCCTAGTACGGCGTTGTAACGCCCAGAGGTGATGGCGTTGTGTTTGTCCGCACTTCGAGCAAAGTCTACAACTCGTAAGACAGCCACGACCACACTTAGAACATGGAGTGGGTGATGTGCTCCCCCTTCGTATCTGGAAATTATGCTGAGCACAGTACCCTGTCTTCGAACGACCTAGACTCCTTACACATCCCGTATCCTTCCCAAACATCAACCAACTACAATAGCCTTTCTTCATCGTCACATATATCTATATATATTCTATTCTCTAATTAGAACGCAGAATCAATATTCTTGGGTAGAAACCTAGTAGTATAGCCGGCGTCAAAAATGATACCTCCTCGTATTTTTCCACAGGAGAACCGTTTGGATGGCGCCCTACCTCAATAACTTTTTTGGACTTTGTTGAAATTATTGACCACAGTATGTGTGTTTATTGTATCCAATCACAACATCTATGGTATTCCAGAGATAATAAGTTGGGATTTGGTACAATAAACACACATTGTGGTCAAAAATTTCACAGGTCCAAAAAAGGTATTGAGGGAGGGGGCCATCAAACGTTCGAGTGGAAAAAATACGAGGCAGTATCATTTTGATGCCGGCTATACTACTCCTTGTTAGCTAACTACTAACCTCTATCATCTCCATCATAGACCTACTCTGCGTCAATACTTATTGGATGGTGAATTCTTTATTGGTGCTGCCATTGCCTGTACACTTGCAAAACTGGCACTTCGCTTCCTGGAGAAGGATGCGGATCAGACCAAACAGAATGTGAGTAGCCATTGTTGATAGAATTTCTCAGTTTACTAAAATTACTGCATTACAATAATATAAATGCAAAAGTTGTCAAGACTCAATGTGCAAATACATTTTGTCTTAAATATTTTATTTGTTATAGCAGGCTGAGTATTACAGCTTAAAGCTGGTGGGGAGGGGGGGGGCTGCTTTTACTCCTTACACACTCCCCACTGCATTAACTGTTTTGGACACACTACACTCGACTCACGGTTGATTTTTATGGAGGGAGGAAAACTGGAGAACCCGGAGAAAAACCCTCGAATGCAGATAAGGAATCAACAACAAACCTAACTCACATATGGTGCATGAGCTGAGAATTGAACCCGGGACCACAGCCGTGAGGGGCGAATGTATTACCACTGCGCCAACCTGCACCTCCCTGTGGTTTGCTAAGTTTTTAAGTAATGACTGGAGAACTCAACTGCAGCAGAAAGTAGAAAGTGTTAATTTTCTATTCTTTTGTTTTAATTTCATTGGTTGATACTCATCTGATAACCAGCTAGGCAATATGTTTTCTCTAGATAACTTTTAAAATCGTATTGGGGAAAGTTAGCAAATTAGTGATTCAAATATATAAAATTATTTGTCTTCCCCATTTCTGGATGGTGATCAAGGTTCTGTTTTCACAGAAAGAATACCAACAGCACACAGTTTACTTTATGTTCTGTATGTAACTTTGACTGTGGACATCTCACACAGTACTTAAGGCACTTAAGGCATATTTAAGAGGTTTCTATTTCCAATATACTAATTATGCGATATAAATTTGATGCGAATTCAGGAATTTATTGCCACTTCTTTCTCCTTGTGAATGAAACCGTTTTCTGATTTTGACAAAATATAAGGAAGAATCACTGATATAAGCTTCAAATATAACACAGATATTTACAAAAGGTCATCTCTACCTGCATTTTTTTGTATTATAAATGAAGACTGGTTGTTATGTGACCAGCTTGAATATACAATGTACATGTATTATAAATAGATATCTCTATAACTAATGGATGCAACACTCACATCGAAAAATATTCTACTATTCACTTGATGTTAATGTTTGACCAGGGTACGAGCCAGGCTGTGCCATTGCGCCATTCCCCCTTTAAAAACACATTTGTCCCTTGAAAAATATGATAAGGGTCAAATTGTCCTGCTTTATCTCGCTTTCAAAGGAAATTAAATGGCAAAAGGGCCAAATTGGGCCACATTGTCCCTTCTGGCTCAATCTCTGTTTGACCATAATTATATACTGTATATACACTTTCGGCTTTTCAAAGTGCCACAACATGTACATTGTACATATAGATGATGACTTTTTTGTACTGAAGCTGATGGGTATCTCATGTTTAAAGGTTTTCTGTGCCAACTGTATGCTGATCATGTCGAGTATTTTACATCTTGGAAAGTCAGGACTACCAAAGAAGGTACGTGTAATGTGTTAAATATTTAACAATTGTTCCCTGAAGTGGAGATAACGAGTCCACTACTCGGTAAATATCCACTGATAGTCAACAGCACTGAGGGGAATAATAATAATATTTTTTATTTTATTTTATTATACCAGACAAGTGGAATGATCATGAGTCTCAAATTAGTTCAGAAAGCCATTTACATTACAAGTGAATACGTGTGAGACCAATAAGGTGTTTTGTCTCCAAGCCAGGCAAAGTTCCCATTAACGCACAAAGTGCATATTTTACACACAGAAAACCATAAAGATGCACAGTTTTTCACCACCATGGACGTACACACTTTCAGAAAGCCACCATCTTGGATTTGAAAGCTGAGAGAACCCTGGGCAATAGATTGGACCACTGAGGAGAGACTGGGTCCAATGCAGACTTCTTTGGAACAGAGCCATTTTCTGCCATTTTGTTTATTTAATCCATGGTCCTTGTTCTTTTGTTCAACTATTTGACTTGTGTAAATTATGGATACATCTAAAGCACAAAAGTTGTGACTGTGACAATCCATAACATTCCAACAGCAAGAACTGAGCTATGTGTTCCAAATGGCTCAATAAATTATCGTGGTTAAGGTATAAAGCAGAAAAATGTCTAAGTGGTTGTGGAAATACTGCATTCAGCTATTAGGTACTAGGCATGGGACTCTTGAAAAATAGAAAGGTCCCCCATTTAACTGAAGAGGGGTCTTAATGACCCTTATTTTTGAAAACTACATGTAGTGGGAACTCTGCCAGGAGGTGAATAGTGCAGGAAATTCTGAGTTTGAGTAGCCAATCAGAGTGTGCAAAAATCAATATTCACTTGTGTGGTATATACTAAATGTGAAATGTTGATGGCCAACAAATGTGCACCATGCATAACCACTGGTTTAGAGCAGCCTTAACATGTTTATGCAACCCATGATGTGACTAGTCCTGGTAGATGGACTGCCGTCACTCAGCCCTTTAAGACTCTGATTGCCAGCAGGAGCAACTAAAACACCCAAATGCGGAAGAAATATTACATTTGATATGTCATCCAATGAGAATAGAGGGAGAGTATATAGGTCCATTTGATTGATGGATGACAAAACTCTAAAAGATGCTGTAACATTGCTGCAAAGAATGTCTAACTACAGGTATGCTCAGATTTCATTCTCCTCTTTTTAGCCTATAACTGATGATGACGTAGACCGTATCTCGCTGTGCCTGCGTGTGGTTGCTGAGCGAGTACCACTGATGAAAAACATATTTACTGTTGAGTGTCGTCAGTCCCTTTCCACCATGTTGGAAGCCAACAAGAAGCTTGAAGAAGCACAGAAAGTCAAGGTCAGTGTTACAGGGACACTGTCAACCCCCAAATGATAAACTTTCTCATGAAAAAAAGACGAAAATAACTACTCAGATTAGAAGAGCATGCTTTCCAGGTATACTGGAGAAAATCGGAGATTATTTTAACAAAGGATGACAAAGATTTGAGTGGATGAAAAATACTGCTTCTAAGAGAGATTTAGAGCAACTTCAAATCGGTTCACTATAACTGAAATCAAGTTTCTAGAATAAGCTTTTGTAATCCACTTCAATCTTTGCCATCCTTCATTGAAAAAGTTTTGAAAATCATATGCTGACATTCACATGGTTCTGTTCTATCTCAGGGTGTTATTTTTGTAGTTTTGTTGTTAAGAAACGTAAAGGTCCAATTTGATGGACGTTGCCCCCTTGACAAACTTTAATACTGTGTTTATTTCAAAATGCTTTCCTCAGACTAATGTTGAAAAAAGGAAAGAAAAGCAAAAAAGTCCAATAATCCTCCATTTTTTTATGCAAAATGCTTAATTTTCCTCCCTGATAAGATTATTTGAAGGGCTGTGTGCAACAAGGGCGTAAATGACTCCTGATCACATTCTAAATTCTCCCTTAGAAAACAAAGAATTGGAGGGAGAATTTAGAATGTGATCAAGAGACACTTATGCCCTTGTTGCACATACCCTTCATATATATTTTTTAGTGAAATTATGAGAAAATATCTAAAAAATGAAGTCCAATTCAATTCAATTATTACATTGCTAACTAACTGTACTTATACACACACATATACATGTATGATTGTTTCCACTGGTTTTTTTTTATGTTCCAAAACATCCTTGCCTTGGTATTTCAGGTGATACATGTATTTAGAAGAATGAATAGGAAGCATACTCTGTACTTTGTGATTTATTACATACATTGTACATGTAGCAGAGGTGGTAATGAGTACTAATAGAATGAATAGGAAGCATTTGGCCATGCTACAACTCTGTACTTTGAGATTTATTACATAGCAGAGGTGGTAATGAGTACTAATAGAATGAATAGGAAGCATTTGGCCATGCTACAACTCTGTACTTTGAGATTTATTACATAGCAGAGGTGGTAATGAGTACTAATAGAATGAATAGGAAGCATTTGGCCATGCTACATCTCTGTACTTTGTGATTTATTACATAGCAGAGGTGGTAATGAGTACTAATAGAATGAATAGGAAGCATTTGGCCATGCTACAACTCTGTACTTTGTGATTTATTACATAGCAGAGGTGGTAATGAGTACTAATAGAATGAATAGGAAGCATTAATATTGGCCATGCTACAACTCTGTACTTTGTGATTTATTACATAGCAGAGGTGGTAATGAGTACTAATAGAATGAATAGGAAGCATTTGGCCATGCTACAAGTACTCTGTACTTTGTGATTTATTACATAGCAGAGGTGGTAATGAGTACTAATAGAATGAATAGGAAGCATTTGGCCATGCTACAACTCTGTACTTTGTGATTTATTACATACATGTAGCAGAGGTGGTAATGAGTACTAATACCCAGCTGTGTACCAGAGGTTGTATTATTCCCAGCAGCAGCCCGAGTGGCTGAAATAGACAGTAATTGTGTCCTGTTGGGAGCCACAAGAGTCCAGTAAAGATCTTTCATTGCTCGACTGTTGTGGCTTTGCCGCTCGGGCTCTCCTGGCTCAGTGTTGGCAGGAAAAATTACCTGTGGCACCCAGGGTAATGAGTACTTGGTCTCTTTCTTTGTTTAGGCTGAGGCGGAGAAAGTGCTTGCCATACAAGCAGATGACCCAATCTCATTCCTGACATTACTGGCCAAGTCAGAGAGTGGAATAACAGAGGTACAACAACTTTTATGTTCCTCCTTTTGTTACGTGTACAACATGTATGTTATGTATATACGTAAAATGGATTTTGTTTCCTTTTCACCTGTATTATTTTGTGTATTTTCATGATAGGATAGTATTTATTTTGTGTATTTTCATGATAGGATAGTATTTATTTTGTGTATTTTCATGATAGGATAGCATGTATTTTGTGTATTTTCAGGATAGGATAGTATGTATTTTGTGTATTTTCATGATAGGATAGTATGTATTTTGTGTATTTTCATGATAGGATAGTATGTATTTTGTGTATTTTCATGATAGGATAGTATTTATTTTGTGTATTTTCATGATAGGATAGTATGTATTTTGTGTATTTTCATGATAGGATAGTAGTATGTATTTCAACTATACATATAGGACTCGAAATAAGGTTTGCATGATTGCATGACAACTTGCTAGTAGAATCATGCTGAACTTTTTGTTCTTTCTTGTTGCTAGTGGATCAGACCATGTTAAATCTTTGTTTGTTTATCTTCGGATAAATGAGGCTCTTGCAAGGTACACTAACGTATCGGAGACGGTCATTTCACACACACTCCTTACTACGTTCATATATTATCTGCACTCAATGCTCAACTCACATGTTAATTTTTATGGGGAGGAAAACCGGAGAAAAAACGTCGGAGCATGGATGAGAATCAACAAACTCACCTCGCATATGATGTTGTGTCTGGGAATCGATCTCGGGCGAGAGAGACGTGAGAGACGAGCGGTTTTACACGTTGCGTCACCCAGCTCACCAGTTGTTAGTCAAAATTAGTGACAACTAGCAAGGAGTATTTTGCTAGTGGTATTTTCCTCTAATCTCAAGCCCAGTATGTAAGTACGACTAATGCCTGACTTCGTTTGGTAGGACCAGTTTGCTGTGAGTCTTTCACAAGCTGTTGGATCCTCCGGCAAGAAGGAGGAAGATCTACAGAGCACCAAACTTAACAAAGTTAGTAATAACAACATTATAGAGAGAATACTTTTGATATAGAGAGAACCCCTTTCATGGATAACTAGTTCCCTGTAAAAACTAGTGCAGGTCTATATTGGCAGGAAAGATTAAAACACTGTCGTAATAAACTAACTGGAAAGCGAGTCTGGCGTTACTGTCTGACTACTGTAACGGCAGGGCCAGTTAGACAACAAGTACTAAATATCTGCCTGCCAGTTCGCTCAGTGGTTAAAGGCACTGTGTCATGGTTTTGCATAATTTATTATGTCTAGAATCAATGATCTATTGGTGGCTGTTAATTGGCTCCTCCCTTAATGCTTGATTGAAAGGATAATTATCAATATTTTCCTGAAGACTAGATCTACGCACAGTTTTTTAATCATTTTTGAACATTTACTTTGATTTCATCCATCCCACACGTGTCTAAGGGTCGTCAGTTAATATGGAAATCACTGAAAATAAGTTTGATGTGGCCCGGACATAAAGGCCTGTCCCTCACCGAGACACAGATCCTTTAAGCGCCGTCTGTTGTGCGGGAGGTCGCGGGTTCAAACCCCAGCCGGACCAACTCTCAGGGTCATAAAATAACCGAGTAGAAGGTGTTGCCTTTGTGAAACAATCTTGTTCTCAAACTGCAAATGATCAGACGTCTTCTTGGATAAGGACGATAAATCGTTGGTCCTTATTCGAGTGGTTTTAAAACTGAAAACTGAGCATATCTACACGATTTTCTTCATTCAAAAGATTTTGACTTCAGAACAAGTCCACCAAATTTGATCCCAAGCCTGTGACGAGTTGGCGTGACTGTTTGTTGGCGTGACTGTTTGTTGGCGTGACTGTTTGTTGGCGTGACTGTTTGTTGGCATAACATGTTAGGTGTGCCATGATTTGCATCCGTGTTGTAGATTATATTATAAATGTGGTCCAGAACACACTTGTGTTGGATTCTTCACATAGGATAACGTTACAAAGCCTTGCAAATGAACCTAATTCATTCAAACGTTTATTGGTAAATCTACTTCTAGGTATCACAGCTGACTGGCTTCTCTGATCCAGTCTATGCGGAGGCTTATGTTAATGTCAATCAGTACGACATTGTCCTGGATGTGTTGATTGTCAATCAAACTACTGACACCCTACAAAATGTCACTCTGGAACTAGCAACACTGGGTATGTATGTGTAAAGCAACATGGCTGTCAGTGAATTTTAAACAGATAGTAATTAGGTACAAATAAGTGCTGCAAATTATTTGAGAAATTATGAATGGAGAATCATAACAGGTGGCTAATTATCCTATGAATCTTATATTTCAGCCAATCAGAGCTCAGCTTTACTATCAAATACAGGGTGGTATTTCATGGTATTTCTATGAAATACATAGAGGATATTACACGGTGGTGAGAAGATATGAAGTGTATCCTCGAGAGTCGAAAATATTTCACGTGTGAGCGCAGCGAACGAGTGAAATGTTTTGGACTCGAGAGTATAAACTGCATATCTTCAAACCACCGTGTAATTTTCTTTTTATTATATGCACAATTAAACTGCTCTAAGAACTCTTACCTATTCATTTTACTTACTGTCAGTACAAACTTCTACGTAATCTTTCTAAGCTGTTCTGGAGAGTTTCATCGGGTTTTCTTGTCTCTTCGTTGCAGTCGAGAAAATCTTTAGAGAGTTTTAGATCGTATTTGGCTTTTTGTGCTCGGTATATTCATTGTCATGCAGCTAATTTAAGCTGTTTACACAAACCTAACCGCCATCTTTGTAGTTCAGAAGGCGGCAAGCGTGACGTCATCGATATTTTCACT
This sequence comes from Actinernus sp. WN-2022, assembly GCA_030867875.1. Taxonomy (NCBI): domain Eukaryota; kingdom Metazoa; phylum Cnidaria; class Anthozoa; order Actiniaria; family Actinernidae; genus Actinernus; species Actinernus sp. WN-2022. Next base: position 104,856,300 of record JAOWCC010000577.1, on the reverse strand, counting down.
AGTGTGGATATGGAAAATACGCTACTCAGTACCCGGATGTAGTTTCGTATGAGTTCTATGAGTGGTTTATTTCTCAGTAAAACACTATCGTCCAATATAATAAAGAGCGGTATTTCATGGCTAGATCAAGGCCAATCAAAATGCAGGAAATTTCGCGCGCCCTTTCTTTATCAGCCAATAAGAAAAGAAGATTTTGAATACATAATTAGTCTGCAGACGCGTCCGCCACTTGAATTTTTTCCAACATTTGCAGTCTATCGTGCGATAAGTTACTTTGTTTTCGTGATAAATCTTCCCGTAGATAAAGACGAGTTGTATACCAAAATAATATGAATTTCGAGTGAAATTTTCGCCTGTATTCCATAGAAAACCATGAAATAACCAGGACAGATATTAACAATACAAAGAAGTATTCACCTAATTCAGATCTCATTCTCCCGTGGCAAGAAGTCTTGTAACAATGGTATCAGATCAAGGCCAATTGTCCCAAAGATTGCAAACCTGGAGTGCGTCAAATAATTCTTAGTTTCTGTCTGTTAACTGCGCTGTTATGTTATTCAGTTGTGTCTTAAGGAAATTTTGTTATTTTCCACCATTGACTGTAGATTTTTCTCTTTCTGTGACAAGCTGAGACATATAATGCCTTTATAAATAAGGACAATTCCCATCTGCATTTAACCGAAGCTTACGTTTGTATCATGATGTCTGTACTGTGTTATGATTGGCTGCTTGAGTCAAAGTGTCATGTGATGTTCACGTGCAAGACACGTTTTGAGTTTCCTTTGCAAACTTCCTACATCTGTGGGAAAATTGACTCCTCCATGGCCAAGGAGGGAAAGAAGAAAACATTACAGTCTGAAGTGCAGTTACAGATTAGCTACGTAAGTTTCCTATAAAAGGTTTGCAGATTGAATGTTGAATGCAAAAGGTAATTTATGGAATGTGCGATATCACTCACTTTAGTTCCCAATAGCTTAAAATAGAGGAAAAGGATAAAAATAAAACAATCAATGCTTGCTGTTTCGTTGATTACTTGACTCTTGGTTACAGCAATTTTAGCATTAACAGTAATTAGTAATTAACAGCATTAACAGTAATTAAGGCCAGGTTTACAGTATGTTGAACCTGGGATGGATTTTAAACAACAACAGCCATATTAAGTAATGTTTCATGTAAGAACGATAGCACTAACGGCAAAGGAATGTAGTGAGGTGTTAATGTTGTATTATTAAATCTCTTGATTTTATTGGTTTAAATATAACAATCGTCCAAAAAGTAAGAGATTTTATTAAAGTTTGATGAAATGATTTACATGGTGGTTCCATATCTCGTTTATATAGGAAATCGTATGTGAGGAACCTTATCAAATGTGCCAGTTTCGTAGCTTTAGTGTTTGGCAATTCCTATTGGTTGGAAAAGGATTTCCTCGTGAAAATGGCATGAAACAAGCACTTTCTACAAACTTTATTTCAGAATATTTATCCCTATATCGCCCAGTGTATCTATATTCTACAACACACAAGAATATTATGTGAGCGAGGCTCATGGCCGCAGAACAATGGATTCTGCTATAGTTCTTAGCTGAATCATTACTTAAAAGTATAGCTAACTTATACTGTTGATTTAATCTATTCAGGTGATTTGAAGCTTGTGGAAAAACCTCAGCCAATTCTGCTTGGTCCGAATGACTTCTCCAACATCAAGGTGAGTTGGTTCGCACGGGCCTTGAAAAGTCCGGTTTGAAATACCGTCATGTCCTTGAAAAGTCCTTGAAATACCGTAATGTCCTTGAAAAGTCCTTGAAATACCGTCATGTCCTTGAAAAGTCCTTGAAATACCGTCATGTCCTTGAAAAGTCCTTGAAATACCGTCATGTCCTTGAAAAGTCTTTGAAATACTGTCATGTCCTTGAGAAGTCCTTGGAATACCGTCAGGTCCTTGAAAAGTCTTTGAAATACCGTCAGGTCCTTGAAATACCGTCATGTCCTTGAAAAGTCCTTGAAATACCGTCATGTCCTTGAGAAGTCCTTGAAATACCGTCATGTCCTTGAAAAGTCATTGAAATACCGTCATGTCCTTGAAAAGTCCTTGAAATACCGTCATGTCCTTGAAAAGTCCTTGAAATACCGTCATGTCCTTGAAAAGTCTTTGAAATACTGTCATGTCCTTGAGAAGTCCTTGGAATACCGTCAGGTCCTTGAAATGTCCTTGAAATACCGTGATCATGTCCTTGAAACGTCTTTGAAATAACGTCATGTCCTTGAAAAGTCTTTGAAATACCGTCATGTCCTTGAAAAGTCCTTGAAATACCGTCATGTCCTTGAAAAGTCCTTGAAATACCGTCATGTCCTTGAGAAGTCCTTGAAATACCGTCATGTCCTTGAAAAGTCCTTGAAATACCGTCAAGTCCTTGAAAAGTCCTTGAAATACCGTCATGTCCTTGAAAAGTCCTTGAAATACCGTCATGTCCTTGAAAAGTCTTTGAAATACCGTCATGTCCTTGAGAAGTCCTTGAAATACCGTCAGGTCCTTGAAAAGTCCTTGAAATACCGTCATGTCCTTGAGAAGTCCTTGAAATACCGTCATGTCCTTGAAAAGTCCTTGAAATACCGTCATGTCCTTGAAAAGTCTTTGAAATACCGTCATGTCCTTGAGAAGTCCTTGAAATACCGTCATGTCCTTGAAAAGTCCTTGAAATACCGTCATATCCTTGAAACGTCTTTGAAATACCGTCATGTCCTTGAAAAGTCTTTGAAATACCGTCAGGTCCTTGAAAAGTCCTTGAAAGACCGTCATGTCCTTGAAAAGTCCTTGAAATACCGTCATGTCCTTGAAAAGTCTTTGAAATACCGTCATGTCCTTGAGAAGTCCTTGAAATACCGTCAGGTCCTTGAAAAGTCCTTGAAATACCGTCATGTCCTTGAGTAAAGTAAAGTAAAGCAACTTTATTTAACGTCAGTAACTCGTGACAGTCTGATGAGACTGATAAACTTGAGGCCGACGGGAGTCCTACGATTTTACGTCCTTATCCGAGAAGACGTGAAGGTCTAACCATTTGCAGTTGTTTCACAAAGGCAGCACCATCTACTCAGTTATTTTAAGACCCTGAGTGTTGGTCCGGCCGGGGTTTGAACCCGCGACCTCCCGCTCAACAGACCGGAGATTAACCACTGAGCTAACCGGGAGGCGGTTAGCTCAGTGGTTGAGAAGTCCTTGAAATACCGTCAGGTCCTTGAAAAGTCCTTGAAATACCGTCAGGTCCTTGAAAAGTCCTTGAAATACCGTCATGTCCTTGAGAAGTCCTTGAAATACCGTCATGTCCTTGACAAATCTTTCAAATACCGTCATGTCCTTGAGAAGTCCTTGAAATACCGTCTGTTCCTTGAAAAGTCCTTGAAATACCGTCATGTCCTTGAAATACCGTCATGTCCTTGAAAAGTACTTGAAATACCGTCATGTCCTTGGAAAGTCCTTGAAATACCGTCATGTCCTTGAAAAGTCTTTGAAATACCGTCATGTCCTTGAGAAGTCCTTGAAATACCGTCAGGTCCTTGAAAAGTCCTTGAAATACCGTCATGTCCTTGAAACGTCTTTGAAATACCGTCATGTCCTTGAAAAGTCTTTGAAATACCGTCAGGTCCTTGAAAAGTCCTTGAAATACCGTCATGTCCTTGAAAAGTCCTTGAAATACCGTCATGCCCTTGAGAAGTCCTTGAAATACCGTCATGTCCTTGAAAAGTCATTGAAATACCGTCATGTCCTTGAAAAGTCCTTGAAATACCGTCATGTCCTTGAAAAGTCCTTGAAATACCGTCATGTCCTTGAAAAGTCTTTGAAATACCGTCATGTCCTTGAGAAGTCCTTGAAATACCGTCAGGTCCTTGAAAAGTCTGAGAAATACCGTCATGTCCTTGAGAAGTCCTTGAAATACCGTCAGGTCCTTGAAAAGTCCTTGAAATACCGTCGTGTCCTTGAGAAGTCCTTGAAATACCGTCATGTCCTTGAAAAGTCCTTGAAATACCGTCAGGTCCTTGAAAAGTCATTGCACTGCGACAGATTAGGTTTTGTCCTTGAAAAGTCCTTAAATTGTTACCAAAACTCCTTGAATTTTATTGAAACATCCTTGCTGTTTGAAAGACAGTAACACAGCCTCATGTTTGCCTCCAAAAGAGCATTAGAGTGGCACTGAACGATTCATCAAAGAAATACATATGGGGCGCCGTTTGTAAAAAATATTATTTAGATGAAATTTGGTAGATTTTTACATTATTTACAAATAAATGGAGAACGTCTTCGCTGTCTAACACATTTATTTATAAATAAAGAAGAAACGTGACTTTGGTTATTTATGAATAACCATTCTAATGGGGTTCGCTAAAGTGGTTATATATAAATAACCACTTTTACTAATTTGGTTATTTAATAAATAACCACTTTTTAGAGCGCTCTAAATACGTGATTTACAAAAAACATTTCGATGGCGTGGTTATTTATAAATCAATAGATATTGGTTGCATTTCACATTTTGATATACATGTATATCAAATACTTATCTAATACATATAGCAGTTTTTGAAATAATATTTTTTGCACTCGGCGCACCAAGTGTAAATTAATTACGTCATTCGCTCTGATTCTTGACCGCCATGTTGGATTAAAAGCGAGGCAAGCGAGGCATCGCTTACTGGATTTTGGAGCGAAAAGATACAAATAATAGCCAGAAAACGAGATTTAGGGTTTCTTTTCACATATTTCCTTCCAATGACAGATAAAAAAGCGATGGATTTTAAGTCCGGCGGCGAGTTCTAGATTTGATTCGGTGCAGAGTGAGTAACCCTGCAGGTAAAGTAAAGAGTTATTACCCAACAGGCGGGTACAATTAATTTATACGAAGGAGACTGTTGTTGTGTACTTTGTTTTTCTTCAAACAGATTGAAATTTAAGTCACTGGAACAGCAACCTCAAATAAATCGGTTACGTTTAATTCTTCATTCAATGATTTCACTGATTCTGTTTGAAGTGTACGAAGTCGAATTAAATCTAGAACTCGTCACCGGACTTAAAATCCATCGCTTTTTTATCTGTCATTGGAAGAAAATATGCGAAAAGAAACCCTAAATCTCGTTTTCTGGCTATTATTTGTATCTTTTCGCTCTAAAACCCAGTAAGCGATGCCTCGCTTGCCTCTATTGATTTATAAATAACCACGCCATCGAAATGTTTCTTTTGTAAATCACGTATTTAGAGCTCTCTAAAAAGTGGTTATTTATTAAATAACCAAATTAGTAAAAGTGGTTATTTATATATAACCAATTTAGCGAACCCCATTAGAATGGTTATTCATAAATAACCAAAGTCACGTTTCTTCTTTATTTATAAATAAATGTGTTAGACAGCGAAGACGTTCTCCATTTATTTGTAAATAATGTAAAAATATAGCAAATTTCATCTAAATAATATTTTTACAAACGGCGCCCCATACTTACATTGGGTCTAAATTGCGTTGAATTGTGAGGGCATTAATGTGTAGAAAACAAGCCCTTGAACATTGTGGATAGTCCTTGATAAGTCCTTGAAGAAAACGTTCTGAATCTTGTATGAACCCAGGGGCGGATCCAGGATTTTTGAAGGGGGGTGGCTGTCATAGATTTTTTGTTCAGGAACATGCATTGCGTCTGTAAAATGCTGCAATTTGGCCAGTCCAACCAGCCCAAAGGGGGGTGGCTAGCCACCCAATCCACCCCCCCCCCCCCCCCCCCCTAAATCCGCCCCTGGAACCGTGGCATGTTATTTAGCTGATGTTTACACTGCACTTGTCTTCCCTTATGAACAGGAATATCGTACACCTGATATGGGGCTACTTAGTGTTCACCAGATGTGTTATCACATACTCAACACAATGCCTCTATTCTGATTGGCTGAGAGGAGTGCACTGTTTGGTCGTAATTGCACTCAAAATCAGGAATCTTAAATCGAAAACAAAATCTCAAGAATGAAATCGAAATACGTAGAGTTGTTCCGTAGTTTTAGTAGAATATTTTTTTAAAAAGATTTTTTACAAAGTGTTTACGAAAATCTCCGAATGCTTAGATCGGACTTTCACTGCGCGGTGGTTGTGGTAAAACCATGCTAAACTTAACATTTCAGATCATGCTGTAGCATTACTTATATTAATGGCGCTTTGATTTTCCGGTATTTCCGAAGATTGTCCAAAGATTCAAGTACCTGTGATTTATTGAATATTATGAAAAACAAGTAATCATGGATTTGTCTCACAATTTGAAATCATTAGCACTTGCGAGTTTTTAAAGACCTCATTGTGCTCGACCTACAGTCTCGTACAACTTCCTCAGTCATGTTTTTTTATTCCATATTGCACTTGAATACAATACGCCTCCTGGTTAGCTCTTAAGCTCCGGTCTGTTGGGCGGGAGGTCGCGGGTTCAAACCCCGGCCGGACCAACTTAAAATAACTGAGTAGAAGGTGCTACCTTACGTCTTCTCGGATAAGGACGTAAAATCGTAGGTCCACTGACGGAGGCAGGCCTAGAAGGGACCTTGAGTTCTATTGTTTGTACTCCTGTGATCAGGCTCTGATCCGAATGTCTCAAATCAAATCAAATACTTATTGACTGAGTGGGAGAGTCGGACGAGAAAAACAATTTGCTCAAGGTCATGACGTAGTGACCGAGCGCAGTGTACAAATCGACCGAGAGCCAAATATTTTCCCGTCAACACGTGCGGCCCTCATGTCATCACGTGACTATTGTAAATTGTTTTGAAAGGAAAGCGCTTGTGTATACTTATAGTGTATTGCATCATGACATGTACCAGTTTAAATCCTTTTTACATCACGTACCAGTATGACTAACTACATTCATGTGTCCATGATTCTTTCCAGGCCAATGTTAAAGTGTCCTCTACTGAAAATGGAATCATATTCGGCAATATAGGTATAGATACATGAATTATAATTGTTGTCGAATCTTGGTTTATTGTTCTATTTAATCTCTTTACAGAAGTGAAACCAGCCCAAGCCACTTTTAACATTTACAACAAGTTATCACTATTGGTTTTGTTGTTGCAGTTGTTGCTGTGGTTGTTTCTGTTGCTGCGGTTGTTTCTATTGCTGTGGTTGCATTTTTTGTTGCTGTGGTTGTTTGTGTTGCTGCGGCTGTTTCTATTGCTGTGGTTGCGGTTTTTGTTGCTGTGGTTGTTTGCGTTGCTGTGGTTGTTTTTGTTGCTGCGGTTGTTTCTGTTGCTGTGGTTTTTGTTATATACATGTACTTTGACTTCAACAATACATTAGTATTTTGATGAAAACCGTTTAAATTTTTTTATGGTAAAAAGGTGAAGCATTTCTCGGGAGTCTTTTTCGCCATGTGAGGAGATATTGTTAGGTGATAAGCCGTAGTATTTATTCTCATCACTGTTTCTTTCTCCTGTGCAGTGTATGACGTATCTGGTGGCACGGGAGATCGTAACTGTGTCGTGTTGAATGATATCCACATTGATATCATGGATTACATCGTGCCAGCCACGTGTACCGACTCTGAGTTCAGGCAGATGTGGGCAGAATTTGAATGGGAAAATAAGGTAAACTCCACATACATCTACCGCATTAAGATTTGCCTGAAGTGTAAATCTATGTTTATATGGGGGACGTATATTTTATAGATTTTGATGCTGATTCTGGAGATTTAAAGAAGGGGTGCACCATGTCTTTTTTCGAGCATATGCTTTTTGCACGAAACAGTCACGTGCTGATATTGGGAAACTGAGAAGTTGCCATGGATGCTGGATGGCAAGCTATCTTTAGAAACACTGTTTTAGAAAGATCGACAATCGATTGGAGTGGAAAATAGTATTTACAAACAGGTTTTGCTAATAAAAAATGTTCGCCACCCAGTACAACCACGTGATTACATTCCTGCAAAAGGCTCATTTCGAGCATACTAGTTCGTTTTCACGGGTGACGCCCAAACATATTATTCCCTATTTTCCGAGCATAATCTAGCTAAACCTGGGGATCCGGAGAGTTCAATATTTTGTTGGTTGTTTCTACTCCATATCTTTACACTTTTGAAACATTGCACCGCTTCTTGATTCTGATTTAAAATAGGATGCAAGCAAATATCTAAGAATACCTGAAGATGTGGTTAGTGGCAGCTATTTAGGTCTTTAGCGTTTGGATAACCTCCAATTTTCAAAGCCTTTGCTGTTCTTGCCTTACCCAAACTGCTATAAAATTCTCACTTCCGATGAAATTGCATTGTTCAGAATAGCCAATCAGAATACACAAAAATCAGATTATCCCACAGCCCTATTGTGTCGTCGAGCATACGCAGTAGGAAACAAATGGGGACTGGGTACAAGTAGAAATGCACATCCGTCAGTATTAGCTTGTTAGCCGACTTGTTTATTACGTAAATCAGTGGCTGAACTGTTAAGCCAGTCACTACCCCAATACCGTCGTCTCATATTTCTTGTGCATATTGTGTGCGTTCTTTGCAGATTTCTCTAATAAAACACGGATTTGTAATCCGTGACTCTTGTGTCCTTCAGGTGACTGTGAATACAAACATCAGCGACTTGAGGGACTACCTGGACCACCTCATAGCCTCCACTAACATGCAGTGCCTCACTCCTGAGAAGGTGAACACAGGGACAAGCATACGCATTTTGTTATCCAGAGACTCTGAAATGCTATTTACAGTGATCTCAAGGAGTCGGGGGGATTGCACCCCCCTGGATCTTACCTTGAGCTCTTCACTTGTAACATCTAGTATCTGAAGAAGTAATATTCAATATAAAATCCTACGTTGTGTCAGCTTTGCCGTAGTCCTTGGACTTCGTATTCATTTTCATTTTGGCTGATTAGATCCGACTTAGATCCAACGTAGCAACCAGCAGGATTTTCGTCCACGGTTCGTTGTTTCGAATTAACGCCGGTCTCAAATAAACGCCAGGCTACCAAGGCTGAATTTTGAATAGAAGCCGGGGGCGTCTAATCGAATAAATGCGGTACCATAGTTTGGTGTTTGGAAATTCGGATGGGTATTCTGTGTAATAGAGAGCACTTAGCATATTGTAAAACTGAATTGCAGCCCTGACTGCCAAGTCCTTTTATTTCCTCCATACATGTTTTATTTGCCATTATGTTTCTTTGCTTTTTTGTTGTTTTGTTGTTGTTGTTGTTGTTGGGTTTTTTTTATTTGGGGGGGAGGGGGTCATAGATGTCCTCTGAAATCCAAGAGCTAATTCGGTCCTCATTTAATAAGAATAAGAGAAAGCTATTTGTTCTGGTAAAAAAAACACCCATGTATCCATCCATCTGTTATAACTGTATTATTCTCTAGGCCCTTGCTGGTTCATGTGGTTTCATGGCTGCCAATCTGTATGCTCGAAGTATCTTTGGAGAAGATGCTCTGGCTAATGTCAGTATCGAGAAACCCTACAATCAATCCGATGCATCTGTGGTGGGCCATGTTCGCATTAGGGCTAAAAGTCAGGTGAGTTAAGTAACAGTAATATAGTGCCAGCATCTCCACATATGGAGATGAAATCTAGTTAGGTTGACTGGATTAAGCTAATCCAGGATTTCGACTACTGATTAGGAATAAGTAGCGATGTTCGCTGTACGCCATCCATTGTCATTGTGTCAACCAGAGAGCCAGAAAAATAGTGGCCTTTGGCAGTCATGGTTGGGACATTAGCATAACAATTGTAATGTTTATAAACACGAAACATCGTTATAATCCTAGAATAAAGCAATATACATTTACCAAGAGAACCCAAATCCTAATAGGGCTTCGAGATACTCAGCCGGACTGGTGAAGAGAAACCATAAAGACATCTTGTCTACTGTTTGTGATTAGTGCGCATGTGTCAAGTGGAACCTTCCACTTCACTGAGAAACAAACTGGCTAGCAGGTTAAAGTTTTGATTGCTCCGATACAACTCGTACCCAGAGGCCTTTACGCGCCTACTTTTAAATTATGACGCCATCTTGGATTAGGCGCGTAAAGGCTGCTGGGTGCGACGTCCTTGGTTGGCAGTGTAGCATCTTAGCCACCAACTCACAATACAATGCTGTTTGCTGCTCGATCGTTTTGATGCGATAATGGATCGAACACATGTATAGTGTTGTTTGATTCGCAGTCCTGAATTTTTACAGTGCGACGACAATAACCGGGGCTACTTAGAGAACGAACACTAGCAGGAGCCCATTACCAGGAGCGTCCATATATACTATACATACATACATATAACTTTATTTCCGTACGCTAGCCACTACAACAGTAAGCTGGTTTCCACGTGGGGCGTAACAATAAATATATGTACAGATTAAAAACATATTGATAAAAATCAGTAGAAATCTGCTATCAGCATAACTCAGTATCAGGAGCAGGAACAAACACTCCTCTTGAATTGCCGTAAAGATTTGGCTCTTTTAGCCTCATCTGGCAGGTTATTCCATAGCATAGCACCACTGTATTTGAAGCTTCGCTTGAGGAAATTCGTACGCGGTCTTGGAAGTGCTAGATCAGTTTCAGAGTTTCTTAGCTGATAGCGTTTATCGCAGTCACTTGTTTTAATAAAAGAGTTTCTCAAATATGGTGCGGATTGTTCATTTAAGATTTTATAGATTAATATAGATTTAATTTGTTTACGTCTGGCTTGGAGGATTTTCCATTCTAATTTAGCAAGTATATCAACGGATCTTGTGTCGTAATTTGTGCATGTAATCACCCTAGCGGCTCGAGATTGAACTCTTTGGAATTTGTCTTTTAGAGTCTTGCCGCAAGTATCCCATAGTGGGGAACAATAGTCGAAGTAAGGTTGTACAAGTGATTTGTAAATTACTTCGAGTGAATCGATAGGGACAAATGGCTTAATACGCTTTATGGCACCTATACCAGCACTTGCCTTTTTACATATCTTATTTATTTGATTTTCAAAACTAAGTTTTTCATCGATTTCAATCCCTAGGCAGGTGTGAGCTCACTCGCGATACCTTGTTATTGTCTATGGAGATATTATTTGGCTGGCTTTTGGTTTTATTATTTAAGTTATAGGTCGATCCAATTTTCATTAGTTTGGTTTTGGAGGGGTGATACTGGAGCTTATTCACTACAAGCCAGTCATATGTTATCCAAGTCAGAATTAATATTCGATGTAAGTTTGTCCATATCAGGGGCAGATGCAAAAATCTGGGTATCGTCTGCATAGTAAAATTAAGGCAATTTGATAAATCATTGATATAAAGTAGAAATAACAAGGGTCCTAGGATCGAGCCGTGAGGGACACCACAAATTATCTCTTTCGGGGAGGATAAATGACCATTTACTAAACATTGCTGTTGTCTATTAGATAAATAGGAATCGAACCATTTTTGGCCAAGGCCCGAAACACCATAAAACTCCAATTTGTCAAGTAAGATGGAATGTTGAATTGAACTATATCATTATGACGTCAAATCAAAACAATCTATTGTTTAAACGCTAAGGATCACGGTCGTGGGAGGGGGACAAAACAGCAACAACACAAAGGAAATCGCTATCAAATGCATTTTGTAGAACGTAGAATAGCGGTAACAGCCACCAAATACGGTAAATATTGTGGGATAAACATTGATACAGCTGATATCTGGAAACCAGACAATTCGAAGTTAAATTTTCCTCAGCAGAGCAGATTTAGTTCAAAATTCTATTGTTCATGTCGATTCTGTTCCCCTCATAAACAAGCCGTGACGTCATAATGATATAGGGCAATTGAATCAAATGCTTTTCGAATATCAATAAATACTACTCCCGTTAATAAACCATTATCCATACTTTCGTACAGTGTATCGCACATTTGGATCAGAGCTGTGACTGTTGAATGAAGTGGACGAAACCCAGATTGGAATTTAGAAAGCATTGAGTTATCAATTAGATAGCCGTATAACTGTCTGAAAACTTCTTTTTCAAACACTGTACTGATTATTGGTAAGATAGATATAGGGCGATAATTTCCAGTTTGACGCCGGTCGTCAGCTTTGAATATTGGATTCACGCGCGCTCTTTTCCAATCTTCAACAAAAACCCCAGTAGAGAGTGATAGATTAAATATAAACGTTAACGATGGTGCAATTGTTTCCGCGGCAATCTTGAGTACGTTGGCCGGAATGTTATCAAGGCCTGTACTTTTCGAAGTATTCAGCTGTTTCAACGTAAGCAAAACATTATCCACTGGTATTTCAGAAAACTTAAAGTCGCAGTGTCACGGTACTGCGCATGTGTGAAAATCTGATGATTTTAGAATTACGTTCCGGCCCGGAACGAAGTTCTCAGAGGGGTGAAATAGCTATTTTTAAATCGACTTCATCAGTGTTCTTTTTGAACTCATCCTTGCCTCCTTTGGTCATTTATGGAAATGTAAGATGTGCTTAAATAAGTTTTAGTTATTTGTTTATTCAAAATTAGTCGTTGAGACTGCAACACAACTAAAACAAAAAAGCATAAGTGATGCTTACCGGCGGGGAAAACGGCCACTCAGTACTCTGAATACAGCAGCCGAAAAACGCAAGAAATTGGAAAGTTTTTGGCATTCCAACCAGAAGCGAAGAGGGTTTGGATGTCCAGTAGAGTTCACGAAACACATGGCAACTTTGCAAGTCGTATTATAATGATATGGCAGTTTTCAACAGCGATACGAAGAAATATATATCTACGGCTTAGAAACGAGGCTGAAATTATATGAAATGACCGGAGTGCAAAGACTACGAAAAGTTAGATAAAACCTTTATTTGCTGGCAAAAAAACCTCATGAACTCAAACACGATAGCCTTGTGAGCAATCGACATACATATGAAGCTATAGAAGTTATGATCGACTACGTGAGAGTCAAACATCGAACTGCTATGAAACCGCTTGTGACAGTTTTACGCACTTTGATGACAAGCGAACTTTTCAACTTTCGACACTCGGTCGCTAAACTGTACGAAATCTCCAAGAATAAATCCCTAATGTCCAAACTAACGGGGAAAACTGAAAGAGGAAATCCTTGTGAGCAATCGACATACATATGAAGCTATATAAGTTATCATCGACTACATGAGAGTCAAACATCGAACTGCTATGAAACCGCTTGTGACAGTTTTACGCACTTTGATGACAAGCGAACTTTTCAACTTTCGACACTCGGTCGCTAAACTGTACGAAATCTCCAAGAATAAATCCCTAATGTCCAAACTAACGGGGAAAACTGAAAGAGGAAATCCTTGTGACCAAACAACATACATTTGAAGCTCCAGAAGTGATTATTGAATACATGAGAACCCATAGAGCAAACTGATAATAATGATCTAACGTGCTATTAGTTTCACGGACATTTGTGACTACGTACTAAACTCGCGCTACAGCATAGCTTGAAATACTGTACGAAAACTCCCGTTTAAAAATTTCCTGATGCCGAAAGAACCATAGAATCTTAAACAAGATATCTTTCTGACCAATCGACATAAATATTAAGCTGTGAAAGTAAGTTTCCAGTCCATAACAGCCGATAGTGCAAACTAGTAAACAGCCACTCGTAGTCCGAAAGTACTGAACTTTTTAGCGCAAATGTATGTGTTACGTTTCCAAACTTTAAGACAAGAAATCGTCCATAGAATGTTCTATATATTTTACAGCAGAGAACTGTGTTATTAGTTATGTAGAAATAAAATAATGGTGCCATTTGGAGAATTATTTCATGTCAAAAGTGCACAACGAAGAAATATATATCTACGGACGCGAGCAGCTTGTTTCACTTTGGTCAAATTCGGACTGTTTCCGACTGGAAACAGCAAAAAATACAAGCAAGTAATGAAATATAGATACCATTCTTTACTCAATGCTGTTTACCTTGGATGTAGGAAGAATAAAATCCTTGTAAATCTCGCCATATACTGTGCATAACTACAATCTGTGACTGATACGGCTAACACCCGAACAGTCTGGCGTTTCCTGCAAATTATTTTGATTGATTCTCATTGGATGTTACACAATGCAGCTGTCAATTCAATGTCTGGAGACTGTGACATGCGCAGTACCGTGACACTGCTCCTTTAAATGGTGCGTCGATATCCGTCTTGTTGCCAAGATAAGTGCTTATGTTGTTGGTTGACTGAGTGGTTAATTCAGCAGCCAAATTTGGGCCAATGTTTATGAAAAAGTCATTAAAGGCCTCGGAAATATCTTTGGCATCGGTGATAATATTATTGAATGAATAAATTTTTCGTTGAATGAATATATCGTTGAACAAGAATAATATTGTTGAATGTGAATGAATATTTTTGTTGAATGAATATATTCTTGAACAAGAATAATACAGTTGTTGAGTTTTTGCACCATTTCGGCAACCAAGTCATTACTACTACACAAGCCGGTCTACCGCCGTTCGGAATGTAACAAATCTTTATCCTTGACTGGTTTTAAGAATGTCATTAGAATTAACGATTATCATTATTTCAAGCGTGTTTCCATTTAAGGATAGTTGTTAATTCAACGGGGAGGATGTGTTGGCGTATGACCGGTTTGAGCTATTTTTAGAACATGTTTCCCGGGTAACTGCCTTCTGACTCTGCTGCGATCGTGCATATGCTTGCCGTAATTATCGAGATTAAGAATGATCTATTGTTCTTTGAGGTGATTTTACTAACGCTGCATTGTCCTGACTATGGTTTGATTGGATTCCCAAAGTGTGGGCACGTGAACTCCCGTGAGATCTGTTCTAAATATAGCTCAATCCGATCATACGCTGACTCACAGACCAAGTATGGGAGATGGACGCTCCTGGTAATGGGCTCCTGAAACTATACACATTTTAGAACGAAAATAAAGCACTCCAACTTACAAATCCTAATATCCACGCGTTTTTCTTCATCCAGAAGACTTCAGATTCAGAACTACTTGTCCACCAGATTTGCCTTTTACTGGATCGAAGCTTGAACAACTTGAAATGCTATTGTAACACTGATTGGCTCAAGTAACCGTAAGATGGATTGCTTTGTTTTCGTTCTGCAATGTGATTGGTTGTCGTTGTGTAAGTGGCCCTGTGATTGGTTGTCGTTGTGTAAGTGGCCCTGTGATTGGTTCTCGTTGTGTAAGTGGCCCTGTGATTGGTTCTCGTTGTGTAAGCGGCCCTGTGTTTAATTATCGTTGTGTAAGCGGCCCTGTGTTTGGTTCTCGTTATGTAAGTGGCCCTGTGATTGGTTCTCGTTGTGTATGAAGTGGCCCTGTGATTGGTTCTCGTTGTGTATGAAGTGGCCCTGTGATTGGTTGTCGTTGTGTATGAAGTGGCCCTGTGATTGGTTGTCGTTGTGTAAGTGGCCCTGTGATTGGTTGTCGTTGTGTAAGTGGCCCTGTGATTGGTTGTCGTTGTGTAAGTGGCCCTGTGATTGGTTGTCGTTGTGTAAGTGGCCCTGTGATTGGTTGTCGTTGTGTAAGTGGCCCCGGTAACAGTAATCGCACAGTAACGTTGAACTGTCGTTTTGATTTTCTCTGCTCCTCGAGATGTCCCTGAATGTATTCTTGTTCTCACAGGGAATGGCGCTCAGTCTAGGAGACAAGATAAATCTGTCCCAGAAGAAAGGAAGCTTCAAGTAAACGATGGAAAATAATCATAATCAACGCGATACTCTTACCTTAGAATGCGTTTGGCACGTAATATCCAGAAACAAGCAAAACTATTAGTAGATCCGTTTATCTAATGGATTAATAATAAGTTAATACTTGATAAGTTAATATTTGGAGTAATACCACCAGCAAGAGGTATGACAGCCGAATTGGCATCTTAAAGATTTGCACTTTTCAGCGGGAAGTTTTTGGCCGATCTTCGAGATGTTTTGGACCATGCATTTCCTGATATTGAAGAATAGTAAACACAAAACATAATTCCAAGGTGCTTAATATTTTCGGGGATATAAGTACTTCTTTCGAACCCTTGTTTTTACGTAAAATGCGCAAATCTTCAAAAGGAGACAATGTGTATATTTTAATTGCTCTTATACATTAACGAACGTATGAGCTTTGTTGGTAAAGAGTTTAAATAAAATCGATTGAATTGGAAACTTATACAGCAAGAGGTGTAGATACGTTTTACTGCAAGATACTATGTTCGACAATTTCTTCCAAAAAGTCGGTGAATTCCAATTCTACTCGGTAATCTATAAGCTAACACCATGGGAAACTACTTTGTTAACTACAAGAAAGTCGAGAAAGCGGGACCGAGTATATGACGAGATGAAGGAGGTAAGGTTGATTGTGAATACGGCTTTGTGCGCTGAGGTCGGGACGTACAAATGTAGATGGTCGAAACTCGCAAAATGGTACATTTCATTAGCTTGTTTTCAAATTCCTCACTCGTCCAATAGCACTGAATGTTTTTCATTTGAGTTAGTCACACATTTTGTGCAGACGCAATAGGTGAATGAATCCCATAGCCCCGAACGGAGGCAAGGTACGTTCATAGAGTAAGCCAGTAATTAAAGGAAAAGCGCGAGGGGAATGTAAATGAAAATGCAAGTGGGAAAAATATCCCCCCACAAAGACAACCCAGTCACGATTTTGCGCAAATCAGAAAGCTCGCAGGAGGAAAGCTTTCAGTCTCGCTTTCTCGATTATCTTTTGGTTAACACAGTAGTTTCCCATAGATTACGCCAAAAACTTAAAAGTACGAATCTTTGACGCCAATTCGGCTGTCACAATACCTGCGGGCTAATCAATCAATCAACTGAAATAAAGTATGATATAGACAAGTTGAACGAAGTTTCTTTTATTGTTCATATATCAATAACAAATTGAAGTGTCCGACCGTGGGATCTAACACCGAGATTGCTTCCGCAGGAAGATGTTTCTAATAGGACTTCTCAAACGGTAAATCATTAGGAAGCATTGTTTGCATGTTGAATACTATTATTGACCACAAGGCTTGTTTGTCATCGTTATTTTCTGTAGGTCATTTAAACAAACTTGCTCAGTTGTGTAGTGGACAAGACAGGACTACGAAACATTCGTGTGGTGGAAGGTTCGAGAGAGACTACGTGCGCTTCACTTCTAGTCATGTGATGTAATCCTTGTTACTAGTGTCTTGATCAGTGTTTGAACTAACCGGCTATCTTTTCCTTCACTTCTTGTTATGTGAAGCCATTCCTATGATGTAATCTTCTTGAAACTTTGTGTTTTGATCAGTGTTTAAACAAACCGGCTGTCTCGTATCCAGGCGGGAAGGGCGAAAAAGAGGAACGCCTGGCAAATAATTATTTCAACATGGAGTTTAATTTGTGCAAAAAAAATATGGAAATATTCTTTCCTTTGGCAGTCCAGTCTCCATACCCTTATAATTCTTGTGTCGAGAACTAAGATTTTATTTTACCTGTGTCAGAATTTTGTTCTCTCGCTCGTGTGGCTTTAAAAGTCCGTTAGGTTAAAATAGATGGTTTGCACTCAATCCCCAGAGATTCAAATGACAAAGGGCATGGCGGCCTCGATGTAACGTGCAAAAAAAGGTCTATTAACAAAATGAAAGGGATAATCAACGAAAAAATAAGCTTCGACAGAAGAACCATATGTTTACCGTACTACTTTTCACTGGAAATGCACGCGATTCGTGATATCACATCCGCCGGGTCTTAAAATTTCAGATTTCGGCTTCTGCCGGTAATGTCTGCCCATGGACCGAAGTTTGATTCAGTTCCCAGTGGAACTGAGTGATTAACGCCATATATTGTTAATCGACATCACAAGTATGGAGATGAGAATAGCGCCTGCATCAAACGAACGAAAACCGTAGTAAAATTAATCTATCTTACACACAGTGGTTGCAGCTGAACGTTTGGGTCAAAGGTCAACAGCCAATGAGATCGCTCGGTAGTTCAAACGATTAACTGAATAACAAGGATTACATCATTGGTACTTAAGTCTTCACCTACACTATTAGACACGTTTGTTGAAATGGCCAACAGAAAATAACAATGACAAGCCTTGTGATGACAATGATTGTATGCAGCAGAATACCAGTAAACAAACTTCCTAATGATTTATGAGTACAAGTATGTGTAAACGCCCGTAGTATCAAAACATCTCTCGGGGCTGTACCCCTGATTCATTTGCTTTCTCGGTGTTTTGATTCACGGACAAACACTTGAACTTGTTTTTTATATAACGTAATACATTCATTCGACATGGAACTCGAGACTTGTCTACCGTTGCACTGTTCATTCAACTTCATCACTAATATAGCAATTCTCCGATGTGGTAAATGTGTCGACGGACGTTCATTGTTTTCCTGGCAAGCGAACTCTGGAAAGGAAAATACTTTAACTAATGTTTCAGATTCTTCAGAAAGCCTGCGGAACGGCGCGCGGGGTAGGAAGGAGAGGAAGAGAGCTCTGTTCCTCCCACCGTTTAAGAGTGATTGAGTAATTCTCAGATCCGTAACTGTTGTATTCCATCCTGCCGACCAGGCTACCATTTTATGGTCAGTGCCGTGTTTAGTTTCTCTATCGCGTGGTACTGAGTATGTAACAGCTTTTGAGCCTAGAAAACAAATGGAAACAAGATTTTACAAACTTCACAAACCGTGCCCGGTTTTGAGCAGAAAATATCCGGCTTTTGAAAATGACATTAACTGACTTTAGAGCTGGAATAAAAGCTCTGTGTTGCCAGTCTATGGCTCATTTGCAATAAAGGGGCTTTACCTTTTCCGAGTCGGCACCTCCTAGCCATTCTCTGTGGAAAGAGAATAAACATAAATCGCGAATGTCAGAACGATATGTCAACGATAAGATTTCATCATCATATCACCGCGACCCTGCACATCAACACAACGATGACGATAATAATAAAGATAGTAGAGCGCTTTTCACGACGACCATCGTGATCATTATCATCTCTCATTACCATCATCATAATCGGCTCGGCTTGTGATTTCCAAGTGCCAGTTAACACAGAAATATGTGGCTTATTGCTGAACTAGCAAATGAAGATGTCAGTTATCAAGCCTTTTTACCTGTACAGTGTTTCTACGGCAGGGTTGTTATTGGGATCCCTGTTCCTGCAAAGAAACAAAACAACAAATGCATACTTCAGTAATGTGGAGATCAGTGTACCAGAAGCTTATCCATGTCATGGAACCAATCACAAGCTAGATATAGCATAGTCGGAAAAATCCCAGACGGTCGGCGATTTCGATGTTTTCCGATCGTCTCCAATGTGACTCTCGCCGATCGACTACGCCGACGCTTTCCAGATTTCTGCGATCATCATGATATATGAAAACAAAAATCCCGGTCTGGCACAGTCGGCGATCTGTTTTGCTCGGCCCAGACTCGGACGGACCCCACACAATCAATTTCCTGCATCTTTTATTTATCGTCGCCGATGGTTGCCGACAGTTCTACCAAATATCGGGAACATCTGGGACGGTCGGGAAACATCGAAATCCTCAATCATCTGGGACGGTCGGGAAACATCGAAATCCTCAATCATCTGGGACGGTCGGGAAACATCGAAATCCTCAATCATCTGGGACGGTCGGGAAACATCGAAATCCTCAATCATCTGGGACGGTCGGGAAACATCGAAATCCTCAATAATCTGGGACGGACGGGAAACATCGAAATCCTCAATCATCTGGGATGGTCGGGAAACATCTAGGATTTTTCCGACATGAAAACCAGGCTTATTTATGGGAAGATCTCCATACGACGCCGTGACACTCTGAGATGGTTTCCCTATTGGGTTTGTTCTTCTGATCCAATCAAATTACGGTATACAGCTAATCTTGCTGTGTTTCCGGCTGAAGTTTAACTTTGAATCTATGGTACGATCTGTTCTAATGGTGAACCTAGAGAAACAATTTTACTTCATGTATCAACAATGTGCAACCAAACTAGAAATTAAATTATTTTTATTTGCACCCCAGTCGTAAATCTAACTTGTTGTTACTAACTCAGTATTTGATTGGATAACAGCTTTGATTGACGTGTTAGACGTTAAGTTTAGCATATTGGACTCGTTTCTTTCGTGGACAACCGCAGCAAACAGACCAACAAGGTTCTATTTCTTGTGGATAGTTCAAAATAGTACAAAATGGCGATTGTAAATTTGACCACAATGCTTTACAAATCTAAAACAATCCAAATAACACGAAGAAATGACGACCTGCATTGGCGACAGCTTTAGTATCCCCGGCTCTTCCACTGGGCTTGATTAGAGTAGATTTCGTATGAGTGGGACAAACTACGAGAATGACTACGGTACGGTTACTGTACGGCATGCCGTAACCTTACTGTTGTTATCTTTCTGATCCAATCAAATTACAGAGGTACGGTACAGTACGGGTACAGTAAAGTACGGGTACGGTAAGGCTACGGACATGCCGTAGTTTGTCCCACTCATACGAAATCTGCTCTTCTTGTCAGGTTACATTACCGTATTTCCTCGAATAGTTTGCATGGTATTTTCCTACGATACTACTGACAGTTCAAGGTCGAAGTGTTTCACTTACTTTGTGTGCACACGACAGGATATTAAGATAACCATGCAGTCGGCGGTACGCGCTAGATGTGGCCGGTATGGTTAGGAAGTGGGGAAGCGGATGTTTACATATCAATATACGTATAATCGGCAACCAAAATATAACGCCAATTTATCACTAAAATCACCACATTTGAATTGATCATTTTGTACAAATGTAATTGTGGTCTCTTTGAGCAGACATAGAGCTTTGCATTATTCTCTTCTGCAAAATGAAATCTCAGAAATAGATGTGAAAGGTTCTGTCAAAATAACATGTGGTTTCCGAAAGGTTGGAGGAAACTCGTTTTTTTAATTTTACAGCTGCAGATTACCGTCAATCAAACGAAATAACCCTACGTATGTCGAGCTGCGTGCCGCCATATATGGCAATACATTAGTTTGTGTGTGGATAGTTCATGGTTATATCTCTCAGAGTTGAAACTACTTCCCAAAACAGGGACTGGGGCAGAAAAGGTAACAGCCGTGTTTATCAACAACTTTGACACTCGTGTTTCACGGCCTTTCAGTGAAATCCAAGAGGGAATACCCAGACCATTTAACAAACGTTCTAATTGGCTTTCATAGAAACACAAGTAGATATTGAAGTGCAATTCTACCAAAATTGCCATGAATTCTGAGAGTTTTAGTCAGTTTAGGCTTTTGACGTCGGCTAACATTAAGGAAGATTTGAAATATAATTCTGAAAGCGAATAGCGATTGGTCCTAGATCGTATGATTACTAATACAATTACAGAAACAAAGCTAAGAGAACGATGTTATAGACTACAGTCTCCGCCCAGTCTATACCTTTACAGTAATTTGGCGATTTTAATATATTACAACAACAACTGGAGAGGATTTCCACAAAGGAAGCTAATAAAAACGATCCGTAAATGGTAACTGAAGGGACGTGAATACCGAGCGAGGAAGAAACAAAGATTTTTGATGCGAGCACTGATCCCAAGTACCTGTTGTGCCCAGACTAGATAAGTGTCGGTAAAAATACTTTATTTCGATTTCTGAAAATCGAATAAAGGCAACTTTTTCGGTGAGAAAAAGCACAAACAGCTTTCAAAAAGATGTTTGCGAAAATGCACTAAGTTTGGACAAAGCATTTTTTTTTACATCAGCGGTTATTGACACTAAAACGGATGACTGTACACAGACTAAAGTATGTTAAAAATCCGTAAAACAGCTGCAAAAAGCGGTAGGGCGACAATTTACTCCTTCGGCACAGAGCGCGGAAAATATCGACTCAAGAGGATTTCAAAGGAACCGAGTCGATGTTTCTTTGTTCAAAAACGGCTGTAGGCCAATAGGTTAGAAAATATTTACTTCTAAAAAACAAGGACATTTCAAAAATAGGCCTGAAATTGAAATATTTGGATTCACGAATGGGGGTTGATTTCCTTCGAGGAACGTAGTCCGAGAATAAGCATTTAACAAAATCAATAACACAAAATCAATAACACGTTATCGAGTCCGGTATCGAATTGTATTCGCTTACCTTGACTAAATTATCATGAATTGGCCATCAAGGTTTTTGGTTAATGACGAAACGTAAAGGAGATGCTCAATTAATTCGTCGAGCTTCACGCATTGAACTTTGTCATTATTACACGAGCGCCAATGTTTGGTCTAAATCACTAATCTTTAACTCCAAAGTAAGGAATTGAATTCTATGTGAATCCATTTAAACAGAATTCCCGTCATCGTGTTTCTTCGGTTTAAACAACGCGCTATTGTATTATTGGCGCCGAGAATCTAATGCATGGAATGGAATTCAGACTTGCTGCTTTCCCGTCGTTATTGTAGTGTGATTACTGGAGAACTGAATTC
Organism: Actinernus sp. WN-2022; assembly: GCA_030867875.1. Classification (NCBI taxonomy): domain Eukaryota; kingdom Metazoa; phylum Cnidaria; class Anthozoa; order Actiniaria; family Actinernidae; genus Actinernus; species Actinernus sp. WN-2022. The sequence goes on along the minus strand of JAOWCC010000577.1, from coordinate 104,833,915 downwards.
ATAGCGCTAGTTTAAGTTTCAACACAAGGGATGGACTAGAGACGGGCGGAATTAAAAACGGGCTTCATTATACCAGAAAAGTGATTCGGCATTCAGCGTAATCTACAACGACAAAACACAACGCCATCTGAAGTATTATACAGTGGATTTAAAACACGAAACACAGCAAGAACTTAACTTTAATATCAATACTATGCATGGAGAAAGGATAGCCGGTGGCACCTGTCGTGTAATCAAAAAACATCAACTTGGGAAAAAGCAAACCTTTGATAGCGACTTCATCCATTTTAAGCGAATTTCTGTTAGCGTGAAAGTAAAATTCGCCTAGTAAATAAACTGAAAAAAGACTTATCGGATCAAACAATAGCTACAAATTGAAGACTTTTGCATTCCGCTTTGTTGCACTGTCTGCGGCTTTTGTTAAACCAAGTTTAGCTTGGCTATATTTCCTTGTTTAATAATACTCACGCCTCTCAAATTAATCGACAAAGACTAAACCACCCTCATTTACAATTGTTGACGCCTAAACCCCGAAAACATCTCATTGATCAACATCTTGTTGATACCGCGATATTCATCATACGGATGGCAGCTGTCCCTTCGCAAAGTCCCACACTTCTCATGGATCCCACAAACTAATAAAACGCGTAGCCGGGTTATTAGAAGCCTCCGAAATCCCAAAGAGATAGCTTGAACTGAATTCAACCAACGCACAAGCGACCTTGGGACAGTTTCAACAGAAAGTTCGACAATTACTTCGGGCTTTGAGCTGCATAAGCTGGGCTGGCTGAGCGAGTTTTAATTCCTAAATTAAAACAGCCACGTCCTTGCGAAGAGTTCTCGCAGTGCGTTCATGGCATCGAACGGAAGGAATCTGTTTTGACAGAAACGGAACTTGTAAAAGGGGGTTTAAACAGGATAAGACTTCGGGTTCCTGACTTGACAAAGAAGAAGCCTTAATCCGCTGAGGATCACTTTAAACTTGCATAATTAATGTAATCTTCAAGCTGATATAACTGCACTTTAAACCGAACTCCTAATGAGCGATAAATCTTCGGAACTCCTAAATAGACGAGACAAGCTTGGGTTTTGAAATTCAAATGTTAAAATGCTAAGGCTGTTTCCCTGAGAGGAACATTCATCTCGCAGCGGCAGCGGCTTGAGACCTCTAAACTGATGATATAGTCTCAAAACAGTCTTAAGCTGAGACATTGTGCTCTAAAACCCTAAATTCTAGGTATCTGCCATTTAAGAGCAACTCTGGTAATAATTCAAACTATGGAAGGATTCACAAACGCGAATATTTCCATCTTAAATTACTCAAACTTTACACCAAGTAACGAAGCTCAAGCGTTTGTTGAGCGGCTGTCCATAGTAATGTGGGTTCTCTTGTCGGCCATTTCTTGTGTGAACTTAATGGGGAATGGTACTCTTATCTATGTTATTTGTTCAAGAAGAAGACTCCGCAAGCAAGTTTCCCCAAACTGGTTTGTACTCTCACTTGGGGTGGCGGACTTTTTGGTCGGTGGGTTCACACTCTCCAATGCTCTCATGTGTAGATATAGCACAACCTTGGAGACTGTCTGCTCCGAGCCTCATTTCTATTATGCTCAGCTAGTGTTAGACCATATTTGCTTCACAGCCTCCGTTGTGAATCTCTGCGTTCTAACATTGGACATTTATCTCGGGGTTATGCACCCTTACAGATATCAAACTTTTATGACAGCCTCTACAGCAAGTGTTATCATTTTCACGGCTTGGTTGGTCTCAATCGCACAGAACATCCCACTTCTGGTATACTTCATGGAGCCAACCCACCCGAAAGAAGCACTGCTCGCCGATTCTGTGATCCAAGTCAGCTTTATGACGGCGATTCCGAGCTTTTTCATGATCTATGCGTACGTTCGCATCTTCATAGTAGCTCGACAACACACTAAAGCCATAGAGAAGCTCCAAGTTGAAGTAGCCTTGAACGAGAAAGAAACGAAACTAAACAAAAGGGGGAGAAATGGAACAGTGAAAGCAGTTGCAGTCATGGTGGCTATCTTTCTGTTTTGCAATGCATTTTATCTATATTATTGCATATGCGAATACTGGCAGGAATACCTCACATTTTCCATCGAGCTTCGAGTCGTGACGATACTGCTAAGGCATTTCAACTCGACGCCGAATTTCTTTGTCTACACTCTCTTGCGTAAAGACTTCCGAAAGGAGCTTACGATGTCTCTACGATGGCGACGGAAAGACAATAAACCAGCAAGTACTGATATGTTTACGTTTTAGAACGAACCCTCGCTACTAACAGTGAGATAACCAACTTTTTCACAATTTTTCAAGGCATGAAATAAGGCAGCAAACAGGCTACTCCGAAGCTTACTGTAATGATGAAATTTACGGCTAATAAGGGTTACGTATATATTGTACCGCAACCAGGCGGTAGCCGTCTATTCGCTCTTTATCGTACAATTACTGAGCATCAATGCAAATAATGAATGCGCTTATTTTCAGCAGTGGTATCATATATTTAATTGCGTGTACTTTTTTCTGTCTGTGTCTTTGATTAGGTGTCTGTGTCTTTCTGTCTGCTAAATAGCTAGTGGCTGCTTGGCTTAAGTATCGTTTTTACGCAGCAGTTAAACTGTAAGTTAGGTATACCTTGTTGAATTGTAAAGTGAATGTACTTTCTGAATAATGTCCTTGGCTGATTCATCGTCAACAGGCCGTATTTGCGCTCCACCATTTATACAACCTAGAAAACATGTAAAAATAACACAAACTAGTAACAAACAAGAAAGAACAGTTTCAACAAAGGAATCTTTGATTAACTAATGGTGGTAAACGCTGTTGTGATCCGGCTTCTCAATTTCTATATATTCAGTGGCGTTAATCTGTCCGCATTATATGTAAAGACCGTGGGAAAAATAAACAGAGGAAAGAAAGGGAATATTTTAATGCGTATTAAATATTTTAAAGGGTGAATTTATTTACTTTGGTATGGAAAAGGAACAATAATTATATGAGGATAGATCTCCGTGAGAAATACTTTCTTCAATAAGGGTTTCCAAGAGCACTCGTTCTTGTTGGATGGTTTCAGTACATTTAAGTCAAAGGGTTCTTAAGAATTCAACTAATGAGGAATATACAAAAAGCGTCTATATGATAATGGCTTTTGCTCACGGAAAGATTTTAGTCCATAAGGCAGATCTTGATTAGGTAGTGAGCATTTAAAAGAGCCGTAAAATTCTGAGCGACTCTCAAAACAACGTACCTGAGGGACAAGCCATGACTTCTACAAAGTCATAAGGGCACTTTCCTCGTTTAAGTTTTTGTACTAAATTCTACGAGAAAGAGAAAATTACGACATTTCAGTTGTAGAGATATTTACGTCAATTCAACGAGTCGGTCAACACGGGGCGGCGGAGGCATTCGTGTGATAAATTCCTAGGTATGTATAGGGTTTTCCGCCCCGATTTTCACCACTGAGTTGTCTATAACCCAAAATTCCACATAGTTTTACGAAAAACCCGAACCCTGAAATCTAAATTAGGTTCGACCTGTACCATCGCACATATATAATACGCCATAAACAAGAATGCCCCCTCCCCCGGGGAGTCAACACAAATTCGTACAATACAATCAAGGGATAGAAATATGGAAAAATTAGACCGTTGTCAGATATGACATGAATTAACGAGGACTAACAACAGTCGAGACATTCCTACATAACAATCAAGGGATAAATAGGGAAAACCATAGTTAATAGAGTGGAATTGTTAGGAAACCCGGCAAACTTCAAAAGGGCTAACAAAGGCGCTGCGATTTAGGTTGGAAGGGGTAAGACAAAAGATTGTGCACGATCATAGTTCATTAGCGTTCCCTGAACGACTCAACTCACACGTTTCTATTGGCTGATTGATTAACATGTTGGAATTTCTATTGTGTTTTGTGCACGGTAGTGGTTGAAAAAAGCTAACAAAGACATATAACAAAGAAGGTCCCTGAGTTTCCTAACCATTCCACTCTATTAACTATGGTAAAACATAGGGGCAATAAAGACATTACAGTTGTAAAGATGTTACATGGGTTAAAGCGGAGTAATTGCTAGAACACAATCAAGGGAGGGTCCTCACATCTCGTTACATCATTTTTCCTGGATTGAACTAATGTCTACGTGACTGAACAGTTTTGTACTACTATATAAGTTCTACCAGAGAAAGGGGAAAGAAAGGGAAATAAAGAAACATCAGTTGTATAGCTACTATATTACACAACCCAAAGCGTATCGATAACCGCCAACACAACACAGCACAATCGGCTATTTGCCATATCTCAATATACAATCGTTTCCTCGTGAACTGAACTAATATCTAAATGATCAAACAAAGTTGTACGACGATAGCACTAATTCCATCTGTTTTCATCCGTGTAAAGTAATTATCTGGCGGTTTCTTTAGTGCTACGTCCGGAGGTTTTCTGCGAAATTGTTCGATAAATCGATGGCCGCAGAACTTTTGTTTTTGATCAAACAATAATTCAACAGCCCCCAAAGATCATGAAAACGGTAATTGGTAGCAAGGAGGGTGAAGCAGACGAACTTATCGGATCAAAAATTCTGAATGTGAAACAATGTTCTTTAATGTATGGCTGGCTTCAAAAGCGACAGTACGACGACACCTACAGGTCATACTGCGAATGATTGTGTGTGTGTTTGTATTTTGTATTTGCTTTACTCGAAGCACAGGAAGAAATTCACCAAATTGGCAACAAAGTTACAATGCTGAGGGACAGCGAATGTCACACCTCTTAACCACAGCTGAAAAATAAAGTGGATTTCGCAATGCGGTATGCAGTGACACTTAGATGGCTTTTCAGCCCTTCTGAACCAATCAAATTGCAGAGTTCTGATACGGTAAGATTAAGGACATTTTCCGCATTACCTTCTCACTAATAAAAAAATCCTCTTCACAGAATGGAACAAACTGTCTTATGTTATAATCTTGTAGTCTCCCGTCTGTTACCTGAATATTACGAAAGCCATACGCTGAGGCGAACTTGAGGGCATCTTTCCCGTCCACCTATAAACAAAAAATAAAAGTCGATGAAAATAGTAGAACGAGGAGTCACTAATTAGAACTTATTGGTGGGTCGCGCTGGCAGTCATGTTGGTTGGGTGGAAAAATATACCTCATTAGCTAGTATTGTTATACCTACCAATACGGCTGCTACGCTTTTGTGATTTTATGCCCTTAGGAATGATTACAATAGAGTTTGACCACATACAAAGTTTTGTCTCAAAAACAGAACTGAAGACAATTCTGTACCCAGTTCACACTATCGCACTTTTCTCTTCGCTCTAGAAAACGTTTTCCTGAAATGGTCGAGGAGAGGGTTTGGGGGGGGGGGGGGGCTCGGGGGAAACGCCTGAGGAGAACACGAAATACCACCATGGCTCAAGATTGGGCACGAATATGAACCAATGTTCCAAAATCTCCCCTCGAATTATCAAACAGGAGGCTCCCCATTTATTGATTTCGGACTAAAATAAACTGGGAGGACACTTAAAACTAGTCTTCCTGCAAATAAGCGAGAAAATCCCTCAGATATACTCCCCCGTTATCCAAAACAGGACAAGCTGGCCCTGTCTCACGTCGAGTCGTTAAACAGAGTCATGTAAGACACCCGGATTTTTTCAATATAATTATACTAGTGTCAGCCAAACATGTATTCATTTTTATATCACAAAAAAGCTTTATAAAGCAAAGCGAGAAGGGCAACCCAGACCGCTAGAGAATCCGCCCCTTTTAGTAAATTACTCCAGTTTCAAACCTTATTCGGGAATCAGTGAAAGAGTGACCTATTGACCTCTCAGGTCGGTCCTAACTGTAATCATGATATCGAAAGAAAGCATCAATAAATTTGTTTTATGCTGAGTTTCAAAACGCCTTCTCAGTTGGTACTATAATGAGTTTATTAGCGTATTTCTTCGGCAAGTTGAGTTCCAATCTTTTTAGAATAAACACAGCACGCGGGGTGGAAATACTTGCTTCGCGCTTTAAAATTTAAGTCTTTTAAAAGCAATATATTGAAAATAGGACAAAGTACTTGGGAGAACAAAACCCTTCTAAACTCTCCAAGTTTTAACGGACCTGAAACAACCATAGGGGCTCATCAAAGTCAGGACCCGGCTAATCCTCGGATCGAATTGGAATTTAGCGTGTTGGTGTTCGTGGAGGGTGAAAACCGGAGAACCCGGAGAAAAACCCTCGGAGCAAGGGCGAGATAACAAACTCAACTCACATGTGGCGCCGTGAACGGGAATCGAAGGCAAGAGACAAAGCGCTTAACCACTGCACCACCCCTTCTAGTAAACCGTGATGTCCTGGATTCGAGTCACCGCAACAAACGTTTAAGCCATCAATGAAAGATAAGGGCTGAACATTATTAATGATTAAGAAGTACTGCAGCAAATCGTCAAAGCAAAATTCGGCGAGTCTTTTGAAAATCGCTCAGTATTAAAACCGGCAGAACAAAGAGCTGAAAAAAATTAAAGGCGTCAACGAAGATTATGAAATATGATAAAGATATGTATTCATTAGCCTGCTACTCAGACAAACTATGTATTCATAAAGCTTGTTGAGGAAAACGGAAGGGGGCGAATTCACTAGAGGGGACTGCAAGACGTGAGAAATTCACTAGCGATTTCGCTAGTAAAGAGACAATCACCGGCCATAACACTAATAGCTCGCGGATAAGATTTTTGTACTAACCAATTTCAGGCTATACACTACTGCTCCAATATCGCGCAAATTGAAGTTGGTTTGCTCAAGCGTTTTTTAAATTTTCCATTAATTGGTGCGTTCCGCCCACATCAGCTGATATTAGACTGTAGGAAGTTATTATCACTATTAATCACCGCAGATCGGTAAACCTGATGCCGTGATTGCGTCTGTAATATTTAGTGCGACTCTCGTGTCTACTTCTCTTTCGCGTTCAGAACTTTGCACTTGAATATTATTGCGACAAATGTTCAGAAAACAGGTGACACTAATGATGCCAACTTAAGATCGATTTGAATACTTCTACTCGGTAATTACAGCTTGGGGTAACTCGGCTATATCCTCAAGAGTGTCAGGAAGCTTCTGTTTAGGAACAGGTGAGACATTAATCGACATAAATATTGTATTTGACACGAGAAGATAAAATCTGCAGGAATCGATATCGTATGTCACAATATCAACGTGACATTTGTTTGTGATAGATTACCGTGGGTTCAAGAGGCTGGAAGAAGTCAAAAGAGCCGAGAGAGAAGCGAAAGAATAACACGAAGAGCCTCTGGTGTTATCCGTTGACAATCTCACTTCCATGCGAACATTAGGTTCAGAATTTGAACCTCGTCCCTGATTGGATAATCTACTCATTACCAGGCGCAACCGTGAGTACTGGATGGAACGGTAATTTTCATTGGCTTATCAATGGCCCTGCCCCAGCAAAACCAGTTTGACGTGTTTTCTTGATTTGAAACTCAGCGCATAGAAGTGACTCTACTTAAGACCAACATATATTATTTTCCATAGTTTTTCAGACCTAACCCCGAATCTGCCTTTAACAGCGTTACCTAAACCAATCACATTTTTCGCCGTGGTTTGTTCTGTTTTTCACTGGTTAGCTCAGTTAGTAGACCACGGTCTAGAGTGCGAGAGGTCAGGGGTTCGAATCCCGGCCGCGTGTCCTTGGGTAGGGACGTATAAGCCGTTGGCCTTGTCTCCTTCCTCTTCTAATCTATACGAGGCCGGGGGACGTGAAAGAACCTGTTGTGTTATTTCGAGAAAGAGTAGGAGATTGTCTCCCGACACAACAGCCCGAGGTACTAATGATCACTCGTGATTGTAAACTGCACGGCAGCACATTGCGCCACAATAGCAGTCCGTGTCACAAAAAATAATTGTGAAGAGCATTTGAATATATTCATATAGAATTTGCGCTACATAAATGAATACCTTTACCTTTTACATAGGACGTATCACAATAATATCCTTGTGAAGCGCATTTGGATATATTCATATATAATTTGCACTATATAAATGAATACCTTTACCTTTTACATAGGACGTATCACAATAATAACCTTGTGAAGCGCATTTGGATATATTCATATATAATTTGCACTATATAAATGAATACCTTTACCTTTTACATAGGACGTATCACAATAATATCCTTGTGAAGCGCATTTGGATATATTCATATATAATTTGCACTATATAAATGAATACCTTTACCTTTTACATAGGACGTATCACAATAATATCCTTGTGAAGCGCATTTGGATATATTCATATATAATTTGCGCTATATAAATGAATACCTTTACCTTTTACATAGGACGTATCACAATAATAACCTTGTGAAGCGCATTTGGATATATTCATATAGAATTTGCGCTATATAAATGAATACATTTACCTTTTACATTTGACCTATCACAATAATAACCTTGTAGTTTGTGAAGCGCATTTGGATATATTCATATAGAATTTGCACTGTATAAATGAATACTTTACCTTTTTCTCGATTTATTTTGAACATCATGTCAAAAGAACAAGTGAAATTAAGATAAATAAATGAACATGTGCGCACTCATACTCCCGTATGAAAATCACAGACTAAAAAGGCTCGAAAACCACACACGTTGTGACGGCACACCGCATTGTGATAGCTTTCATATGGGAGTACCCGCCCCCGCCCCCTCCACGTAGTACCCACCTCCCCGCGTATTAACCTTATTTGTTTCGTAACAGGTAATTACCTGTAAAGTCACTTCCTTGTAGTCATTGTTCCGCAGGGTCTTGTATGTAATCGTCTCAACTTTCTGATCGAATAACTGCAAAGAAAGTTCAGAAAAAAATGTTTCGGATTCACGATGTGTAAAATTGCTGAAAGCCTATATAAAATAGGCTAAATTAGCCTTATACATGCTTTGAGGTTGAAAGTATGCCCACCTACATTGTAGCCTAGTGCACGCTGTAAGGTTGGCAATAGACACACCTAGCCTAGTGCACGCCGTAAGGTTGGCAATAGACACACCTAGCCTAGTGCACGCTGTAAGGTTGGCAATAGACACACCTAGCCTAGTGCACGCTGTAAGGTTGGCAATAGACACACCTAGCCTAGTGCACGCCGTAAGGTTGGCAATAGACACACCTAGCCTAGTGCACGCTGTAAGGTTGGCAATAGACACACCTAGCCTAGTGCACGCTGTAAGGTTAGCAATAGACACACCTAGCCTAGTGCACGCTGTAAGGTTGGCAATAGACACACCTCGCCTAGTGCACGCTGTAAGGTTGGCAATAGACACACCTAGCCTAGTGCACGCTGTAAGGTTGGCAATAGACACACCTAGCCTAGTGCACGCTGTAAGGTTGGCAATAGACACACCTAGCCTAGTGCACGCTGTAAGGTTGGCAATAGACACACCTAGCCTAGTGCACGCTGTAAGGTTGGCAATAGACACACCTAGCCTAGTGCACGCTGTAAGGTTGGCAATAGACACACCTAGCCTAGTGCACGCTGTAAGGTTGGCAATAGACACACCTAGCCTAGTGCACGCTGTAAGGTTGGCAATAGACACACCTAGCCTAGTGCACGCTGTAAGGTTGGCAATAGACACACCTAGCCTAGTGCACGCTGTAAGGTTGGCAATAGACACACCTAGCCTAGTGCACGCTGTAAGGTTGGCAATAAACACACCTAGCCTAGTACCTGCAAGCAAAAAGTGCTTCTTTTCTAAATATACTATCTAAAATACTTATGAGATTCAGTAGTCTTTAGGTAGGGGTTTGTGAGCAAGGGGTATGCATGCAGCGAAAAGGCAATTGAAGGGGTAGTCAGCATTCGGATTATAAAAATAAGAAAGAAGTAAAAAAGTGGAAGAGAGGATGAGAAGGCAAAGGCAACATCTGGAGGACGTAGGGGTGGTGGGGACGGGCTAGCAATGGATTAGCAAAGACATTCCCCTCACCTGTTCAGCTGCGTATTTAAAAATATGTTCAAGAAATCCACCCTGTCAGCAAGAGTGAAAACAAAACTCAATAGATGAACATTTCAGATATAACATACAGTATAAGTACAAATCGCTGAAGAGGTTCCTGAGCATGGTAATTTGATTCACTGATGAATCAAAAGTAACAAATGTCATGATTATTGCCATCACTTTCCACATGAAGTTCTACACTAAAGGGGCAATGACAACCCCCAAATGATAAACGTTCTTTTGACGAAAGACATAAATAACTACTCAGATTAGCAGAGTATGCTTTACAGGTATACTGGAGAGAATGTTGATGAACAACGGCAAAGATTCGGGTGGTTGGAAAATACTGCTTTTAAGAGAAATTTAGAGCGATTTGAAATCAGTTCATTATAACTGGAATCAGGTTTCTAGAATAAGCTTTTGTAATCCACTTTAATCTTTGCCATCCTCTATTGTAAAAGTTTGAAAAGCATACCAGGACATTCACATGTTAATTCTCTTCAATCTCAAGGAGCTATTTTTGTAGTTTTGTTTTAAAGAAACTTGAAGGTTCAATTCGATTGACATCAGTGCATCATTTTGTTTTCAACATTTTCAACATTTTCACTACCATATTCCACTTCTATTCCTGCCAGAGTTGTAAAATTCTGTGAAGGCTTTCATCCAATCACTACTTTCCATACAGCCTAATTACACCACTGTTTGGTGAACCCTTACCGATCCACCACCAGAATGACCCAGTAAGTCCTCGCCCTCTTTACTTGTGAACCTAAACCAAAAAGACAAGCACTTTAGAATAGGCACAACACTGATGTTCTCCCCATCACAGTTACTCCGCTCGTGAAAACGAGGCGAAAGGTGACTCGTCCGCCGTACAAACGTAACATTCCTACCTACAGTAATACATACTTCGACTCGTAGCATCGCTCAAGTAACCACTTGCCTCGTTTTCATGCAGTTTTGAACTTTACATGACAATGGCTGAAGGAACTGTGAAGGGAAGTATTCACCGAGTTCATGATGCAAGCAGCAAACTGGATTAAGAACAAAATACTTCAATTTCTATATCACCCAGGCCCCTCTCTGTCCTTTGCAATGTATACACTAATTTATATCGATTCCTTTCCCCAGATACAAAATAATATGTAATACGTATGTTGCAGTAGTTTTTAAAACATAAATATTTCTTTAGAATGTCTTCATGATTTTCTAACTCTAAGTGCATTCCACTGTGATCAGTTTACCAATTGTTTCGGTACTCGGTCACATATCCCAGTTAGCTCAGTGGTTAAGCTCCGGTCTGTTGAGCGGGAGGTCGCAGGTTCAAACCCCGGCCGGACCAACACTCAGGGTCTTAAAATAACTGAGTAGAAGGTGCTGCCTTTGCGAAACAACTGCAAATGGTTAGACCTTCACGTCTTCTCGGATAAGGACGTAAAATCGTAGGACCAGTGTCCCCAATTAGTTGCAAAGCTAAATACATTTGACACTTCAATAAAGTTACTTACTTACTTGTCAACTAAGTGTAGTCTCATCCACCAGTAATCCCTAGAATATCAGGGGAGCCGGGGTGGCGCAGGGTTAACCTCTCACCTCTCACCTCTGTGACCCGGGTTCGATTCCCGTTCGCGGCGCCACATGTGAGTTGAGTACCACTTTTAGAGCCAGGTTTTTATACATTTGAGAAGAATCACTGCCTTCACCGGGGTCTTTGGTATGAGAGGCAAAAGTGCTAACTCACTAAATTGACAAAGAAAGGCCTATTTCATGATAAACAAAACTATAGAAACATATTTAAAACTTCACAAAACCTGAGCTAACTTTCTAACCTCCAAGTTAGCTCAGAGGTTAAGCTCCTGTCTGTTGTGCGGGAGGTCGCAGGTTCAAACCCCGGCCGGACCAACACTCAGAGTCTTAAAATAACTGAGTAGAAGGTGCTGCCTTTGTGAAACAATCTCGTTCTCAAACTGCAAATGGTTAAACCTTCACGTCTTCTCGGATAAGGATATAAAATCGTAGGTCCCACGTCGGCCTCAAGTTTATCAGTCTCACCAGACTGTCACGAGTTACCAACGTTAAATAAAGTTGCTTTACATTACTTTACTTTTCGTAACAATAACTTACATGGTATCGATCTCAGCAGATTCTACACTTCTGAAATCTGGACTATTTTCAATTATCATTGTCTCCACTTCAACTGAAAAGGTGGAAAAAGTTTACATTGGTAAGTTAATAACTCTCTTTTGGGGGCTTCTCAACTCATGAAAACTCTGTGTAATGTTCAGAAAATGACTAGAGATGGAATTAATTAAGCAAACAGCATGATTGTAAAATCAGAGCTCTGTAGACAGAAAATCAACAACAGGAAAAAGGAGAAAATATAAAAAAGAAAGAAAAAAAAGATAACCATGCAAGTCAAAATAATTTCACACTGTACACAGGCATGCCACTCGCTGCCCTCTTTCGCTGCTCGTGCCTAACCCACTCGCTGCCCTCGTTTGCTGCTCGTGCCTAACCCACTCGCTGCCCTCGTTCGCTGCTCGTGCCTAACCCACTTGCTGCCCTCGTTCGCTGCTCGTGCCTAACCCACTCGCTGCCCTCGTTCGCTGCTTGTGCCTAACCCACTCGCTGCCCTCGTTCGCTGCTCGTGCCTAACCTGCTCATGCTATGTAAGGTATAATTACATTACTTGGGTACTGACATGTGTATAATGGCCAAGTGGTCTAATAGCCCCCACTGAAGCTCCACTGACATGGATCGACTTTCAGGTGGGACCTCTTTTTCCCTTGTCTTATTATCATGTTTTGCTATAGCCTGCAATGCAGGCGTTTTATTTGGGAAACCGTGATATATTTTTTAACGAGGGAAGAATGGGGCGAGGGCAAAATATATCGCAGTTTCCCAAACCCAAATAGAACTCCTGCATTACTAGCTAGTTCTGCTACTGTTTATTGTCTTTCTTTCTCTTCCCTATTCTTTTTCAATAGCAGTTGCTCAATCTTTTCTTAAAAAGGAGTATATTGAAAAATAGCTAAAAATATTCCCATCAAGTTTTCTTTTTGATAGCTTTCAGAATTGAAAAATCTTGGGAGTATACATGTGTACCTGTTGATATGACACAATCAACATCTCGAGTCCTGTACATGTCATCATAGAAATCATCTCTTGATGCCTCGAGCTTCTTGTCAAAGCAGGGCATCACACACACATGGTAAATACACTCTGGGCTACGAAAAACAAAAAACTAAATGGGTTATTAATGGCCAAGTTCATGTTTATATTTGATGTGTCATTTATCTTAAATGTTTTTTAGTTATGTTTGTGCTGTGGAATATCCAGCATTAGTGATGTTGCCTACTTGAAATGAGTTCCAGGCTCTTCAGTATGATTCGTTTATTTCTTATCAAGATGCTCTGTTTACATGTGTTGTTCTCTCAGCGTCCGCATTCTCTCCTCTTATCCTCAGGTTACATACTTGGTTACTATAATGTTGGGTCCTATTACAATATATGTTATGGATGACTACACAAAATTATACTCTTAATTTGTGGTGCCGCGTATACACCTAATTCAAAAAAGGTTTTCCAGGAAAACGGAAAACAACATTGCCAGGCCGAATTGGATTGTGGATGTAGTCTGGTGAATTCATTTGTTTTTGGGGTCAAAACTTCAAGACGAATATTAATTGTCTGCTGCGAATCGATTTTCCAAATAACACTGTTATTTAATCCGTTTAGCACAGCTGGATAGTTATAACCTCAATCCATTTTGGTTTGGGAATGTCGCTTGTTGTTTGTCCAGGACAACCTTTTCGAAATAGGTGCCACACCAGTGAATAGTGCTTTTCGCTTGCTTCGATTGGCTACTCAAACTTGAAATATCCTGCATTCGTATATACCACACAAGTGAAGAGTGCTTTTTGCACACTCTGATTGGCTATTCCGGAGGTGAATATCCTTTGCTATTCACTTCCGAGTGAAGCAGCAATCACCTTGCACAAGTTTTTGTCCATTTGACAGAAAATAAAATAACTATTTCATTGTGTGGTATATACATGTATACTAAAACAATTACTCCCCTCTGTGTTGGGTAACTGCGGTTGATATTTATGTCACTGCTTTGTGGCTTGGTAAATGTCCACCGCTATTCACCTCCATTTTTGGAATAATGTTAATTATCATGTATTTGTTACCTCTTTCCTAATGTTCCTGCAAAGTAGTCCTTGACTAGTGATCCCATTATTTGCTGTGGAGACTTTGTTGAACTAAAATAGAGACACATGCCATTTGAGAGTCAACAACACTGCAGCCATTGCCATTCATCTAAATGTATAATTCACAAGAAAAGGGGCAAGCCCATCACTGGAGAAATAGAGAAATAGAGACCCAGAGGGGGCAGGGGGGGGGGGGGGGGGGGGGGGGGGGGAGAGGGGGAGGGGGTATGCTACTTGGTGTTTGCAAGAAAGAAACTAACTACTCATGTACATTGTACTTGTTTTGTTTTCGGCTAGTAAAATATATATTAGAGAATTTGAGTCTTTATGTGACTTCTCATCATTTATTTCTTATTATAATTATTAATTTGGATAAAAGCCAATGTATTTAATTATGAAAGGTCCAAATAAAGCAATGTCTATGTCATGCTCATCAGAACGTTTAAAGGTACTAGCATATTGTTCTGTGGGCATGGCACAACTTATTTTTAACCCCAAAGAGGTACATTGTACCAATCCCAAAACACAAAATTAACTGCATTTGATCCAAGTGCAATTGACTATGAAAATACCAAGACGCGAAGCCAGCCCAACAGATCATTAAACAATAATTGTATTTTCTGACAAGTACA